>CM074727.1:45965547-46565547 GCA_037306005.1 Rhinophrynus dorsalis | reverse complement strand
TAAATAAAAAACTGTAAAGGGGTATGTAACTGGTTCAGAGACATTAAGATTGTTCTGACCACACCCACAATTCAGAATGTGGGTGTGGCCAGCACAGCAGAGGCACCCTTAAATTTGGACCTCTAGGCAGGTGCTTACTCTGCCTATTGAGAAATCTTGCCCTGTATAAAGTGTAACATATACATATCCATTTCTCAAAAAATGATTTATTTTACAGAAACATGGTTAGTACAACATATAGACAGATTTTAATTATATGTGCACTAACTACATTTGTCTTGGGGTGACAGATCCACTTTAACCCTATGGGTTCTAAAGAGGTTGCCAATGCATTGTGAATCAAGGCATTGGACTTCTCAAGTATCTATGGGGTTAATCTACTTAATTTATTTTTTTTGTTTGTTTCAAATGCTTTATTGAAAGATAAATACAATACAAAAATCAGATTAATATAGTACTGAGAAATACAGTAGCACTTTGAGGAATAATACAACTTGTGGAGAAGTCCACTCATACGAGTACAATAGGTATAGTAGATCTTTTGAAGAAGCCAGACTCAGTTGCTAGATGGTTTTGGAGAATGGCTGTGTACATTTGCATTATATTATCATTTCATCCTCATTGACGAATAACATTATGGATGTGGAACTAACACCATGAGAATGTGTCATCTTCATTCTATTAAAGGGATAGTAATACTTCGTTTGAACTTTATTTTATTTTGTAGGCATTAAAAAAACATGAAGAATGATATAAGTCTTATCTCTCAATCCTTTATGGTTTGAGAGATATTCACAAGCAAAGTTCCCCTCCCGCCTCTTTTACCTAGTGTAAGTCATCTCTTCTCAGATGTGGATCAGGTTGTATGACCAGACAGATAACAGAAGGGGACAATCTTCTTCCTATGAGAACAATGAAAGCCCTGCCCCCCTTGACAAGTTTTTCAGCTTTTTCCCTTATCTTAATTGAAGATTGTCCCTCTCTGCAGTCTACCTGGGCACCTCCCTTCTGATCTGGTTGAACAGAGGGGGGATACTTTGTTTGTGAATATCTCTTAAACCATAAAGGTTTGAGAGATAAGACATATCATTCTTCATGTTTTTTTAATGCCTACAAAATAAAATAAAGTTAAAACGATGTATTACTATCCCTTTAACATCATTGTGGCTTTAATCCTGTGATTTCAATTCTGTGGATGTGTTGTTTTTGTACTTACGCACGATTATAACTATTTGGAATCATATTTAATTGTTGGCTATGATATTATTTGAGCTAATCATAGCCTTTATTTATGGTCATTAGATTTTTCTGTTGCTCCATATTTTTAGGGGGCTGGCGCCAGTCTGTGGTTGGTTGGTTTTATATATATATATATATATATATATATTGCTTAGAGTTGTCTTTTATATCTATATATATATATATTATAGGTGGTTTGATGATGCTGGGACTGGGTAGTGTGCTATGGGTGAGGGGGGAATATGTCTCTATCCACCAATTTTGATTTTATATGTATTGTTACATGTTGTCATAAATAAATTTTGGTATACTGTTTTCTAAGGAATTTTTCTAAGTTATTTTACAATGGTAGAGTGCCTCTAGGTAATCCTCATCTTTTGATCTTTATATATTTGTTAGGTATAGTAGAATAACATTAAATTTGAACAGAACGCACAACTGCACAAATCTTAGTTGAAGTGTTAAATTGGTGAGGGTGAGATCTGAATTAATTTATAATAGGTTACATTGAATACCAGGATTATTTTAATGAGCAAGGTTGGGTATTATAGCATTTCTCTATACGTATGGGAAAAAAGTTTGTGTGTAGTGTAAGCAACGACAGCTTGGATGGTATAACTTGAACTTTGATAACTTGTGTTTATGTATGAAGTCTGAGAGGAGAGTGGGTTATGTGATGTTATGGTGAAAGTTGGAAGAAATGGGGGGTGGAAATAGAACAAAAAAGGTGTGTAATGGGAAGGTAGGAGAAAAGCGGAAGCGAGGTATCTGGGAAAGCCAGGGAGCCAGGCCCAGTGGAGTAACCTGCGACAGGGCCCGTCACTCCAGGGACCCGGCCACCCCCTGCGACCCCTCCGCCTGCCACCCACAATTTCCCTCCAGAGCTCTAGTACTGCAGAGTGCTGGGAGATGACATCTCCTAGCTTTCTTCATTACTGAAGAGGACCGTGCGGGAGCTCTGGAGAGGTAGGAGGTAGGGGAGTTGTGGATATGAAGGGGCATTATGGTGATTGGGGGGCAATGTGGAGGGGCCAATGTGGTCGAGGGGGTCCCAGTGTGGTTGGAGGGGCCCATGGCACTTCTTGCACCAGAGCCCGAAGGCTTCTAGTTAAGCCTCTGGCCAGGCCAACACCAGCACATAGACACAAATGCTAATGAGGTAAAGGACCAAGAAGACTAAAAGGAGCTCAACACCAAGGGGAACTCAACATTCTGGGTAAGTAAAACTACCTAGTTATTTAAAATTTTAACCATAATGTATATGAGGCCCTATAGGGAACTTTCACTACCTGTCACTTCTTTATGCAATAATTTCCTCTTGGTTACAGTACATCCATAGGTGATTTCTTTTTCAAGTTTGTGACTTATAAACTGCAAGGGTTAAAAGTTTATAAATTAGAGTTTCACCTATGCAGAATGTTCATGTGTGTTCCTTGAAAGGCCTCAGAACATACAATGAATCTACAATGCTCTGGGTCTGTTACAGCTGGTGGAACCTTGAAGGAGATCAGGTAACAAGCACGTCTCTCACAGTGCTGGGTAATAAATTATGTATGGGAGGCGCAGATGAATTTCATGGAGACTGGACTGTTTGTAGCATGAGAGACTCATGACAGAGGAGATGGCAGATGATATGGAATAAGAAAAAAAGACCATGGGACACTGTTTTCAAGGGGTTAAAGGAGAACTTTAACCTAGGAATAAATGTATCAATTTATTTAACAGCTTAATTTACTTATCTAGATAAATGCCCTTCATTTGATGGATAGTTATATCTGGGGAAAACTAACTGCACAAACAGGTAGCAAATAAACAATCCTACTGATTTAAATGGGTCTCTTAACATCTTGAATGCTAAAGAGGTCTCCAATGTACTACAAAGCAATGCATTGGATACTTCTCTAGCATTCAGTGGGTTAAAAACCACATTTAAATAATGGGAAGTTTTATATGTCCCCTATAGGTGCAGTTGGTTTGCCCCAGGATATTCTAGAGCTGCAGAGAGTACACAGAAGAGAAACAAAATTAAAGGGATAGTAATGTTTCATAATAAAAGCAGCTCTAATTAATCATCATAGTATTTGGACTTTGGAGAGTGTTATTTCAGTTCTGTCAGAGTTGTAGTTCAAGAGTAATTCAATGACAAAGTATCCCCCTCCCGCCCCTTTTACTGATGTCACACTGTTCAGCCAGATCAGAAGGGAGGTGCCCAGGTAGACTGCAGGGAGGGACAATCTTCAATTAAGATAAGGGAAAAACCTGAAAAATTTGTCAAGGGGGGCAGGGATTTCATTGTTCTCATAGGAAGAAGATTGTCCCCTGCTGTTATCTGTCTGGTCTATAGACTGCATTCCACATCTGAGAAGAGATGGCTTACACTAGATAAAAGGGGCGGGAGGGGAAACTTTGCTTGTGAATATCTCATAAACCATAAAGGTTTGAGAGATAAGACTATCATTCTTCATGTTTTTTTTAATGCCTACAAAATAAAATAAAGTTAAAACGAAGTATTACTATCCCTTTAACCAAGGGAATGGAGAACTTGAAGTATGAGGAATGACTAGACACACTTGGTTTATTTACTGTACAGAAAAGATGACTAAGAGATCTTATCACATTGTACAAGTATATGAGCGGTCAATACAAGGATCTCTCTGGTGAGCTATTCATTCCAAGGACTGATCAAATAACCAGGGGACATCCCTTGAGATTAGAGGAAATCAGTTATCAACTTCAGCAGAGGAAAGGGTTTTTTATAGTAAGGTCTGTTAAATTATGGAATTCCTTGCCCAAGGATGTGGTTAAGGCAGATACAATGGATTATTTTAAGAGAAGATTAGATACATTTCTTTTAAAAGGGAACATACAGGGTTAAACTGTTTATTAGTAGGCAAAACAGGAAGTACTGATAAAGACTAACTTATTTGGCATCAGAAAAGCTAGATAATCCTCATTTCTCTGGGTTATAAGGCAAGAGTTGAACTTGATGGACTTGTGTCTTTACTATGTTACGATGTTACTATGTTACTCTATTTTTATAACATAAGGTCCTTATCTGCAATTTCTTGTATATATACTGATCTACATTGAAGCCTGCCTCTAGTTCACACCTCATCACAACAAACAGTAGGCTTCAATAGATCTGAATAGTTCATGAGGGCCACTTGTCTATGTCACGTAAACTAAAATAACTAGCAGTGGACTCCAAGACAGATTAAGAACCACTCATAATTCCAATTTAAAGTGATAATTACTAAGAAAAAAATACATATTATAAGTTTTATCTTCCTGAGTAAAATTAGAGCATGTTTTATTCAAAAGCTAAGCTAAGGCATGAATTTTGTAGGTGCAGTATCTCAATGGCCTGAAATTGTACAGTGGTGCTGTTGCTACACCATCCTATGGACAGCTCTGGTCAGTTGACAATAAATCTCCATAGGATGATGCAGCAACGACACCATTTTAACATTTCAGGCCCTTGAGATACTGAACCTAAAAAAATCATGTTTGCTCTGTAATAGCTTTCAAATAAAACACCTCTGAGCAGTGGGAGCACCTTTGTTTTACTCAGGAGGATAAAACCTGCAATGTACATTTTTTACATATTAAATGCTATTTTCTCTTTAAAGCAGAAGATCCCATGTGTAGAAATGTTATACTTTTTTCTAAACATTTTCAACATCAGAAGGGCTAGCAATCTATTAAGAAGCAAGAGAACAGCCAAAGTATTGTGTTGTTGGATATGTATTATATGTATTGATAAAGGTCTTTTTGACCGAAACATCGACCATATACTCTTGACCATTTTTTTCTGAAAACAATCTCTTTAAAGGGATAGTAATACTTTGTTTTCTCTTTATTTTATTTTTTAGAAATTAAAAAAACATGAAAAACGATATACGTCATCTCTCAAACCTTTATGGTTTGAGAGATATTCAAAAGCAAAGTTGCCTCTTTTACTTAGTGTAAGCCATCTCTTCTCAGATGTGGAAACCAGTCCATAGACCAGACAGATAATAGAATGGGACAATCTTCTTCCTATGAGAACAATGAAAGCCCTGCCCCCCTTGACAAATTTTTCAGGTTTTTCCCTTATCTTAATTGAAGATTGTCCCTCTCTGCAATCTACCTGGGCACCTCCCTTCTGATCTGGCTGAGCAGTGTTACATCAGTAAAAGGGGTGGGAGGGGGTACTTTGTCATTGAATTACTCTTGAACTACAACTCTGACGGAATTGAAATACCACTCTCCAAAGTCCAAATACTATGATGATTAATTAGAGCTGCTTTTATTATGAAACATTACTATCCCTTTAAAATAAGTCCCACTAGTGCTGCTCCTCTTTTGTTTACTTGCATTCTCAAACTTTGGGATTGTGCACCTGGGCATTCGGTTACTATAGAGAGAGAGCGTGCTGCCACCTCCCTTTGTTGTATCATACATATATATATATATATATATATATATATATATATATATATATATATATATACTAGCAATGTGAGACGGCGTTGCCCATCATTTTATGTAGGGAATGTGAAAAGACACAGATATATGTTAGAAGACAGGGTGATAAATGAAATAGAGAGCAATGAGAAGAGGGGGTGTTGAGTGACAGGCACAGACAGACAGAGGCAGGTGATTAGTAAAAGAGGTACAGGGTTAAAATGTAAAATATTGTGTATATAAGATAAAATGTGTAATATATGAGTGGAAGGGAAGTATGATTGTGTAAAGCATGGGCTGTCTGAAATTTTATGTTATTTTGTGTTTGCGTCTTTGAAAACATGAAGTGAGGGATAACGTAACATGCTTTTATTGCAGTGTAACTCCCATAATTCTTACACATGTTTAGTGGGTGCAATGAAAAGGGCAATTTTAAGACAGTTAATTGATTTCATAGTGAGCAATGAAGGCAATGAAATGAGTTAAAATGGTGTTTTAATTGCTTACACTAAACATGTGTAAGGATTATGGGAGTTTGAGTGCAATGAAACCAAGTCCAGCTCATCAGAGCGCTCAGCCCAGGGTGGGAAGAGGGAGGTCTGAGGGATCACTGAGTGGCCTATAAGAAGTACCATAGAGCCTGTACCGTAGCCGTAATCCTCATAGAGTCACAACGCACTGGAGAAGAAGCACACCATTGACCCCCGCTGTGCACTGCAACTTCCCTTAGACATGTTGATTGGTCGGAATGAAAACAGCGATCTTAAGAGACTTAATTGAGTTAACAGTGAGTAGTGAAGGCAATGAAGTGTCTTCAAATAGGTGTTTTTATTGCGGCCAGTAGACATATGTAAGGATTATGTGAGTTGTAGTACAATTAAACAATGTCCAGTTAATCAGACTGAGCAGAACGGGGTGGGAAGAGGGAGGTGTGGAGGATGGATGATTGTCGTATAAGAAGTGGTAGAGAGCCTGTACCGCAGCCATACTCCTCACCGTGTCGCAATGCACTGTATAAGAAGCACATGATTTAGCCCTGTTGCTGCAGTGTATCCGGGCTGGGCTACCATGATATGATAATGTCACACTTGAGGAGGATTCCTCTTAGCGGAGTTCAGTATTTGCGACGTTATGCTCCGTTGTTTGCATTATGAACCCTTTCAGTACCAGAGAGGCGCACACCACATTGATTTCTAATGCCTTGCATACCCCTCTCACATTGAAAAGGTTAACTCATGGCCACCTATGTTGCAGCAAATCCTCTGACTCCTACCTTCTCCTACTGTATGTCTCCCTGGTCACCTCCCAGGGATCGTGAGGAGTAGGCTTCTGAGGCTGCTCTCCGCCATCACCAGGCACAGTGTGAGAAGTGTGTGTGTGTGTGTGTGTGTGGTGGAGAAGTGAGTGGCAGCCATTTTTTTTCAGACTTGGATAGTGGTCGGCAGGCTGGATAGTGGAGGCAGGCCAACTCCCTGCATGATTTTCACAGGAGAAGCAGGGGCCTTCAGCCCCTGCAACTCCTGTGAAAATCACACCCCCATTGAGCAGTAACTCCTCCTTACTGCCACCCCTGGGTATTTTGCCAGGCACAAAGTCTTCTTTCTTATATATATATATATATATATATATATATATATATATATATATATACACATATATAAAAAACACCCAAACAGCCACATACTGGAAATGGCACCTATATATATCTATTTAACCGTCAAATGCTCATATATAAAACTATCACTACAATCCCTGTTCCCAGTAGTGCACAGGAACAAAGGAATACAAAAGAAAAATAAAAAAGATAATGCGATAATAATAGATTAACTGTCCTTCTGAGTCTAAAAGCTACAGAGCTTTTTATTTGTCATTATGTTGTCATTATCTGCATAATAATTCTTTGTTGATTTTAAGTGTATTGATTGAATACATTGTTCATTTTCACTGTGCGTGAATTGTATTTATATAAATAAATTATACTCTGTTAATACTGCATTTTAATTAGTATCTTGCTTTGTTTTCCTTTTCCACTTTGTACATATGGCTTGTTGAATTGCTGAAAAGCCGAGCTTTCCATGATCAAGCCTTGTGAGGTTTTAAATGAGCAGCAAACATCTTTAATGAAAACCTGTATGTTATAGAAGTTTTCTTGTTGAGTAAAACAAGAATCTCCCCACTTCTAAAAGTTGTTTTCTTCAAAATCTATAGCTGTTTAGTCTGTCAGAGATTAACAGCTTCTTCACTTTCTGACAGTCTGAACAATTTGATAATTTGAACACATTCTGTGGAGAACTGTTGTCAGTGACTCACCTCCACACCCACAAAATATAATAGGATAACTGTCCAAAAACCTGGGGGGAGGGGTGCACTAAGGGGTTATGCTATAATGAAGTTTGTCTGGTGAGGTGTGGTAATAATTTGGCCATGACGAATAAGATACACTTTGCCGTGGGCAGTAAGAGTTTGCTATGAAAAGGGAGGGGAGATAACAATGAGCATGTAGGGTAGATACAATGTTATGGAGGGAGAGTGGAGAGCATGCAGTCAAACTTCAGCATTACAAATGCCACCATTTTTCTCTAAACCTTTTAGTGTCATAGGGATGTTCATTGTACACCCCTGAGCACTGAAAGAATAGTAAAAACATTTGCCATAATTCATTTAGAAAGGGAGAGAACCATCAGAGAATCTGCTGCTCTGTGCCTACTGAATCAGCTGATCTGCAGGCTTTGTGCCAATCAGCTGATTCCTGTAAATAAATTACTCCCAAGGCACTTTGTTTACTTGAATCAGCTGATTAGTGAATAGCCTATTGATTGGCCTGTTTAGTAAGTACAGGACTTGCAAGACATTCCTTTGTGGAGTACCTTGGTAGTCCTTTGTTTATCAGAATCAGATGATCAGTGGATAGCCCGCTAAACAGCTGATTCAATAAGTACAGATTGTTAGAGAAGCTGTTATATGTAGTTTTCTCACTGTCTAAATCAATGATGGCAGTGTATTTTACTGTTACAACCCTTTCAGCATCACAGGTGTGTGCAGTGTCCATCTCTATGAAACTGAAAGGGTTAAAGGAGACAGCTGCTGCCACCACTGCTCTCCAGTGGAGACAGCAAACTATCCCCTGGCTTCATAGAGAGCTATAGGAAGATGCCAGCTGGCACTGCAGATCTCTCTAGCATCCAAGGGGTTATATAATAGCCTGTAAATGGGTATATAAACTGGAGGAGGAATACTGAGTTTGTTCAGAATGTAGGTGCGTCCAGCACAGCTGAGTTGTTCCTCTAAATCTGAAGCTCTAGGCAGTTGTCTACATTGATGTTAATGTACTAAGAAACTGCTGCAATTTTGATGCAAACCAAGTGCACGTAGGGATTAAATAACCTTTCCTCTTGATTTAAATTGGACTTTCAACTCTTGAATGTAAGAGGTGGTTCCAGTGCATTGTGTTGCAATACATTTGAGTTCTCTCTAGCATTCAAGGCGTTAAACACTCCCATTTACATCATCTGCAAATGTTATTTGATCCATACAATGCCACTGGTTTGCCCTACAATTGCACCACTTGTACTTAGTACTCCTGCCTCAATGTGAGGAGGTTCCGACTGTCTCTCTCTGGCAGATGAGAAGTATGTCTGAGTTCGGTCCTGTTTTTTTTTTTTAAACATTCCTTTATTGATGGATACATGACTGGGAACACGAGCATGCAGTTCCAATAAGAAAATCAACATCCGATGCATACAGCTATTTGTAAGTATGGCACAAGTGCGAATAGAGCAATATAGTAGTGACAAATAATCCCCATCCTGATTTCCAGCTTCACATTATTTTCAACCCCAACTTTAACCAGCCTAATTAGACTAACTAGGCCAATTAGACCTACTATACTAACAAATCTAACTAAGCTAACCTAACTAGTTGGTATGACCCTTCCACCCTGCCTCCCCTCCTACAAGGACAAGCCTTCTGAGTCCCAGCATCTGGCGATTAAGTATGAATGCTGTTAATCAAGACGCTCATACCAGTGGCAGTGTTCACCGAGGACCAAGGACCCCATATTGAATCAAATTTATGGAGCATATACCTATGAATGTACCTAAGTTTGTAGTGTGGCAAATTATGATTGACCAGGTTAACCCATGCCTGATGAAACGGAGGGGGCCCGCCATCCAGGACGTGGCCATTGTGTTTCTAGCCATTACCATCAATTCACTGAAAAGCCCACGACCCGGACCCTGAGCTGCAGAATCAGGAATTATGGTACACAGCTTAGGGGATAGAGGAATCAGCTCCATCATAACCATATGTATAGTATCCACCACCTGTCCGCAATAGGACAACACACCAGAACTTCTCCACAGTAAATGGAAGAAGTCACCCCCCGGGGCACCACATCTGTGACAAGCATCTTTATCCACCCTACCCATCCTAAACATACGTCTAGGGGTATAATACATACTATGTCGGATTTTTAGTTGAACTAGATGATGCCTGGCTGTACCAGTCCTGTTTTTTTAAAGTTTGTCTCCATGATACAGTCAATGGAAAATTCATTCGGCTCCCTTGAATTTTTTGGCCTGGTCCCTATCTCCAGCAAAGGTCCCCTTCTGTGTAGCACAGATATACAGACTCACATTCTGTTGGAATTAT
This sequence comes from Rhinophrynus dorsalis, assembly GCA_037306005.1. Taxonomy (NCBI): domain Eukaryota; kingdom Metazoa; phylum Chordata; class Amphibia; order Anura; family Rhinophrynidae; genus Rhinophrynus; species Rhinophrynus dorsalis. Next base: position 46,555,212 of record CM074727.1, on the reverse strand, counting down.
AATCTGCTTTGTTGTGCTATAACGTGTTTACTAAGAAATGTAATTTTTAATTTCCTTACAAGAAATTAGTAGTGTAAGAAAGTTAATTTCCCAACGACATTTGTACTTATACAGAAAATAATTGCATTTTCCAATTATGCAGATAAGCCAATTAGGAAAGGAAAGCAAATTATGGAAACAACTATTACTGGTAAATATAATTAGTAATTTTAGATAATCATGTTTATAGCTATACAATATGTTTATACTGAATGTGCTTTTGAAAGCATTTGTAGCTCATGTTAATATGAGGAAATTAAAATTGAAAAATAAACATTGGTTCAATGAGAGTAGTATATATCTTCTTACTGCTTGAAAAATGTAGTTAAAGGTGACATGTAAAAAAAAAAAAAAAAAAAAAAAAATATATATATATATATATATATATATATATTAAAACATAGTCTTTTAATAGTTAATTGCAATTATAGTCACTGGCAGAAAGAGCAAAATAAACCTACAGCCCTCAGCGTACAACGTACTCATGACCCACCCATCTGCACACATTTCCCCTTCTTAGAGGTGGGGATAATGATGATGACTGTTAACTATTGAAAAAGACGCAATTTTTTCAATGGGAAAACATAATTTGCCTTGGAAATTCCTGCACATATAAACCCCATACATTTCCACCTTTTCACTGCAGAACTCCTATTCCTGAGAATTCCTACTGGGGGTGTTAGATGCGTTATTCTTGGTTCTTTGACTACCAATGCAGTTGGACAATACTGCTGGGGTGTTAGTATCTGTGGTTCTATGTCCACCAATGCAGTGTGATAATGCTGGGGGGGGACAGCAATATGTGTGGTTTTCTGAGTATCATAGGACAAGTCTCAAGTTAGTGTGTGAGAGTATACGGCTACCAGTGCAGTGAGACAAGACTTGGGGTCAGTATGTGTGCTTCTGTGACAATGGTGACAATGGTGGACAACGTGAGGTCCTCCAGCTACTGCAAGACTACAACGCCCATTCCACTCCAGACAAGATAGGAGATGTAATCTGGCAGCAGCTAGAGGGCCTCACGTTGTCCATCCCTATGGCTACTAGAGCAGTGGGACAAGGCAGGGGGTCAATATGCATGTCGGAAAATAGCAGAAAGCCATTACTTTTGGCGGGAATTCCCAAAGAAGACGAAAATGTATGTATTTTTCACTTTTCTCATTTTAATAGGATAGTAATGTTTCAAATACATGTAACTCAGAACATTGTGCATATGTAATAGATGTGCTGTGGATTGCTCCTATGCTTCAAAACTTGCTAGTTACAGTGTAATAATATGTCGAAGTTGATCCTCGCCCCTTTCCCTGACGTAAGCATTTTTACCCCAGATCCGTCAGCGGTTCACAATGAGGGACAAACTTCACAAAGTGTTAGGAAAAACCAGCCCTCCTTGATGAACGAGGAAAGAATGTCCCTCGTTGTGATCCGTCCGATCCCTTATGGGGTTATAAGCTCACTTTAATGTTTATTTTAGTTGGAGGATCCTATCTATATATATATATATATATATATATATATATATATATACTTTTCATCCAGTTGGTATGGTTCTTCACTGCGCAAGCCAGGATCCCAGTGATGTAGCGGTGCAAAAATTGACATGGGCCTCCCTCTGACCACATTGCTCCCTCATTGCTCCCAATCACCACAATTGCCTCCACATTTCCCCCAATCACTACAAGTGCACCCAACACCCTCAATTGCCTCCACATTGCCCTCAATCACAATTGCCTCCACATTGCCCCCAATCACCACAAGTGCCCCCAACCACCTCAAATGCATCCACATTGCCCAATTGCCACATTTGCCTCCACATTGTCCCCAATCGCCTCCACATTACCCCCTATCGCCACATTGCCTCCACATAGCCCCTATTGACACACAACCTGTACCCATCTCCTACCTCCCTGGTGGTCCAGAGGCATGACAGGAGAGGTCTGTGCCTCCTTCTGCACACACCTCTTTAGCTGTAGCTCCCCCGTGGTCCTTTCTTCAGTAATGCAGAGCGCTTAGAGATAATGTCATCTCCCAGCTCTCTGCATTAGTACTAGAATGCCAAAGAGGGAGATCCGCTGCTAGAGGTCTGTTCGGAAGAAAGCACAGACCTCACCTGCTTGCTGCTGCCGCCGGGCAGGGGGGTCCCAGGGGGTGGCTGGGCCCCTGGAGTGGCGGGCCCATCGCAGATATGACCCCTGTGACCCCTACTGTTACGCCACTGCCTGCAATATCACACACACCTGTACAGGTCTGTTCCCTGCAGTTTTTATTGCTATTTATATTTATCTATAGCTAGTTACTTGTTCATTACAATCCATGTCTGACTGGGGCTTTTAGGAATGTATTGGAGACCTCTCCAGCATTCAACAGATTAAAATCCTTTAAACTGAAGTTAAATAACCTTTGGTGGAGACTAGTCCAGGGTTACCCATTTTCAATATATGTGCTCCACTCCTCCTTTAGCTTAATTATTGGTCTGCTATACTATTAAACTTACATAGTTACATAGTAAATTAGGTTGAAAAAAGACACAAGTCCATCAAGTTCAACCTTTGCCTCATTGTAACTCACAAAATGAGAATTATATAACCCTTCATGTCTTCAAAATAAGTATTAGTCTACCAGAACACTGTGTTTTGCCTAATACTACTACTACTACTACTGTTGCTGCTTCTACTACTACTACTACTTCTACTACTGCTGCTGCTGATGCCTACTACTACTTCTACTACTGCTGCTGCTGCTACTACTACTACTACTACTTCTACTACTGCTGCTGCTACTACTACTACTGCTGCTGCTACGACAACTACTACTACTACTGCTGCTGCTATTACTACTACTACTGCTGCTGCTACCACTACTACTACTTCTACTACTGCTTGCTGCTGCTACTACTACTTCTACTACTGCTGCTGCTACTTCTACTACTGCTGCTATGACAACTACTACTACTGCCACTGCTACTACTACTATTACTACTACTACTACTTGTACTACTGCTGCTGCTGCTACTACTTCTTCTAATAATAATACACAGCATAATCCTGTATGTGCTCTTCTGCTAGAAATATATCTAATCTTATGTTATAGGTATCCATTGTATCTGCTATTCCTTGTGGGGATTCCACTATATATAACAGACCTTACTGTAAAAAAAACCCTTTCACTTCAGAAGGCCAGACCTCATTTCCTTTTATTTTAAGGGGTGGCACGTAGCAATTTGATCAGGCATTTGAATGACAAGCTCAATAGAGAGATCCCCCATATTGACCTTGCATATACTTATACAATGTAACAAGATCCCCTCTTAGGTGTCTTTCCTCAAGAGTAAATAAAAAAGCAGTTTTACTAGATCCTCCATTCCCTTGATTAATTTTGTTGGTCTTCCCTGTACACTTTCCATTATAGGGATCTATAGGGTGCCCCCTATTCAAGATGAGGTCTTACCAATGATTTCTACAGTAACAAAATTATGCTATCCACTTTTGCATCAATGCTCTTTTTTTTTTTTTTTTTAACCCTTTTTCTCTCAGATTTTCTTTGCTCATTGTAAACTATTGATTTAACTATTCTCTGATGACGATTTATGTCATCTTTGTAATGTGAGTTTTTTGAATTTTCTCTTACCAGCAGACCATGCAGCTTTGCCTGGTTTTCTGAACTTTTGTGTACATTTGTCTATGCATTTTGTCAATAAAGTTCTTCTCAATAAAAAGACACCTTTAAATCCACCCCACAGTGTTCAAGTGCCTGTCACTGAGTACAGGAGAGAGGCGTGATCTGGTTTTCTGCATTTACAAAATTTTGGGGACAGTATACTTCCTCCTCTGGATTTCCCTTCACAATGGGAATCTACTCTAGGTGGGGTCCTGGTAATGGGCAAAGACGAGTGGATGAGAATCTTTGAAACAATTTGTCATGGTTACCTAAATTTCAGCCTCTGAGAACAAGCCAACAAAATTTGACACTAATTATACCTTAACCTGAAGAATATCCACAACATCAAGTGCAAAACTCAGGCTCCTGCTATAGAAGCTTCTAGGAGATTGGCATAGTTCTGTGATGAGACAAAGCGATTGTGGGGAGGAGTCCACCCCTTAGCCAGAGACATTCTAGAGGAAGGGGCCTTCATGCTCACACATTGGACAGCTCTTTTAGCATATATCATCCTGGATCTTGTCTCACCTATCTCAGGTAGACTGACAATTTCCAAGTGATTCAAAACTAATGTAAAACTGTCAGACATAACTGCAAGACTAAATAGGATATACCATTTTGAGAGACTACTGTATGTACAATGTTTCCAGATGGAGCTGAGTAATTTCAAAGAATCTGGAAACCTTGGTCTACTCTCTCTCAGAATAGTTAGTCTATCATCTCTGAATGCACTGCAGAACCCAATCTACTTTCCCTCAATAATTAATCTCCTTCCCCAAAGTGGTCTTCCCCTCCCCTCTCTTTCTCCCGAGTGGTCTGCCCTTCCATCTACACATCCTATATAATAATTTGCTAAAATGTGTGTAACGACAAAGTCGTGCTCAGTAGAGACTGCTGCTCGTGCTGCAGTCATGCGCAGTAGAGACTTCCCGCGCCGCAGCTGATACCGAGCTGGATGCTCCTTCGGGCATGGGCACTCTCTACTGTGCATGACTGCCTAGCGACCGGTTGGCAGTGCCACTGTCGCCCATGTAACTGGCTCTTCAACTAGTCTGTTAATATTTCTGATATTGTGATGTTTACACAATTGTATGTACTCCTTCCATAAATATATATAAAGTTCATACAAAAAAAAAATATCAGTCCAAATGGATTTGGGAGGACTTTATACTGTTCACTATGTGGCAGTTGGTTTCCTCCAGAATTGCTCCAATTTCCTTATTACATTAAAATCAGATTAGTCCAAAACATAATTGTTTCTCCCAGTTTCATGGCCATTTTAGCCAGAATAAGCAACCACCTAGAAAACCAGGTTATAAGGCCACGCTGACCACAAATCCACAGCTTTATGCCAAGCTGTGAGTAACAACCAATGAAGATATTTTTTTACTGTCAATACAGAGAAAGCCACATGCATTTTTCCTGACACTTTTCTGTGAATTTGCCACATTTTACACACATTATATTTTTTTAAAAGCACGTCCTAATTTTAGCAATTTTTTACTCACTTTGATGATGGACATCTCTCCTGTTTTATTGCTTTGCTCCTCGTTTATTGTAGAAGCTTTCTAATTATATATATTTTTTTATAAATACTGTAATGCCCAGTTAAATATATTAAATGTGACTTAATCTCGATTTTAATGTGGGATGCTTGTTAAATCTTCACTCTGTAGCACTGCACACAACCCAGAATAATCCTCAAGTGTGTATTTCACCAGCTTTGCTCATTATAATGGAGATCTGACAGGGCTGCTTTAAAGTTCTGGTGGGCCCCAGGCATAGCTCATGCTAGGGGACCTCCTTAAAATCCCACTGTAAAAAAATAAACAATAGAAAAAAACACACAAGATACCATTGACACCCTAGACTTGCTGCACTGGACAAGGAGCCCCTTTTAATACTAGTTTGTGGTGTTCCAAATCATGGCTGCTTGGAATGTCTGCACTGGGTGGTTGACTAGCAACTGCCTGACATTCCCTTCCTCCATCATACACCAGACAGAAGGAAGCTCAGGTCTGAGGAGCTATTTCCTGTTTCTGTGTTTGGTGGCTGAGCTACAGTGGTGTCCAGGAAGTCAGGCAGTCCACTAAAATTAAGTGGTGACTGGCAAGTTGCCAGACCACATGCAGTTATTTTTTATCTCCTCCCCCACACCTTCCTTAAATATAAGTAACAAGTATCTGTTGAGATATAAAGATCTTAAACTCCTAGTCTGCATAATGTCACAATTCAGTGAGTTAGAGAAACTTGCACTTTGGGGGGCCTCCGCTATGCCACTGCCTGTTGTTGTTCTCCGGTTCCTACTCCCTTGTGTAATGGGCATCTGTTTGTGGGGCCCCTTTCAGTGGTGGGCCCTGGGCAAATGTCCACTTTGCCCATTGGCTAAAGCAGACCTGACATGGACACATTAGGCTAAAGGTATTTTCTGGACCAGGGAACATTGGATGAAGATGGGAGTTGAGAGAACGGTAGGCATGTCCATGGAAGGACCAAGTGCAATTTTTCCCCATTCCCTCTAAATAACCGTTATTGGCTAATTTGCTTACAAAATCTACAGATAACAAATGTGCAAAATGCACAGACTTTATGAAGCTGATGTACTAAGAAAGACTAGACCAATTCTGGGCAAACTAACTGCATCATGGGGGGGGCAAATCATATATATTTGTTTTCCCATTGTTTTAACCCTTTCAGTGCCAGAAACGTTTTCAACACATTGCTTCACAATGCATTAGTTATCCCACTAGCACTCAATTGGTGAAATCAGGCTTGTATTTCCTAGAATGATAGAGAGGTCTCTATCACATTTGCTTTCAAAGTCCCATATAATTAACTTTCTGAGTGCCAAACAGGTATCCAACGCATAACAACGCAATGAGTTGGATACCTATCAGGGACTCAGAGGATTAAAACAATGAATATTTATTTACTTTGCCTCCAAATTTCTCCAATTCTTTTAGTACATCATCTTCTCTGCATCTTAGAGAATCTGGGTTAAAAGTTTTATAAAAAATAAAGATTTTTTTTTTCTTTAAGACACCCACAGGGGGAAACATTACATTTAAAAAGCAGACAATACGCCTCCTGGTGACTATTTACAACATGCAAAATAAATGTTGCCCATTAAAAAGAAATCACAGCAGAGTGCTTCAAAAGAGGCATTGCCTTGATAATGACAAAAGTAATGGCGTAAGCTACGTGGGGCATCATAAAAGATGTTTAAAATGGAATGTATTTTTTTGTTTTGTTTTGCAATAAGACACAATTAGAATGGCTTTAAATCATCTGTATATCTGCAGCTACCTTGAGTTAGAAAGCGGAGTTAGTATAGGTTTATTAGAATTGTATTCAGAATCATAAAAATACAAATGGGAAAACTTGACTGCGTTTAAGGAACATTAATGCTAAAATGCTACTTGGAATCTTACATAAGAACAAGAGTTATTATTCACAAATATATATGAACCGGGTTCTATGGCACACTGGAATGTTAATTGCAGTGGTGGCTACCTTATAAGTAGAATAAGAGGCTGCTTAGGGGCCCACTTGGTCAGAGGCATACCTCAGACATTTTTCTTCTAGAGTCCCCAGAGCCGACTCATGTGGGGCTGGTGGGAGGACATAAATTATGTGATTTTCATCACAAAGGGGTGGGGGGTAATCATGATTGGGCCAGGGCTTAATGGGTTATATAATAACATGGGTGGGAGGTGGATAGAATTGGGTGGGGAAGGAGGAGAAGTGGGAGGAACAGGATGGGAAGGAGGAGAAGTAGGAGGGAAGTGGGAGTAACAGGGTGGGAAGGAGGAGAAGTGTGATGGAAGTGGAAGTACAGGGTGGGAAGGAGGAGAAGTGTGATGGAAGTGGAAGTACAGGGTGGGAAGGAGGAGAAGTGGATGGGATATGGAAGGAACCAGACGGCAAGGAGGAGAAGTGGGATGGAAGTGGGAGGAACAGGGTGGGAAGGAGGAGAAGTGGGAGGGAAATGAGAGAAACAGGGTGGGGAGGAGAAGAAGTGGGCAGAGTTTCATAATAAACTCCCCATAACTGAAGAATCAGCCTCTCTCCCCAGAGACCCATTCATTTACTGCAAAAAATAGAGTCTCCAGGGCAAATCCAGAGAGTTCCCACCTATGGTCAGTGGGCCCCACAGCACTTATACAGTACTGTCACCACATGTAAACAAAATCAGATGGCAGTGTCTTATTACAAAAACCAACACTAGAATAAAGGAGGGCTCCATGGGAATTTTTTGATTAGGGTCCCAAAACACCAAGAGCCACCCCAAGTTAAAGGTACACTAACAGCACCAGATAATGACCTCCCATTTGCCTTACTATGAGACTTAAGTTAAATAGAAACATAGTGTAATTGTTGGGAAAAAAAAACTGTCCTTTTAGGAAAAAATGCAAATTCTCAAAATGATCACTGATTTTATCCTTTCGGTGCCAATGTGCTGGTTATTAAGCCTTTGAGTGCCAGAGGGGTATGCAATGCATTGCTTTGCAATGTTTTCCGTACCCCTCTGCCACTCAAAGGGTTAACCCTTTGAATGATAGGGAATTCTCCAACATATTGTGCATGATGCACTTGGCTTGGCTTTCAATGATTCCACTTTTGAACGTAAAGCTCTAAGACCAGAAAATCCTATTGGCCACTATGAATGAATGTGTATTTTTCAATTAATAAATCTGTTTATTTATATATTGCCACAAGTGTACTCAATGCTTTACAATTTAAGGATATAAACAATACAGGGTTACAAGTGCTTTGCAAAGCAAAACACTGGAAGTGAGGTCCCTGCTTGAAAGCTTACAATCTAAAGTGGTAATGGGAGTCATACAGGGCCATATGTTCAAAGAAGTAGCGAAATGGCTTTTGTTGTTTGTAACGACATTTCAAAGTACAGTATTGTTGGGCTCATTAATAATTTCAGAGAGTGTTGACTGTGATCAGAAATATGTTGTTTTGTCATTGAAGTATGATTCCAGACTGAAATTGTCATATGTAATGACAAAAATGTCATAACTAACGATAAAAATGTCAGAATATAGGTATGGTAATTGTGCTTTTGTTGTGTTTCCTTCATTTATTATAGGTTTCTCACATTCAGAACTTCACATTCCCTCTATGTTTTTCGTAACATATAAATTTTGTCTTTTGCAAGACAATTTTTTGTCGTTGTATATGACAATTTTTTTTTCCTCTATACAACACTGGAGAATGGTTTAGCCATGCCATTGTCCCTCCCTTTTGCCAGTCAATTCTGGGGTTGTGTCGTACACAATGGACATTACTTGTTTTTTGTCATATACGCTATAGAAAATATGCCATTCCTTCATTCAATTACTTGTTCTTGTCGTTCATACAACAGTTTTTTGTTGTTATCCCTTTGAACATACGGCCCACAGTGTACATAAGGGATGTATAGAATACAGTGCTAGAGTTCTGGTCGGGATAGGAGACAAATAAATAATGTAAATCCTGTACAATAATTCGCTAAAAGTTTGTAACAACACAGTCATACGCAGTAGAGACTGCTGCATGTGCTGCATAGTGGACCACGCATAGTGGACCACGGTCTGAATTCAGAGCTCCCTGCTCCGTATCAGCCATGTCACAGGCAGTCTCTACTGAGCATGACTGCACCGCAACCGGCCGGCATTGTTGCCCATGTACATGGGCTCTTCAACTAGTAAATTATAAGAACCTTGGATGTAAGACATCAGTGTCTTCTAGCTTGTTGAAGCTAGAAGGTCACTATGAATTTTGTACTCACACCTCGCTGAACAGATAGTATCTTCAGTCAATCCTGGGCAGGGCTACCATCAGTCCCAATTTTTCCAGGAAAGATATATTTTCCTTTTAGTCTGCCCACAGCCAGACTAAAGCTTACTGGAACTATTAAAGTGGGTATTCCTCTTGCATTTACCTCCATTTTCTTTTGATCATATTTGAAAACGTCATCCAAAACCGCCCCTGTTATGTTAGCTAAAAAACCTCCAGACACAAAGTTTAGGACAGAATTTCTCAATCCTGGTTCTGAAGTACTCCCAACAGGGTAGGTGTTCTGGATTTCCATGACTTAGCAGTGAATTAAAGGGATAGTAATACTTGAAAAGTAAAAAAAAAAAATATGTTGTAGGGTTTATCCCCCTGAGTAACACAAGGGTACTCCCACTGCTGAGAGATATTTTATTTAAAAATTGTAACAGCTCAAACTTGAATTTTTTAGCTGCAATATGACAGTGGCCTGAAAATTTACAGTGTCGCTGTTGCTACATCATCCTATGGACTGCTGTGGTCTGTAGACCATAAATCTCCATAGGATGGTGTAGCAAAAATGCCACTGTAAATTTTCAGGCCACTGTGATATTGCACCTAAAAAATTCAAGTTTGAGCTGTTATAATTTTTAAATAAAATATCTCTCAGCAGTGGGAGTACCCTTGTTTTACTCAGGCGGATAAACCTTACAACATACATTTTTTACATTTTAAGTATTACTATCCCTTTAATCATAATGAACAATCCACTCAGGTTTAGGAGACAGTGGTACTTTTCCTACTGGAATGGGAAAAAGGAAAAGTCCCCTCTTAGTGTTCTTTCATATGCAAATTAAACTATGACATGCCATGCAGGGACTTCCTCTCTTAACCCTACATTATCTTCTCCAGTCACCGAAACTGCTCAGCAATGTATTGCCCACCTCCCCTAGTACTGATTGGCTTAAGTGTGAATGAGTATAGCAGGTAATGTAAGGTTATGCTGTCTATCAGCAGACTGAGGCATTTAAGATTCCTTTTCAGTCCTTCTTTCCTTCAGCCATTGTCCTAAGCAGGAAATATAGGATATAAATCTATATCACACAAATGTTCAGATAAACAGTACACATAATACAATACATCTTTGATTCAAGATACTTTATGTGTAAGTATATGCATGTCGGGGACCAGCTGGATGTCATTTGTGATAGGTCTTGCTGCAGTGATTTTGCCCTCCTGGCCACTCCTGACAAAGTCACTGCCCCATGTGTTCATGTATGGCATATGAAAGAAACATTTCTTTAGAAAATGCTGTATTAACAATTTATTTTAATTTTACTTAAATATTATATATTTTAGCACTCTATAAATACATTTTTATTGGTTTTGCTTTTTTATATTTTTTTATAACAAATGATATATTGGTAAAGCAGAACTAAGGCCTCCTAACTGTAACTCCCACTTACCTTACTATAACTTGAACATTCTACTGTCCCATAAGAATTTAGCCATTTTTCAGGAGATAACATTGTCAATTAGTCTTGGATGCACACATTAACTTTAATTGAACAGAGATTTTGGTCCATTCAAGAAGCCCATGTTAGTAACATGAGCTTCCCTGAATACCTTTAGTGATTCTCTTGCGGGGGATTGTTAAACATATAGCTGTATAATCTTCAGCCATACATAACTGGCTGCCAAATGCATGGATCGGCCATTCATTAAAGACTATGAACACTGCAACCTCAAAAGTAATATATGCGTACCATCTGCATTGCAGTCACGCTGGTCACCATAACAGGGCCGGATTTGCCATAAGGCAGAGTAGAGTCTGTCATTGGAATCAATTTTTTTTTAACCCCTTAACGACCCTTGACGATCATAGTACGTCAAGGGTCAATCTGACTGAACGACCCATGACTGTCATGGAATTCTGGGCTCCCCCCCCTGCGGCTGCACGCCATTCAGGGAGTCCGGAACTGGAAGAGCGGAAAAAAAATGCTCCACGCCGATCGGCCGGTCGTTAAGGGGTTAATATCTTCATTCACAGTACTGCGCTCTGCATGCAGTGGCAACAGTAACCCGCCGCCCGTCTGTAGCTGGTGAGCTCCCTCGTCGGCTCTTTAATAATGACATCATCTCCCAGCGCTCTGCATTCCTAAAGAGAAGACCGTGTGGAAGCAACAGAAGTTACTTCTTCTGCACAGACTTCTCCTGTTCTGGACCACCAGGGAGGTAGGAAACAGATACAGGGGGAAAATTGAGGGTATTGTGGAGATGATGGGGCAATGTGGAGATGATGGGAGCAATGTGAGGGCAAGTTGGAGCTGATGGGGACAAGTTGGAGCTGATGGGGGCAATGTTAGGGCAATATGGAGCTGATGGGGGCAAGTTGGAGCTGATGGGGCAATGTGAGGGCAATATGGAGCTCATGGGGCAAGCTGGAGCTCATGGGGCAATGTGGAGCTGATGGGGGGCAATGTGAGGGCAATATGGATATGGAGGGTAATGTGGAGATTAGGAGCATTGTGGAGGTGTCCAGTGGAGATGGCCAATGGGGGGAAGCTTCAGATTTCTGTGCCTACAGGCTCCTGAGATGTAAATCCGGCCCTGCACCATACAGATAATTTATTTTGCAATCCCTTGTGTCCTTATTGAAAGTCACATGTTTGCTACATGCTGGAAAAAGTCCTTAGTCAGTTTACATCTACAACTCAAGATACTATCAAGTATGGATCAAGGAGTTTATATGCACTTGAAAAAATAAATGTGCACACAATCCTTCAAGAGGGATCTTGTGAAAAAGCAAAATTGATGCTCAACTGTTAAAAAAAACAGTGATAACTTTATTCTGGTCAGATCATCCTTTACAGACTTAAACCAATATCTGACATTTCTAGTATATTAGCCAGGCACCATGCGGTCTGCAGTTAGGGGATTGGAGGCACAATTACAGGTATTGCTTGGTATGACAAATGATCATGTATCAAGGAATACTGTTTATATAAACAGCAGGATCCTTACAAAAGCAGCCCATAGAATGAAGATCTTTTCAAGTTTTTCTCCCTCTCTCTTCTTTCTTTCAAAACACAAGATTAGGTTTACTGTGATCATAAAGTGATGAGAAGGATTCACGCAGAGTTCTCAATGGTATCCCACAGGTATGCAACAAATTTCTTCAGCAGACACAAAGCTAGTCTTCATATCATTGACATCCTGAAAAAAAGCTTCTCCCTGTAGGGTAACAACCTTTAACCCCTTGAATGCAAGATATGTCTCCAACGCACTATATGTTGAAGACATCTACGGCATACTAGGGGTTAAATTAACTTGAATAGCATAGAGAATAATGTTCAGAAAACACTGCTTACAGAGACTTTATACACAATCTCGCAAACGGCAAATATTTACAAGATTATAGGTGTTAACGGTCTGTCAAAAATTGTTTGAACATTGTGTATACAGTAAGAGTTTGACTAGAGAGACCACCCTGCTGTATAGACCACCTTACAGCAACCACATATACTATTTCACACAGGCTCCATTAATAATATCCCAGTCTGTATAATTAGATGGCTCCATTATTATAGACTGTGGCGACTTAATAAGGAATTTGCATTTATTTAGCAAATGTCCTGTCCAGGCAGCAGATGTATAAACTGTTTGCCAAAATTACTCAGTAGTACAATTCTTTATGATAAAATAATCTGGGAAATGTTCTTTTCTCTCTGTTTCTTTCTTTTTTTTAAAGCATTATCCTACTGTTTAGTTTAGGTTACGTTTATCCTGTCTGTCTCTAAATAAATAGAAAATGACCCAAACTGGCATTGTTGGGTATGGAGCATAGTATATGTCTCTCAGCAATGTGCGTCAAAGAGCTGTCGTCTTCTCTTAAGATAAAAAGCAAATGCTATTAAAGAAAAGCAACAAAGCCTCTTTGCTTTGTAAAGTCTGTAGATCATAATTTGTCTAAGATTCCACATTCTCATCCTAGTCTCAAAACAACAAAGGAATGGAGTTCCTGTAACTTTTGTTTAAAGGAGCAGTAAACTTTTTTATGAAAAAAATATATATTGTAGGGATTTTCCTATTGAGTAAAATAAGGGTACTCCCACTGCGGAGAGATTTATATTTCCAGAGTTATTACAGTTTAAACCCATGTTTTTTTACATTAGCAGTGCCCTCTAGTGGTCAAATTCTAATTAGCTTTCCTGTTATATTCTAAAGGAGAGGAACGTCAGAAAAGTCAGAGACATACAGTTCTCCATAGAATGTGATAGAAACTGCCTGTCACTTCCTGTCAGTTAGAACTATCAGGAAGTAAACACAGTAAATTCACTTCCTGATTATTGAAACTGCTATACATTTTGAATAAAACAGTTGACAGTGATGGGAGTGACCTTGTTTTATTCAGCAGGAAATGCTCTGTAAAATATGTGTTTTCATAAAAAAAAAGTTTACTGCTCCTTTAAACATTTGAAAGAAAAAACATCTATGCAATATGCTGTAGTATGTCTTTAGTTCTGTCAATTCTACTTGTTGTTGAATATTGAAGAGTAAAAAAAAATCAGTCTTCACTAAAGATGAGCGAGCACCCCGATGCTCGGGTGCTCGGGTGCTCTGACCGAGCACCCCCTGATGCTCGAGTGCTCGGCCGAGCACCCGAGCCCCATTCAAATGAATGGGAGCACTCGAGCATTAAACCAGGCACCCCCTGCTCTGATGAGCGGAGGGTGCCTGGTCAATGTCCCCCTTCATCTCCGCTATGCCCCTCTTCCACAATGTCCCCCTTCATCTCCTATGCCATAGCGGAGATGAAGGGGGACATTGTGGAAGAGGGGCATAGCGGAGATGAAGGGGGACATTGTGGAAGAGGGGCATAGACTCTATGCCCCTCTTCCACAATGTCCCCCTTCATCTCCGCTATGCCCCTCTTCCACAATGTCCCCCTTCATCTCCTCTATGGCATAGGAGATGAAGGGGGACATTGTGGAAGAGGGGCATAGCGGAGATGAAGGGGCACATTGTGGAAGACGGGCATAGCGGAGATGAAGGGGGACATTGTGGAAGAGGGGCATAGAGTCTATGCCCCTCTTCCATAATGTCCCCCTTCATCTCCGCAATGCCCCCTTCATCTCCGCAATGCCCCCGTACCTCCATTCCCTGGTGGTCCAGCGGAGCGTCTTCGGATCTGTGCCTCTTCCGGCACAGATCCTCTTCACCCGAGCATGTCGGGCGAGCACATGGCGGTACTCGTACGAGTACCGCCATGTGCAGAGCAGAGCGATGCTCGAGCCGATCCGAGCATCGGCCGAGCACGCTCGCTCAACACTAGTCTTCACCTATATTTGAGTCTTTACTTTTCACTCAACTTATACTTACGTGAAAAGATAGGAATGCAACCTGCATCTCCGCTTTTCATCAAGATAACTTCTTTATCTGAATTGGGCTATCTGAACAAAAGGCCTTCCTGCCACATGATTATCATAGGATTTCATTTTTGTGAGACTGCTGCTTTCATTTTGTCATATAAAGGTGTCACAACAGAAAAAAAATTATTGCAGGGATACCAACTATGGTGGGGATAAAGAGGTGATAAAGTAGAGATGACTTCTCCAATTCCTATGTTACTCTATGGAGCCTATGCGCTAAGATTTCTTCAACTTTGGAGATCATAGTGAATGGGTTCCACAGAATAATATAGGAACTGGAGAATTGATAAACTGGAGAAGACTTCCCCACTTTATCACCTCTTTATCACCGCTTAGTGTAGCAATGCAGTAGAGACTTCGCTAGTAACAAATGGGTTAAGAGTGTTATTGTGTTTGTTAAAGGCTCTGAATAGTTTGGGGGCAGGCAAGAGCGGATGGGACTGAGGGCGCCCACTGAGGGTGTGGTCAAAGTTGGTGTGTTTGTGTTATATTGTTTAAGAGTATGTTCTGTGCCAGACAAGGGTGGTTAGGGCTGAGGGCAGGCAGCTTCATATCTCCCAGTAAGCAGAGTAGGCAAATGTCCAGAACTCTAAATTTTAAAGGGTGAATCAGCTGTCCTGGCCACACCTACATTTTGATTTGTGGGACATCTCAGTGTCTCTGTCCCAGTGTTATACCATTTCCAGGCTATAATTTAACCCATTGGATGCTAGAGAGATCGTCAATGCATTGTGGAGCAATGTTCTTTGCTTCTTATAGGCCAAAGGTATCTTCTGTGCCAGGAAACAGTGGGTGGGGCTGGGGTTGTGGCCATGGGAGGAGCTAAAGACACATAGTATGTTTCACATAGGGGGTTTCTGGGATGTAAATCCCCCCCCCCCCGAGGACAGGCTCATTTAGCTGGGTGCAGGGCCATTGGTGTGGATAACATTATCCAGACTGGGGACACCTGTGATGTAAATAACATTCCATCTGATTTAATTCATATTTACTTGCTTAGTATATCTCAAATCCGTAGAGTTAAAAAACACTATAAACTATTTTATCGGAAAAATATGCGAATTAATAAAGAGTTTGATATGATCTGTCAGCACTGCTGGAGATGAACAAATGAAAATATACATACTTACAATACAAATGCAGTGATTCAGCTGTATTAGATTTGTGTCCATGACGGCCTCCCTCTGAACCACATTAATGTATTGTATATTAATGTACGCATGCATGAATGCAAAACAAAACTCAATGTAATACAGCTCTGAAGTGTTGGTTTTATTGTATTATGGGCCTCATGTTCAAAAGAAAAGTGTAGCAATTATGGAGCATACCAACTGCACCATAGGGGAAAAATAAAAATTCCCACTAATTTAAATAAGCTTTTAAACCCCTTGAACACCATAGATATACCACTGCATTTCTTTTCAATGTGTTGAAGAGCCCTCTAGGTTTACAGAGATTAAAACCATTATTTCCATCCCTGGGGATCATGGGAAATGTATTTGTCTCCTATAATTCAGTTAGTTTGCACCAGAATTACTTCATTTCTTTAACTGACCATAAGGCCTAAAAGGTTGTATGGTCAAATGGATAACAACACGAAAATGTTGTATGGTTGACAAAAATAAGTAACTGTATGAATGACATATTTTCTATAGAATAAATGACATAAAAAATTAGTAAAGTCCATTGTGTACGAAACAACTCCAGAATTGCCAGGCAAAGGAGCGTGGTTAAACCAATCTCCAGCATCATTTAGAGGTAAAGAAAATGTGTTGTATACAATAAAAAAATGTGTGCAAACGACAGAATCTGTATGTTAAGAAAAAAGAGGTGGAAATGTGAAGTTCTGAATGTGAGAAATCTATAATACTTGAAGGAAATAGTGATTTATTTGTTGCGAATTTTAAAATAGGCAGGTTTTGTGTGAAATGTAATGCAAATATCGAAATATTGTAATGAGTCAATAAAAAAAACATTGATTCTGTACTATCTCACATCCATTAACAACCCCACATTTAAAGCGGAACTACCACCCAATAATATGATAGCATCACATCATTGTCCATCTGGCGACTAGCTGCTCAGTAGCGCTAGTCGCCAGAATTCCTACCAGATTAAAGAGAAATCTCTATTCTTCATGGACTGACAGCAAGACGGAGCACGGACATCTTGCTCTAGTGATGTCCATGCGCCTGCGCTGTCAGTCCCAGCCAGAGCCAAATGGCTCCTAGCAACGCCTCCTAGACCCAGCTGGGACTGACAGCGCAGGCGCGCGGACGTCACTAGGGCAAGATGTCCTCGCTCCGTCTTTCTGTCAGTCCATGAAGAATAGAGATTTCTCTTTAATCCTGTAAGAATTCTGGCGACTAGCACTACTGAGCATCTAGTCACCAAATGGGCAATGATGTGATGCTATCTTATTATTGGGTAGTAGTTCCGCTTTAATGTTTCCTTCATTCTTTAAAAAGCTATTAACAATGCTAAAAAATTGTATTGCTATCAACAACACAAGTACCATTATCATTCCTGTACCAAACACTAGAGAAGTCCCGCCACATTTTTGTCTTTACATACAACTATTTCAGTCAGGAATCGTACTTCAATGACAAAACTACATATTTCTGACAATCTCTGAAAATATTAATGAGCTCAATGACACCCTTCTTTGAAATGTTGTTAAAAACGACAAAAGCTATTTTGCTGGTTCTTCGAACATACAGCCCAAAGTGTTGGATTTATTGCTTTAAAAGAATATATTATTGTTGCATCAACACTTTGGACCATATGTTCAAAGGGATAACGACAAAAAATTGTCGTATGAAAGACAAAAATAAGTAATTGAATGCATGAACGACATATTTTCTATAGAGTATACGACAAAAAACTAGTAATGTCTGTTGTGTGCGACACAACTCCAGAATTGACGGACAGAGGGGTGGGGCAAGGGCGTGTCTAAACTATTCTCCAGTGTTGTATAGAGGAAACGAAAATTTGTCGTAACTAACGACAAAAAAATGTCTTTCAAAAGACAAAATTTGTACTTTAAGAAAAAAGTGGAGGAAATGTGTTCTGAATGTGAGAATTTTTGTCTTTAGTTAAGACATTTTTGTCGTTAGTTAAGACATTTTTAAAGACATTTTTGTTGTTAAAGGGATAGTAATACTTCGTTTTAACTTTATTTTATTTTGTAGGCATTAAAAAAACATGAAGAATGGTATAAGTCTTATCTCTCAAACCTTTATGGTTTAAGAGATATTCACAAACAAAGTCCCCCCCCCCCCGTTCAACCAGATCAGAAGGGAGGTGCCCAGGTAGACTGCAGAGAGGGACAATCTTCAATTAAGATAAGGGAAAAAGCTGAAAAACTTGTCAAGGGGGAAGGGCTTTCATTGTTTTCATACAAAGAAAATTGTCCCCTTCTGTTATCTGTCTGGTCATACAACCAGATTCACATCTGAGAAGAGATGGCTTACACTAGGAAAAAGGGGCGGGCGGGGGAACTTTGCTTGTGAATATCTCATAAACCATAAAGGTTTGAGAGATAAGACTTATATCATTCTTCATGTTTTTTTAATACCTACTAAATAAAATAAAGTTAAAACGAAGTATTACTATCCCTTTAAGACTTTTTTTAAGACATTTTTGTCATCAGTTAAGACATTTTTAAAGACATTTTTGTTATTAGTTAAGACATTTTTTATGACAATTTCAGTCAGGACAAACGACATATTTTCAATCACAACCGACACTCTCTGAAAATATTAATGATCCCAATGACACTGTAGTTTGAAAAGTCGTTACAAACGACAAAAGCTATTTCGCTACTTTTTTGAACATGTGGCCCTTTGAGTGACAGAGAGGTATCTAATGTATTGCAAAGCAATGAGTTAGATACTTCTTTGGCACTCAAGGCAGGGTTAAAGTGATACTGAGGAGAATGTTCAATGGGGATTTCACATTAATCAGATGTAACTGATATATTTTTTCCCTTTTCCTGCTTATTTTCAGTTTACTAAGCTTCATACATCTGAATTCCTCCAAGAAGAGGAAAGTGGCTCATTCAGTGGGAATTTTGGGATATTGCTTTACTCTATGCTCATAGCTTGGAACTCTCTAGGCTGGCCCCAGGGACTCTGGTTTTGACACTGCATTACGGGGTCTCCGGGGCAGAGTCTGATTCTCCGAGGAGTGAGCAGTTTCTTAAGAAACTCTACTAATTTGTGTTCCTTCCCTATCTGTTCCACCGACTCCCAGCCTACTTTTCCTCCTTCCCCAGCCTATTCACCTATATTTTTGCAAGTTTCTGAAACCCCGCCCCAGTCATGATTAAGCCCTGGCACTTTTGATGCAAATTGCGTCTTTTGTCTCCCTCAAAAGCACTACAGGCCTCCCCCTTCAGGGAGGCCAGAAGAAAAAGTTCCCTGGTATGGTTGTGCAAGAACCTATGCTTAGAGGAAATGACAAGAGTCTATGCTTTTTCCCTGCACACCATTCTTAGACATGTCACATGGCTCCCTATTCAGTACCATATCACTTACAACAGGGATATCCAAGTTTAGTCCTCAAGGGCCACCAACAGGTCAGGATGTAAGGATTTCCCTGATTAAGAAAAGGTCCTAGTTCAGAGATAGGCAGCCTTTGCCACTCCAGCTGTTGGGAATGATAAACAACTGTTTGCTGGTTTGTAGTAATGATAGTTGTATGCCCATCAGCTGGAGAGCCAAATGCTTTCTACTCCTGCCCCAGGTATTAATGATATGTGGAGGGATGGGATTTGCCATGTAGATAACAAATTAAATCTATCGATGTTAAAATTGATGGATTCTTTTCAACCTCATCAACTTGTAAGAATTTTACATGTCAAAATTAAAATAAATACTAAGAGGGCATTTACATTTACGTTTTATAAGAAATTCCTACCTACACACACGCACACACACACACACAAACACACACACACACACACACACACACACACACACACACACTCACATGACACCAGAGGCGTAACTAGAAGCCTCTGGGCCCTGGTGCAAGAAGTTCCACCCCCCACCACCACATTGGACCCCCTCGACCACATTGACCCCCTCCACAATGCCCCTCAATCTTCACAATGCCCCCATCTCTTACCTCCCTGGATCTCCCACGAGGTCCTCTTAGTAATGCAGAGAACTGGGAGATGATGTCATCTCCCAGCGCACTGCATTACTAGAGCTCTGGAGGGAGATTGCAGGTGCCAGGCGGAGGGGTTGCAGGGGGTGGCTGGGCCCTTGGAGTGACGGCCCGGTCACAGGTGCGACCCCTATAGTTATGCCACTGCATGACACTCTACAGATATCTGGTTAGACCTCACCTAGTGCTCAGTTCTATTAGTGTCGGTAAATCCATTGTTGAGGCAAAAGAAGTTTCAGACAGTACACATATAGTTGTACCATCGGAATTCTATTACTTGAACGCCATCCACTGTAGCGAGCGTTGCTCGCAAAAACACATATTGTAGCCTATTGCTATTAGCAGCCTATTATTCCCACAACTCAGGCTAAATTGCGTGAATAATGGAAACATCAAAGGATACTAGCTAATGCTCGGTGAGGGGTTAAAAAGCAATATTCAAGCAATGGGAATTTAAGAATGTTTATTTGTCTCATATGGTGCAATTGGTTTACTCCAGAATAACTACATAAAAATGGCCCAATATTTCTTATGCGATACAGTGTTCATTGGGTAGATACAGAAAGCACTGACTGCAGCAAGAACAACAATGTCAATATTTACTATGGATTTTAATTATATTTTTCACAGTTTGGAACCAAAAACCAACATTAACATCCCATGTCTAGCCTTATTTCGCTTCCATGAATAACACTACATAGTTGATGCTTTAGCAGAAATTATATTCGTCTGTCTAAGAAAACAGATTTAGGAGTTTGTTAGTTAATGAATACAAGATAAAAGGGGGTTATGTACTAAAGCATGATAAAGAGATGGTAAAGCAGAGATGACTTCTCCAGTGATATCACTTCTCCAGTTCCTTTGTTGTTCTATGGAGCCTATGCACTAAGATCACCAAATTTCTAGAAATCTTAGTGAATTGACTCCATTGAATAATATAGGAATAGGAGATGTAATATCACTGAATAGGTTACGTATGCTTTATCAACACTTAATCACACCTTAGTAAATCTCCTTCAAGAGATTTATAAGCACAAAATCAGTAAGCAAAGAGACAAAATTATACAGATATATTGTATTAAGTAGAGGAAATATTTCCCGGTTGTCATTTTGAAAAGGCATCTTCCATAATTCTGTTCTTTGCAAGAAAAGTGTAAATGTCATATGACTCTGCACGTGAATGAGCTCATATTATCCATCATGCATCCTAAAAATATGTATCAAAACCACATCATTCTATAGGGAGCAGGATGAACAACTCAACGATCTTCCGGTATTTTATTTTGAATTGGTTTCTCTGTGCATTTCAGATGAGAAATGTTTTTAGTGTTGAGAATTACAGAGTTGTACAGTGAGAACACAGTTTGTCACTGCTTTCAAGATATCATGGTTTTCATTAAGAATCAATAACTTTGTCAACAAGGAAATTAAAGGAGACCTATGAGGGTTATTCTTCATACAATATTCACGAGCCAATTTCACATGTGGAAGGCACACTGAGATGTACTGTTTGGTTCATGCAGAGATAAAACTAACATTTTCTCCTATAATATGTATAACATAAATCTCATCAGAAACTTTCCTTTATATCACTCATCTATACATTAATTATAAACATTCAGGACAAGCTATTTAATTTTGTAAAACCACAAAGGCATTATTTAATTCTGGCAAGTCTATAAAGCCTAGGAAGTATATTAGACAATAAGGATTCTCTCCTAATGTCTAATGGCATTCATATGTTGAGGGCATATTGTGTGTTCAGAATAATGCAACTCTGTTTAACCCTTTAAAGGGTTGTACACTGACAAGTCAAGTTTTCAGGGCTACTTAACCCCTTAACGACCCTTGGCGGTCATAGTACGTCATGGGTAGATCTGAGTTAACGACCCATGAAGTACTATGACCGTCATGGCAATCCGGGGTCACCGTGCGGCTGCACTCCATTCGGGGAGTCCGGAACAAGAAACAAACAAAAAAAAAATGCTCCGTGGTCCTTAAGTGACCGCCGCGTGCATGAGCGTCCTGTCCTTAAGGAGTTAAGCATGGGTGTATTCATCGCAGTCATTGAGTTATCAATCACCCACTGTGGTCAAGCAGGGATAGCTTGAAGACAAGCACTGCGGTGGTGCAGGCAGAAAAGCATTTAAAGGGACGTTACAGGCCTTGTGAGAGTTCTGTCATTTCGTTTTGATATGATACAGATATGGAGTCACTGTAAAACACCTGTTGTCACAGTAATGTTCTATTTAATTGAAAAAAAAAAAAAAAAAAAAAAAAAATATATATATATATATATATATATATATATATATACACAGAAATATATTGAAAAAAAATAAAATTCTAAATTGTCATATAAACCACCACACCTAAGCGTTAAAATGAACTAAGAAATTACAAAAATGAAAGCCGTTAAAGATTTGTACTAACAATAGAAAAAACACCAGCGTAAATGTAAAAAAAAAAATTATGTAACTCAGAACACATCAAATATACAACCCAATATGTTATTTAAAATATATATTCAATGTTCACTCTTAGCGTTCATTCAACAGCAACTACTGCATTCCATCCCAGCTGTAACTACAGGTGAAATACCTTTTAGAGTGCTGTCTCTTCCTTGGAGCATCCAGGCTGAGTATTTTTGAGTATTCTATATGGGACGTGCACCCTATGCTTTATAATATACTGCCATATTTGTGTGTGCCACGGCCTCTGCAATATTGCATATATATATATATATATATATATATATATATATATATATATATATATAAATATAGTAACATAGTTGATGAGGCTGAAAAATTTGTGTCCATCAAGTCCAACCCATGCCAAAAACACCCCTGTTGATCCAGAGCAACGTCTAATTTAGCCCCAAGTGGGTAAAAAAATTCTTTCCTGACTCCAAATGGTAGTCAGATATTTCCCTGGATCAACATCCTATCTGCTTTGTAGCCATCTGTCATAATTTTCATTATTGTTCTATGCTAGACAGGCATCCATTGCTTTTTTGAAAGAAGTTGCATTATCTGCAAGTACAACATCCCGAGCCATAGCTTTACTGCCCAAATTCCATAGCTTTACCACCTTTATATATATATATATATATATATATATATATATATATATATATAGAGAGAGAGAGAGAGAGAGACAGACAGACAGAGAGACAGAGATACACACACATATATATATAAATATATATCCTATATAATAATTTGCTAAGTTGTGTGTAACGCCCGACGTGCGCAGTAGACACTGCTGCGCGTGTGGCAGTCATGCGCAGTACAGACTGCCCGCGCCGTGGCTGATACAGAGCTGGGCGTTCCGAAGGAGCGTCCAGCTCTGTATCAGCAGTGGCGCGGGCAGTCTCCACTGCGTGTGACTGCCCCACGACCGGCTGCCAGAGGCACTGTGGCCCGTGTAACGGGCTGTTCAACTAGTATATATATATTGTATATGGATAACAATTCAGTCTCCACTACAAGTAAAGAGATCTCTGTGGCCAAAATAACTGATGTTAGTCAATGTTAGTCAATGTTAGAGTTAATGTTCCACATTAAAGTTAATAGTTATGTAATGAAAAGCAGATCATAGATGGCATTGTATTTTCAAATACTCCATAATGTCGAAAATAATGTTATAGAATGAGAATCAAATTAATAGCAAAAATGATCTTCAGACACTCCATAAAATATAAATATTGCATACTTGATACATGAAGGCTAGGCAGTCAAGCATGGATACGTTAAGATTGTAAGCAGACAAGCAGTGAGAATGATAAGATAGATTTTTTAAAGGCAGATGGAGCAAAAGTGATATTATAATATTTCATAGCAATTCAAAAGCATATTGCACTTAGCACCACCATCTTCACTCAACAGCTAGACATTGTCTTGCTACAAACACCACCAGCAATGCATATGCCTTTCTTCTGGATTGATATAAATCTTCACAAAACCACTTGCTTTTCTTCTTAACATATAATGAAGAATGATAAAGAAGAAATATTGCCCATCAAATGAAAAAGCTTAATTGTATGCTATATAAAACACATTAATGATTCATTATCTGATATGTTTTGGAAGATCTTCCTTCCTCTGGGACATTCATACAATCTGGAACCATTTTTCTCACTAGATTTATATAGTTTTTCACTCACTTATTTCATAGAGAGACACACACACACATATATATATTTATATATATAATTCTTCAAGAGATAGTAATACTTAAAATGTAAAAAAAATATATGTTGTAGGGTTTATCCCCCTGAGTAAAACAAGGGAATTCCCACTGCTGAAAGGTGTGTTATTCAAAAGTTATTACAGCTCAAAGTTGAATTTTTTAGGTGCAATATCACAGTGGCCTGAAATTGTACAGTGGCACTGTTGCTATAAAATCCTATGGACAGCTCTGGTCCCGGGACCATAAATCTCCATAGGATGGTATAGCAATAGCGCTATTGTACAATTTCAGGCCACTGTGATATTGAACCTAAAAAGTCAACTTTGAGCTGTAATAACTTTTGAATAAATCAACTTTTACCAGTGGGAGCACCCTTGTTTTACTCAGGGGGATAAACCCTGCAACATATATTTTTTTACATTTTAAGTATTACTATTAGTGTTGAGCGAGCATGCTCGGCCGATGCTCGGATCGGCTCGAGCATCGCTCTGCTCGGCACATGGCGGTACTCGTACGAGTACCGCATGTGCTCGCCCGCCATGTTCGGGTCTCCTCCCCGCACGTTTTGCGGCTGCTGCGCAGCCAATAAACGTGCAGGGAGGCTCTGACATCGGTGTAATGCCAGCAGCCATGTTGGCTGCTGGCATTACACTGATTGGCTGGCCAGAACCCGTGGTCAGGTGCTGTATAGCACCTGACCATCGAGTTCGGCTCAGTCTGAGCCAGGGAGAGCTGAGGATAGGAAGGGAAAGGCAGTGTAGGGAGGAAAAAACAAAAATTGTGACAAAAAAGAACCAAAAGTCCTTTTTAGGACTACTGTGTGTGGGGGCAGCAGGTTATATTGTGTGTGGGGGGAAAAAAACAAAAAAAAAAAAAAAAAAAATATTCTGTTTAGTGTGAAAAGTTGCAGATTAGAGCACATTCTGTTTAGTGTGCACAGTTGCAGATTAGAGCACATTCTGTTTAGTGTGCAAAGTTGCAGATTAGAGCACATTCTGTTTAGTGTGCAAAGTTGCAGATTAGAGCACATTCTGTTTAGTGTGCAAAGTTGCAGATTAGAGCACATTCTGTTAAGTCTTCAAACTAAAATATCAAAGTCACGTATTCCATTCAGTGTGCGTCGCCGCAGTTTAGCAGCACATTCTGAGTACTGTGCAGAGTTGCAGAATAGGAAGAAATACTGTTAAGTCTTCAAACTAAAATATCAAAGTCACATATTCCATTCAGTGTGCTTCGCCGCAGTTTAGCAGCACATTCTGTGTACTGTGCAGAGTTGCAGAATAGGAAGAAATACTGTTAAGTCTTCAAACTAAAATATCAAAGTCACATATTCCATTCAGTGTGCTTCGCCGCAGTTTAGCAGCCTATTCTGTGTACTGTGCAGAGTTGCAGAATAGGAAGAAATACTGTTAAGTCTTCAAACTAAAATATCAAAGTCACATATTCCATTCAGTGTGTTTCACCGCCGTTTAGCAGCCTATTCTGTGTACTGTGCAGAGTTGCAGAATAATAAGAAATACTGTTAAGTTTTCAAACTCAAATATTAAAGTCACATATTCCATTCAGTGTGTTTCACCGCAGTTTAGCAGCCTATTCTGTGTACTCTGTACAGTTGCAGAATAATAAGAAATACTGTTAAGTTTTCAAACTCAAATATTAAAGTCACATATTCCATTCAGTGTGTTTCACCGCCGTTTAACAGCCTATTCTGTGTACTCTGTACAGTTGCAGAATAATAAGAAATACTGTTAAGTTTTCAAACTCAAATATTAAAGTCACATATTCCATTCAGTGTGTTTCACCGCAGTTTAGCAGCCTATTCTGTGTACTCTGTACAGTTGCAGAATAATAAGAAATACTGTTAAGTTTTCAAACTCAAATATTAAAGTCACATATTCCATTCAGTGTGTTTCACCGCCGTTTAACAGCCTATTCTGTGTACTCTGTACAGTTGCAGAATAATAAGAAATACTGTTAAGTTTTCAAACTCAAATATTAAAGTCACATATTCCATTCAGTGTGTTTCACCGCCGTTTAACAGCCTATTCTGTGTACTCTGTACAGTTGCAGAATAATAAGAAATACTGTTAAGTTTTCAAACTCAAATATTAAAGTCACATATTCCATTCAGTGTGTTTCACCGCCGTTTAACAGCCTATTCTGTGTACTCTGTACAGTTGAAGAATAATAAGAAATACTGTTAAGTTTTCAAACTCAAATATTAAAGTCACATATTCCATTCAGTGTGTTTCACCGCCGTTTAACAGCCTATTCTGTGTACTCTGTACAGTTGCAGAATAATAAGAAATACTGTTAAGTTTTCAAACTCAAATATTAAAGTCACATATTCCATTCAGTGTGTTTCACCGCCGTTTAACAGCCTATTCTGTGTACTCTGTACAGTTGCAGAATAATAAGAAATACTGTTAAGTTTTCAAACTCAAATATTAAAGTCACATATTCCATTCAGTGTGTTTCACCGCCGTTTAACAGCCTATTCTGTGTACTCTGTACAGTTGCAGAATAATAAGAAATACTGTTAAGTTTTCAAACTCAAATATTAAAGTCACATATTCCATTCAGTGTGTTTCACCGCAGTTTAGCAGCCTATTCTGTGTACTCTGTACAGTTGCAGAATAATAAGAAATACTGTTAAGTTTTCAAACTCAAATATTAAACTCACATATTCCATTCAGTGTGTTTCACCGCAGTTTAGCAGCCTATTCTGTGTACTCTGCAGAGTTGCAGAATAATAAGAAATACTGTTAAGTTTTCAAACTCAAATATTAAAGTCACATATTCCATTCAGTGTGTTTCACCGCAGTTTAGCAGCCTATTCTGTGTACTCTGTACAGTTGCAGAATAATAAGAAATACTGTTAAGTTTTCAAACTCAAATATTAAAGTCACATATTCCATTCAGTGTGTTTCACCGCCGTTTAACAGCCTATTCTGTGTACTCTGTACAGTTGCAGAATAATAAGAAATACTGTTAAGTTTTCAAACTCAAATATTAAAGTCACATATTCCATTCAGTGTGTTTCACCGCCGTTTAACAGCCTATTCTGTGTACTCTGTACAGTTGCAGAATAATAAGAAATACTGTTAAGTTTTCAAACTCAAATATTAAAGTCACATATTCCATTCAGTGTGTTTCACCGCCGTTTAACAGCCTATTCTGTGTACTCTGTACAGTTGCAGAATAATAAGAAATACTGTTAAGTTTTCAAACTCAAATATTAAACTCACATATTCCATTCAGTGTGTTTCACCGCAGTTTAACAGCCTATTCTGTGTACTCTGTACAGTTGCAGAATAATAAGAAATACTGTTAAGTTTTCAAACTCAAATATTAAACTCACATATTCCATTCAGTGTGTTTCACCGCAGTTTAGCAGCCTATTCTGTGTACTCTGCAGAGTTGCAGAATAATAAGAAATACTGTTAAGTTTTCAAACTCAAATATTAAAGTCACATATTCCATTCAGTGTGTTTCACCGCAGTTTAGCAGCCTATTCTGTGTACTCTGTACAGTTGCAGAATAATAAGAAATACTGTTAAGTTTTCAAACTCAAATATTAAAGTCACATATTCCATTCAGTGTGTTTCACCGCCGTTTAACAGCCTATTCTGTGTACTCTGTACAGTTGCAGAATAATAAGAAATACTGTTAAGTTTTCAAACTCAAATATTAAACTCACATATTCCATTCAGTGTGTTTCACCGCAGTTTAACAGCCTATTCTGTGTACTCTGTACAGTTGCAGAATAATAAGAAATACTGTTAAGTTTTCAAACTCAAATATTAAACTCACATATTCCATTCAGTGTGTTTCACCGCAGTTTAACAGCCTATTCTGTGTACTCTGTACAGTTGCAGAATAATAAGAAATACTGTTAAGTTTTCAAACTCAAATATTAAACTCACATATTCCATTCAGTGTGTTTCACCGCAGTTTAGCAGCCTATTCTGTGTACTCTGCAGAGTTGCAGAATAATAAGAAATACTGTTAAGTTTTCAAACTCAAATATTAAAGTCACATATTCTGTGTAAGATGAAGAAGGCGGGTAAAAAGGGACGGGGAAGTGGACGTGATCCTGAAAGTTCAGGGCGCGGGTCAGGACGCGGAGAAACTGTGCCTGGTGCCAGAGCACAAGAAAGAAAGACATCCACCATACCTAGCTTCATGTGTAATTTTACAGGGCGTCGCAGGACATCACTCTCGAGGTCCGACCACTGCGAACAGGTGGTCGGTTGGATGACAGCTGATACTGCTTCCAGTCGGTTAAGCACCACCCTGTCTTCCACCAAGTCCACTCTCAGTAGCCAAGAGTCTAGTCAACATAATCCTCACTCTGATCATCCTTCCTCCCACCATACACGGTCTGGTCAAAGAAGTGATCACACTGGGATATAGTGAGGAGCTCGTCTCATCACCAATCCTTCATTTGACCCTCTCTCCAAGCACGCTTGCAGAGGAACATGACATCTTGTGCCCTGATTCACAACCTCTAGAGGCTACCCAATCTCAAGAAGATGACAGATGTGAACGGCATTTAAGGTCAAAGGAAGTAGTGGATGATGATGATGATGATGAGACACAGTTGCCATTAAATCAACCACTATTTCCGTCTCAAGACCTTGTTGAGGAGAATGTTATACAGTTGTCAATGACTGAGTATGTGGTGGGATCAAGACTTGAGGAGGATGATCAGAGTGAGGAAGTGGAGGAGGACTTGGTGGACGATGAGGTGACTGACCCCACCTGGGAAGGTGTAGAGCCGAGCGATGACAGCAGTCCTGAGGGTGAGCCATCTGCAGCACCGCAACAGGCTGGAAGAGGCAGTGGTGTGGCTACAGAAAGAAGGCGGACCGCACCAAACCGGCCCGCAAATGTTCCACGGAGCACCCCCTTGCGTAAATCTACCTTGCCAAGGGGTAGGTGTTCCGCGGTATGGCGTTTTTTTAAGGAAAGTGCGGACGACAAAAGAATTGTAGTTTGCAACCTGTGCCACACCAGAATGAGCCGAGGCATGAACACTAGAAACCTCACCACCACCAGCATGATCCGACACATGGCATCCAAGCACCGTAGTAAGTGGGAGGAACGCCTGGATCGCCCATCTGTGTCTGCAGGCCACACCACTGCCTCCTCTTCCCCTGTTTTCGGTGCCGGCCAATCGCCTGTCGAAGGCGCAGGCCCGCATACCTCCCGCCCTGCACCTGTAGCATCTGAAGCACCATCAGCGACCACATCCACTTCCCTGTCCCAGCACAGCGTCCAAATGTCGTTACCCCAGGCATTTGAGCGCAAGAGAAAGTACCCAGCCACCCACCCACAGGCCATAGCACTAACCTCACACCTTTCCAAATTACTGGCCATCGAAATGCTGCCATTTAGGCTTGTGGACACTGAGTCCTTCCGCAGCCTGATGGCAGCAGCTGTCCCTCGGTACGCGGTCCCCAGCCGCCACTACTTTTCCCGGTGTGCCATCCCCGCATTACACCACCATGTGTCCCGTAACATCACCCGTGCCCTGACCAACGCAGTTACTGGGAAGGTCCACTTAACGACTGACACATGGACAAGTGCTTGTGGCCAGGGACGCTACATTTCCCTGACGGCACACTGGGTGAATGTCGTGGAGGCTGGGAGCGACTCGGACCCTGGGATGGCACGGGTGCTACCCACGCCGAGGATTGCGGGCCCTACCTCCATCAGGGTTTCCACCAGCACCTACGTTATTGGCTCCTCCTCCTCCGTTTCCACCTCCGAATTCTCTACACGCAGCGCCACTCCCCCATCAGCCAGTAGCTGGAAGCAGTGTAGCACTGCAGTGGGGAAGCGTCAACAGGCCGTGCTGAAGCTGATCTGCCTTGGGGACAAACAGCACACGGCCTCAGAGCTGTTGCAGGGGATTAGTCACCAGACCGAGCAGTGGCTCTCGCCACTCAACCTGCAACCAGGCATGGTTGTGTGTGATAATGGGCGTAACTTGGTGGCGGCTTTGGAGCTCGGCAAGCTCACACACGTACCATGCCTAGCGCATGTATTTAATTTAGTGGTGCAGCGATTTCTAAAAACCTACCCCAATGTGCATGATCTCTTGACCAAGGTGCGCCGCGTGTGTGCACATTTCCGTAAGTCATCAACAGCTTCAGCCGGCCTGTTGAAGCTGCAGCAGCGCTTACAATTGCCAGCTCACCGGCTGCTGTGTGACGTGAGCACGCGCTGGAACTCCACCTTCCACATGTTGGCCCGGCTTTGTGAGCAGCAGAGGGCAGTAGTGGAGTACCAGCTGTTACACGGTCGTCGCCTCTCCGTTCAACTTCCTGTAATCAGAAGTGAGGAGTGGGAATGGATGTCAGACCTCTGTGAGGTTTTACGCAATTTTGAGGAATCGACACAGATGGTGAGCGGCGATAACGCTATTATCAGTGTAACCATCCCACTTCTGTGTCTACTGAAACGCTCGCTGCTCACAATTAAAACCGACGCTTTGCATGTGGAAGAGGTGGAAATGGGGGAGGAAGAGCTTACACAAGGTGATAGCCAGAGCACCCTCACTTCGTCTTCTCAGCGACAATTGGAGGAGGCGGAGGAGGAGGAGGAGGAGGAGGAGGAGGAGGAAGACACGGTTGTCTCCGCTACAGAGGGTAGCCATGGAACTTTAGTTCCATCTCTTCAGCGTGGGTGGGCAGAAGAGGAGGAAGAGGATGAGGAGATTGAGAGTCATCCTCCTGGTGAGGACAGCGAAATCTTGCCTGTTGGTACTCTGGCACACATGGCTGACTTTATGTTAGGCTGCCTTTCCCGTGACCCACGCGTTACACGCATTTTAGACAACACGGATTACTGGGTGTTCACCCTTCTGGACCCCCGCTACAAAGAGAATTTCTCATCTCTCATTCCTCCGGTGGAGAGGACAAGCAAAATGGTGCAATACCAGAAGGTTCTTGTTGAAAAATTGCTCCAAAATTTTCCATCTGACAACGCTGGCGGCAGAGTACGTGCTACCTTGGCCAACCGAGAAGGGGAGAAAAGGGGAGCACACAGCAGTTCCGAGAAAGGCAGGGCAACACTCTCCAAGGCGTGGGACACCTTCATGACACCCCGCCAGCACCCTCACCCTGATGCGCAGCCTAGTGTCACAAGGAGGGAAAAGTTTTGGAAGATGGTGAAGGAGTACGTAGCAGACCGTGTCAGCGTCCTCAATGATCCCTCTGTGCCTTACAACTACTGGGTGTCCAAGCTGGACACGTGGTATGAACTGGCACTCTATGCCTTGGAGGTGCTGGCCTGCCCTGCCGCCAGCGTTCTGTCTGAGCGGGTATTTAGTGCTGCTGGTGGCATCATAACAGATAAGCGTATCCGCCTTTCCACCGACAATGCTGATAGGTTGACACTTATAAAAATGAACAAGGCCTGGATTTCCCCTGACTTCTCCACTCCACTGGAGGAAAGCCCCGGGGGAACATAAACTCACTTTATATATGTTATTTACAATGATGGGAATACTCTGTATTCCCATTCACCCCTTCCACCCAAAAAACGGGTATATGGTTGACTCTTAATCTTCTCATCCTCCTCCTCCTCTTCCATATGCCCTGGGATATAATTTTTATATAGGACCAGCTCACCAGCGGGCCCTGTGATATAATTTTTATATAGGGCCAGCTCACCAGCGGGCCCTGTTTGACAATTTTTATATAGGTCAGCTCACCAGCGGGCCTTCTCATATAATGTTTTATTGGGTCAGCTCTCTAGCGGGCCCTCTCATATAATGTTTTATAGCGTCAGCTCACTAGCGGGCCTTCGCATATAATGTTTAGGATGGTCAGCTCTGCAGCAGACCCTCACCCATAATGTTTTAGATGGTCGGCTCAGCGCACGTTTCCCTCTTAATCATGGCCTCAGTTCAATAAAATCAAGGAAATTTTTGGGAGAATTTGCCTCTGTGCACGTTTCCCTCTTAATCATGGCCTCAGTTCTGAAAATCAAGGAAATTTTTGGGAGAATTTGCCTCTGCGCACGTTTCCCTCTTAATCATGGCCTCACTTCCGAAAACCAAGGAAATTTTTGGGAGAATTTGCAGATGATATACAAGTAAATATACAGCAAATATTGTTTGGTAACAATTTTTCGCCTAAAGTCGTTTTTATTTTCCTTTTTGTGTGTTTTATGGTCAGTCTGTAAAAATGGCGTACTACGGGCGAAAGATCGTTCCCAGCAGCGATGTTGGAGTCCAAGATGCATCCAGACATCCTCCCTATGCTGTCCCTGAACCATTTCTGTGGTGTTTCCATCCTTTTCTGCCCTTTTCCTATGGACCAGGCACCCTCCCCTCATCAGAGCAGGGGGTGCCTGGTGTAATGCTCGAGTCCTCCCATTGACTTCAATGGGGCTCGGGTGCTCGGCCGAGCACTCGAGCCTCAGGGGGTGCTCGGTTAGAGCACCCGAACACCCGAGCATTGGGTTGCTCGCTCATCACTAATTACTATCCCTTTAAGATGTTTCACCAGGAAAAATACATTGAGATTGAGGTTCATACTTTATCTGAATAGCGATCCAACAGGCATCATGAAGAAAGACAAGCATTATGATTAAAAGCATGGTTTGACATTCATATCCCTATCATATAACCATATTGCTTAGAAACATAAACAGGGTTGGATTTCCCAGTAGGTAAAGTAGGCATCTGCCTAGAGCTTCAAATTTTGATGGGTGCCTCAGCTTTACTGGACACACCCACATTCTGTATTATGGGTGTGGTCAGAGCAATCTCAATTCCCTGCACCAGTAAATTTAATCCCTTGGATATTAGAGAGTCACCAAGTATCACGGTGCCCCTGCTCTTTTTGCGACATTCTGTCAGTCTACACTCCTGCTCTACTCCTATTGGCTATACTGTGCTTGTCCCACCCAGTATGGCCTTTAAATACTTGGTTCTGGCACCTCTCAGGTTCCCTTTCGTGGTGTTCCAGTACCAGCACTTGTTCCTGATCTCAGTTGTTCTCAGTGTATCGACCCGGCCTGCCTGATTACTCTGCATCTCGTCTCCTGCCTCTGAACCGACCCGGACTGCCTGACCATTCTGCTACTCCTGCTCCTGTGTACCGAACCGGCCTGGCTGACATTCCTGCTCCATGTACCGACCCGGCCTGGCTGACGTTCCTGCTCCGTGTACCGACCCGGCTTGGTTGACGTTCCTGCTCCTGTGTACCGACTTGGATTGGCTGACGTTCCTGCTCCGGTTGCACCAGCCCGGCCTCCGGTTGAGGGTGGTGATCCTTTCTCGCTGTCTGAGACAGCTGTGCAGTTTTGGTCTCGGTTGCCTCTGTGTCGCCTCGGCAACATTCCTATTGGCTTGTCTTTCTGACGCTCCCGGTTGGTTGCCACCACAGGGCCAGTTGCTCAGTTGCTCATTCCGTTACTGTCATGGCAGTGCTCAGTTGCTCAGTCTCCATTACTGCCACGGCAGTCTCCAGTCGCTTAGTCTCTGTTACTGCTACGGCAGAGTTCAAGTGGCCTAGTCTCCGTTTACTGCTACGGCAGAATGCAAGTGGCCTAGTCTCCATTTACTGCTACGGCAGAGTGCAAGTGGCCTAGTCTCCATTTACTGCTACGGCAGAGTGCAAGTGGCCTAGTCTCCGTTACTGCTACGGCAGAGTGCCAGTGGCCTAGCCTCCGTTTACTGCTACGGCAGAGTGCTAGTGGCTTAGTCTCCATTTACTGCTACGGCAGAGTACAAGTTGCCTGGTCTCTGTTACTGCTACGGCAGTGTCCAAGTTTCTCAATCTCTGTTACTGCTACGGCAGTGATCACTTGGCCTAGTCTCCGTTATTGCTCCAGCAGTGCTCTGTGTTGCTCAGCCTTCGTTACTGCTCAGGCAGTTCACCACTGTCTGCAAACCTATTACTGGGCATTACTTGTATTTAAGCTCTCTATCCTAGGTGAGCTTCTTAACAGGCCTTACCTCACATGGGACTGTTTACACTTGCTGAAGGCCATTAACCCATGCAGAACCGATACACTGGGACTCTTTCAAGTTCTGCCTGACCTGTGTCAGTATATTGTGTTATGGACTCTATATCTATACTGGACCTGTGTAGGCATGTAAATGTAACCTGTCTTGTGTCTGTATTATACTGAGTATATACTACAGGACCTGTGAGGGTTATTGCATTTCCAATTGCTTAATAAAACTGTGTTTTATCCAAACCTACTGTCTGTGTGTCAAACAAACCGTTACACCAAGCCTTTTTTTTGTCCTTGCTTGTATAGACCAAGGGCTTTATCTGTACCAGGAACCATTGGATGGGACTAAGAGACAGGATCATTGAGGATTGGCGCTGTGGTCATGGGTGGAGCAAAGGGCACTTAGAGTACATAGGTACCTTACCTAGGGGTGCCTGGGATGTAAATACAGCCCTGAACATAGAATTTAATAGCAGATCAGATCCATTCAGCACATTTAGTCTGCCCATTTTCCCCACTGTATAAACCTCAACCCTTATTTGGTCTTTTTCTTGATCAGGACAGCTTTATGCCTATCCCATGCATGTTTACATTTCCTTATTGTGTTAACCTCTATCACTTCCTCTCATAGACTACTCCATTTATCTCCCACCTTCTTAGGGAAGTAAAACTTTCTTACATTACAGAGATCTGTAGTGATGCATGACCATTTCTCTCTTTCTGCTACTAATACCTCTAGCTACACAACCCAGCACCCTGCTTGCCTTCCCCACTGCTTTGTTACATTGCCTGCCTACCTTTAGGTCATCAGAAGTAATTACTTCCAAGTCTCTTCTAACCCCTTAAATAATGCTGGTTATATCCCATCCAGTTCAATTGAATTGTCTGTTTTTACCTTAGAGAGTTGAAGCTGAACTTCTTTGTCTGTAAACATGCACGTGTCACGTGTCTCGCTATAACAGAGGTCCCTTCTCATTCCTCTGTAAAAACTGAACAGAAATTTTTATTGAGACAGCCAACAAGACCTTTGTCTTCATTTACATATATTTCATGTTTTGTTTTCAGTCTAACCATTCCTTGTTTCATTTTTATCTTTTAACTTATGTATTTAAAATGTTTTGTCCCATGTTTTTATTGGCAAGGCAATTTTCTCCTCTGCATGTGCTTTGGCACATCTAATAATGCATTTAGCCATCTTCAATCTAACCTTGTACTAATACCTGTCCTCTTCCACCTGAGTCTACTCATAGGGGGAAATTCACTAAGCGGTGATACAGAGGTGATAAAGTGGAGATGACTTCTCCAGTTTATCACTTCTCCAGTTCCTACGTTATTCTGTGGAGCCTATTCACTAAGATTAGCATAAAGCTATCCTTAACATAAGAAAAGACCAAGGACAAAAAAGGTTTGAGGTTTTTACTGTAGGAAAATGGGCAGACTAGATGGGCTGAATGGTTCTTATCTGCTGTCAAATTATATGCTTCTATGTTTCTATCTCCAGAGTTGAAGAAATCTTAGTGCATAGGCTCCATAGAATAAACTAGGAATTGGAGAAGTGATAAACTGGAGACGTTATCTACACTTTATCACCTCTTTATCACCGCTTAGTGAATCTCCCCCACAGTTCCTAAATGCTGCTTTTTCTTCTTTCCTCTGTTTGCCACTTTTGTGGTGTACAACAGTGGCTTCCTTTCTTTTACCCTTAGTGACATGTGTAAATCAATGCTCTGTTGTCTTTAATAAAACACCTTTCAGATAATCACATTTCTCCATGACGCCATCTCAAGATGTGGGGCAACTCAGCCTCTGTCCTTATATTAAACCATACTGATTGATGATCACTGGAGCCCACACACTCCCCTCCAATTAGATCTGATACCAAGTCTCCATTTGTAAATAATAAATCTAGTATTGATTCCTTCCAAGTTGGCTCTTATACTAATTGACTACAAGATAATCTCTGTAAAGAATTTAGGATATCTCAGCTCTTGGCTGAACCTGCTGCTTGTTTTTTCCAGTCCACATCAGACAGAATAAAGTCCCCCATAATGATAACATCGCCTTTCACTATCATCTTAGTTATTTCC
This sequence comes from Rhinophrynus dorsalis, assembly GCA_037306005.1. NCBI lineage: Eukaryota > Metazoa > Chordata > Amphibia > Anura > Rhinophrynidae > Rhinophrynus > Rhinophrynus dorsalis. The sequence goes on along the minus strand of CM074727.1, from coordinate 46,518,887 downwards.
ACGACCAGCAGTTGGTCTAACTCCCCTGCTGGTCCCGGTATCTATAGAGCACATCTATATGAGGGATAATCTTATTTTAAACTTATAAAATTGTTTTTGTGTTCTCATTTATACCCTGTATAAAATTAATCTTTAACCTATATTTCACATAAATGGCAACTCCCCCTTCCTTTTCTACCTTTTTTAAATAGAGAATACCCTGTTATTACTATATCACAGTCATTTTGTTTTTTAATTTTACCAGGTCTTGGTAATCCCCAATAAATCCACATCCTTACTTGTTACTGTTGCAGTGCTTTCAGGGATCTTATTTCCTAAACTGTGGGCTTTTCTACACAGTTTTTTGACCTATGTGTCACAGACAAACCTTGTTCAAACTCATCTGCTGAATGCTGGGGGGGGGTGTAAAAAAATCAGATTTTACTAATGCATATCTATTAAAAAAATAATCAAGAGAAAGATTAGGAGTCCAAATTGACCTGAAAATGTCCTTAGTAAACACTACCTCATATACAATTTAAATTATTTCTTATTTAAATGATAATTTAGTAAGTCCTCTAAAATGGACATGCATCTTCAGAATTACAAATATAATACATATTTAAATATCAATTAACATAAATACTATAAGTTAATAAAATATTTTCAAAAAAGAGAAAGTGAACCATTATCACCATAATATAGTTATATAATTTAATCTAATAGAGAACCATATTATAAGTGAACCATTATCAGCATAATATAGTTACATCATTTTATCTAATAGAGAACCATATTAAAAGTGAACCATTTTTACCATAATATAGTTACATAATTGTATCTAATAGAGAACCATATTATAAAGATTAATTAATTCTAAATTGAAATTTTGACCCCCTAGGCTGCATAGTGTCCAGAGTGAAAATCCATATTGATTCTCTCCTGGACATTGGGCCTATATAATCTCCCACTCTCCAAGTCATATATCATTGCCATAGAAAGACAGACAAATAGGATCCAAATTATGGAATATTTTATAGTGAACTGAAATACAGTGTTTTTCAAATCCACACTTTATGTTTTTAACATGCTCATAGATTCTTTAAGTTGGTATTTAATTCTGTTTTTGTATTGTTTTAAAAGGGCATATTGAAGCCTAGTTCTGTCTCTCATGTACAGAATGTCTTTTCACAATAATTTTTTTTAAATATGATACTTTATTGTGATATTATGCAATACAGATATTTGTTATACAGAATCCGTAAGGAAGAATAACATAACAACATTAACCATTGTTGAAGCATATAGTCCGCTAGATGGGACTAGTAAATGTCATATGGAGCAACAATTATGCATAACATTCAGATTTTAATATATGCTGTATAATACATTAGTATCAGTGAAGGTATTTACTTGATAAAATAAAAACAGAGCATATATTCATATAAAGGAGAAAGAAAGACGTATTTGAAGAGAGAAGCATATTCTGTGATTCTCATTATAAGTATTCTAAAGAGCTGTGATGTGTATGTACTAGTCGTATAGAACTCAAGGCAAACTGTCAAGATGATGAGATAAATTCGTAAATCAAGATAGATAGACCATAGCCATAGTTATGTTACGCTGTAGAAAAGGTATCTGAAGATGATGAGAAAGAGATCGGGGAGGGGGTATAGCGAGGTTGAACAGGTAAGAGGGGAGGTATAGGGAGGGATGGTTCCCAAAGGACAGTCTTTTCACAATCATTTGACAACTTTTTCAGCACCAAAGGGGTAACCAATGCATTGCTTTTTTCTGCCAACTTCCCACCTACTTCCCGCCCACTTTATGAAACATATATCAGTAAGCTCCACCCACCTGATTATGCCTCATCCCTTTTATGATGCGAGTCACACCATTGAAGTCCCCTGTCCTGCAGCACATGAGCCCTCTCTCGGGTTTCAAAGAGAAGAAGTTCCCAGGTATGACTGATCATTAAAGGGATAGTAATACTTAAGTATTACTAATCCCTATATTAAAGTCCTGTTAAAAATAAATGTATTGCCCCCAGTGTCATCTCTCAAACCTTTATGATTTGAGAGATGATCGCTCCTAAAGTTGCCCTCTCCCTCCCCCTTCCCCGACGTCAGCATTCTAGCTGACTGCAGGGGAGCCAGTTGTACGACTTTCAGGTGGCTCTGCAGCACAGCCGCGATTGCATTAATACAAAAGAATTTGTTCACTGAAATGGTCTTCTACATGTGCTTGGTTTGCAAGCACATGTAGAAGACCGTTTCAGTGAAATATTTTTTTTTCTTAACGCGATCTCGGCTCTGCTGCAGAGCCGCCTGATGATCTATGACCGGATTTCCCTTCAGTCAGCTACAACGCTGACGTCGGGGAAGGGGGAGGAAGAGGGCAACTTTAGGAGCGATCATCTCTCAAATCATAAAGGTTTGAGAGATGACACGGGGGGCAATACATTTATTTTAAATAGGACTTTACTATAGGGATTAGTAATAATTAAGTATTACTATCCCTTTAAAGCAATATAAATGCTTTACTTTAACCCACTGTATGCTATAAATGCATTGTAAACCTCTATAGGATCTAGGGGGATAATGATACCTGATAAGCTTGTACACAATACTATTTTAATTATTTAACATATATACTAATAACCCTTATCTTATACATGTCTTATTTCAACACTTCTTTCCACCTACATGTTGGATTGATAAAGGACAATGAAAGTGTAATGTGCCTTTAAATACTCAGAATAATGTCAGTGGTTAAAACTGACCTTTTAGAGAAAGAAGTAAAGGTGAAGCAATGATCTTGAAGCATGTAGTTTTAAAAGGAGAGCTTGGAACAAACACACATTGATTACAGCAGGATGTCAATAAGCAATTGTATCAATGCCTTGTCCTGAGATAAATGGGGATAATATTTTTGGTGCAGTACTCGAATATTTAGCCATTTTTATATTTGAAACATAAATATCCATTACATTTTCCGCCAGCTGGTTGGAGCTGGGATGTCTCTCCTGATATTGCTTTTTTTTTTTTGAGGAACTTATTTTGCTTATCTATAAAGATGGACAAATTATTTAAAGCGGAAGATGTACTACTGCATCTCAGCTGTAAAATATGTACAGGAACCAATTTTGGGTGCTGTGTCTACATAAAGCTGAGGGATGTTTCTAAGGGTTCCAGTGCAGTGAGACAAGGCAGGGGGTCTGTACTTGCGGTTCTGTGACTACCAGTGAATTTAGGATATGGCTGGGGATCAGCTGGTGGTCAAGATGTTTTTTTTTCTATGACTTCTAGTTCAGTGGGACAAAGCTGGAGGTCAGAGGGATAATGACGGGGGTCAGTGGGACAAGGCTGAGGGTCTGTATGTGCCTTTCCATGGCTACTAGTACAGATGGGACATGGCTGGAGGTCAAGATTTTCTTTTTCTATGATTTCCAGTGCAATTGGAAAAATCTAAAGATCAGTGGGACAAAGCTGGGGGTCAGTGGGATGAGGATGTGGGTCAGTATGTGTGGTCCTGTACTTACCTGTGCAGTTGGGACAAGACTGGGGGTCAATATATTTCTTTATATGGCTTCCAGTACAGTGGGAAAAAGCTGAGGGGTCAGTGGGACAATGCTGGAGGTCAGTATGTGTGGTTCTATAGTTACCAGCGGAATTGGGACAAATCTGTGGGTCAGTATGTGGTGCAGTAGTTACTGAGGTATCACTAGACAGATCCATTTCAATTGTAATTTTAATTGTTTTCATTTTTTTAATATATACATCAAAATTAACAAATACCTCACAAATTATTTTGCACATGACCCTGAAAACCCTAGAACAGACCATGCTTTGAGTGTGTTATGTTCCTCTCATCAGAACTATAGCTGGGGTGAAGCTGGAGAGCGGTGCTTGAGAGTGAAGACATTGAACTGGACCTCCCTTGCTGAAGCACAGAAACACGCCAGGCACAGTCTTGCCACATGAGATGAATAGACAAGTTTGTGCTAGCTAAGAGGTCAAAGCCATATAACAAAGATGAGTTGCCACGTTGGAAGTTGGGAGACAAAGTCTGGAGGGCAGCTGAAGTTCAAGCTGGATTACACAGGAGAAGTGCCATGTAAGAAGATCGGTGGCATAGTCAGGAAGCAAGCTAAGATACAAACTGATGATCGAGGACACAGGAACTAACAAACTGACTCATGAAACTAGGTTGAAGAATAGGCACCAAATGCAGCAAGCAGTCACGCTATAAAGGATAGATGGCCAATAGGAAACAAAGGGAGGAAAAGGGTCTCACCGGCTGGAGCAAATAAGAATGGACCATGACAGAGTTATCCTGCCATCACCTGTGTAGAGTATATTAATTAATTTGAAGTTGACTATTGATTCTGCTGTAGGGATATGACATAGAACATACCTCTGAGTGTAGTATTTAAATGCCTTAATGGACCATCTCCTCTACCCTTGTCCTCTGTTTACATTTCATAGAGGCTTCATTCTGCCTCTAAGATCTTAATGCCTTCCCAATATGTACTCTGTGTTGGGTATTGGCCCTTCTCTATAATTCGTTCACCAATATCTCTGCACACAGTGTAAATATGGAGCTTTAATCGAACTCACACTGGAAATTGCACTTCCACAGTGTTGGTGGAAACTGCCTCCACGAAAGGAAAAATGCGATTCCCTCACCAAGAGGTTTTCTCATGCAAAGGAGATTAATATTATAATCAAACTAGCAGGGCACTAGGCAATAGTCTATTTAAAAGAAATGTAAAATTACATATATACGCAATTGCAGATAAAAGTGTTATGGACTAGCAATAGGCTAAACCATTTACATCTATCTTGAAAATAGTTTAAACTATTACTTTAAAAGCGCTATGCTTTTGTAATATTCTTAATACTTCATCAGTAAAAAAATTACTTAGGCAGTGCCGCATACTGCTGTGTATTCAACATTTTATTCCCATGTTTATGGAAAAACACTATACAGCTGATGTACTAAAGAAGAGTGGTACAATTCTGGTGCAAGCAAAGTGTACCATAGGGGATCAGTAAAACTTCCAAGCATCCCCATTATTTGCAATGGGCTGGAGACCTCTCAAGCTTTCAAGGGGATAAGGGCCCCATTTAACTTAGTGGGAAATTCTGTTTATTCCCTGTGATGCAATTAATTTGACATAGAATCTCACAACTTTTCATCATACATCAGGTCCATGGTAAGACCCCACCTTGAATATGCTGTTCAATTCTTGGTGCCTTTTCTGAAAAAGGACATTATGGAACTAGAGAAAGTGCAGAGGAGGGCTACAAAACTAATAAGGGGAATGGAAAGTTTTAGTTATGAAGAAAGGCTTTAAAAGTTAAACTTGTACACACTAGAGAAATGGCGTCTTAGAGAGGATATGATAACATTATATATATATATGTTCAGGGCCCATACAAAGGGCTCTCCAAAACCTGTTCATTAACAGAACAGTACAAAGAAAAATGGGTCACCCACTTAGACTTGAGTAAAGGATATTTCATCTACAACAGCGGAAGGGATTCTTTACAGTAAGGACAATACAGGTATAGGATTCACTGCCTGAGGAGGTGGTGATATCGAATACATTAGATGCCTTTAAAAAGGGCCTGGATACTTTTTTAAAAGAGTAGAAAATAGAGGGCTATATATGTTCGCATTGGGATTAATATTTAGTTAGTGCTTGTTGATCTCCAAGGAGAAATCTGATTGCCATTTGGGATCAAGAAGGAATTTTTCCCCCCATTCAAAGCAGAATTTGAAATAGCTGCATTGAGGGGGGTTGCCTTCTTTTGGATCAACGATGGTAAACAGGAATTGGAAAAGGGTTGAACTTGATGGACACAAGTCTTTTTTCAACCTAAACTATGTAACTGTGTGTAATAATACAATGTACATATCACATTATTTAAAATGCCCAAATGTATTTTTTTTAAATTTGTTTAAACTTTTTGAAATTGTTTTACACTTTATGTAAGGCTACCAAGTTGACGGTTGGCAACAACCTGCTCCATTAACCATATGAGTACAAGATAAGTATCCAACACATTACTTTGCAATGCATTGGATAACTCTATGCCAGTTAAAATGTTAATCTGGGGCACACACAGAAAAATTCCCCTACTCTTAAAAATGTGATCACTGTGACTGGTAGTCACATCTGGTCCTATATTTACCATCTTACTGCTGGGAACAATTTACTTGCTTGATAAATGTGAAGAAGGAAACAGGTTGTCACAGAAAGACTGCCTCCCTCACCATGTGCACATATAGGAGCAAGCAGGCAATATAAAGGAACTGCAAGGGGGCTAATCCAAATGGATCACTGAAAGTGAAAGTAACAGAAGAATTGAAATAGCTGATTCATGATGTGCACAAACACATAAGTGAAATATAGAAAATCCAGCATATGAAATTAATACATACTACTAAAATAAGAAAAGTTAAAATACAAAATTAATGTTATTTTAAATAGGAGAATTTTAAAAAAATTCATATGTTTTAAAAACTGTAAGAATCACTTGTAAATTATCATTTAGGCCTTAAAGGGATAGTAATACTTTGTTTTATCTTTATTTTATTTTGTAGGCATTAAAAAAACATGAAGAACGATATAAGACTTATCTCTCAAACCTTTATGGTTTGAGCGATATTCACAAAGTTTCCCCTCCTGCCCTTTTACCTAGTGTAAGCCATCTCTTCTGAGATGTGGAATCCAGTCCATAGACCAGACAGATAACAGAAGGGGACAGTCTTCTTCCTATGAGAACAATGAAAGTCCTGTCCCCCTTGACAAGTTTTTCAAGTTTTTCCATATCTTAATTGAAGATTGTCCCTCTCTGCAATCTACCTGGGCACCTCCCTTCTGCTCTGGCTGAACAGTGTTACATCAGTAAAAGGGGCGGGAGGGGGATACTTTGTCATTGAATTACTCTTGAACTACAATTCTGACAGAATTGAAATAACACTCTCCAAAGTCGAAATACTATTATGATTAATTGGAGCTGTTTTTATTATAAAACATTACTACCCCTTTAAATAAATGTAAGTCAAAGTCCAGAATACCTTGCAGAGAGTTCAAAGTGACATTAATATATCTGGAACGCATAATATCCCCATTAAAACCCTACATATTCTGTATTTATAAAATGTGGACCTACTTTACTCTTTGCTGTACTTGGCAGTTGGATCTATTCCTATTTCAAGAATTTATTCTCAACATGTCTTTCCTAAACAATATTTTCAGGATCGTCTAGTATGTACAATTAAGGATATTTACAACTCACTACAAATTTTGCCATTGTTCCTGCAGACTGTTTTATAAAATAAGCTTTAAACTGGCACCGATTCTAGCAGATTGATTACGTGGCTCCTGAGTTCATTTTATTTCAATTTTTTTTTTTTTGAAGTCTAGAATTTCAGTCTGGAGTTTGGAAAGGGGGTTGAGATTGAACGACTGCTTTCAAACAATATTTCCCCTACCCTCACTCCCATTATACATAATGGTTTTATTAAAATGATGTAGTATTTTTTTATTTGCCGTGAAATGTTAGTTCCACAGTACTAATCTGAATCAGATGGAGGAACTTCATGTATAAATGCAGAGAATGAGAGCCTTGATGGATGGTAGACCAAAATAACAATGTATCTGTTGTCATAAAAATCAGTCTCTGAGTACACACAAACCGCATACAGTAAATGCACAGCGGGATCTTATTCACCAAAAAATTACTTCTTTATGGACATAGTTAAAGGGATAGTAATACTTCGTTTTAACTTTATTTTATTTTGTAGGCATTAAAAAAACATGAAGAATGATATAAGTCTTATCTCTCAAACCTTTATGGTTTATGAGATATTCACAAGCAAAGTTTCCCCCTCCTGCCCCTTTTACCTAGTGTAAGCAATCTCTTCTCAGATGTGGAATGCAGTCCATATACCAGGCAGATAACAGCAGGGGACAATCTTCTTCCTATGAGAACAATGAAAGCCCTGCCCCCCTTGACAAGTTTTTCAGTTTTTTTCCCTTATCTTAATTGAAGATTGTCCCTCTCTGCAGTCTACCTGGGCACCTCCCTTCTGATCTGGTTGAACAGGCGGGGGATACTTTGCTTGTGAATATCTCTTAAACCATAAAGGTTTGAGAGATAAGACTTATATCATTCTTCATGTTTTTTTAATGCCTACTAGTGTTGAGCGAGCATGCTCGGCCGATGCTCGGATCGGCTCGAGCATCGCTCTGCTCGGCACATGGCGGTACTCGTACGAGTACCGCATGTGCTCGCCCGCCATGTTCGGGTCTCCTCCCCGCACGTTTTGCGGCTGCTGCGCAGCCAATAAACGTGCAGGGAGGCTCTGACATCGGTGTAATGCCAGCAGCCATGTTGGCTGCTGGCATTACACTGATTGGCTGGCCAGAACCCGTGGTCAGGTGCTGTATAGCACCTGACCAGCGAGTTCGGCTCAGTCTGAGCCAGGGAGAGCTGAGGATAGGAAGGGAAAGGCAGTGTAGGGAGGAAAAAAACAAAAATTGTGAAAAAAAAAGAACCAAAAGTCCTTTTTAGGACTACTGTGTGTGGGGGTAGCAGGTTATTTGGTGTGGGGGGAAAAAAAAAAAAAAAAAAAAAAAAAAATATATATATTCTGTTTAGTGTGCAAAGTTGCAGATTAGAGCACATTCTGTTTAGTGTGCACAGTTGCAGATTAGAGCACATTCTGTTTAGTGTGCAAAGTTGCAGATTAGAGCACATTCTGTTTAGTGTGCAAAGTTGCAGATTAGAGCACATTCTGTTTAGTGTGCAAAGTTGCAGATTAGAGCACATTCTGTTAAGTCTTCAAACTAAAATATCAAAGTCACGTATTCCATTCAGTGTGCGTCGCCGCAGTTTAGCAGCACATTCTGAGTACTGTGCAGAGTTGCAGAATAGGAAGAAATACTGTTAAGTCTTCAAACTAAAATATCAAAGTCACATATTCCATTCAGTGTGCTTCGCCGCAGTTTAGCAGCACATTCTGTGTACTGTGCAGAGTTGCAGAATAGGAAGAAATACTGTTAAGTCTTCAAACTCAAATATCAAAGTCACATATTCCATTCAGTGTGCTTCGCCGCAGTTTAGCAGCACATTCTGTGTACTGTGCAGAGTTGCAGAATAGGAAGAAATACTGTTAAGTCTTCAAACTAAAATATCAAAGTCACATATTCCATTCAGTGTGCTTCGCCGCAGTGTAGCAGCACATTCTGTGTACTGTGCAGAGTTGCAGAATAGGAAGAAATACTGTTAAGTCTTCAAACTCAAATATCAAAGTCACATATTCCATTCAGTGTGCTTCGCCGCAGTTTAGCAGCACATTCTGTGTACTGTGCAGAGTTGCAGAATAGGAAGAAATACTGTTAAGTCTTCAAACTAAAATATCAAAGTCACATATTCCATTCAGTGTGCTTCGCCGCAGTGTAGCAGCACATTCTGTGTACTGTGCAGAGTTGCAGAATAGGAAGAAATACTGTTAAGTCTTCAAACTAAAATATCAAAGTCACATATTCCATTCAGTGTCTTTCACCGCCATTTAACAGCCTATTCTGTGTACTCTGCAGAGTTGCAGAATTATAAGAAATACTGTTAAGTTTTCAAACTCAAATATTAAAGTCACATATTCCATTCAGTGTCTTTCACCGCCGTTTAACAGCCTATTCTGTGTACTCTGTACAGTTGCAGAATTATAAGAAATACTGTTAAGTTTTCAAACTCAAATATTAAAGTCACATATTCCATTCAGTGTCTTTCACCGCCGTTTAACAGCCTATTCTGTGTACTCTGTACAGTTCCAGAATTATAAGAAATACTGTTAAGTTTTCAAACTCAAATATTAAAGTCACATATTCCATTCAGTGTCTTTCACCGCCGTTTAACAGCCTATTCTGTGTACTCTGTACAGTTGCAGAATTATAAGAAATACTGTTAAGTTTTCAAACTCAAATATTAAAGTCACATATTCCATTCAGTGTGTTTCAACGCCGTTTAACAGCCTATTCTGTGTACTCTGCAGAGTTGCAGAATAGTAAGAAATACTGTTAATTTTTCAAACTCAAATATCAAAGTCACATATTCCATTCAGTGTCTTTCACCGCCGTTTAACAGCCTATTCTGTGTACTCTGTACAGTTCCAGAATTATAAGAAATACTGTTAAGTTTTCAAACTCAAATATTAAAGTCACATATTCCATTCAGTGTCTTTCACCGCCGTTTAACAGCCTATTCTGTGTACTCTGTACAGTTCCAGAATTATAAGAAATACTGTTAAGTTTTCAAACTCAAATATTAAAGTCACATATTCCATTCAGTGTGTTTCAACGCCGTTTAACAGCCTATTCTGTGTACTCTGCAGAGTTGCAGAATAGTAAGAAATACTGTTAATTTTTCAAACTCAAATATCAAAGTCACATATTCCATTCAGTGTCTTTCACCGCCGTTTAACAGCCTATTCTGTGTACTCTGCAGAGTTGCAGAATTATAAGAAATACTGTTAAGTTTTCAAACTCAAATATTAAAGTCACATATTCCATTCAGTGTCTTTCACCGCCGTTTAACAGCCTATTCTGTGTACTCTGTAAAGTTCCAGAATTATAAGAAATACTGTTAAGTTTTCAAACTCAAATATTAAAGTCACATATTCCATTCAGTGTGTTTCAACGCCGTTTAACAGCCTATTCTGTGTACTCTGCAGAGTTGCAGAATAGTAAGAAATACTGTTAATTTTTCAAACTCAAATATTAAAGTCACTTATTCCATTCAGTGTGTGTCACCGCAGTTTAGCAGCCTATTCTGTGTACTCTGCAGAGTTGCAGAATAGTAAGAAATACTGTTAATTTTTCAAACTCAAATATTAAAGTCACTTATTCCATTCAGTGTGTGTCACCGCAGTTTAGCAGCCTATTCTGTGTACTCTGCAGAGTTGCAGAATAGTAAGAAATACTGTTAAGTTTTCAAACTCATATATATTAAAGTCATATATATCGTGTAAGATGAAGAAGGCGGGTAAAAAGGGACGGGGAAGTGGACGTGATCCTGAAAGTTCAGGGCGCGGGTCAGGACGCGGAGAAACTGTGCCTGGTGCCAGAGCACAAGAAAGAAAGACATCCACCATACCTAGCTTCATGTCTGATTTCACAGGGCGTCGCAGGACATCACTCTCGAGGTCCGACCAGTGCGAACAGGTGGTCGGTTGGATGACAGCTGATACTGCTTCCAGTCGGTTAAGCACCACCCTGTCTTCCACCAAGTCCACTCTCAGTAGCCAAGAGTCTGGTCAACATAATCCTCACTCTGATCATCCTTCCTCCCACCATACACGGTCTGGTCAAAGAAGTGATCCCACACTGGGATATAGTGAGGAGCTCGTCTCATCACCAATCCTTCATTTGACCCTCTCTCCAAGCACGCTTGCAGAGGAACATGACATCTTGTGCCCTGATTCACAACCTCTAGAGGCTACCCAATCACAAGAAGATGACAGATGTGAACGGCATTTAAGGTCAAAGGAAGTAGTGGATGATGATGATGATGATGAGACACAGTTGCCATTAAATCAACCACTATTTCCTTCTCAAGACCTTGTTGAGGAGAATGTTATACAGTTGTCAATGACCGAGTATGTGGTGGGATCAAGACTTGAGGAGGATGATCAGAGTGAGGAAGTGGAGGAGGACTTGGTGGACGATGAGGTGACTGACCCCACCTGGGAAGGTGTAGAGCCGAGCGATGACAGCAGTCCTGAGGGTGAGCCATCTGCAGCACCGCAACAGGCTGGAAGAGGCAGTGGTGTGGCTACAGAAAGAAGGCGGACCGCACCAAACCGGCCCGCAAATGTTCCACGGAGCACCCCCTTGCGTAAATCTACCTTGCCAAGGGGTAGGTGTTCCGCGGTATGGCGTTTTTTTAAGGAAAGTGCGGACGACAAAAGATTTGTAGTTTGCAACCTGTGCCACACCAGAATGAGCCGAGGCATGAACACTAGAAACCTCACCACCACCAGCATGATCCGACACATGGCATCCAAGCACCGTAGTAAGTGGGAGGAACGCCTGGATCGCCCATCTGTGTCTGCAGGCCACACCACTGCCTCCTCTTCCCCTGTTTTCGGTGCCGGCCAATCGCCTGTCGAAGGCGCAGGCCCGCATACCTCCCGCCCTGCACCTGTAGCATCTGAAGCACCATCAGCGACCACATCCACTTCCCTGTCCCAGCACAGCGTCCAAATGTCGTTACCCCAGGCATTTGAGCGCAAGAGAAAATACCCAGCCACCCACCCACAGGCCATAGCACTAACCTCACACCTTTCAAAATTACTGGCCATCGAAATGCTGCCATTTAGGCTTGTGGACACTGAGTCCTTCCGCAGCCTGATGGCAGCAGCTGTCCCTCGGTACGCGGTCCCCAGCCGCCACTACTTTTCCCGGTGTGCCATCCCCGCATTACACCACCATGTGTCCCGTAACATCACCCGTGCCCTGACCAACGCAGTTACTGGGAAGGTCCACTTAACGACTGACACATGGACAAGTGCTTGTGGCCAGGGACGCTACATTTCCCTGACGGCACACTGGGTGAATGTCGTGGAGGCTGGGAGCGACTCGGACCCTGGGATGGCACGGGTGCTACCCACGCCGAGGATTGCGGGCCCTACCTCCATCAGGGTTTCCACCAGCACCTACGTTATTGGCTCCTCCTCCTCCGTTTCCACCTCCGAATTCTCTACACACACCGCCACTCCCCCATCAGCCAGTAGCTGGAAGCAGTGTAGCACTGCAGTGGGGAAGCGTCAACAGGCCGTGCTGAAGCTGATCTGCCTTGGGGACAAACAGCACACGGCCTCAGAGCTGTTGCAGGGGATTAGTCACCAGACCGAGCAGTGGCTCTCGCCACTCAACCTGCAAGCAGGCATGGTTGTGTGTGATAATGGGCGTAACTTGGTGGCGGCTTTGGAGCTCGGCAAGCTCACACACGTACCATGCCTAGCGCATGTATTTAATTTAGTGGTGCAGCGATTTCTAAAAACCTACCCCAATGTGCATGATCTCTTGACCAAGGTGCGCCGCGTGTGTGCACATTTCCGTAAGTCATCTACAGCTTCGGCCGGCCTGTTGAAGCTGCAGCAGCGCTTACAATTGCCAGCTCACCGGCTGCTGTGTGACGTGAGCACGCGCTGGAACTCCACCTTCCACATGTTGGCCCGGCTTTGTGAGCAGCAGAGGGCAGTAGTGGAGTACCAGCTGTTACACGGTCGTCGCCTCTCCGTTCAACTTCCTGTAATCAGAAGTGAGGAGTGGGAATGGATGTCAGACCTCTGCGAGGTTTTACGCAATTTTGAGGAATCGACACAGATGGTGAGCGGCGATAACGCTATTATCAGTGTAACCATCCCACTTCTGTGTCTACTGAAACGCTCGCTGCTCACAATTAAAACCGACGCTTTGCATGTGGAAGAGGTGGAAATGGGGGAGGAAGAGCTTACACAAGGTGATAGCCAGAGCACCCTCACTTCGTCTTCTCAGCGACAATTGGAGGAGGCGGAGGAGGAGGAGGAGGAGGAGGAGGAAGACACGGTTGCCTCCGCTACAGAGGGTAGCCATGGAACTTTAGTTCCATCTCTTCAGCGTGGGTGGGCAGAAGAGGAGGAAGAGGATGAGGATATTGAGAGTCAGCCTCCTGGTGAGGACAGCGAAATCTTGACTGTTGGTACTCTGGCACACATGGCTGACTTTATGTTAGGCTGCCTTTCCCGTGACCCACGCGTTGTACGCATTTTAGACAACACGGATTACTGGGTGTTCACCCTTCTGGACCCCCGCTACAAAGAGAATTTCTCATCTCTCATTCCTCCGGTGGAGAGGACAAGCAAAATGGTGCAATACCAGAAGGTTCTTGTTGAAAAATTGCTCCAAAATTTTCATCTGACAACGCTGGCGGCAGAGTACGTGCTACCTTGGCCAACCGAGAAGGGGAGAAAAGGGGAGCACACAGCAGTTCCGACAAAGGCAGGGCAACACTCTCCAAGGCGTGGGACACCTTCATGACACCCCGCCAGCACCCTCACCCTGATGCGCAGCCTAGTGTCACAAGGAGGGAAAAGTTTTGGAAGATGGTGAAGGAGTACGTAGCAGACCGTGTCAGCGTCCTCAATGATCCCTCTGTGCCTTACAACTACTGGGTGTCCAAGCTGGACACGTGGTATGAACTGGCACTCTACGCCTTGGAGGTGCTGGCCTGCCCTGCCGCCAGCGTTCTGTCTGAGCGGGTATTTAGTGCTGCTGGTGGCATCATAACAGATAAGCGTATCCGCCTTTCCACCGACAATGCTGATAGGTTGACACTTATAAAAATGAACAAGGCCTGGATTTCCCCTGACTTCTCCACTCCACTGGAGGAAAGCCCCGGGGGAACATAAACTCACTTTATATATGTTATTTACAATGATGGGAATACTCTGTATTCCCATTCACCCCTTCCACCCAAAAAACGGGTATATGGTTGACTCTTAATGTTCTCATCCTCCTCCTCCTCTTCCATATGCCCTGGGATATAATTTTTATATAGGGCCAGCTCACCAGCGTGCCCTGGGATATAATTTTTATATAGGGCCAGCTCACCAGCGGGCCCTGTGATATAATTTTTATATAGGGCCAGCTCACCAGCGGGCCCTGTTTGCCAATTTTTATATAGGTCAGCTCACCAGCGGGCCTTCTCATATAATGTTTTATTGGGTCAGCTCTCTAGCGGGCCCTCTCATATAATGTTTTATAGCGTCAGCTCACTAGCGGGCCTTCGCATATAATGTTTAGGATGGTCAGCTCTGCAGCAGACCCTCACCCATAATGTTTTAGATGGTCAGCTCAGCGCACGTTTCCCTCTTAATCATGGCCTCAGTTCTGAAAATCAAGGAAATTTTTGGGAGAATTTGCCTCTGCGCACGTTTCCCTCTTAATCATGGCCTCAGTTCTGAAAATCAAGGAAATTTTTGGGATAATTTGCCTCTGCGCACGTTTCCCTCTTAATCATGGCCTCACTTCAGAAAATCGATGAAATTTTTGGGAGAATTTGCAGATGATATACAAGTAAATATACAGCAAATACTGTTTGGTAACAATTTTTCGCCTAAAGTCGTTTTTATTTTCCTTTTTGTGTGTTTTACGGTCAGTCTGTAAAAATGGCGTACTACGGGCGAAAGATCGTTCCCAGCAGCGATGTTGGAGTCCAAGGTGCATCCAGACATCCTCCCTATGCTGTCCCTGAACCATTTCTGTAGTGTTTCCATCTTTTTCTGCCCTTTTCCTATGGACCAGGCACCCTCCCCTCATCAGAGCAGGGGGTGCCTGGTGTAATGCTCGAGTCCTCCCATTGACTTCAATGGGGCTCGGGTGCTCGGCCGAGCACTCGAGCCTCAGGGGGTGCTCGGTCAGAGCACCCGAACATCCGAGCATTGGGGTGCTCGCTCATCACTAATGCCTACAAAATAAAATAAAGTTAAAACGAAGTATTACTATCCCTTTAAAAGGAAACTTTCCATGTCACTCTAAGGTGAATATTTACTATGCTACAAACTGATTTTACCTGTTTGGATTCTAGCAAGATGCACAATGTTGGCGACGTCTCTGGCATTCAAGGGAATAATGCATGTTTTTCCATTTTAGAAAACTTTTGTACAAACAATTTTTATAAAGTTATCACTATGCAAAATATTATGTGAGTATTCTCTCTTGAAAGATATTCCATTTGCAGACTTATTAAAGGGGCAGCTCAACCTAGAACAGCATCAAGGCAGATAAAGTATCAGGTAACGGAAGCATATAAAAAAGTTCTAGTTCCTTATTTTTCTAGTTAAATTGATGGTAATGTTTCACAAAAAAGCAGATCTAATTAATCATCATAGTATTTGGGCCATGGAAAGTGTTATTTCATACTGTCAGAGTTGTAGTTCATGAGTAATTGAATGATAAAGTATCCCCCTCCCGTTCCTTTTACCTAGTCCAAGCCACGTCCCCTCAGATGTGCAGTCTGGTCACTTGACCGGACAGGTCACAGAAAGTCACACTATAACGAAAAGATAAAAAACAGAGCAAACTATTTCCTCTAAGAAAAGTATTTTTCTATTTCTTTCCCTTCACCTTCACCATGTGCTCAAAAAAAGGTACTCACTTTTGAGAGAGGTTAAAGACTGCCTCTCAGTGATCACTGCATTCCTGGTTTAAACCCCAGGTCGGTTACCACCACTGTGCTCTCCAGTGCTTTTCCACGGATGTTCCCCTTCTGATGATTTCTCCTCAGTGGGCTTATCTTCTCCTTTTCAGGATATGATTTTCTCCACCAAGTATTAAATTAACTATCGCAGTGGGTGTATTTATATATATAGAACTTAAAGGGGAACTACCACCCCGCAATAAGTTCACATTATTCAATTCTTCATCTGGCGACTAGCTGCTTAGTAGCGCTAGTCGCCAGAAATATTACCCGGTTTACAAGATATTCCACTTTTTCGGAGGCTCACAGTAGCAGGAAGCATGGACATCTCGTCATAGTGACATCCGTGCACCTACGCTGTCAGTCCCTTTTGGAGCCAAATATTATTTATTCTAAAATTAACAAATACTGGTAGTATTAAAATAGCAACGCAAAGGTTTTTATCAGTGGCACTTGAGAAAGTAAGTTGGACTTACGAAATGCATAGAGCGTTATTATTTGTTTTTTATTGTTGTTATTAGCATTGCTATTTTAATACTACCAGTATTTGTTAATTTTGGAATAAATATTATATAATATGACCTATGCATTCCTTGGTATTGATAAGAGAATTTAAGTTCTCTCTATATAAATACACCCACTATGACAGAGGTAAATTTAATACTTGGTGGAGAAAATCATATCCTGGAGTCACGGTTAACAAGAATACACCAGGAGTCAGTACTGTAATAGTAAAACCACCTTTATTGAATAGTAATATATAATAGATAATAAAATAATAACAAGGTGCAGAGAGTGACAGAGGAAGCCAGCGATTCCTACCAGAAATAGGAGGCCGCTTGGAGTAACTTCTCTGCTAGGGACTAGGCAGGTTGCTAATGGTAATCTCAGAGTAGCGAGTAAGGTAACCACAATGCTCAGCAACATAGTTCTCCCACAGGATAAGGAACAAGGAAGACTCTTACTGACTGTCATGTCCGGGGCTCTCTCTCTTCCTCCGACCTTCCTGTTGTTTGCGTCCTTGTCGCCCCGTCGTGCGGCCGGAAGTGACGTCGCGCTGGTTGCGGCGTGGTTTCCAGGGTCGCTTCGGTGGCTTCCTGTCGGTGAGTACTTAGGATGCCTGTATCCTTGGTCGGACGCGTTAGTATAGCGTCCTCTATGTTTAAGTCTAGTCTGTGTTTCTGCATTGTCTGGATACTTTTTGAGCAGATCCCTCCAGTTCTGACTATCTCCAGCTCTGACTACCTGTGGCCTACCTGACCTGCCTCATCTCCTGGCCTACCTGGATCCTATGTAAGCCCTCCGGTTCTGACTACCTCCAGCTCAGTCTACCTGTGGCCTACCTGACCTGCCTCATCTCCTAGCCTACCTGGATCCTGTGTAAGCCCTCCTGTTCTGACTACATCCAGCTCTGACTACCTGTGGCCTACTTTACCTGTCTCATCTCCAGCCTACCTGGATCCTGTTTAAGTCCTCCAGTTCTGACTACCTCCAGTATTGCCCGCCTGTGGCCTCCGTTACCTGAGTGAGTACCCAGTTATACTTTGGAGACATATCTTCCTCCCTGAGGATTGGGTAGTATAGCTTGGTTGTACAGTGTTATCGCGGGCCCCCTTTGGCTCAACCGAAGGGGACCAATCTGGCTTCGCGGCCAGCACCTTTACCCGGCTGCACAACACTGTACAATCAACCACCGCGCCCGAGCTACGCTCTCTAGCGTCGCACTCTAGCTTCTCGCTCCCTAATCCTTTGTTGGAGGAGGCTGACCTTCTGCATTTTAGTTGTAGGGGTTCTTCACTCCGTCAGTCCTTTAGGCTCCACGGTTCTCTCGTCTGACACTGACTCACGCTGCAGTCAGTATACTTGGTAGAGACTACCTGGGGTGAGACAGAGCGGCTGGTCGGCCAGAGCCGATGGTCAAGGTCGAGCGGTTCCTGGGACTAGCCAGGGGTCAATGCCAGAGTGAGATGTCAGCCAGAGCCACAGCTCTGCACCAGATTGGATGTCTGCTATGCCAGAGGATAATGCAGGAAGAATAGCCAGACAGAGCCATAGGTCAGCACCAGGATGATTACCTGCACTTATTCACATCTATCATATCGTTATGGTTCTGAGAGATATAGGAAAATAAAGTTCTCTGCTCCACCCCTTTCTGCTTGATGAGCTGTAAAGCTGTCAGAAGCAGATTCTGTTTCCTAGATCAGACAGCTGCTTTTCAGCAGCGCCGACATATCCATACCTAAATATAAATACTTAATCAGAACGGACTACAATGTGTGCCTGGTTTGCAAGCACACATTGTAGACCATTCCGATTAAGTATTTATCTTTAGATATTGTTATATCGGCTCTGCTGAAGAGCCACATCTGGTCAAGTGATCAGACTGCTTCTGACAGCTTTACAGCTCATCAAGCAGAAAGGGGAGGGAGCGGGAATTTTATTTTCCTATATCTCTCAAACTATAACGATTTGAGAGATATGAATAAGTGCAGGTAATCTCTTTTAATTGTATCTGCCATATAGTTAATACTTTTTTTCTGACATTACTATCCCTTTAAGCATCACACAGTTGTAGACTGACTGAATCCTCTGAGGTAGTTGTGCCCTCCAATCCACCGCCTTATCACAAAGCAAGCAGTGACATGAGTGATGATATTGCAGGGCAGTGTGACATTTTTAAAGAGAAAAGCCAACTGGAACTACAATGCATCCAATAGTTGAACATGTAAATATTTTTCTTTATTTTTGCTCTTCCATCAGCTTGGACCTTGTCTCCAACTTTTCATATCATGGTTGTAAAATTTGGGGGAGTTATTGTTATAATGTGTAACTGATAAGTAAGGTATTGCATGAATGTGTGCCATAAGCATCACACACTGTTCCAGTGCAGTCTGAGCCTATTACAGCCACAGTATGAGCAGTCACTGCAACACATTGAAAAGAAGTGAGGCAAGCACTGGGAGTGGAGGAGCGTGTGAGGAATAGATTGAGAGGACACACTAATACAGTAGTTCAGGTGTCAACTGTAATCTAGTTATTCCCCCATTCCCATGCTGATTCCTGCAGGCTCCTGTGAATTGCTGTTCCACTTTGTGCTAGACCAGAAACTTGCTCCTATTGGATATGAGGATAAACTTCCTGACCTATCAAACCTCATATTACTAATGCATTTGCACAAAATCTCCACTCTGTATATCCCCACTAATAAAATGGTGTTTAATAGGTCTAGAAGTTTGTCCTTCTCAGACTCAAAATGAGTCAGTTGCTAGTCAAGTAGGAAGTGGATCAGCCAATCACAGTACCCATCAGAGCGGACTGGGTGAGCACCTAGTTGCGTATTAACCCCATGAGCTATCGGATTACTTTAGAGGTAGTCAGGGTTAGTTAGGTAGAGCTGTTTGTTTAACCCTGTCAGTACTAGAGAGGTCTTCAATAAATTGCAAATCAGTGCTTTGGTAACCTTTCTGGAATTAAAGGGGTTAAAAGACCCATTTAAATGAATGAGATTTTTTGCAGTTGGTTTGCTCCATAATTGCACCTCTTTAGCTTCCTGCATGGGGCCCCAAGTCTTCTCTAATAAGGAGCAGGCCCAGCGCTCTATATATCAAAGGGCTATTGGTTAAACACACCTGGAATTATGCATGTAAGATCATTGATGTGCTAGTGAAAGTTTTCCTTTAAGTGTTTCTTAGCACGAAAGTAGATCATGAGCAGTTTTCAAGCATTTTACATTGGAATTTTTATTTGCCATAAGACGTTTACATCTGAAATCCTTTTAGTGTTATTAGAAACATAAAATGTGTTGTCAGCTAAGAACTGTTTGGCTAATTCAGTATTCTATTTTCCTACTCAATTAATAAACACAGATTTGTTTCACCCCCTTGAATGAGAGGTCATCAATGTAATGTGAAGCAATGTATTGTGAAGCATTTAAGTGGTTAATCTTTATTGCATAATTTGAACTGACATGTCCATCAAAGCCTTCTTGAATCCTTTCCTGTATCATACTCTGAAAATTCTTCTGGAATTCTGTTTGGCGGATCTACCACATCAATCTGTAAATTACTGGTTGCCTAAAAACCTCCATTATTATAGGAGAATCCATCTTGACCATACCTGGGGACTTTTTTTTCTAGAGTGATGATGGTGGTAGCATGTAAATGACAAGATTTGCATCACAAAGGGGTGAGGCTTAAAGGGATCGTAATGTTTCATAATAAAAGCAGCTCTAATTAATCTTCATAGTATTTGGACTTTGGAGAGTGTTATTTCAATTGTCAGAGTTGTAGTTCAAGAGTAATTCAATGACAAAGTATCCCCCTCCCGCCCCTTTAACTGATGTAACACTGCTCAGCCAGAGCAGAAGGGAGGTGCCCAGGTAGATTGCAGAGAGGGAAAATCTTCAATTAAGATAAGGGAAAAACCTGAAAAACCTGTCAAGGGGGCAGGGTTTTCATTGTTCTCATAGGAAGAAGATTGTCCCCTGCTGTTATCTGTCTGGTCTATGGACAGCATTCCACATCTGAGAAGAGATGGCTTACACTAGGTAAAAGGGGCGGGAAGGGAAACTTTACTTGTGAATATCTCTCAAACCATAAAGGTTTGAGAGATAAAACTTATATTGTTCTTCATGTTTTTTAATGCCTACAAAATAAAATAAAGATAAAACAAAGTATTACTATCCCTTTAATGGACAATGTCATCAAGTGGGCGAGAAGAGAAAAAAAGGTCACTTCCTAGTGCAATAATCTTTGCTTGTATTAGACCTCCACCAATACACCACAGTACTCACAATTTGTGAGACCACTAAAAGTGGCCAGTAGAACAGATGGGAGACTCAGACTGCCCTCACTCAGTCAATTCAAATTGGCGGGTAGGTGCTGCTTCCTCAACGAACCAAAAAGTTCTCTTCAGAACCCTTGGGATGCAGAAGACAAAACCAGAAAGAGCACAAACCACCATCCTTCTTTTGTGCCAAATTACATTGAACATATTTTTAATATATGTAAGTTTTATTATATGCCTCTTTCAGGGGTGCAATTGCCCCCTGGGCCTTTTCATATGTCTGAGCTGGTAGGCCACTGCACCTCACTAAATCTCCCAATTGTTTCTGTAAATGGAGCTACACTAGTGATAACACAGAGGTTACAATTGAAATGAAGTTACACTAGTGATACCACAGAGGTGCAATCCAAATGGAGCTAAACTAGTAGCATAAACCATTTCCCTTGTAAGCACTATAGTATCACTACGTAAGCTTTACTTAGTGACGCACTAGTGTAGCCCCATTTCAACTGTAAGCTTTGTGGTATCACTTGACTTACATCACAACATTAATGCCAATTTTAAAAATAACAAAAGAAGGTGGGCTGGGAGAGTGGACTCGAATGATAATAGAAATGGACCACTTGAATGTATTTGCCCCCTGAGCCACAAGTTGCCAGCCCTTCTCTGGCCTCTTTAGTATCCAAAGAAGGAGTTATTTGCTCTGAAATGCGTCATACCAAAATTCGATTACTTTGGAACTACACATCATAGAGAATTATAATACCACTCTGCATGGCCCAAAAACTATGAAGAGTAATTGGAGCTGAGTTTATATTGAAACATTACTATTCCTTCAAAACTTATTGAGTAGTCCATCCAGTATGTAGTGATCATAATTCTCAACAAAAGTCCTTAGGCACCACTATCAAGGCAGGCTTTAACCCCTTTAAGACCAGAGGGGTATTCAATTATTACAAACAACGAGGGATATTCGCTAAGCAACCATCCTGTCTTCCTCACAGGGTCAGATTTGCCATAAGGCAGAGTAGGCATCTACCTACAAGCGCACCCCACAGAGGGGCACCTGTCACTTAAATCTATTTTTTTTAAATGTTTTTATGCTCTGCGCACAGTGGCAGCAGTAACCAGCCGCATAGTAAGATCTATACCTTCTTCGGCACAGACCTGTATGCTGTTGCTCCCTCGTCGGCTCTTTAATAATGCAGAGCGCTGGGAGATGACATCATCTCCCAGCGCTCTGCATTATTGAAGAGAAGACCGCGCGGGAGCCAAAGCATACAGTCTGTGCAGAAGGAGGCACAGACTTTTCCTGCCGCTGGACCACCAGGGAGGTAGGAAACTGATACAGGGGGGTGGCAATGTGAAGATGATGGGGGCAATGTGAGGGCAAGTTGGAGCTGATGGGGGCAAGTTGGAGCTGATGGGGGCAAATTCAAGATGATGGCGGTAATGTGGAGGCAAGTTGGAGCTGATGGGGCAAGTTGGAGCTGATGGGGGCAATGTGAGGGCAATATGGAGCTGATGGGGGTCAATGTGGGGGCAACATGGTTATGTGGGAGGTAATGTGGAGATTTGGAGCGTTGTGTAGGTGTCCAGTGGAGATGGCCAATGGGGGGGCACTTCAGATTTCTGTGCCTACAGACTCCTGAGATGTAAATCTGGCCCTGTTTCCTCAAAGACATTGGGGGGGGGGATTCACTAAGCGGTGATAAAGAGGTGATAAAGTGGAGATGACTTCTCCAGTTTATTACTTCTCCAGTTCCTGTGTTATTCTATGGAACCAAGGAACGAAGATCTCTCTGAAGAAATCTTAGTGCATAGGCTCCATAGAATAACATAGGAATTGTAGAAGGAATAAACTGGAGAAGTTAGCTCCACTTTTTCACCGCTTAGTGAATCTCCCCCAATGTTTTGCAAGCCTCTCTGTTCTTTAAACAGTTAAAGGAATAGTAATGTTTAGTAGCACATTTTACTGTATTCTTTATCTTTAAGCGGAGACTGTACCCTTGAAATAACTGTTAATATGTTTATTTGCTTAGAAATTTGACCTTCATGTGGCAATCAGTACATGTATGTACTGTTCTATTTCACTGGAAAATTTCTGTATATACATGAACAAGGACATGTTCCTACCTTGAGAAAGGCTTCCATGGCCTTTTAGAATCATGGTTCTCTCTCCATGGCTAATCTAATTTAAACTGAATAAGTCTTTTGTGTAGAGTTGAAAACTAACTACATACATAGATGTTACATTCACAGTGCAAGAATATATTAATAGATGTACCTGCCATCTGCATGAAGGACACTTATTTAACTGCCTGCTTCTGTTAGATACAGTATATTAGTTATCTTCAAGCCAGTTTTGCTTGTGTTACAGAGATTTAACCCTTTGAGTGCCAGAAGGGTAGCCAAAGCATGGCTTTGCATTGAATTGGCACTAAAAGGTTTATAATCCGTCTATATGTTTTACTAGCTATTTTGTGTAAAATAAAATTTTTGAGAAATTCATGTTTATATTTTGCTGTCACTTTATGCTAATTCCTTAACCTCTAAACGAATGCCCAGTCCGGCACAGGGAGGCCGTTAAGGGCCACAATGCATTTTTTCATTTTTTGACGTAGTATTCTGGGATGGCAGAGTGGAGTGCAGCCACGATACCTTCCCAGAATTCCATGACGTCACCGGTCCTTAAGTGCCAGATTGGCATGATGGTCCTGGCACGGGTTAAACAAAAAGCTAATTTGCTTTGTTTGACGCCAAATTTATTTCTTGCTGTGCTTTTAGTGTAGCCCCAGTCTGTGGTCTCTTTCTAGATTCATATATAACACAGTATCTAAATAATATAAAGCGCTAGCCTGCAAAGCTCCCTGTGTGCGTAACAGCACATGCGCAGTAGAGACTGCTGGAATGATGCAGTCATGCACAGTAGAGACTGGCCGAACATGCTGATTTGGAGCGGGGAGCTCCAAACAGCTCACCTCCTGTCTCTGCTCCCAGCTCCAGGGCAGCAGCTGGGGCCGCTGGGTGCACTTTACCCCATGTATACGGGCTTTCACACAGTACAGAAACAAATTAGTAGAAAGGACCACACTGTGCCACCAACAAAAAAAGATAATTCCATGGCCTGAAATTCTATGATGACACTGTTACCAAAGCAGTCTATGGACAGCCTCTGTTAGTGGCAATAGCCAGCCGTAAACTGCTGTAGAACAGCAACACTGTGGGATTCCCCATGCTTTACACTGCAATATATAATATTACATATTACTTGACAGCATCACTTTAAAGGGGCATTCTACCCCTACCAGAATATGTATTGGATCACTAATTCATAAACTAATAGTGACCTTTAAAATGGAAACGTTTGGAGACATTGCTATCATCCACAAGTTTAATATTTAGAAATAATATCAGACTTTAAAAGCTTGATATTTTTAAGAACCGATGCCTTAATCACAATTTTTCCTGTTACCTAGAACTTGTTTTACATACTGCAGTTAAGGATCATAGTAGTGATCTAATGGTTGTTGTCAAACCTACTGCTAGACTTTTGTTTCTTTGCCAAAACTGCTTAGCAGTCTTGATAACATATGTAAACTGGAATGCTTCCAGGTAAACCCTGCCAGAGGATGTATACAGAACAAAGGCAACATAAATAATAGCCTGCATTCATATGATTTCTTAATAATACTTCTAAACAAGAGGTTCTCAGTTCCAATCCTTAGGGCGCACCAGCAGGTCAGGCATTCAGGATATCCTTAATTAAGCTCAAAGATTTGAATCACAATGACTGAGCCACCAATTACTCACCTGTGAATAAGCATGGGTATGTTGAAAAGCTGACCATTTGGTGTTTCCTGAGAACCAACATTAAGAAAAATTGGTCAGAATCATATAAAACAATGTTGTGCAAGCAGAGGCCCTTTGTTTTTTGTGGACTATAGCTCCCATCATCCCCTGTCATTGAGGGGATGATGGGAGCTGTAGTCTACAACTGTTTGGTGGGTCTCATATTGACAAACCCTGATATAAAGCCTTTCTGTTTATTCTCAGATTCCAGTGTAGGAAATAAGTAAATTATATACTTAACCCAGACGTGGGCAATATTTAAACAGAAAATCAGAAGGGGCACAAACCATATTCAATAGTGGGTATGATCTACCCCGATTTGGATAACATTCCTCCAAATGATCAAAGTTTCCGCTATTGTAAAACTTAATAATGCTTAATAAAAAAGATACATGTTTAACAATTCAATATATGTCTAAGAGGTCAACATGTTTCAAGGCTCTGAGGCCTCTTCTTCAGAAAAAAAAATAATTATAACATAATCTTCAAGTTAAAAATTACTTAATACAAACTTAAACATAATAAAAATTACATATGTGAAAGGTGAGCAACTTTCACATGATGCCTAAGGCTTTCCACGTGGGACTCAGTGCTGCCTGCACACCTCATTGCCTAGCAACTAAAGCACTCTGGGTCAGCCACTAGTTCCTTTCCTGTTGCCACTTTTCTACACAAGTAGAGTGACACCTTTATTGACTAACTAAGTGGCTCTACAATGCAAGCTTTCAAGAAACTTAGGTCTCTTCTTCAGGTATAATGATGCATTTTAAATATACCTGAAGAAAAGACCTAAGTTGTCTTATAAGTTTGCATCCTAGAGCCACTAAGTCAGTACCACTTTTTACCACTTTTCTACAGAAATTCACACGCACGCAAAATACATAAATGCTGCTGTGTGTTTTGGTGGAGAAATCCACAGTCCTACAGCAATGTAAGCCTTGAAAAAATCATGATCAGGCTGAGTCTTTTTGTCTTTTGCTGATGACACTAGCCATTTGCTTGTATAAATATTACTGCCATGCTTGGGACGCTAATGTGAAGCAACACATGACAACAGTATTTTTAAAACCTTTATCAATAGCCAAGATTTTGGCAAGTTTTCCATTCTTCAGGTATACTTTCAGATTACTTTTGAGCATTTTTTTTACTTCTGCTGCATCAGTGACAATAGCACCCTGTCACAAACTAGTGGTCAGTGTTCAATAAATCCCTCATTTTCAGACTCAAAAGCTAGAAGAATATGAAAGTAGTGTTTGGGGGGAGTGGAGGCTGCTGCTGCTATATGTAGCATTGACATTTCAGCTGATTTCATTACCCTAAGCACAGACTGACAACATGTAGGAAACTGCTGCACACAGGGGAATAAATGGAGGAAACTGCAAATGCTGCACTTTTCAAATGAAATCACGTGCAAGACAAAAATGCCAATTTCCATATTTCATTTTTGTCGTGAAATTTCTTGCCCATATTTACTCCTTAGCTTTCTCCCCTCATCCCCAGACTCATTTAGCATAATTCATTTAGTCCAATCCACAAAATCTAACCTAGACCTGTGGGACAACTTTCTCAAGCACAAGAACAGTAACATTTTATTCTCACGTGTTCCACCTTCACCATTGCCAGTTAGGTTCCCTGACTCTTTCCCTTCCAAAGGTTTTGCAATAAGATTTTACAATGATCAAAAATGAATAAGAACTAGTGATGAGCGAGCATGCTCGGCCGAAGCTCGGTTCGGCTCGAGCATCGCTCTGCTCGGCACATGGCGGTACTCGTACGAGTACCGCATGTGCTCGCCCGCCATGTTCGGGTCTCCTCCCCGCACGTTTCGCAGCTGCTGCGCAGCCAATAAACGTACGGGGAGGCTCTGACATCAGTGTAATGCCAGCAGCCATGTTGGCTGCTGGCATTACACTGATTGGCTGGCCAGAACCCGTGATCGGGTGCTGTATAGCACCCGACGCGCGAGTTCGGCTCATTCTTAGCCAGGGAGAGATGCGCTTAGGCAGGGAAAGTCAGTGTAGGGAGAATAAAATTGTTGAAACTCTTTCAAGACCCAAAAGTCCTTTTTAGGACTGTTGTGTGTGGGGGCAGCATTTATATTTTGTTTGGGGGGGCACAATTTCCTTTTTTTTGTGGGGGGGATATTTGTAAGGTGACATATAATACTAGATGCACAGGAAGTCAGTGTAGGGAGAATAAAATTGTTGAAACTCTTTCAAGACCCAAAAGTCCTTTTTAGGACTGTTGTGTGTGGGGGCAGCATTTAATTTTTTTTGGGGGTGGCAGAATTTCATTTTTTTGTGGGGGGGGACATGTTCTAAGGTGACATTGTACTAGGTGCACAGGGACAAATATTTCACAGTGCAGTGACAAGCTGACATATTCTGTTAGGTGCACAGGGCCAATGATTTTACAACGCAGCGACAACAAGGGCCATTTTAAACGTGTGCCTAGCCATAGATTATTGTCACATTCTGTTTAGTGTGCAAATTCACAAATTAACGTCACATATTCCGTTCACTGTGCCTAGCCACAGATTAGCGTCACATTCTGTTTCGTGTGCCTAGCCGCAGATTAGCGTCACATTCTGTTTCGTGTGCCTAGCCGCAGATTAGCGTCACATATTGTTTAGTGTGCCTAGCCGCAGATTAACGTCACATATTGTTTAGTGTGCATAGCCGCAGATTAGCGTCACATATTGTTTAGTGTGCCTAGCCGCAGATTAGCGTCACATTCTGTTTCGTGTCCCTAGCCGCAGATTACCGGCATATATTCCGTTTAATATGAAGAAGGCGGGTAAAAAGGGACGGGGAAGTGGACGTGATCCTGATAGTTCAGGGCGCGGGTCAGGACGCGTAGAAACTGTGCCTGGTGCCAGAGCACAAGAAAGAAAGACATCCACCATACCTAGCTTCATGTCTCAGTTTACAGGGCGTCGCAGGACATCACTCTCGAGGTCAGACCACTGCGAACAGGTGGTCGGTTGGATTTCAGCTGATACTGCTTCCAGTCGGTTAAGCACCACCCTGTCTTCCACCAAGTCCACTCTCACTAGCCAAGAGTCTGGTCAACATAA
The DNA here is from genome assembly GCA_037306005.1 of Rhinophrynus dorsalis. Taxonomy (NCBI): domain Eukaryota; kingdom Metazoa; phylum Chordata; class Amphibia; order Anura; family Rhinophrynidae; genus Rhinophrynus; species Rhinophrynus dorsalis. Next base: position 46,490,939 of record CM074727.1, on the reverse strand, counting down.
TCCTCACCCTGATCATCCTTCCTCCCACCATAGAGGGTCTGGCCAAAGAAGTGATCCCACACTGGGATATAGTGAGGAGCTCTTCTCATCACCAATCCTTGATTTGAACCTCTCTCCAAGCACGCTTGCAGAGGAACATGAGATCTTGTGCCCTGATTCACAACCTCTAGAGGGTACCCAATCACAAGAAGATGACAGAGGGGAACGGCATTTAAGGTCAAAGGAAGTGGATGATGATGATGAGACACAGTTGCCATCAAATCAACCACAATTACTGTCTCAAGACCTTGATGAGGAGGATGATACACAGTTGTCAATGACTGAGGATGTGGTGGGATCAAGAAATGAGGAGGATGATCAGAGTGAGGAAGTGGAGGAGGACTTGGTGGACGATGAGGTCACTGACCCCACCTGGGAAGGTGGAAAGCCGAGCGATGACAGCAGTCCTGAGGGTGAGCCATCTGCAGCACCGCAACAGGCTGGAACAGGCAGTGGTGTGGCTAAAGAAAGAAGGCGGACCGCACCAAACCGGCCCGCAAATGTTCCACGGAGCACCCCCTTGCGTAAATCTCCCTTGCCAAGGGCTAGGTGTTCCGCGGTATGGCGTTTTTTTAAGGAAAGTGCGGACGACAAAAGAATTGTAGTTTGCAACCTGTGCCACACCAGAATGAGCCGAGGCATGAACACTAGCAACCTCACCACCACCAGCATGATCCGACACATGGCATCCAAGCACCGTAATAAGTGGGAGGAACGCCCGGATCGCCAATCTGTGTCTGCAGGCCACACCACTGCCTCCTCTTCCCCTGTTTTCGGTGCCGGCCAATCGCCTGTCGAAGGCGCAGGCCCGCATACCTCCCGCCCTGCACCTGTACCATCTGAAGCACCATCAGCGACCACATCCACTTCCCTGTCCCAGCGCAGCGTCCAAATGTCGTTACCCCAGGCATTTGAGCACAAGCGAAAATACCCAGCCACCCACCCACAGGCCATAGCACTAACCTCACACCTTTCCAAATTACTGGCCATCGAAATGCTGCCATTTAGGCTTGTGGACACTGAGTCCTTCTGCAGCCTGATGGCAGCAGCTGTCCCTCGGTACGCAGTCCCCAGCCGCCACTACTTTTCCCGGTGTGCCGTCCCCGCCTTACACCACCATGTGTCCCTTAACATCACCCGTGCCCTGACCAACGCAGTTACTGGGAAGGTCCACTTAACGACTGACACATGGACAAGTGCTTGTGGCCAGGGACGCTACATTTCCCTGACGGCACACTGGGTGAATGTCGTGGAGGCTGGGAGCGACTCGGACCCTGGGATGGCACAGGTGCTACCCACGCCGAGGATTGCGGGCCCTACCTCCATCAGGGTTTCCGCCAGCACCTACGTTATTGGCTCCTCCTCCTCCTCCTCCGTTTCCACCTCCGAATTCTCTGCACGCAGCGCCACTCACCCATCAGCCGGTAGCTGGAAGCAGTGTAGCACTGCAGTGGGGAAGCGTCAACAGGCCGTGCTGAAGCTGATCTGCCTTGGGGACAAACAGCACACGGCCTCAGAGCTGTTGCAGGGGATTAGTCACCAGACCGAGCAGTGGCTCTCGCCACTCAACCTGCAACCAGGCATGGTTGTGTGTGATAATGGGCGTAACTTGGTGGCGGCTTTGGAGCTCGGCAAGCTCACACACGTACCATGCCTAGCGCATGTATTTAATTTAGTGGTTCAGCGATTTCTAAAAACCTACCCCAATTTGCATGATCTCTTGACGAAGGTGCGCCGCGTGTGTGCACATTTCCGTAAGTCATCTACAGCTTCAGCCGGCCTGTTGACGCTGCAGCAGCGCTTACAATTGCCAGCTCACCGGCTGCTGTGTGACGTGAGCACGCGCTGGAACTCCACCTTCCACATGTTGGCCCGGCTTTGTGAGCAGAAGAGGGCAGTAGTGGAGTACCAGCTGTTACACGGTCGTCGCCTCTCCGTTCAACTTCCTCTAATCAGAAGTGAGGAGTGGGAATGGATGTCAGACCTCTGTGAGGTTTTACGCAATTTTGAGGAATCGACACAGATGGTGAGCGGCGATAACGCTATTATCAGTGTAACCATCCCACTTCTGTGTCTACTGAAACGCTCGCTGCTCACAATTAAAACCGACGCTTTGCATGTGGAAGAGGTGGAAATGGGGGAGGAAGAGCTTACACAAGGTGATAGCCAGAGCACCCTCACTTCGTCTTCTCAGCGACAATTGGAGGAGGCGGAGGAGGAGGAGGAGGAGGAAGACACGGTTGCCTCCGCTACAGAGGGTAGCCATGGAACTTTATTTCCATCTCTTCAGCGTGGGTGGGCAGAAGAGGAGGAAGAGGATGAGGATATTGAGAGTCATCCTCCTGGTGAGGACAGCGAAATCTTGCCTGTTGGTACTCTGGCACACATGGCTGACTTTATGTTAGGCTGCCTTTCCCGTGACCCACGCGTTATACGCATTTTAGACAACACGGATTACTGGGTGTTCACCCTTCTGGACCCCCGCTACAAAGAGAATTTCTCATCTCTCATTCCTCCGGTGGAGAGGACAAGCAAAATGGTGCAATACCAGAAGGTTCTTGTCGAAAAATTGCTCCAAAATTTTCCATCTGACAACGCTGGTGGCAGAGTACGTGCTACCTTGGCCAACCGAGAAGGGGAGAAAAGGGGAGCACACAGCAGTTCCGACAAAGGCAGGGCAACACTCTCCAAGGCGCTGGACACCTTCATGACACCCCGCCAGCACCCTCACCCTGATGCGCGGCCTAGTGTCACAAGGAGGGAAAAGTTTTGGAAGATGGTGAAGGAGTACGTAGCAGACCGTGTCAGCGTCCTCACTGATCCCTCTGTGCCTTACAACTACTGGGTGTCCAAGCTGGACACGTGGTATGAACTGGCACTCTACGCCTTGGAGGTGCTGGCCTGCCCTGCCGCCAGCGTTCTGTCTGAGCGGGTATTTAGTGCTGCTGGTGGCATCATAACAGATAAGCGTATCCGCCTTTCCACCGAAAATGCTGATAGGTTGACACTTATAAAAATGAACAAGGCCTGGATTTCCCCTGACTTCTCCACTCCACTGGAGGAAAGCCCCGGGTGAACATAAAGTCACTTTAGATATGTTATTTACAATGATGGGAATACTCTGTATTCCCATTCACCCCTTCCACCCAAAAAACGGGTATATGGTTGACTCTTAATCTTCTCATCCTCCTCCTCCTCTTCCATATGCCCTGTGATATAATTTTTATATAGGGCCAGCTCACCAGCGGGCCCTGTGATATAATTTTTATATAGGGCCAGCTCACCAGCGGGCCCTGTTTGACAATTTTTGTATAGGTCAGCTCACCAGCGGGCCTTCTCATATAATGTTTTATTGGGTCAGCTCTCTAGCGGGCCCTCTCATATAATGTTTTATAGCGTCAGCTCACTAGCGGGCCTTCGCATATAATGTTTAGGATGGTCAGCTCCGCAGCAGACCCTCACCCATAATGTTTTAGATGGTCGGCTCAGCAGCAGACCCTCATTCCTAATGTTTTAGATGGTCAGCTTAGCGGCATGCCCTCACCCCTAATGTTTTAGAGGGTCACCAGCAGGCCATTAATCCTAATTTTTCAAGGGTGTGTATGATGCCCTCCTTTATGTGTAATAAAGGGTGTATTGGAGTGACATTTCAGTCTAATTTTTGGCAGCCCTTTCACTTAGTGCATAGGCTTTATGAGTGTTGGACCACTACCTGAACTATTGTACCACAATGTGAATGAGGCCCTCCATTTTGTGATATACATGTTGTATCGGAGTGCCTCAGGTCCTCCCATTGAATTAAATAGGGCTGGGGTGTTCGACAGAACAGAAGGTAGTTCTTGGCTTCATCCACTAAGTCACTTCGTCACTTTTACTCAATGGATCAGACCCCACTGTTCCAACTATAAATTTTGGACTTAACAAGGGCAAACGGACATGTTGTAAAACCTGTGGTAGCTGCGGCCTCCGTTCCTGAATGCTGTACCTTACCCGGGCCATAACCACGTTGAACACCTGCTTTACGTTTCCCTCTTAATCATGGCCCCAGTTCCGAAAAATCGATGAAATTTTTTGCAGAATTTGCAGATGATATACAAGTAAATATACAGCAAATACTGTTTGGTAACAATTTTTCGCCTAAAATCGTTTTTATCTTCCTTTTTGTGTGTTTTACGGTCAGTCTGTAAAAATGGCGTACTACGGGCGAAACATCGTTCCCAGCAGCGACGTTGGAGTCCAAGATGCATCCAGACATCCTCCCTATGCTGTCCCTGAACCATTTCTGTGGTGTTTCCATCATTTTCTGACCTTTTCCTATGAACCAGGCACCCTCCCCTCATCAGAGCAGGGGGTGCCTGGTGTAATGCTCGAGTCCTCCCATTGACTTCAATGGGGCTCGGGTGCTCGGCCGAGCACTCGAGCCTCCGGGGGCGCTCGGCCAGAGCACCCGAACACCCGAGCATCGGGATGCTCGATCATCACTAATAAGAACCCTTTATTTGCCGGGGCGCGATGTGAGGGGTCTGGCATTCTGAGCGTGTTGCCGTGCTAATGAAGAAGGAATGAGTTCCTGCTGATTGGAGACTCGGCATGTGGGGCTTGTTAGTCGGCCTGATTTGAGAGTGACCTGGAGGGGAGGTAATGTCAGTCCGATTACCAGCTACATGTAGTGGAGTGAGTGAGGACCGAAGGAGCAACAGAAACAGTCTCAGTATCGCCCTCTCTAGCTTTAGAAGATCTGCCGATGGGGAAGTCAAGAGGTGCCTGGGCAGTAGTAACCACTCAAGCGACAAGGGGGTGTCAATCCCCTGGAAGATCTTGGAGAAAGATGCAATGGACCAATAGTGGAGATAAGTACAGGTTTACTGTTTGTTATACCGATAGTATTATTGATGCTTTGACTCAGGGATGCGGTTATAACGCTAAGAAAGGGGAAAAATATATTTACTCCTACTGAAGTATATGAATAGTGGTTGCAGAGCGCCAGGAAAAAAAAAAAGTGAACAAGCTTGGAAGAGCTGTTGGAAATTGATGCTGTCTATCCTTTTAATTGAGATTTAAACTCTTTTGTTGCAATGGATTGTTGTTTGCAGCAGAAGCAAGAGACTTGATATTAGATGGACTTTTTATTGGTTTATCTTGGCTTCCCCTAGCAGAGTGGACAGAGAGACTGCTGTTGAAATTGAATGGGTAATACTCCTTATTATTGGTCACAATAAGTAAAGGAATGCCCCCAAAAAAGGATAAGAATAATGAAGGTGACAAGGCGGATAAAACTAAGGCTATCAGTACTTACTACTCCCCTACACAAAATAAACAAAATAACTCAACCCCCCCCCCCAAAGACCCAGAAGAGATCTGTTTCTCCAATTACATATTGTATGACTCATTCGGTGACTCAGATGGAGGACATTGGACTGCTGAGAGAGAATTCAGTTTCTGAAGAAGGATTGTTAAAGGCACTGCACACTTTGTATGTGAAAATAAAACAGGATGTTTTGGAAAATATTTCAGAGGTTAAAAAAGAAGTATCAACTATGGTGGAAAAGATGGCCAAGCCGGACAGAGATATTGCAGATATTGGTGTAAATATATGATCTGTCCAAACATACAACACACAATTAGAGAAATGTATTATCACACTGGAAAATAAAATTACTGACTTGGAAGATAGAGCTCGACGGAATAACTTGAGGTTGAAGGGTGTGCCATGGGAAATAAATAAGGATATGTTGGAGGACTATTTGAAGAATTTTCTACTGCAAAATTTGGAGTTGCAAGATATTGGTCCGATGCCTTTTGAGAGATGGAATAGGCTTGGAAAAACAGTAAACTCAAATAATGGGGACTCTGGTGATGTAAAATGTTCTAATTGCTTGGTAAAGGATAAGCTAATGCAGAAGGCTAGATATAACCAGCCGAAAGATCCAAAATACAAAGTTGTCAGCATATACCCTGATCTTTCAGTAGCAACAAGGTTGAATTGGAAGTGATTTCAAGAAATGACCCTTAGATTTAGAAACTGGAAAATTCCTTATAAATGGGGGTTCCCCACAAAGTTATTGATCTTCTATGAGGGCAAGACAATAGTAGTTCAAGATCCGGATTTCCAAAAACTGGGGATACTGATAGAGGCAGGGAAGTGGGGTGAAGATAGTTAATTAATGGGGAGTGGGTAACAGATATTTAATAAGAAGTCTGACAGATAAGGGGGAGGAAGGGAAGGAAGGGGGTTGGGGGTACTTGTTAACGGGGGAGAAAGGGGTTTTCTTTTTGATACATCTACTAAGGGGGTATTGGATATGATGATTAAAAGATTAATGGGAGGAGGAGGAGTTACCGAATTAAATTAGTTTAGAAGCAATATGGTGTTAGTTTAGGATTTTGAGTTATGGAGGTGGCTTATATGAATGATAGTAAACTAGGGTTTAGTAGGGTAGTAACAAAGTATAAATGTTCAGGAAAATGGGGGAAATTTCTTTTTTTCTCCTTTTAGGGTTTAGAATTAGGATATACACAAATATTGTGTATGATTAGTAGATGATCTATAGAAGAATAGGCATAAACAGTAAAGTAAAAAGTATCACTGCATGGAAAGTTATTGTTAAAATGGGAAAGAATACAATGATCACGATTTGTCATTGTTTATGATTTTTTGTCACAGTGGTAAATATTTTATGGTATATGACATGGTACCCCTACCTCCTTCTGGTTGGCCAGATAAGGTCTCTTCCTGCTCTTTATGGATAAAGGGTACGATGAGAAGAATAATTAGAAATTTGGAGGGTTTTTTTTTCTCCTCTACTTGGAATTATCCTTCAGATAATAATTCCTCATTTCTGTATGATATGGCTCTGACTACAATGGTTTCCTAGTATTTTTAGATATTTTCCTTTTTGGCTAGCTATAGGCTTATGACTGATTGGTCAATAAGCAGGGATGGAAAGTTTTGGGTGATTGTGGTGATATGGTATGAGTGGATTATAGTTAGGATGGGTGGAGGGTGTGGATGGGGCCTCTTCTGGGTGGGTATACAGGCGGGTGATGGATTCAGGGTTCCCAGTAGGTGTAGAGGCAGAGAGAGAACTGAGGTATGGTGAATAAATTTATGTCAATGAATGTCCAGGGGCTCAATACCCCACAAAAGAGGGGTTACTTATATGATCTTATGAATAAAAGAAAAATAGATATTTGTTTTGTCCAGGAATCTCATTGGAAGGCAGGGTGGATTCCCTTTGGAGGTTCTCTAGATTTCCAGTGATATTTAGTTTGAATTGTCCAGATAAAAAAAAGAGAGGGGTCACGATTATATTTTTGGCAAAAGCAAATTTTGAGCTGATACTGGAATTAAAGGATTTGGAGGGCCGATAACTGATTCTGGTGTGTAAGATTAATGAAAAAGAATACACTTTGGTAAATGTATATGGCCCTAATAAATATTCTAGGAAGTTTTTTAAAAATCTTTTTATTAAAGTGGAGAGAATTAAAAGGGGTATTTTATTGATGGCAGGAGACTGGAATATGATCCCAGATGAAGGTTTAGATAGGAGTTATAAGATATTGAATGGTGAATCTTTGTGTAGTCTGAGGAATGAATCTAGTTCATTCTATACTCTTATTCAATATTTTGATTTATGGGATATCTGGAGGACACAGCATCCTCAAGCACAAGACTATTCATATTTTTCTAAAGCCTATACATTTTACTCAGATAGATTTGTGTTTGACTAATTTAAATCACTTAGAAAATTTTAAAAAATCTGAAATAGACGTGATAACTTGGTCAGATCACGCACCAATCTTCCTTGAAGAAATAAGAGAATGTTAACTATTTCAGGGGACAAATAGAAGAATTTCTGAAATATAATGATACAAACCAAGAGGCAGTTGGAACCCTATGGTGCACTTTGGAGTGCTTCATAAGAGGACTGTTAATAAAGCTTGGAGCTAAAATAAAGTTGGAGCAAGGTAAGAGTTTGGTAGATTTATATATTGCATTAGCGAAATTGGAAATGATGAATAAGGTAAGGATTTCGGAACAGACTACTTCAGAGATTAATAAAGTACAGTTGGAGATTAAAGGAATAGTAATGGTTGATTTTAAGTTGATTTAATATTGTAGACATTAAAAAAAGGTTAACATCAATGTAAGTCTTATCTCGCACACCTTTATGGTTTGAGAGATATAACTTGCTAAAGTTACCTTTTCCTGGCTGTCTCAAGTCTGCCATCTAGCTGACAGCTGCAGATTCCAGTCATTTGACCAGACAGAGGCTCTTCAGCAGACCTGAAATCACGCTATTTAGAAATAAATACTTAATTGAAATGGCCTTCAAAGCGTGCTTGCAAGCCAGTCACACTTTGTAGACTGTTCTAAATGAAGTATTTGTCTTTAGGTATCGTTATATCGGCACTGCTGAAGAGAAGCATCTGGTCAAGTGACCAGAATCTGCCTCTGACAGCTTTACAGCTTGTCAAGCAGAAAGATGAGGGAGCTGAGAACTTTATTTTCCTATATCTCTCAAACCATAATGGTTTGAGAGATATGAATAAGTGCAAGTCTTCTCTTTTAATTGTATCTACCATATAGTTACTACTTTTTTTCTGACATTACTATCCCTTTAAAACTAAGCTGGATGCTAAGGTTAGTAATGCCATTGTACAATTGAATCAAAAGTGGTATTACAATGATAATAGAGTAGAGAAATGGTTTTCAAGAAAACTTAAGTTTAGGAATAAAAATCAGGCAATAAGGAAAATAGTAGAAGGGGAGAGAATATGTCATTCTCCTTCAGCAATTGGAGAAGCTTTTGCTTCATATTATGGATCTCTATATAATTTGATATCTAATGAGACACCAAAAGAAGAGGTTAAAGATTTTCTCACTAAGCAAAATTTACCAACTTTAAGTATAGCACTAGTTGAAATATTGAATGCTCCAACTGAAATATTGGAAATATCTCAAGCAATTAAAAGTTTGAAAAATGGAAAGGCTCCTGGGCCGGATGGATATACAATGTTGTTTTATAAGACATATGAAGTGGAGTTATTACCTCTGTTAATAAGGGTTTATAGAGATGTAGGGGATCTGCTCTTCTATAACCAGTTACTAGATTTATCCAACTGTTTCCAGCCTTGCCTACATCATACAAATGCCAAATGCTTATGGGTAATTATTAGCACATTACCATTACATAAGTACAAGATACAGAATGCAAGGCAAAGACAGCTGTGGGAATCACCAGTGAATGCAATGGAGTGATTACATTTCAGGAAATGTGTATGAGGGTAATTAGAGATGTAATTAAACACACAGAAATCGATAAATTTAGACGTGTCTATTTCTCAGGTGAGTAGTAACTGGCAACACCGGGAACATTAACCTCTTATGACTGTAAGCAGCAAGCAAAAGTTGAATTCTGTTGGAGCAAATCAATTACATCATAGAGTACAAATAAATATTCCCCAGCCAAATTGATTTAAATGGGGCTTGTTGTAACCCCTTGAATGCTAGAGAGAGACCTCTTTAGTATTTAAGGGGTTAAACTCCCCACTTAAATCAATGGGGATGTTTTAACCCTCTCCCCCAATGGTGCAGTTGGTTTACTCTACAGTTACTAAACATTAGCTCTTTGGTTGCTAGAGGCCTTTAGTTAGTTCTGGGGACTCAACAACAGTTCATGTTTTCAAGATATCCAGGTTGATTACAGATGGGTAATCAGTGGCTCAGTCAATTTAATTTCCTTACTTGTGCTTAATTAAGAATATCCTTAAAACCTGACCTGCTCAGAGGCGGATCATCCATTATAGCAACCTAGACTATCGCCTAGGGCCCACGGCAATATGAGGGGCCCTGGCTGCTAATGATGTGTATATATACAAAAAAAGGTTCAGCCTCTCAAAGGACACTTACCAGTCCATAATCATACTCTTGGACTCCAACACTCTCCAACTCACTGAGTTAACGTGCAAAGCCAAGATTACATCTGGCCCCAATATAGCAATGATGTAAAAATAAGGTTACACTATCTATGATTAAGTGCTCACGTTAGTGCAAAACGAGTAAAACCTTTTTGGGGTTCTTGCTGGTGTCTTCCACCTCCCTAGTAAGCGTTGTAGCCATTTTTAAATTGCAGCAATAAAGAATGTGTTTTTAATGCATCTTGTGACTTTGAGACAATGTGACGATTGAGTGCCGTCACAATCTTTCTACGAGATAAAATCAAAGAGAACATCAGTCATCGAAACTCACATGTCCAATGTGTTAAATATTACACATTGGTGTTGCCAGTCTACGCATTTCACGTTATACATGTTTATTCATGACCAAAAGGTCTTTTGGTCATGAATAAGCATGTATAATGTGAAATGTGTAGACTGGTAATACCTCTGTGTAATGTTTAACACCTGAGACATGTGAGTTTTTATGTCTGATATTCTCTTTGAATTTATAACTATCTTGAGTAAAATAAGTGTTTTTATATGAAGCTGTCAATACAATGCTTTGTATAATGACGCAGCCTTATTATCACTTTAAAATTGGAGTTTGGCTGCGGGATTTGAAGCAACAGCCAGCGCCAAACTACCTGAGTAGCATGCAGAAACAAGAAAAACAACAGGGCATGCTAATAGTGCCCTATCACACTATATATAGAATGAAGTTAAAATGACAATTACATTCACATTTGAGAATGGTTGTGTAGTAAACATACGCATACATACTGCTATACCAGCATACAGAGAAATTCCTACAGCCTCTGTTCCGTTTGATATAAATGCAGTCACTTTTCAATCCAGAAAAAAAATCTCCAAAAGCAGCAAGCTTGGTCTTTATCCAAGATATTTTAATAATGAATTAAAAACAATTAAAACATACCACTGAGTACTGCTATGAGTTACGCAGTTACATGCTGCTTCCTCAGGCTTGTGATAACAAAACAGAAGCCTGAGGAAGCACTGTGTAGCTGCATAACACATAGCAGTACACAGTGGCATATTTTAATTGTTTAAAAAAAAATAAAAATTTTAAAAAAAAATTCACCCTGTATAGGGGACAAATAATGAAATAAGTATAACTTTATAGGAGGTAAGAGTTTCCCTTTAATGACCGCCAGTGGGTTGTGCAAAACTTTGCAAAGCAATACATTTTACACGTCTCTGGCACTCAAAGTGGTAAAATAAACACTTAGGTGCAATTGTATATTAAATCTGTGCAGCTTTATCTCCCACTCCAATTTAGATTGAATATGGGTGGGCTAAGTCCCCTACACAGGGAAGACATTTCAGTAGGGGTAAGAGGTTAAATGCTAGGTTTATTTCTGTTTGGTGGTGTTTTGGGCATGTACGTTGGTAGGTAATAATAACTGTAAAATATGTGATATACATATGCAACTGTTATAAACAATGGAGAGGGCCTTGCTAATCAGGTGTTATAATCTAGTACATGAGTAGGCAAGCTTTGTTGCTCCTGCTGTTTGGAGACTATAACTCCCTTCATTTCCAAGGAACCTTTGTCTGAACTAAAGGGAGACAAGGAACAAGCAAACAAGCATAACAGAAGGTGACTTTTGATGAGATTCCATAATAATAGAAAAATGGGAGGTGGGGCCAACTGCAAAGCTGGTCCTTCAGGCTGGATGGAAAAGGGGAATATTAATGTAAAGTTGTCCAAGTGGTAGTTTGGGGACCTTTAGAGATATTGGGTATAAGCCTCCTTAAAAAGATGTGCATTAGATAGAGCAAGTAAATGAATGAAAGTTAGGGAAGAGTCTGATGGTGCATGATAGTGAGTTTCATAAATATAAGGGGCTACTCTGGGGTAGTATTGAAGTCAAAAGGATAAAGTATTGGTAAAGGGGAAACAAAGATGAAGATTATTTAATGAGTGTAAGGTACAGTTAGGGGTTTATTTATAGATCAATATGGGTTTGTATGGAGAAGTACTATTGTACTATTGTATTGTCCAGATTTTAAATATAATCCTCTAAAGTACATGATCCAGTGTGCAACATGTAAGATGAATTATGAATTATCCTAAGAAGAATCATGATGAATTGTAGCAGTCAGTCTTTCACGAGTCAGCTAGGAGAGTGCTCCAATAGTAAGAGTGAGACCACAGAAGAAAGTGGTCAAAGGTTTTAGTAGCATTCTCTATCTGCCTTGACCTTTGCTTGGAATATGGTCATAAGTACTCAATCAGGACTGTTCCCTGAGGTCTTGGATTGGTTTTGGCTGCCCTGCAGGCCCAATTCATGTCCAGAACAGAGCAAGCGATAACAAATTATGCATTCTTTCCCTTAATATGTATGTTATTGGACACGCATAATGAATCAGAAACATTAGCTACTTAATTATTTATCGCTGTATATATTTATATATTATCCCCATATTGCCTAATTCTCTGTCTTGAAAATGTAACAAGGTCTACAACACTATTATTTTCCTTAGCTCATGATCTGTGGTAAATCTAGTTAATTTGGTCAACACGTCTTACATCTGATACAAGCACAAGATGAAAAGTCATTGAAACCAAATGTTTACCTCACCCATATGATGCTGCTGCTGTAACTCAGGTCCTGACCACCAAAATAATTAAAATAAATTGTTGCAATTTTGCAATATTTTTATCAAGTGCTCCCTGGCAGCAACCAAACTTATTCCAAACATCCAATCATCCTGTGACTTAAAATTTTCCAGTAAAGCACTGTAATATATATTAAAATTAGCAGTCTACAAACTGAACCATTGGCACCTTAACCCAGGCCAAAAGGATCATCAGCCTCTTAAGTGGTCAAAGTGGTGAAGGCTTATGTTACCCTTCAAATATTTAAACGGAGGTCTCCAGAGCTCAAAAAAGGCTGGTTCACTAATCCACTTCCCACCTACTTCGAGCTTTTAATCAACTGCTTTATTGTACGGTGAAAAACTTGAAATGAACTTGACCTCTCACCCAGAAACCCAAAACAAAACACAGATTTGGAAAGTAAACCAATTACTTTCAGGCAATGTCAGATGCTAATGTTTCACTTTATTTTAATAAGTTAGATTACTTGCTGTATACATATAAGATTAAGACTGGCATTGGCTAATGTCCCCCTCCCTGTGTGCTTTCTAGTTACACTATTAAAAATGTTTTTAAAAAGTGTGCACAGTTTAAGAGATTCCAGTACCTGCAATGTGAAAAACAACTTCACAGGAATTAGCATCTAAGTTGCACAGAAATGTTCCAGTTTACTTGAACTGCCACGTAACATGGTGTCCAGTGGAATATCTTTTTGCTCACTGCATGAATAAGACTTACAAACACATTCAAAAAGCTAGAGATGCAATTCTGGAGCCCAAATCCAATTGCACAGTAGGATAAATACAAATTCTCAAATTATCATTAACTGTAATAGGATTTTTATTCTCTTGAAGGATAGAGAGGTTCTCATTGCATTTTGAGACAAGTATTGAGGACCTTTTAAATCAACGTGCATTTCTATGGTTTAGGCAACAACCAGCAGAGGATGAAGGGAATTGTTGCCCAATAACAGCCTGGAAGGAAATTAACCTTTTCTCACCCATTATATAGTATACTGGCCAGCAAAAGCCTTCTTTATTGGGGTGGTAATTTGGAGTCTTTCTGATCTGATAAGGCTGTTTCAAGTTAGACATTTAAAGGGATAGTAATGCTTCATTTTATCTTTATTTTATTTTGTAGGCATTAAAAAAACATGAAAGATATAAGTCTTATCTCTCAAATATTTATGGTTTGAGAGATATTCACAAGCAAAGTTTCCCCTCCCGCCCTTTTTACCTAGTGTAAGCCATCTCTTCTCAGATGTGGGATCTGGTTGTAAGACCAGACAGATAACAGCAGAGGACAATCTTCTTCCTATGAGAACAATGAAAGCCCCGCCCCCCTTAACAAGTTTTTCAGGTTTTTCCCTTATCTTAACTGAAAATTGTCCCTCTCTGCAGTCTACCTGGGCACCTCCCTTCTGATCTGGCTGAGCAGTGTTACATCAGTAAAAGGGGCGGGAGGGGGATACTTTGTCATTGAATTACTTTTGAACTCCAACTCTGACAGAATTGAAATAAAACTCTCCAAAGTCCAAATACTATGAAGATTAATTAGAGCTGCTTTTATTATGAAACATTACTATCCCTTTAAGTCCAAGGAATAAATTATATTTATGTGTTTAACAGAAAAACGTAAGTAGATGTCCTCCCTTCATTCATCTTTTAGATATATACATGTATGTGTCTGTGTATTTTTATTGCATAACAATTGCCTTTATTAATGAGATTCATTTTAGTTAATTTAAGTTCACACTTTATCACTATAGACAATACGCTTCAAAAGTCTGAATGGACATAAAAGCAAACTGTTATAGACAATAATACACATTATTTCTATTTATATATATAAAATGTGACATATGCAAAGTTTGGGCACCCTACCATTTGATCCCTAGTGTTACTTTTTAAGGTCTCGGTACTAGAGATGGCAAAATTTTCCCCAAAGAAAAACAAGCAGAAAATGGATCTTCCTGCTGAACTGGAAATTTCCTGAAAAAAAATGCATATTTTCTGCTTTTTTTCACCTGACTCATTGCATTGAAATATATAGTAAGATTGAATTTCCCCTTCACGTGTAAAGTTTCTCCACTATTCTCACAGTGATAATGTAAAAGGGAAGTCAGGATCCCCCAGCATGTCAATCTGCACTTGTGAACTATAAAGAAATCACCACAATTTTGGAACTACTTTGGATAGAAAATAAAGTGAAGCTGCAGTGAAATTTAGGGAATCTTGTGGGCATGCAATTTGTCCTCTGTGTCAGGAGAGTCTGGGGTACTCTGGGGGAGTGTGGAGGAAGAAACAAGATTTTTTCAGATGATCTCAAATTGTTTTTTTTCTGATATACGCAGGTTATCCAAGTTCGTTCCTGAGCTGGCTTTCACTGTGTTAGGGGAGTCTGGATATGTGTGAAGGGAGAAAGGAGATTTATACCAAATACCCCAAAATCCTGTGTGACTGAGAAAGGACAGGCAGGTGATCCAAGTTCCTACTGGAACTGGATGAGCCTCTGTCACTGACTGACTTGACTGACAGAATGTTAAGCGGACCGATACTCAATAGACATACAAGTTCCACTGACACTGACTCTTTCAACAGCCAGAAGAAGAGGGGCCAGCATATATAGTAAGGTCTATCGTCATCTATACTGTAAAAAAATAAAGACTACGTTGACTTTGAGAGACTGAGAAAGCAGCAGCTGAAATCCTCAAGATACTAGCTATAGGCTACGAGGTGAAGAAGCAGTTTCACAGGGTTTCTTTAGATAGTGATAAAAACTATTAATTAAAAAAAAAAAATAGTTTGACTGATAGGTGACAGAAAAAGGGACCCTATCGTGGTCTGTGACTGAAGCAGAAGGTGCTAGAAGTGATATTGTATTTTGTGAAGAGCAAGACATCACACAAATAGTTCTGTTGTGTATGGCACTGTTAACCTCCTACTGACCAGCCGCACACGCACGTGGCCGGCAATTAACGGCCACCAAACTTTTTTTTCATTTTGTTAAATTACTTCCGGGACGTACATGTACATCCTCTGTCCACCTAGCACATCCTCTTGGGACGGACATGTTCGTCCTCGGGCAGAAAGGGGTTGAAATACACACTAGTTTAATAATGTCCAGACATAATAGGTGTATGGGTAGAGAGCTGCCAAATCCAACCCCTACCCAGCTACACACATTATTGTTGAGTAATCAATAATATAAGTCATAAACATACACAATCCTAGCTATGACAAGTGCTTCTGCTGCTGTTGGAAGTGCAGCACCTTTGACACCTACAAGTAGTACAATTTCAACATCTAGCTCGAGTAGTAGCCCCTCAGGAGACACTCAGTCTATCTAGTCGACAGTATGGAGATACTTCAATCATGATCCAGGAGGTAAACATTTTTATATATGTTGTCCGTGTAAGAAGCATGTAAGCAGAGAGAAAGCAGGATCACACCTATGCACATTCTCATTGAGATCCCACCTGAAGAATGACCAGAGGTCTGTTTGGGACACACACTATTAACATGACAGAGGTGCCAGGATTAGCAGCTATAGAAGTACTCTTAAAAGTTCACATAGTTCTGGGGCACATTATAGTAGTGTTGTAGATGTGTCAGAGTATGCCAAGATTTCATTAATTTTCACCAACATCTATGATTTCTTCTACTGCTCTGCAACAGCAAAACATAGCAGAGTGTGACTGAGTTTGTTAGAGGATATAACAAGATTCATAGAGTACCCACACCTGCCTCTGCAACCACCACCTCCATTGCCACAAGTTATATTGATAAAACAATAAGGTTACTGAATTCTTCCACTATTTTCTGCCATCACACACTTACTGAGTTCTTAGAAAGGATTAAAAACCTGCAGAAAAGTAATTCAAAAACACACCCGTGTGTAACGGAAGCTGAGAAGGGACCGCGTCGCCTTCCGCCGTCGTTCCTGGGTCTCTCCTTCTCGACGCAGATAAGCGCCGTCAGGTGCACCAGTTGAAGGATGGACAGTCACTGGAAACAGCCGCAGGATCGCTGGAAGCAGGGAAGAGTCCACGTCGCCGCCTGACAGTCCACGAAGTTAGGACGCAGGAAACTGGCAGCAGGCGGTCAGCGATTCAGGATACTTGGCGCAGATGGGTATCAGAGTGGATACTTTAGACCATAAGCAATACAAGACTCCAGGACTCCTTGTTCACTCCAAAACAGAACTCACTTTATTGGCAAAGACCACAGATATTTATACAGAAATCTTGCATTGCCTCTTATGGGGAAACCAAGTACAATAGGCTTAATCCAATCATTTCACAGTAGACAAAAGGGCAACAGACGATGGCCCAACAAACACAATAACTCAGACATGATTGCATTTCAGATACAAAAAGGTTGATGGACAAAGACTTGAGGTTTTGAACTAATTACCACACTGCAGGGGTTCTGACTGCATTTCACAATGGTTAAGTTAACACCCAGCAGGAGGTCTGGCTACAGTACACATAGTCAGTGCCTTGAGGGACTACAATACATATTGAAAGTAAATATGTTCAAACTCAAATGATTAACCCTTTGCAGGTCAGAAGAGTTTGCAGCACCCAAGCCTTGAATTGTTCTTTCCTCTGGTACAGCTGCCTATCCACATAAGGCTAGCCAAAGTCTCTTAGTCCAGGATAAGGGCTTGAGAGATCGTATGCCAGGGCACAAAGGAGTGTCCAATATTAAAGATGAGCGAGCACCCCGATGCTCGGGTGCTCGGGTGCTCTGACCGAGCACCCCCTGATGCTCGAGTGCTCGGCCGAGCACCCGAGCCCCATTCAAATGAATGGGAGCACTCGAGCATTAAACCAGGCACCCCCTGCTCTGATGAGCGGAGGGTGCCTGGTCAATGTCCCCCTTCATCTCCGCTATGCCCCTCTTCCACAATGTCCCCCTTCATCTCCTATGCCATAGCGGAGATGAAGGGGGACATTGTGGAAGAGGGGCATAGCGGAGATGAAGGGGGACATTGTGGAAGAGGGGCATAGACTCTATGCCCCTCTTCCACAATGTCCCCCTTCATCTCCGCTATGCCCCTCTTCCACAATGTCCCCCTTCATCTCCTCTATGGCATAGGAGATGAAGGGGGACATTGTGGAAGAGGGGCATAGCGGAGATGAAGGGGCACATTGTGGAAGACGGGCATAGCGGAGATGAAGGGGGACATTGTGGAAGAGGGGCATAGAGTCAATGCCCCTCTTCCATAATGTCCCCCTTCATCTCCGCAATGCCCCCTTCATCTCCGCAATGCCCCCGTACCTCCATTCCCTGGTGGTCCAGCGGAGCGTCTTCGGATCTGTGCCTCTTCCGGCACAGATCCTCTTCACCCGAGCATGTCGGGCGAGCACATGGCGGTACTCGTACGAGTACCGCCATGTGCAGAGCAGAGCGATGCTCGAGCCGATCCGAGCATCGGCCGAGCACGCTCGCTCAACACTATTCAATATCCATAATCCTTGGGCCCAGGGGTGAATAAATGCCATGCCCAGACAAGAGCTCCCAGTAACTGGTAGGATCCGTTACATTTCTCCCCCTTTTTTGTACCAAGCCAGCGGTTGCAATAGGAAATGCTGGCTTGGCGTTGTAAGAGAGCATTGCTGCTGTGAGCCCCTTGTCCGGGCCTGGTAATAGAAACAAGTCCTTTGTCCTGAACCAGGGGTACAGTCTTGGTTCTTAATCCTGGGCCAGGGATATTGGTGCCTGCTGGCCCTGGCAATCACCAAATTGGGCGGCCTCTCCTGGGCTATGCTCCACTCAGAGCTGGAGTCCAATGTTGGGGTTAGACCCTCCTGGGTCTGGGGCCAGGGGCTCAGGGTCCAGAGCCAGTACATACGGTGGATCTCCCTGGGGCAATTGTGTCTCTGGATCCTCAGGGACCTGGGAATCAAAGTGTGGGGAGAGAGGCACATCTCTCCCTTTTAGTTGGGCGAGTGCCCCAGAGGGACAGGAGAGGATGTTTGTCCCACTCCCCTGTGCTGGGGCAACGTTCTGGGGCACATTCCCACCCCCCATGCAGAACTCAGGGAATTCAGGGGGCCCAATCGTTGGGCTGGGGATGAGGACTGTTGTCCCATTCATCCCAGCCAGAGTTTCACAGGGCCTGGTGCGCTCGCTCCCACGCCCCAGGCCAGGGGTTACAAGGGTGCTGATGGGGAACGCATTCCCACCCATCAGTTCACAGTTCAAATCCACAGGAGGAAATGGGGTCTTGGGGCAACATCCAGGGTCTTCCGGGGCAGTAGCAGCACTGCAGTGAGGCAGTGTGTTGGACCCTTCTTCTTTCTGGCCCCTCACATCAGGGCCATCTCTTCTCTTGGGGAGGAGGGCACTCTCAATCCTTCTAGCCATCTTATCCATGTACCTGGAGAATACATTCTTCCCCTTCTCCAGGGCAACAGCAACAGGGGACGGACTGGGGCTGCTGGTGGGGACCTGCATCTCCTTCACCACAGCAGGGGTTTCCCAGACCCTGGTGAGCTCGCTCCCACTCACCAGGTCAGGGTTTACAGGGGGGCTGATGGGGCACTCTTCTCCACCCATCAGTTCACACAACATATCCTCAGGAGGGCCAGCAGCACTGCTCTCTTCCAGTCCGCTGGGGTCCTCCTCTTGTAGGCCATCACTTTCCAGGGCCTTCTCTGCCTTGAGGGAGACCGCAGTCCCATCCCTCAAGGCGGCATCCTCTGTGGCCCTGGAGAGCACATACCGCTCCACTTCCAGGGCGTTTTCCAACCCCACAGGGGGCATCATCTTGGGGCTGCTGGTGAGCTCTTCCACACTCACTACAGCAGGGGGGTCATAGGGATTGAAGGGCTCTCTCCCACCCATCAGCTGGGACATACAATCGCTGCTGGTGGGGACCTGCATCTCATCCACCGCAGCTGGAAAAACAGGGGAAGGGGCAATATGCCTATCAGGGGAGACGTCTGTCCCATCCCCTGATGCAGAGGCATTCTCTTCACTGAGAGGGAACGAATTCCCACCCCTCAGCTCAGGCAAAGTATAATCCAAGGGAAAAGGGGTATCAGGGAGGACCGTTGTCCCATTCCCGGATGTAGGGGTAACACAAGGGGCACTGGTGAGGAACGCATTCCCACTCACCAGTGTGGAGTGAACAGGGGAAACTCCATCCAGGTCCTCAGCTTCACTGAGGCCCTCCTCAGATGAGTGACCCCCCCAGTTTTCTTCTTCCTCTAGGGCCTCCCGAATTTCTTGCACTAATTTGGCATACATGTATTCTACCTCACACTCCCAACTGACTGTGTCGCTCAAGTCCTCTTGCAAGCTCCTGGGGACGTACCCCCCTAGCATATCTTCTCGTTTGGCCAAAAGCTCCAAGAAACGGTCGTTTTCTGGACTGCCAAAGTTCGAATCCCACAGATAAGCATCCCATACCAGCCCTTGGATCTTACATCGCAAGCGGGCCGGGGAGAAGGTTACTGGGAGCACGGGGCCATACTCTTGTTCAATGTGATTTACCAGCATCCAGTAGGCATCTTGCATCCGTAGCTCCTCTGTGATGCAACCACCCAGTTCTGGAATAAAGTCATTTACAATATCGCCCAGCCAGAAACTCCACTGAGACCGGATTAATTCAAAGCGATCCTCATATGACCCAAAAGCATCCTCCATATCTCACTTGATGCAACCGATGAATGAAGGAGAAATCCCACCGCTATGCCACCAATGTAACGGAAGCTGAGAAGGGACCGCGTCGCCTTCCGCCGTCGTTCCTGGGTCTCTCCTTCTCGACGCAGATAAGCGCCGTCAGGTGCACCGGTTGGAGTATGGACGGTCACTGGAAACAGCCACAGGATCACTGGAAGCAGGGAGGCAGGGAAGAGTCCACGTCGCCGCCTGACAGTCCACGAAGTTAGGACGCAGGAAACTGGCAGCAGGCGGTCAGCGATTCAGGATACTTGGCGCAGATGGGTATCAGAGTGGATACTTTAGACCATAAGCAATACAAGACTCCAGGACTCCTTGTTCACTCCAAAACAGAACTCACTTTATTGGCAAAGACCACAGATATTTATACAGAAATCTTGCATTGCCTCTTATGGGGAAACCAAGTACAATAGGCTTAATCCAATCATTTCACAGTAGACAAAAGGGCAACAGACGATGGCCCAACAAACACAATAACTCAGACATGATTGCATTTCAGATACAAAAAGGTTGATGGACAAAGACTTGAGGTTTTGAACTAATTACCACACTGCAGGGGTTCTGACTGCATTTCACAATGGTTAAGTTAACACCCAGCAGGAGGTCTGGCTACAGTACACATAGTCAGTGCCTTGAGGGACTACAATACATATTGAAAGTAAATATGTTCAAACTCAAATGATTAACCCTTTGCAGGTCAGAAGAGTTTGCAGCACCCAAGCCTTGAATTGTTCTTTCCTCTGGTACAGCTGCCTATCCACATAAGGCTAGCCAAAGTCTCTTAGTCCAGGATAAGGGCTTGAGAGATCGTATGCCAGGGCACAAAGGAGTGTCCAATATCCATAATCCTTGGGCCCAGGGGTGAATAAATGCCATGCCCAGACAAGAGCTCCCAGTAACGGGTAGGATCCGTTACACCGTGGAATAGTAAACTTGACAGAATGTTGCTGGTTGACATGCTGCCCTTTTCTTTTATTGAAAACATAGGTTTTAAAAAACCGATGTCATGTGTTGCCCCCTTCTGGCATATCCAGTTATTTTTCAAAGATGCCTATGCCAGAGTTGTACAAACAAGTGGTTAGTGTTGTGGACAACGGATAAAGGGACACAGCCAGCTAACACTTTTTTTCAAAGTTTATGTTGCTGTAGGACTCTGCTTGCTCACTGTTGATTTCTCCACTTCAGACCTCAGAAACAGTAGTATTGGATGAGAAATCGTACAGTCATTATAATTTGCTAAGTTTGTCAGAAGCCGTCATGCTCAGTAGAGACGGCTGAGTGTGCTGCAGTCACGCGCAGTATAGCCTGCCCATGCCGTGGCTGATACGGAGCGGGGTGCACCAGATTCAGATCGGACTCCTCTCTGTGCACCGGAATGTGTGCAGAGTGGACCATTCTCTGAATTCGGAACGCCCCGCTCCGTATCAGCCGCAGACCGTGCAGTCTCTACTGTGCATGACTGCACCACGGCCGTTGCTCGGTGGCACAGTAGCCCGTGTGCACGGGCTCTTCAACTAGTACAGTCATAAAATACTTAGGCAAAAAATGGCAGAGAATTCATGGGAAATGTATTGCGAGTGGTCAAAAGGTGGAAATGCAATGTATTTTCTAAGGGCAGGAAATTGTCGGTTTTCCACAAATATTCCTGCAGGAATTTTTGATATATTTTTTGCCCATCCCTGCTCAGAATTTAACTGACTCACTAGGCTTTAATCTAATTTACATGATGACAATTCCAAAGCTTAATACATTCACTGATTCTTCAAACCTTTCAGTGTGTTGTACTTACACTCAACAACCACTGGCTACATATGGACTTACGAGTGTTGTGCATAAAATCAAATTGGAGCAATTCTGGTGTGAACCAACCATACTGAAGAGGAAACATAACAATTGCCAAGATTTACATTATTTTAACCCTTTGAGTGCCAGAGGGTACGCAATGCATTGCAGAGCAATGTGTTGCGTGCCCCTCTGGCACTCAAAGGGTTAAACTGGGTTCCTAATGTCTTGAATGTAACAACATTTTTTAATGCATTAGAAGGCCAATGCTTTGGAGACCTTTCACATTTAACCCCTTAAGGACCGGCCGATCACGCACCAGCCCAGCACTTAAAGACCATGAACTTTTTTTTTTTTTAGGAATCCAATTCAACGCCGTGCAGCCGCACAGGGAGCCCTGAATTCCATGAGGGGTTAAGTGGTTAAAAGCTCCATTGAAATCAATAGGAATTTGTAGTTCTCCCCTATTGTGAATTTGATTTAACCCAGAATTGTACCACTGAATGTATACATATGGGCCATTTACCCTTGTGTACAAAGCAAACTGAAGTAATTTGGGGTCAAACCATCTGCAGCATAGGGGAGAAATAAACATTGCCATTAAATTAAATGGGGTGAATGCTAGAGAGGTCTCCATTGTGAAACAATGCGTTGGAGACCTTGCTTGCATTCAAGGGGTTAAAATCCATTAAATCAATGAGAATTTTGCTATTGTTTATTTCTCTCCTATGGTGAAGTTGATTTACTCCAGAATTGCTCTAGTTTTGTTTTATATATAAGGGACATTGGGGGATATTATAAAAACTATTCTTAATTGATTTGTAAAGTTTAATATTATTTATAAATGAGTAAGGCAAGCATTATAAATTTTATTTAGAAAATGTTTTACACTGGGGGTTATGCACTAAGATGTGATAAAGAGGAGATGACTTCTTGAGTGATATCACTTATCCAAATCCTATGTTATTCTGTGAAGCCTATGAATTAAGATCTACAAAACTTAAAAGGATAGTAATACTTCGTTTTAACTTTATTTTATTTTGTAGGCATTGAAAAAACATGAAGAATGATATAAGTCTTATCTCGCAAACCTTTATGGTTTATGAGATATTCACAAACAAAGTATCCCCCCCCCCGTTCAACCAGATCAGAAGGGAGGTGCCCAGATAGACTGCATAGAGGGACAATGTTCAATTAAGATAAGGGAAAAAGCTGAAAAACTTGTCAAGGGGGAAGGGCTTTCATTGTTTTCATACAAAGAAAATTGTCCCCTTCTGTTATCTGTACAGTCATACAACCAGACTCACATCTGAGAAGAGATGGCTTACACTAGGTAAAAGGGGCGGGAGGGGAAACTTTGCTTGTGAATATCTCATAAACCATAAAGGTTTGAGAGATAAGACTTATATCATTCTTCATGTTTTTTCAATGCCTACAAAATAAAATAAAGTTAAAACGAAGTATTACTATCCTTTTAAGTTTTGGAGATCTTAATTCATAGGCTTCACAGAATAACATAGGAATTGGATAAGTGATATCACTCAAGAAGTCATCTCCTCTTTATCACATCTTAGTGCATAACCCCCAGTGTAAAACATTTTCTAAATAAAATTTATAATGCTTGCCTTACTCATTTATAAATAATTTTAAACTTTACAAATCAATTAAGAATAGTTTTTATAATATCCCCCAATGTCCCTTATATATAAAACAAAACTAGAGCAATTCTGGAGTAAATCAACTTCACCATAGGAGAGAAATAAACAAAATTTTAGTGAATTGGCTCCATAGAATAACATAGGAAGTGGCCAAGTGATATCACTGGACGTCATCTCAACTTTAACACCTCTTTATCACACCTTAGTGAATAACCCCTTTGTTGTTAGCTATCGATCTTTCAATTTCAGAGAAATCATCCTGGCTTATTCCCAAGGCATTATCTGATGAATTATCAAATCCATTAATACCTATACAGTTCTTGTGATCAGATTATACCTGGCATTAATATTCTGGTGAAAATGTTGTCTCTAAAATGTTGCATTTATCTTCATTTATATATACATTTGCTGAGCCAGAATTTCCACCTGCATTAATGTCTTTACTCCAGAAAAGCAACTACATAGCATTAAGACTTCCAAAACTGCTTCTAGTGTCTTAAAGGGATAGTAATGTTTCATAATAAAAGCAGCTCTAATTAATCATCATAGTATTCGGACTTTGGAGAGTGATATTTCAATTCTGTCAGTTGTAGTTCAAGAGTAATGTAATGACAAGTATCCCCCTCCTGTCCCTTTTACTGATGTAACACTGCTCAGCCAGAGCAGAAGGGAGGTGCCCAGTTAGATTGCAGAGAGGGACAATCTTCAATTAAGATAAGGGAAAAACCTGAAAAACTTGTTAAGGGGGGCAGGGCTTTCATCGTTCTCACAGGAAGAAGATTGTCCCCTGCTGTTATCTGTCTGGTCTATGGACTGCATTCCACATCTGAGAAGAGATTGTTTACAGTAGGTAAAAGGGGGGGAGGGGAAACTTTGCTTGTGAATATCTCTCAAACCATAAAGGTTTGAGAGATAAGACTTATATCGTTCTTCATGTTTTTTTAATGCCTACAAAATAAAATAAAGATAAAAAGAAGTATTATTATCCCTTTAAGACTAATGACAGAATTATACTGCATTTCTTAGTACTCCATTTTTATAAATTACTCCCAATATTATTTGTTTTGACACTATAAAACAAGTACTTGGTATCAGTCTTGTTTGAATTTATTCTTTATTTTTATGGAATAAAATAAATAATTATTAACCTGCTCTCAAGCTCTAAGTAATAGCTTGATGTACTGCTTTTAAAGGGAACACTAATCAACATTCCATTGATACTCCATGTGTTGTAATCAGAATTTGCTTCTGTTCATCAAAAGATGAAGCAAAGAAGGAAAAAAACACAAATCTTGGCTTTTACCTTGGATTATACTCACACAGGATGTGAAAAAGCAGAACTTTGATACAAAACAGAGAGAAGAAAGAATTCAAGAAGGAATGGGAAGACATTGATCAATACACCAGATGGTCATGCAGCCCGAAGAAAGGACTTGTGATTAAGGCTTAGGAGCAAATTAATTTCAACTTAATTGTCAGACATTATATTAAAAGCTTGGCAGCAATTGAAAAATAATAAATTGATTGGACTGAGTAAAAAAGACCAAAAACGGTAGGCTATACAAAATTCACTTCCCTCTGCAATAAGTGCAGCGTATACAATGTCACTTTGATTAAATATTCTTTCCGTTCCTTAATTGATAGGACTGTGTTTTAATAGCCCAAGCCTTGGAGGGGTTGTTTTCTTGCATTGTTTTCTGTAGTATACACAAGCAATGTCGGTGTCTGAAGGTATCGCAACAATTTTCTAAAGAGCACTAATTTGTCTTCATATGTCAATCCCCTGGATGCTACAGCTATCACCGTAGGGTTAAAGAACAAAGGGCAGGATACAAGAAAAACCTAGGAATGGTGGCACTCCAACCGCTAATAAAATCAAAAGACTTTTATTATTACTAGTAAATAGTGTTGAGCGAGCATGCTCGGCCGATGCTCGGATCGGCTCGAGCATCGCTCTGCTCGGCACATGGCGGTACTCGTACGAGTACCGCATGTGCTCGCCCGCCATGTTCGGGTCTCCTCCCCGCACGTTTTGCGGCTGCTGCGCAGCCAATAAACGTGCAGGGAGGCTCTGACATCGGTGTAATGCCAGCAGCCATGTTGGCTGCTGGCATTACACTGATTGGCTGGCCAGAACCCGTGGTCGGGTGCTGTATAGCACCTGACCATCGAGTTCGGCTCAGTCTTAGCCAGGGAGAGCTGAGGATAGGAAGGGAAAGTCAGTGTAGGGAGGAAAAAAAGCAAAATTGTGAAAAAAAAGAACCAAAAGTCCTTTTTAGGACTACTGTGTGTGGGGGCAGCCGGTTATTTTGTGTGGGGGGGGGAAAAAAAAATATATATATATTCTGTTTAGTGTGCAAAGTTGCAGATTAGAGCACATTCTGTTTAGTGTGCACAGTTGCAGATTAGAGCACATTCTGTTTAGTGTGCAAAGTTGCAGATTAGAGCACATTCTGTTTAGTGTGCAAAGTTGCAGATTAGAGCACATTCTGTTTAGTGTGCAAAGTTGCAGATTAGAGCACATTCTGTTAAGTCTTCAAACTAAAATATCAAAGTCACATATTCCATTCAGTGTGCGTCGCCGCAGTTTAGCAGCACATTCTGTGTACTGTGCAGAGTTGCAGAATAGGAAGAAATACTGTTAAGTCTTCAAACTAAAATATCAAAGTCACATATTCCATTCAGTGTGCTTCGCCGCAGTTTAGCAGCACATTCTGTGTACTGTGCAGAGTTGCAGAATAGGAAGAAATACTGTTAAGTCTTCAAACTAAAATATCAAAGTCACATATTCCATTCAGTGTGCTTCGCCGCAGTTTAGCAGCACATTCTGTGTACTGTGCAGAGTTGCAGAATAGGAAGAAATACTGTTAAGTCTTCAAACTAAAATATCAAAGTCACATATTCCATTCAGTGTGCTTCGCCGCAGTTTAGCAGCACATTCTGTGTACTGTGCAGAGTTGCAGAATAGGAAGAAATACTGTTAAGTCTTCAAACTAAAATATCAAAGTCACATATTCCATTCAGTGAGCTTCGCCGCAGTGTAGCAGCACATTCTGTGTACTGTGCAGAGTTGCAGAATAGGAAGAAATACTGTTAAGTCTTCAAACTAAAATATCAAAGTCACATATTCCATTCAGTGTGCTTCGCCGCAGTGTAGCAGCACATTCTGTGTACTGTGCAGAGTTGCAGAATAGGAAGAAATACTGTTAAGTCTTCAAACTAAAATATCAAAGTCACATATTCCATTCAGTGTGCTTCGCCGCAGTGTAGCAGCACATTCTGTGTACTGTGCAGAGTTGCAGAATAGTAAGAAATACTGTTAAGTTTTCAAACTCAAATATTAAAGTCACATATTCCATTCTGTGTTCGTCACCGCAGTTTAGCAGCCTATTCTGTGTACTCTGCACAGTTGCAGAATAGGAAGAAATACTGTTAAGTTTTCAAACTCAAATATTAAAGTCACATTTTCCATTCAGTGTGTGTCACCGCAGTTTAGCAGCCTATTCTGTGTACTCTGCACAGTTGCAGAATAGGAAGAAATACTGTTAAGTTTTCAAACTCAAATATTAAAGTCACTTATTCCATTCAGTGTGTGTCACCGCAGTTTAGCAGCCTATTCTGTGTACTCTGCACAGTTGCAGAATAGGAAGAAATACTGTTAAGTTTTCAAACTCAAATATTAAAGTCACATATTCCATTCTGTGTTCGTCACCGCAGTTTAGCAGCCTATTCTGTGTACTCTGCACAGTTGCAGAATAGGAACAAATACTGTTAAGTTTTCAAACTCAAATATTAAAGTCACTTATTCCATTCAGTGTGTGTCACCGCAGTTTAGCAGCCTATTCTGTGTACTCTGCACAGTTGCAGAATAGTAAGAAATACTGTTAAGTTTTCAAACTCAAATATTAAAGTCACATATTCCATTCTGTGTTCGTCACCGCAGTTTAGCAGCCTATTCTGTGTACTCTGCACAGTTGCAGAATAGGAAGAAATACTGTTAAGTTTTCAAACTCAAATATTAAAGTCACTTATTCCATTCAGTGTGTGTCACCGCAGTTTAGCAGCCTATTCTGTGTACTCTGCACAGTTGCAGAATAGGAAGAAATACTGTTAAGTTTTCAAACTCTAATATTAAAGTCACATATTCCATTCTGTGTTCGTCACCGCAGTTTAGCAGCCTATTCTGTGTACTCTGCACAGTTGCAGAATAGGAAGAAATACTGTTAAGTTTTCAAACTCAAATATTAAAGTCACATATTCCATTCAGTGTGTGTCACCGCAGTTTAGCAGCCTATTCTGTGTACTCTGCACAGTTGCAGAATAGTAAGAAATACTGTTAAGTTTTCAAACTCAAATATTAAAGTCACATATTCCATTCTGTGTTCGTCACCGCAGTTTAGCAGCCTATTCTGTGTACTCTGCACAGTTGCAGAATAGGAAGAAATACTGTTAAGTTTTCAAACTCAAATATTAAAGTCACATTTTCCATTCAGTGTGTGTCACCGCAGTTTAGCAGCCTATTCTGTGTACTCTGCACAGTTGCAGAATAGGAAGAAATACTGTTAAGTTTTCAAACTCAAATATTAAAGTCACTTATTCCATTCAGTGTGTGTCACCGCAGTTTAGCAGCCTATTCTGTGTACTCTGCACAGTTGCAGAATAGGAAGAAATACTGTTAAGTTTTCAAACTCAAATATTAAAGTCACATATTCCATTCTGTGTTCGTCACCGCAGTTTAGCAGCCTATTCTGTGTACTCTGCACAGTTGCAGAATAGGAAGAAATACTGTTAAGTTTTCAAACTCAAATATTAAAGTCACTTATTCCATTCAGTGTGTGTCACCGCAGTTTAGCAACCTATTCTGTGTACTCTGCACAGTTGCAGAATAGGAAGAAATACTGTTAAGTTTTCAAACTCAAATATTAAAGTCACATATTCCATTCTGTGTTCGTCACCGCAGTTTAGCAGCCTATTCTGTGTACTCTGCACAGTTGCAGAATAGGAAGAAATACTGTTAAGTTTTCAAACTCAAATATTAAAGTCACTTATTCCATTCAGTGTTTGTCACCGCAGTTTAGCAGCCTATTCTGTGTACTCTGCACAGTTGCAGAATAGGAAGAAATACTGTTAAGTTTTCAAACTCAAATATTAAAGTCACTTATTCCATTCAGTGTGTGTCACCGCAGTTTAGCAGCCTATTCTGTGTACTCTGCACAGTTGCAGAATAGGAAGAAATACTGTTAAGTTTTCAAACTCAAATATTAAAGTCACATATTCCTTTCTGTGTTCGTCACCGCAGTTTAGCAGCCTATTCTGTGTACTCTGCACAGTTGCAGAATAGGAAGAAATACTGTTAAGTTTTCAAACTCAAATATTAAAGTCACATATTCCGTGTAAGATGAAGAAGGCGGGTAAAAAGGGACGGGGAAGTGGACGTGATCCTGATAGTTCAGGGCGCGGGTCAGGACGCGTAGAAACTGTGCCTGGTGCCAGAGCACAAGAAAGAAAGACATCCACCATACCTAGCTTCATGTCTAATTTTACAGGGCGTCGCAGGACATCACTCTCGAGGTCCGACCACTGCGAACAGGTGGTCGGTTGGATGACAGCTGATACTGCTTCCAGTCGGTTAAGCACCACCCTGTCTTCCACCAAGTCCACTCTCAGTAGCCAAGAGTCTGGTCAACATAATCCTCACTCTGATCATCCTTCCTCCCACCATACACGGTCTGGTCAAAGAAGTGATCCCACACTGGGATATAGTGAGGAGCTCGTCTCATCACCAATCCTTCATTTGACCCTCTCTCCAAGCACGCTTGCAGAGGAACATGACATCTTGTGCCCTGATTCACAACCTCTAAAGGCTACCCAATCACAAGAAGATGACAGATGTGAACGGCATTTAAGGTCAAAGGAAGTAGTGGATGATGATGATGATGATGAGACACAGTTGCCATTAAATCAACCACTATTTCCGTCTCAAGACCTTGTTGAGGAGAATGTTATACAGTTGTCAATAACTGAGTATGTGGTGGGATCAAGACATGAGGAGGATGATCAGAGTGAGGAAGTGGAGGAGGACTTGGTGGACGATGAGGTGACTGACCCCACCTGGGAAGGTGTAGAGCCGAGCGATGACAGCAGTCCTGAGGATGAGCCATCTGCAGCACCGCAACAGGCTGGAAGAGGCAGTGGTGTGGCTACAGAAAGAAGGCGGACCGCACCAATCCGGCCCGCAAATGTTCCACGGAGCACCCCCTTGCGTAAATCTCCCTTGCCAAGGGGTAGGTGTTCCGCGGTATGGCGTTTTTTTAAGGAAAGTGCAGACGACAAAAGAATTGTAGTTTGCAACCTGTGCCACACCAGAATGAGCCGAGGCATGAACACTAGAAACCTCACCACCACCAGCATGATCCGACACATGGCATCCAAGCACCGTAGTAAGTGGGAGGAACGCCTGGATCGCCCATCTGTGTCTGCAGGCCACACCACTGCCTCCTCTTCCCCTGTTTTCGGTGCCGGCCAATCGCCTGTCGAAGGCGCAGGCCCGCATACCTCCCGCCCTGCACCTGTACCATCTGAAGCACCATCAGCGACCACATCCACTTCCCTGTCCCAGCACAGCGTCCAAATGTCGTTACCCCAGGCATTTGAGCGCAAGAGAAAGTACCGAGCCACCCACCCACAGGCCATAGCACTAACCTCACACCTTTCCAAATTACTGGCCATCGAAATGCTGCCATTTAGGCTTGTGGACACTGAGTCCTTCCGCAGCCTGATGGCAGCAGCTGTCCCTCGGTACGCGGTCCCCAGCCGCCACTACTTTTCCCGGTGTGCCATCCCCGCATTACACCACCATGTGTCCCGTAACATCACCCGTGCCCTGACCAACGCAGTTACTGGGAAGGTCCACTTAACGACTGACACATGGACAAGTGCTTGTGGCCAGGGACGCTACATTTCCCTGACGGCACACTGGGTGAATGTCGTGGAGGCTGGGAGCGACTCGGACCCTGGGATGGCACAGGTGCTACCCACACCGAGGATTGCGGGCCCTACCTCCATCAGGGTTTCCGCCAGCACCTACGTTATTGGCTCCTCCTCCTCCGTTTCCACCTCCGAATTCTCTACACGCAGCGCCACTCCCCCATCAGCCAGTAGCTGGAAGCAGTGTAGCACTGCAGTGGGGAAGCGTCAACAGGCCGTGCTGAAGCTGATCTGCCTTGGGGACAAACAGCACACGGCCTCAGAGCTGTTGCAGGGGATTAGTCACCAGACCGAGCAGTGGCTCTCGCCACTCAACCTGCAACCAGGCATGGTTGTGTGTGATAATGGGCGTAACTTGGTGGCGGCTTTGGAGCTCGGCAAGCTCACACACGTACCATGCCTAGCGCATGTATTTAATTTAGTGGTGCAGCGATTTCTAAAAACCTACCCCAATGTGCATGATCTCTTGACCAAGGTGCGCCGCGTGTGTGCACATTTCCGTAAGTCATCTACAGCTTCGGCCGGCCTGTTGAAGCTGCAGCAGCGCTTACAATTGCCAGCTCACCGGCTGCTGTGTGACGTGAGCACGCGCTGGAACTCCACCTTCCACATGTTGGCCCGGCTTTGTGAGCAGCAGAGGGCAGTAGTGGAGTACCAGCTGTTACACGGTCGTCGCCTCTCCGTTCAACTTCCTGTAATCAGAAGTGAGGAGTGGGAATGGATGTCAGACCTCTGCGAGGTTTTACGCAATTTTGAGGAATCGACACAGATGGTGAGCGGCGATAACGCTATTATCAGTGTAACCATCCCACTTCTGTGTCTACTGAAACGCTCGCTGCTCACAATTAAAACCGACGCTTTGCATGTGGAAGAGGTGGAAATGGGGGAGGAAGAGCTTACACAAGGTGATAGCCAGAGCACCCTCACTTCATCTTCTCAGCGACAATTGGAGGAGGCGGAGGAGGAGGAGGAGGAGGAAGACACGGTTGCCTCCGCTACAGAGGGTAGCCATGGAACTTTAGTTCCATCTCTTCAGCGTGGGTGGGCAGAAGAGGAGGAAGAGGATGAGGATATTGAGAGTCATCCTCCTGGTGAGGACAGCGAAATCTTGACTGTTGGTACTCTGGCACACATGGCTGACTTTATGTTAGGCTGCCTTTCCCGTGACCCACGCGTTATACGCATTTTAAACAACACGGATTACTGGGTGTTCACCCTTCTGGACCCCCGCTACAAAGAGAATTTCTCATCTCTCATTCCTCCGGTGGAGAGGACAAGCAAAATGGTGCAATACCAGAAGGTTCTTGTTGAAAAATTACTCCAAAATTTTCCATCTGACAACGCTGGCGGCAGAGTACGTGCTACCTTGGCCAACAGAAAAGGGGAGAAAAGGGGAGCACACAGCAGTTCCGAGAAAGGCAGGGCAACACTCTCCAAGGCGTGGGACACCTTCATGACACCCCGCCAGCACCCTCACCCTGATGCGCAGCCTAGTGTCACAAGGAGGGAAAAGTTTTGGAAGATGGTGAAGGAGTACGTAGCAGACCGTGTCAGCGTCCTCAATGATCCCTCTGTGCCTTACAACTACTGGGTGTCCAAGCTGGACACGTGGTATGAACTGGCACTCTACGCCTTGGAGGTGCTGGCCTGCCCTGCCGCCAGCGTTCTGTCTGAGCGGGTATTTAGTGCTGCTGGTGGCATCATAACAGATAAGCGTATCCGCCTTTCCACCGACAATGCTGATAGGTTGACACTTATAAAAATGAACAAGGCCTGGATTTCCCCTGACTTCTCCACTCCACTGGAGGAAAGCCCCGGGGGAACATAAACTCACTTTATATATGTTATTTACAATGATGGGAATACTCTGTATTCCCATTCACCCCTTCCACCCAAAAAACGGGTATATGGTTGACTCTTAACCTTCTCAACCTCCTCCTCCTCTTCCATATGCCCTGGGATATAATTTTTATATAGGGCCAGCTCACCAGCGGGCCCTGTGATATAATTTTTATATAGGGCCAGCTCACCAGCGGGCCCTGTGATATAATTTTTATATAGGGACAGCTCACCAGCGGGCCCTGTTTGACAATTTTTATATAGGTCAGCTCACCAGCGGGCCTTCTCATATAATGTTTTATTGGGTCAGCTCTCTAGCGGGCCCTCTCATATAATGTTTTATAGCGTCAGCTCACTAGCGGGCCTTCGCATATAATGTTTAGGATGGTCAGCTCTGCAGCAGACCCTCACCCATAATGTTTTAGATGGTCAGCTCAGCGCACGTTTCCCTCTTAATCATGGCCTCAGTTCTGAAAATCAAGGAAATTTTTGGGAGAATTTGCCTCTGCGCACGTTTCCCTCTTAATCATGGCCCCAGTTCAGAAAATCAAGGAAATTTTTGGGATAATTTGCCTCTGCGCACGTTTCCCTCTTAATCATGGCCTCAGTTCTGAAAATCAAGGAAATTTTTGGGAGAATTTGCCTCTGCGCACGTTTCCCTCTTAATCATGGCCTCACTTCAGAAAATCAAGGAAATTTTTGGGAGAATTTGCAGATGATATACAAGTAAATATACAGCAAATATTGTTTGGTAACAATTTTTCGCCTAAAGTCGTTTTTATTTTCCTTTTTGTGTGTTTTATGGTCAGTCTGTAAAAATGGCGTACTACGGGCGAAAGATCGTTCCCAGCAGCGATGTTGGAGTCCAAGATGCATCCAGACATCCTCCCTATGCTGTCCCTGAACCATTTCTGTGGTGTTTCCATCCTTTTCTGCCATTTTCCTATGGACCAGGCACCCTCCCCTCATCAGAGCAGGGGGTGCCTGGTGTAATGCTCGAGTCCTCCCATTGACTTCAATGGGGCTCGGGTGCTCGGCCGAGCACTCGAGCCTCAGGGGGTGCTCGGTCAGAGCACCCGAACACCCGAGCATTGGGGTGCTCGCTCATCACTACTAGTAAACCATAAGCGGCATAAGTTGAACAGAGATGGAACACTGGATACATATTAACAAAGCAGGCATTTCAACATTGTCTTACGCGTTTCGCTCTTCACCTGCGCTTACTCTCATTCTTCCTTTTTTGAAATGATCTACAGGACTAGAGTGGCTGCATTTTGGTATTGAACACCCTGACTGCAGTGATTCAGTTATGAGTCCCTTATATATTTTTCTTCAAATCTGCATTGGCATTCATTTAAAGGCGTTGTAGCACCATAATCTTCTCAGGATTTTTTAAAACAATAAACTTATGATCTATTAGAGAGTGAAACTGCACATGCTTTGACAACAAATAAACCTCGACACTGAATAGCAACAGCACAGTTGACAGACACATGAAAATGTGTGCTTATTGCTTTGGTGAATTAAGAACAATCACTAATACTCAAACAAAACAGTGGACATTTTATCTATGCCCACTTTTGTAAAAAATATCATCAAAAAAAGCAAATGTTTGCTTTTCATCACAAACATGCACAAAATATCTAATATATGTATATATATTACAGTTTACTGTTTATTCTTAACACATGCAAATAAAAAATGTAACTACATTTAGTAATGTCTGCAACAGAAGTGTCAAACTGATTATGTGGCACATTTTCAGTGGACCTAATTAGTGGGACCTTCCACGAATGGTAACTACTACCTCAGCAGTTGGATCTTTCCCTTGTGCATGCCAACATAGACCATACAATTGCTACTATCACCAATGTCTTTCATGACACGTTTGGTCTCCCATGACATATGGATATTTAATCGATGTTCAGGACACTCTCTATGTAAAGCTTTCCAGCTTCAGTCATTTTTTCTCTCAATTGCTATACCCTGCAATAGATCTCTCGCTGTCTAACACTGTTAGCCGTGGTCAGAGCCCACGAGATTGAACTACTTATGGGACTTGGGCCAGAGAACACTGTCGCAGATAGGACGTGACACCTTGTAACCACTGTTTCTGTTCACCTATAATAGGGTTTCTGCTGTCCACCTTCAGCAGCCATGGAGAGAATTCAAGGGTATTATATGCTTTGCTTGAAGAGAAGAGACGATAGACCACGTCTCATGGACGATGTACACACTGAGTTGTACAATGTGTTTATTATGTTGTTGCCATTTTTGTGGATACATTACCTATAACATTGTTTTCCTTTGCATGTGAATATCTAGAATGCTTATGCATTCTCAAACACCGTTCCTAGACATGACAACATATTCCGTTTTTTTTGCAGTTACATATTGAGTTTTGTTGTAAATATGTATTTATTTAGGTGTTGGATAGTATTATCACTTATTTTCCATCTTTCTTTATTATTCTGCAAGTATCTTTATGAACTTGGGTACAACTTTATTGTACAGTGTCACCTTCAACAACATCCACAGCTCTTTGGTGGGCTGTCTACTGTTCGCTGTATATAAATTAAGTGTGGATAAATGGCCAGTTGTCTTGAGAAATGTTGGCCATGCTGCAATAAATTTAACTCACCTTTTTGAGTGTTTTACTTCATGTGAGTGCCTATAATGTTAATAATGATGAATCATTTATTATACACTTTTCTCTGAAATGAAATTCAAAACACTTATAGCCTTGATGAGAACAGCTTAAGATTAGTAAAGAAGAAAATGATAACAGGCAGGGTGGCTCTAGGATTTATTATGTGTTAATCAAATGCTTGGTTAAACAGAAATGTTTTAATCTGTTTTTGAAAATGGCTAAGCTGGGGGAAATTTCATGGCTTGAGTTCCAGAATGTGGGTGCTGCATATTTGTAAATACCTGGCCCCAAAAGAACATAGCAAGAACTGGGTATCTGCTAATAAGTTGTAATTTGCAGGACTTAGTAATGACGCTCCCCCAACCCCCTGTTGAACCTACCTGAACTTGGTGTAGAGAAACAGATGCATAGATCCCTTGATTTCTCTACATCTATATACTATTAGCAATGCACCTTAGCAACCCAGTTGTCTGCCTCCAGCACAAGCAGGATTGAAGCTAGCTCAGAGACATAATTTTCCATTAGATTGCCACTAGTTTACCTTTGGACATAGTAAGTAAATTAGTCTGCCTTGTGTCTGGGTGTAGACCAATTCCACCTACAATCTAGTTAGTGGAAAATAGGTTAGTAAATGCCCTCTTTATGTCTACCTGATTTGTTTTAGATTGTAAACTCTAGCACAGGGACCCATGTGGTATAATGTACTTGTTTCATTCTGTTTTTAAACAAGCATTCTGTACACTTGTAGCATTACAAGTAAACAACGTATTTCATTAAGGAGCTTTTGAAAGAGTTTTCAAAATTGCTTATATTTTGTATTAACTACTTTTTGATTTATAAAATGAATTATCAGTTATATAAATGTATACATTATGCTAATTAAGGTATGCCACGCAGGCACTTCCAGTCTTAGCCCTACATTACCTCACCCACTCACTGACACTATTTCAGTGCTAGGAGTGGTGGGCTATGCATTGCTGTGCAGTGTCAGTGAGTAAGGAAGTTAAATGAGCAAGGAAGTTAATTCATTAATTAGCATACTCTATAAACATCCTATATAATAATTCGCTAAAACGTGTGTAACGACGCACTCTTGCACAGTAGAGATTGCCAGTGATAAGGAGCGGCGCGGGCAGTCTCTACTGAGCATGACTGCACTGCAACCGGCTGGCACTGTATCAGCCGTGGTGTGGGCAGTCTCTGCTGTGCATGACTGCACCACGACGGGCTGGCAGTGGCACTGTGGCCCGTGTAACGGGCTCTTCAACTAGAAAATATATACAAAACTAGATCTCTAAGTAAAAAAATGAATAAGACAACATATCATACCTCCCAAGTGTTCCTCTTTTAGACCCAAATCCCTCTGTCCCTCTTTCCCACCCTGATGTCCCTCTTTTTAGGAGATCAGACTGTGTGGTGTGTATATAAGTGTATCACACTGCTCTACAGCAATAAAACTCAAATTATCATTTGTTTAAACATCAGTATATGTGTTTAGAAAATAGTCTGTGTAAATAAAATACTTTGGTCTTGTTATAAGTCATTTATTAGGTTACAGAAGGAGGTGTCAGTAGGTCATGAAATAGCCTAAAAATTATTGGGAATGCCCCACCCACCAGTCACGCCCCCAGCAACACCCCCTAAAACACAAGTGTTCCTCTTTGGCAATTTGAAATAACCTGAGTTGTTTTCCCATTCAGATGCTACCAGGGCCGGATTTACATCTCAGGAGCCTGTAGGCAGAGAAATCTGAAGCGCCCCCCCCCCCCATTGGCCCTCTCCACTGGACACCTACACAATGCTCCAAATCTCCACATTACCCCCCACATAGCCATATTGCCCTCACATTGCCCCCCATCGGCTCCATATTGCCCCATCAGCTCCAAATTGCCCCCATCAGCTCCAAATTGCCCTCACATTGCCCCCATCAGCTCCAACTTGCTCTCACGTTGCCTCATCAGCTCCAATTTGCCCTCACATTGCCCCCATCATCTCCAACTTGCCCCCGTCAGCTCCAACTTGCCCCCAGCAACTCCAACTTGCTCTCACATTGCCCCCATCAGCTCCAACTTACCCTCACACTGCCCCCATCATCTTCGCATTGCCCCCCCCCCCCGTATCCATTTCCTACCTCCCTGGTGGTCCAGCGGCAGGAAAAGTCTGTGCCTCCTTCTGCACACACCTGTATGCTGTTGCTCCCGTGCGGTCTTCTCTTTAGGAATGCAGAGCGCTCGGAAACAATGTCATCTCCCAGCAGCGCTCTGCATTACTAAAGAGCCAACGAGGGAGCAAAAGCATACAGGTCTGTGCAGAAGAAGGCACAGACTTTACCATGCAGCTGGTTACTGCTGCCACTGTGCGCAGTGCGAGCTCCGTGAATAAAAATACTAAAAAAAAAAAATTGATTTCAGTGACAGGCACCCCTCTGTGGGGTGCGCTTGTAGGCAGATACCTACTCTGCCTTATAGCAAATCCGGCCCTGGTCACCACACTTAAAAAGGAAAAGCTGTCAGTTTGTTGGCTCTATGAGTTACAAAATAAGTTATGTTGGGGCAATGATGTAGGTAGACATTATAAAATAACTGATTCCACAGCTGCCCAGGTCAAAGACCCACACCACAGGATTGTAAATGAAAAGGAAAAACGTACAACAAAACCTTGGTGCTTGTAAAACTCTACACTTTAATAAAAATATATAATTTGAATTCCATAAAAGGGAAAACAGTCATGTTCTCCTTGTTCGGGAATTAAAATTATATTTTTTCTTAAGGTGTGGTTTTAAAAGCTCCAAATGTTTGTTGTACATGACTGTGTGAGTGCCATGGGATGTCCAGGGCCACAATAACAAGAGGGCAAAATGGGTAGATGCCAGGGCCAACCAGAGGAAGCCCCCAATCAAGGCACAACTTTGATGGTCATAAAACACAGTTTGGAACCCTGTGGTCTCCCACCCCCTGATGACCTGGGGCTCACACAGTAGTCTCATCAGCGTCTGAAGGCAGGTGTCAGAATGAAGACGTGTGAAAACTCATTATTTTGTCAAGTTACTGAAAGCACAGTTAGGTTCATGTTCATTGAGTGAACCTAACTGTAAGCATGCACATTCTATGCAATACATTCAATGTGAGCTCTAATTGATGATAAGCAGGAGAACAAGCACGCGGTTATTATTTAACCCATTGGATGCTAGAGCGGTCTATGCGCTAGTGAGGTTTCTAGCATCCAAGGGGAAATACATTATATTTGTCCAGGGCCCAGCATTATTTTAACACTGTGAGCGCTGCACACCTCTCAGGCACTCAAAGGGTAAACCCATCAAGGACCAGGGGGCGCGCAACGCATTGTAAACCTCTCTGTACCTTAAGCAGTTAAACGGTCCTCTGCATTGCGTTAGACACCTCGCTGTCGCTCAAAAGGTTCCATATCGGCGTTACTTTCTTTATACGGTAATACAAGCCAGCAGAGCATGTCCTGCCTATATTATCTGCTCTTTCTAGATGGCTGGGATGAGCTGGTGATTGCTGCAGCGCTTAGGAAAGTCACTTCAACTGAATGTACATAGCAGCTAGCGCTCAGCTACCAACTGGCAACCCCTGGAGCTCCCATGCGGTCTCCTATTCAGGAATGCAGAGCGCTGGGAGATGATGTCATCTCCCAGCACTCTGCATTCCTAAGGAGCCGACGAGGGAGCTCCATCAGGTACAAGACGGGGGGGGGGAGCGGGCAATGTGAGTGGGTGCCGCCAGCGCTGCCAGCGAGGCGGCTAGTTTTTTTTTTTTTATTAAAAGAATATTAAAAAAAAAATTCCAAATGTCAGGCGCCCCTCGTTGGCGTGCGCCTGTAGGCAGGTGCCTACTTTGCCTAATGGCAAATCCGGCCCTGGATGCTACTCCAAGTTAGCATTTATAAAGAAAAACATATTTGTTACAGGGGTTCTAAAGTCTAGTCTTAAAGAAACACTAACACCTATTAATGATAGGGTTGCCACCTGTCCAATTTTTGGCTCCCCTGTCTGGTATTGTCAATACTGTCAGTGTTTCAGAGGTTCTAATGATGAGAAACTAAACATTGAATAAGTGGCCCTTAATTTGTTTAATATTTTAACTTACATAGGTAGGTGTCATTCAAACAGCAGTCAGTTACATCTCTATACTTTATTTTTATTTGCATTTTATTCTGTTTTCTTCCACTGCTTTTTGTTTCCGTTTACAATCTGATGAAGACTAGTGACCCTTTTGAGTAATTTAGGTCAATTTAAGCCCCACTGCTTTAGGAGGAGTGACCTAAAGGGAAACTTCAAAAGAGATCACTATATAGAGGAAACTGCAGATTTATGGAAATAATCTATACAGAGCATGGGTGACCAGCCCTGGTCCTCAAGAGCTACCAATAGTGCATGTTTTTGGAATATCCCTGCACTGGTAGGTGGTAGTTTTTGAGAACCAAGATTGGCTACCCATGATATAGATACACCTGACTACTGTACATAGGACACTTACCTAAGTAAGGAAATCTTTAAAAAAAAAATACGAGTCATTTGTTCTTCGGGGATAGTTTCCCCTTAATGGCCAAACAATCGGAACAGCCTATAAAGCAGTGCAATGTTAAAGGGATAGTATTACTTCAAAATTACTATCCCTCATATTGAAGCCCTTAATAAACTGAGTTAAATGACACCAGCGGCATCTCTCAAACCTTTATGGTTTAAGAGATAGCCGCTTTCAAAGTTTCCTCTCCCCTGCTGTCAGCGTTCTGCTGCCAGCAGGGGAATCCGGTCCCGGGACAGGCGGAGGCTCTTAAACAGAGCCGATAACTTGTTATGGAAGGAAAAATGATTCATCGAAACAGTCTTCTACATGTGCTTGGTAACCAAGCACACGTAGAAGACTGTTTCAATGAATCATTTTTCCTTCCATAACGAGATATCGGCTCTGCTGAAGAGCCTCCTCTTGATTCAGAGACCGGATTCTCCTGCTGGCAGCAGAACGCTGACAGCAGGGGAGAGGAAATTTTGAAAGCGGTTATCTCTTAAACCATAAAGGTTTGAGAGATGCCGTTGGTGTCATTTAACTCAGTTTATTAAGTACTACAATATGAGGGATAGTAATTTTGAAGTAATACTATCCCTTTAAGAACCACTGAGGCCTCTGACAAGATTGTGAATGGAGATCCCCAGATACAGGGAGCTGTTTAGAATTCTCTGAACCCTTTGAGTGGTATAGAGGTACTCATCACATCGGATACCTCTCTGACACTCACAGATTTGGGTTTCATGGTAAACTTAATTTTTCCCTTCTCGATTAACCTTCATAGTATGTGGTCCATGGAGAGTGTTATACTGTCAGAGTTGTAGTTTAAGAGTAATTGAATGATAAAGTATCCCCCTCCTGTCCCTTTTACCTAGTGTAAGATGCCTCCCCTCAGATGTGGAATCTGATCTCTTGAACAGACAGGTCACAGAATGGAACAATCTTCTTACAGTGAGCATTAGGAAAACCCTGCCCCTATGGCAGGCTTTTCAGGTTTTTCCTTATGCTCACTGAAGATTGTCCCTCTCTGCGTTCCATCCAGACAGTCTTGCTGCTCTGAGTTGAGCAGTGTTACATCAGTAAAAAGGGCAGGAAGGGGATAGTTTATGATTCAATTACTCTTGAACAACAACTCTGACAGTATTGAAATAATGCTTTCCACGGCCCAAATACTATGAAGATTAATCGGAGCTGCTTTTTTTTGTGAAATATTACTATCCCTTTAAACCTTCCACTGCTCTATGTATTTTTTGGTTTATTGAGGTATTGCTGACATGCTTACATTATTCATATTTTTTTGCCTGTTCTGTGTCTGTCTCTTTAATATCTATTGTTCCTTGGCTGTCCAAGAGAAGTGTAATATACCTAATCCCTTTCCATCACTAAATGCATTCTTTCAATTACAGCGGAATTACCAAGAACTGATGAAGCAAAAGAAGGTGAGGACAGTTTTGCTCCTTTGTTTTACAGAATTCATAGATTTACTCAATTAAACTGTCTCCTGGAATTTCCTGTATGTAGCAACTAAGCATTTAATCCACAGTCTACTTTTTGTGTTTGAACTGCATTATACTTTGTAAATCCATTCAATGTTTGAAAAGGCCGTTGTCTAATATTGTTTTAGTGTACTGTCATGTAGTGTCTTTGATTTGACGTTGTACAGTAATTTCCAGCTCAATATGTATTTTTTTAGGAATGTCGTTTGTAGCAGAAATGAAAAATATTCCATAACACATAACCCTTTGAGTGCCAGAAGGTATGCTGTA
Organism: Rhinophrynus dorsalis; assembly: GCA_037306005.1. Lineage (NCBI taxonomy): Eukaryota > Metazoa > Chordata > Amphibia > Anura > Rhinophrynidae > Rhinophrynus > Rhinophrynus dorsalis. The sequence continues at coordinate 46,449,433 of CM074727.1, read as the reverse complement.
TGTTATAAATCAAAGGGCCTTATTCATCGCTCTAAAGATATTCAGTTCTGTGACAACTAACTGCACCACGGGAAGAGGGGGAACTAAATATTACTATAGATTGAAAAGAGGGTTTTTTAACCCCTTGAATGCTATAGAGGTCTACAGCTTATTGTCATACAATGTGGTTGAGACCTCTCTAGCAATCATAAGTTTGAGAAAAAAGGAAAAAAAAATGTGATCAATTGGGATTTGAAGAATTTTCACTCACCCCCTAACCACAAAGTAGTTGGCTTGCTACAGAATTTGACTTCTTCAGCTTGATGAATCAGGCCCAAGCGATTGTTCTCCAAGGGTTATAAGCATAGCTGGGAACTCTCCGGATCTGAGACTCTGGTTTGGACACTATATTATTGGGTCTCTGGTGCAGAGGCTAATTCTCTGGATATGGGGAGTTTCTACTGCTCCTGCCTCATCTGTTCCTCCCACTACCCACCCTTTTCTCTTCCTTCCCCAGCCTTTTCATTATACTTTTTCCTACTTATCTTAAACTCCGCCCCCACAAACTTTTAATCCCATCCCCTTTTTTGCCACGAATCATGTCATTTACCCTCCCCCAATGCACCACAGGACTTCCCCTCTAGGAAGTCCACAAGAAAAAGTTCCTAGGTATGGTCATAAGTACAAATAACATATGAGACTTTTAACTTTTTGAATTCGAAAGAGGTCTCCAATGCATTGCTTTGCAATGCATTTGCAGACCTCTCTACCATTCAGTGGCTTTAAAACCTCTTTTTGACTCAGAGGTGATTGAAAATGTCTTTTCTCCCCATGGCAGCTTTCATTGTCCCATACTTGCTCCACCCCCTATATGCATACGACCTTACATATCTTATAACTGATTTAAAGAAACACTATCTGCTAAAAAATGAACTGTTGTTATATACAGTTAAACATCTTGTACATCTTGTACATCCTTTTGGCATTTGCAAAACATTCCTATTTTTTTCTGAGGCCTAAAATCTAATTTCACGTATATTCTCTGAGGGAGCAGCCATTCCTGCCCCTTCCAGGGCTCCAAGTACCCTAGCAATCTTGAGATAATTTCTCATGATCATCTGTAAATGGACCAAGAGAAGATGACAGCCTTAACCCCTTAACAACCCTTGACAGTCATAATATGTCATGGGTCGATCTGACTTAATGACCCATGATGTACTATGACCGTCATGCATGCCGTTCGGGGAGTCCGGAAGCAGAAGAAACAAACAAAAAAAAATGCTCCTTGATCCTTAACTGACCGTGCCGCGCCAATCGGCTGGTCGTTAAGGAGTTAACTCATCACTTACTGCAGATAGCTCAAACAAAATTAAATAAATGCTATCTTAAACTTACATTTTACAGATGTGTTAAAAGCAAGTGCGGGATCCTATTTTAGAGATCTAACATATGAATACTTAATTTTTGCATACACTAGTTGTCAGTTCATGATATTTAAAGTGAAATCAGCCAATTTCATTCGTAGTGTTAGTGTTCATTTAAACAAGATGGCATGAATGTTGGAATTATCTGATCCTTTGACATTGGACTCTAACCAGTCCTACTTTTTGGGGTACTTGTCAGCAGGCCCCTCCGTGTGTATGATGTGACCTCTGGAGGAAAGAGATTGATAACTGAAGGGATATGAATCTCAATTAGTAATTAAGTGAATGATACATAATTACATAGATTGATGAAATGAAACCACATGAGAGAAATAAATCAGCTCAAAGTTTTAAAAAAATGCTAAAACTGGCTTATTTTTATTGCCCTTTAATACCATCCACTACAGACAAAGAAAGAAAAGATTGTCCAGAATTGCATTGACTACATCTATAGCATACCATGGGTTAATAATATGCCTGATAAACAGGTAAACATTTTATTTAAATAAATAGAGTTAACATTGTTAACCATCTGAGTGCCAGTGGGGTATACAATACATTGATCTACAACTCATTGACCACCTTTCTGGCATTTAAAGGGTTAAAGAGTTTAACACACACACACACACACACACACACACAGACACACACACACACACACATACCATGCATGTATTGGAGACATCACTAGCATCTGAGTTTTTAAAGGGCAATTATCACATTTTACTAAGTGTGATCTTACAGGACCCAGATTGGTAAAAAGACAAGGGGGGTTATGCACCAAGGTGTAATAAAGAGATGATGACTTCTCCAGTGATATCACTTCTCCACTTCCTATGTTATCCTATAGACACCATAATGCACTAAGATCTCCAGAGCTGGAGAAATCTTGGTGCATTGGCTCCATAGAATAACATAGGAATTGGAGAAGTGATATCACTGGAAAAGTCATCTTCACTTTATCACCTCTTTATCACGCCTTAATGCATCTCCCCCCAGGACTGTACTATGCAGCCTCCAAAAATTCTCTTGTCAGACATTTGGGGGTCCTAAAACTGTCCCCTCCCCCCTGCTGGCATTGGCTGTGGATGCTGAACACTAGTGATGAGCGAGCACCCCAATGCTCGGGTGTTCGGGTGCTCTGACCGAGCACCCCCTGAGGCTCGAGTGCTCGGCCGAGCACCCGAGCCCCATTGAAGTCAATGGGAGGACTCGAGCATTACACCAGGCACCCCCTGCTCTGATGAGGGGAGGGTGCCTGGTCCATAGGAAAAGGGCAGAAAAAGATGGAAACACTACAGAAATGGTTCAGGGACAGCATAGGGAGGATGTCTGGATGCATCTTGGACTCCAACATCGCTGCTGGGAACGATCTTTCGCCCGTAGTACGCCATTTTTACAGACTGACCGTAAAACACACAAAAAGGAAAATAAAAACGACTTTAGGCGAAAAATTGTTACCAAACAATATTTGCTGTATATTTACTTGTATATCATCTGCAAATTATCCCAAAAATTTCCTCGATTTTTCTGAACTGAGGCCATGATTAAGAGGGAAACGTGCGCAGAGGCAAATTCTCCCAAAAATTTCCTTGATTTTCAGAACTGAGGCCATGATTAAGAGGGAAACGTGCGCAGAGGCAAATTCTCCCAAAAATTTCCTTGATTTTCAGAACTGAGGCCATGATTAAGAGGGAAACGTGCGCAGAGGCAAATTCTCCCAAAAATTTCCTTGATTTTCAGAACTGAGGCCATGATTAAGAGGGAAACGTGCACAGAGGCAAATTCTCCCAAAAATTTCCTTGATTTTATTGAACTGAGGCCATGATTAAGAGGGAAACGTGCGCTGAGCTGACCATCTAAAACATTATGGGTGAGGGTCTGCTGCAGAGCTGACCATCCTAAACATTATATGCGAAGGCCCGCTAGTGAGCTGACGCTATAAAACATTATATGAGAGGGCCCGCTAGAGAGCTGACCCAATAAAACATTATATGAGAAGGCCCGCTGGTGAGCTGACCTATATAAAAATTGGCAAACAGGGCCCGCTGGTGAGCTGACCCTATATAAAAATTATATCACAGGGCCCGCTGGTGAGCTGGCCCTATATAAAAATTATATCACAGGGCCCGCTGGTGAGCTGGCCCTATATAAAAATTATATCCCAGGGCATATGGAAGAGGAGGAGGAGGATGAGAAGATTAAGAGTCAACCATATACCCGTTTTTTGGGTGGAAGGGGTGAATGGGAATACAGAGTATTCACATCATTGTAAATAACATATATAAAGTGAGTTTATGTTCCCCCGGGGCTTTCCTCCAGTGGAGTGGAGAAGTCAGGGGAAATCCAGGCCTTGTTCATTTTTATAAGTGTCAACCTATCAGCATTGTCGGTGGAAAGGCGGATACGCTTATCTGTTATGATGCCACCAGCAGCACTAAATACCCGCTCAGACAGAACGCTGGCGGCAGGGCAGGCCAGCACCTCCAAGGCGTAGAGTGCCAGTTCATACCACGTGTCCAGCTTGGACACCCAGTAGTTGTAAGGCACAGAGGGATCATTGAGGACGCTGACACGGTCTGCTACGTACTCCTTCACCATCTTCCAAAACTTTTCCCTCCTTGTGACACTAGGCTGCGCATCAGGGAGAGGGTGCTGGCGGGGTGTCATGAAGGTGTCCCACGCCTTGGAGAGTGTTGCCCTGCCTTTCTCGGAACTGCTGTGTGCTCCCCTTTTCTCCCCTTCTCGGTTGGCCAAGGTAGCACGTACTCTGCCGCCAGCGTTGTCAGATGGAAAATTTTGGAGCAATTTTTCGACAAGAACCTTCTGGTATTGCACCATTTTGCTTGTCCTCTCCACCGGAGGAATGAGAGATGAGAAATTCTCTTTGTAGCGGGGGTCCAGAAGGGTGAACACCCAGTAATCCGTGTTGTTTAAAATGCGTATAACGCGTGGGTCACGGGAAAGGCAGCCTAACATAAAGTCAGCCATGTGTGCCAGAGTACCAACAGTCAAGATTTCGCTGTCCTCACCAGGAGGATGACTCTCAATCTCCTCATCCTCTTCCTCCTCTTCTGCCCACTCACGCTGAAGAGATGGAACTAAAGTTCCATGGCTACCCTCTGTAGCGGAGGCAACCGTGTCTTCCTCCTCCTCCTCCTCCTCCTCCTCCTCCGCCTCCTCCAATTGTCGCTGAGAAGACGAAGTGAGGGAGCTCTGGCTATCACCTTGTGTAAGCTCTTCCTCCCCCATTTCCACCTCTTCCACATGCAAAGCGTCGGTTTTAATTGTGAGCAGCGAGCGTTTCAGTAGACACAGAAGTGGGATGGTTACACTGATAATAGCGTTATCGCCGCTCACCATCTGTGTCGATTCCTCAAAATTGCGTAAAACCTCGCAGAGGTCTGACATCCATTCCCACTCCTCACTTCTGATTACAGGAAGTTGAACGGAGAGGCGACGACCGTGTAACAGCTGGTACTCCACTACTGCCCTCTGCTGCTCACAAAGCCGGGCCAACATGTGGAAGGTGGAGTTCCAGCGCGTGCTCACGTCACACAGCAGCCGGTGAGCTGGCAATTGTAAGCGCTGCTGCAGCTTCAACAGGCCGGCCGAAGCTGTAGATGACTTACGGAAATGTGCACACACGCGGCGCACCTTGATCAAGAGATCATGCACATTGGGGTAGGTTTTTAGAAATCGCTGCACCACTAAATTAAATACATGCGCTAGGCATGGTACGTGTGTGAGCTTGCCGAGCTCCAAAGCCGCCACCAAGTTACGCCCATTATCACACACAACCATGCCTGGTTGCAGGTTGAGTGGCGAGAGCCACTGCTCGGTCTGGTGACTAATCCCCTGCAACAGCTCTGAGGCCGTGTGCTGTTTGTCCCCAAGGCAGATCAGCTTCAGCACGGCCTGTTGACGCTTCCCCACTGCAGTGCTACACTGCTTCCAGCTACTGGCTGATGGGGGAGTGGCGCTGCGTGTAGAGAATTCGGAGGTGGAAACGGAGGAGGAGGAGCCAATAACGTAGGTGCTGGTGGAAACCCTGATGGAGGTAGGGCCCGCAATCCTCGGCGTGGGTAGCACCCGTGCCATCCCAGGGTCCGAGTCGCTCCCAGCCTCCACGACATTCACCCAGTGTGCCGTCAGGGAAATGTAGCGTCCCTGGCCACAAGCACTTGTCCATGTGTCAGTCGTTAAGTGGACCTTCCCAGTAACTGCGTTGGTCAGGGCACGGGTGATGTTACGGGACACATGGTGGTGTAATGCGGGGATGGCACACCGGGAAAAGTAGTGGCGGCTGGGGACCACGTACCGAGGGACAGCTGCTGCCATCAGGCTGCGGAAGGACTCAGTGTCCACAAGCCTAAATGGCAGCATTTCGATGGCCAGTAATTTTGAAAGGTGTGAGGTTAGTGCTATGGCCTGTGGGTGGGTGGCTGGGTACTTTCTCTTGCGCTCAAATGCCTGGGGTAACGACATTTGGACGCTGTGCTGGGACAGGGAAGTGGATGTGGTCGCTGATGGTGCTTCAGATGGTACAGGTGCAGGGCGGGAGGTATGCGGGCCTGCGCCTTCGACAGGCAATTGGCCGGCACCGAAAACAGGGGAAGAGGAGGCAGTGGTGTGGCCTGCAGACACAGATGGGCGATCCAGGCGTTCCTCCCACTTACTACGGTGCTTGGATGCCATGTGTCGGATCATGCTGGTGGTGGTGAGGTTTCTAGTGTTCATGCCTCGGCTCATTCTGGTGTGGCACAGGTTGCAAACTACAATTCTTTTGTCGTCCGCACTTTCCTTAAAAAAACGCCATACCGTGGAACACCTACCCCTTGGCAAGGTAGATTTACGCAAGGGGGTGCTCCGTGGAACATTTGCGGGCCGGTTTGGTGCGGTCCGCCTTCTTTCTGTAGCCACACCACTGCCTCTTCCAGCCTGTTGCGGTGCTGCAGATGGCTCGCCCTCAGGACTGCTGACATGGCTCGGCTCTACACCTTCCCAGGTGGGGTCAGTCACCTCATCGTCCACCAAGTCCTCCTCCACTTCCTCACTCTGATCATCCTCCTCAAGTCTTGATCCCACCACATACTCAGTCATTGACAACTGTATAACATTCTCCTCAACAAGGTCTTGAGACGGAAATAGTGGTTGATTTAATGGCAACTGTGTCTCATCATCATCATCATCATCCACTACTTCCTTTGACCTTAAATGCCGTTCACATCTGTCATCTTCTTGTGATTGGGTAGCCTCTAGAGGTTGTGAATCAGGGCACAAGATGTCATGTTCCTCTGCAAGCGTGCTTGGAGAGAGGGTCAAATGAAGGATTGGTGATGAGACGAGCTCCTCACTATATCCCAGTGTGGGATCACTTCTTTGACCAGACCGTGTATGGTGGGAGGAAGGATGATCAGAGTGAGGATTATTTTGACCAGACTCTTGGCTACTGAGAGTGGACTTGGTGGAAGACAGGGTGGTGCTTAACCGACTGGAAGCAGTATCAGCTGTCATCCAACCGACCACCTGTTCGCAGTGGTCGGACCTCGAGAGTGATGTCCTGCGACGCCCTGTAAAATTAGACACGAAGCTAGGTATGGTGGATGTCTTTCTTTCTTGTGCTCTGGCACCAGGCACAGTTTCTCTGCGTCCTGACCCGCGCCCTGAACTTTCAGGATCACGTCCACTTCCCCGTCCCTTTTTACCCGCCTTCTTCATCTTACACAGAATATGTGACTTTAAAATTTGAGTTTGAAAACTTAACAGTATTTCTTACTATTCTGCAACTCTGCAGAGTACACAGAATAGGCTGCTAAACGGCGGTGATACACACTGAATGGAATATGTGACTTTAATATTTGAGTTTGAAAACTTAACAGTATTTCTTACTATTCTGCAACTGTGCAGAGTACACAGAATAGGCTGCTAAACGGCGGTGAAACACACTGAATGGAATATGTGACTTTAATATTTGAGTTTGAAAACTTAACAGTATTTCTTACTATTCTGCAACTGTTCAGAGTACACAGAATAGGCTGCTAAACGGCGGTGATACACACTGAATGGAATATGTGACTTTGATATTTGAGTTTGAAAACTTAACACTATTTCTTACTATTCTGCAACTCTGCAGAGTACACAGAATAGGCTGCTAAACGGCGGTGATACACACTGAATGGAATATGTGACTTTAATATTTGAGTTTGAAAACTTAACAGTATTTCTTATTATTCTGCAACTGTGCAGAGTACACAGAATAGGCTGCTAAACGGCGGTGAAACACACTGAATGGAATATGTGACTTTAATATTTGAGTTTGAAAACTTAACAGTATTTCTTACTATTCTGCAACTGTGCAGAGTACACAGAATAGGCTGCTAAACGGCGGTGAAACACACTGAATGGAATATGTGACTTTAATATTTGAGTTTGAAAACTTAACAGTATTTCTTACTATTCTGCAACTGTGCAGAGTACACAGAATAGGCTGCTAAACGGCGGTGAAACACACTGAATGGAATATGTGACTTTAATATTTGAGTTTGAAAACTTAACAGTATTTCTTACTATTCTGCAACTGTTCAGAGTACACAGAATAGGCTGCTAAACGGCAGTGATACACACTGAATGGAATATGTGACTTTGATATTTGAGTTTGAAAACTTAACACTATTTCTTACTATTCTGCAACTCTGCAGAGTACACAGAATAGGCTGCTAAACGGCGGTGATACACACTGAATGGAATATGTGACTTTAATATTTGAGTTTGAAAACTTAACAGTATTTCTTATTATTCTGCAACTGTGCAGAGTACACAGAATAGGCTGCTAAACGGCGGTGAAACACACTGAATGGAATATGTGACTTTAATATTTGAGTTTGAAAACTTAACAGTATTTCTTACTATTCTGCAACTGTTCAGAGTACACAGAATAGGCTGCTAAACGGCGGTGATACACACTGAATGGAATATGTGACTTTAATATTTGAGTTTGAAAACTTAACAGTATTTCTTACTATTCTGCACTGTTCAGAGTACACAGAATAGGCTGCTAAACGGCGGTGATACACACTGAATGGAATATGTGACTTTAATATTTGAGTTTGAAAACTTAACAGTATTTCTTATTATTCTGCAACTGTGCAGAGTACACAGAATAGGCTGCTAAACGGCGGTGAAACACACTGAATGGAATATGTGACTTTAATATTTGAGTTTGAAAACTTAACAGTATTTCTTCCTATTCTGCAACTCTGCACAGTACACAGAATGTGCTGCTAAACTGCGGAGAAGCACACTGAATGGAATATGTGACTTTGATATTTTAGTTTGAAGACTTAACAGTATTTCTTCCTATTCTGCAACTCTGCACAGTACACAGAATGTGCTGCTAAACTGCGGCGACGCACACTGAATGGAATATGTGACTTTGATATTTTAGTTTGAAGACTTAACAGAATGTGCTCTAATCTGCAACTTTGCACACTAAACAGAATGTGCTCTAATCTGCAACTTTGCACACTAAACAGAATGTGCTCTAATCTGCAACTTTGCACACTAAACAGAATGTGCTCTAATCTGCAACTGTGCACACTAAACAGAATGTGCTCTAATCTGCAACTTTTCACACTAAACAGAATATTTTTTTTTTTTTTGTTTTGTTTTTTTCCCCCCACACAAAATAACCTGCTGCCCCCACACACAGTAGTCCTAAAAAGGACTTTTGGTTCTTTTTTTTCACAATTTTTTTTTTTTCCTCCCTACACTGCCTTTCCCTTCCTATCCTCAGCTCTCCCTGGCTCAGACTGAGCCGAACTCGATGGTCAGGTGCTATACAGCACCCGACCACGGGTTCTGGCCAGCCAATCAGTGTAATGCCAGCAGCCAACATGGCTGCTGGCATTACACCGATGTCAGAGCCTCCCTGCACGTTTATTGGCTGCGCAGCAGCTGCAAAACGTGCGGGGAGGAGACCCGAACATGGCGGGCGAGCACATGCGGTACTCGTACGAGTACCGCCATGTGCCGAGCAGAGCGATGCTCGAGCCGATCCGAGCATCGGCCGAGCATGCTCGCTCAACACTACTGAACACACTTTGTAACATCACTACAAACATCACTGTGTTACATTTACTGTTCCCATAGACTTCTAGGGTTGAGTTAGAAAACCCTTTCCTAGCAGTCACTGGCTGAGGTAGGTCATCTTTGTTTCTCCATCTATTGGAAACTATAATTTCCATTATTTCACACCAGCCATTGACTGGTTGTGGACTATGTGAGTTGTAGACTCACGTAGGTAGAGAGCCAGAGCTTGCCTACCTTGGTCTACAGAACCTGTGTTTTGTTCCCCATTGATGTGAACTGCGAGTCATGCAATTCAGTGTCTATAGTGGTATCAGCAAAGGAACACCAGTCACTTTTTACCACTGTTCATCTTTCGAAATGGTCCATCAGTACCCACAATGAAGCCCCACATTGCTCAACATATCTTTTAGCAAAAGAGCATACGTGCCAAGTTGGCACTCTAACGTTGTCTTTTAATTATGTGTTGTTGTCATTTTGTTTTGGTAAGCATGAAGCATTATTTCAGAGATATAAAAGAATGATTCAGCAGACTGTTTCCCACTAAGCAGCTTCCGAGCAAGAACAGTTTTCCACAAAACATATCATTTTTATTAATACATTTGAGAGTCAGCACTTGACAAGAAAAGGCGTTTTGTAGTTTGCTGGATAAACAAACCAAAGTTAGCAAACATTTGAAATCATTAACTCTGTTTTTTTTTAATAGCCATAATTAAAATTTTGAGGTAAAACTAATTGCACAATGAAAATAACAAAAATAACTTCACAGCGTTATTGTAAAGACTCACTGTACAAAGCATAATGATTGCTCAAGGGGAATTGTTTGTTAATATTACAGTTGAACAGATTGCAGATATGTCACTGTTTACAATAGGACTAATGAAACATTATTAAAATATATGTCTTGACCAACTTATCGTTTGTATTTTAGATACTTATAACAGATGTATGATGGTTATCTCGACCTATTGAAATGTACAATATCTAATCTTTGTTGTTCTTGACTACTAAAAATCTCTTGTTTACACTTGCAGTGTTAGCACAGTGAATGGTGTGTTAATTACATGTAAACATAGAGCAAAGCTCTCTATGGTCTCATACATTGTTCTCATACAATAACAAGAATTGGAGAGGTGTCTCAGTGGAGTGACTTAAAGAAACAGTAAACTTTTTGTATGAAAAAATATATATTGTAGGGATTTTCCTATTGAGTAAAATAAGGGTACTCCCACTGCTGAGAGATTTATATTTCCAGGTTATTACGGTTTAAATTCATGTTTTTTTTTACATTAGCAGTGACCTCTAGTGGTCAAATTCTAATTAGTTTTCCTGTTAGATTCTAATGGAGAGGAAAGTCAGAAAAGTCAGAGACATACAGTTCTCCATAGAATGTGATAGAAACTGCCTGTCACTTCCTGTCAGTTAGAACTATCAGGAAGTAAACACAGTAAATTCACTTCCTGGCTATTTGAACTGCTATAAATTTGAATAAAACATCTGACAGTGATGGGAGTGACCTTGTTTTACTCAGCAGGAAAAGCTCTATAAAATATATGTTTTCATAAATAAAAGTTTACTGCTCATTTAATAAATATTCCTCTGTTCCTTTCTGTGGAGTTGTGAATTAAATATATAATACAAATATGGGTTGAAGTTGAGTAAATAAAGACAACTGCACATACATTACAAACAATATAAATACATTTTCAAAATGTTGTATGAAGGACCTAAATATGTGATATATTGAATTGCAGGTAATAACTTTATGATGAGGTTTAACTCCAGGGGGATTATGCACTAAGGTATGATAAAGAGATGATAAAGTGGAGATCACTACTCCAGTGTCATCACTTCTACAGCTCCTGTGTTGTTATCTGGAGCCCATGCACTAAAATTTCTAAACTGGGAGAGATTTTAGTGCATAAGCTCCAGAGAATAACATATGACCTGGAGAAGTGATCTCATCGGAAAAGTCATCTCTACTTGATGACCTTTCTATCACACCTTAGTGCACAACCCCCAGGCATCTGTGAGACAAAGTCAATCATAACATGTATTATCTGCAATAGAGTCCAGAGGGGTTATGCATTAAGGTGTGATAAAGAGGTGATAAAGTGATGTCTTCTCCAGTTATATCACTTCTCCAATTCCTATGTTAATCTATGGAACCTATGCACTAAGATCTCTCCCACCTGAAAAATGTTGGTGTATAGGCCCCATAGAATAACATAGGAACTGGAGAAGTGATATCACTGGAGAGGTTAGCGCAGCTTTAGCACCTCTTTATAACACCTTAGTGCATCTCCCTCCTTTGTTAATTTAAGAGTCACTTATAACTATAAGCACAGTTCCCCTTTACAGTTTAACTCTAACCTATGAATAAGTATATTCTAATTTGTTTATCAGAAGGACTTACCTAGGTAGGTGTCAGTTATTTCTGTTTATTATACAGTCGATCTCTGTTTTAGTTTGTTGATCAATTTTTCAGTTTGTCTGTTTCAATCTGTTAACTTGAGGGGTTACTTTATGCAGTAAGGTGTGATGAAGAGATGATAAAGTGGAGATAACTTCTCTAGTGATCTCCAGTTACTGTGTTATACTATGGAGCCTATGAGCTAAGATTTCTCCAACTCTGGAGATCTTAGTGTATAGGCTCTATAGAATAACATAGGAGCTGGAGAAGTGATATCCCTGGAAAAGTAATCTCCACTTTATCACCTCTTTACCAGTGGCGTAACAATTGGGGTCACAGCGGTCGCACCTGCAACCGAGCCCGTCACTCAAGGGGCCCGGCCGCCCCCTGCGAACCCCTCGCCCGCAGCAGTCATCAGCTGATCTCCCACTGGTGCACCGCTCTAGTAATACAGAGCGCTGGGAGATGACATAATCTCCCAGCCTCTGCATTACTACAGCGGCGCGCGGGAGCTCCAGTTACAGAGATATGTGCCGAAGGAGGCACAGATCCGTAAAGACACTCCGCTAGACCACCAGGGACTGGAGGTAGGGGCAATGTGGAGATAAAGGGGAAATGTGAAGATGGGGGCATTGTGGAGATGAAGGGGGCATTGTGGAAGGGGCAATGTGGAGATGAAGGGGGCATTGTGGAAGGGCAATGTGGAAATGGAGGGGGCATTGTGGAAGGGGCAATGTGGATGAGGGGGCCAATGTGGTCGGGGGGGGCCCATGGCAATTCTTGCACCAGGGCCCGGTGTTGTCTAGTTACGCCTCTGCTCTTTACCATGCCTTAATGCATAACTCACCTTATGGTCAGTAAGAAACATTGACTATTGATGTCTATTATTTGCTGTGCGGAGGTGTGATCTAGAAACAGGGCTCAGTAAAGATCACCATGGGGGAGCACTAAAGCGTGATAAAGGGGTGATAAAGCAGAGATGACTTCTCCAGTGATATAATTTCTCCAGTTCCTATGTTATTCTATAGAGACTATGCACTAAGATCTCCAAAGGTGCAGAAAACGTAGTGCACAGGTTCTATAGAATAACATAGGAGTTGGAGAAGTGATATCACTGGAGAAGTCATCTCCACTTTATCACCTCTTTATCACACCTTATTGCATAACCCCTATACAACTGCAGATATAATGAAAAACTGATAAAAATACTTGACCACTGTATGAAAAATCACTGCCCAGGTAAATCTATGTGTTAAATTAACATGGACGTTGTCCTTGGGTATTATTCCCCTTCAACAAATGTTTATATTCATATTTTGACACAATACATTGTTAACAGCAAATATAATAACATAAGCAATGGCATAATCAGTTATATATCCTCGATTCGTCACTGCAGATGCAATATTATAGGCCTTAATTGAATACAATATTATTTTTTCTCAAGTGCAATAGGCTAAATTATACAGTAATAATTAGAGAAAAACATAGCTAAATCAACTCGCGTGAATAAAGAAATACATATATTTATGTCAGACTTTTGTTTTGCTAACATTTCAGAAATAGCAAGTCATTGAATCTAATTAATTCGTAAACTGATAATTTGAGTTTCTTGTTAATGGTATTCTAAGAAAAGAGCATTGTCGCATACTATTTTTTTTCTATTTTTTTTAGAGTTTACAGAGAAGCTTGTCCTTCATTCTCACAAAGGTTGCTAAGGAAACAAACTTTATAAAGCTGACTATTGCTGAGACAGTTGACATTGTACAATTTCAAAGGAACGTAGCCATTGCTCTTTCAGTTATTACTACTCTTAAGCAATACAGAAGATGCTTCCTGATTCAAGGATTCCTGGAGCCCCCCCAAAAATGTGCTGCATTTCTTTATACTTGTATCTTTATACAGCAATCACTATAGGTTAGAAAGGACAAATACAACAATGGTCTGTTTAATACCATCGAGAAATCGTGACAAATGCTACAAAAGTATCCAAGGGCTGGAATTTTTATATTTTTTATAATGTGGAGTAATTGTGAGCAAAGCACATCACATCACTAGAACAAATAAGAATTCCTCAAATTGACATTTCATTAACCCTTTGAGAGCCAAAATTATGGGAGAGATGCACTAAGGTGTGATAAGGAGGTGATAAAGAGGAGATAACCTTTGATATCACTTCTCCAGTTCTTATGTTATTCTATGGAGCCAATGCACTAACATTTCTCCATGTTTGGAGATTATAGCGCATAGGCTCTATAGAATAACATAGGAACTGGAGAAGCGATATCCCTGGAGGGGGGTTATGTACTAAAGCATGATAAAGAGGTGATAATGTGGAGATGACTTCTGCAGTGATAGTCTTCTGCAGAGATCGTAGCCTATGCACTAAGATCTCCAAAGTTGGATAACTGTTTTTGAATTAGCTCCACAGAATAACACAGGAACTGGAGAAGCGAGATCACTGGAGAAGTGACATCACTGGAGAAGTCATCTCCAGTTTATCACCTCTTTATCACCCCTTAGTGCATAAACCTCATCGGGGGGGGGGGGTGCACTAAGGCATGATAAAGAGGTGATAAAGTGGAGAAGACTTCTCCAGTGATATCACTTCTCCATTACCTATGTTATTCTATGGAGCCAATGCACTAAGATTTCTCCAACTTTGGAAATGTTAGTGCATAGGTGTTATAGAATAACATAGGAACTGGAAAAATGATATCACTGGAGATATCCACTTTATCTTAGCCCCATTGTGTTGAATCCCTCTCTAGTAATCAAAGTGTTTAACACTATGGGTGCCAGGGAGCAATGCATTGCACAATCCTCTGGCACTCAAAGCATTAAATTAGTTTGTTTAAAGGGATAGTAATATTCAAGTATTACTAATCCCTGTATTAAAGTCCTATTAAAAATACATGTATTGCCCCCAATGTCATCTCTCAAACCTTTATGGTTTGAGAGATGATTGATCTTAAAGTTGCCCTCTCCCCCCTTCCCCGAAGTCAGCATTCTAGCTGACTGCAGGGAAGCCGGTCGTACGACTTTCAGGCGGCTCTCCAGCACAGCCGCGATCGCTTTAACAAAAAAGACTTTCACTGAAATGGTCTTCTACGTGTGCTTGGTTTGCAAGCACACATAGAAGAACGTTTTAGTGAAAGATTTTTTATAATTAACGCGATCGCGGCTCTGCTGCAGAACCGCCTGATGATCATAAGACCGGATTGATTTCCCTTCAGTCAGCTACAACGCTGACTTCGGAGAAGGGGTAGGGAGAGGGCAACTTTAGGAGCGATTATCTCTCAAACCATAAAGGTTTGAGAGATGACACTGGGGCAATACATTTATTTTTAATATGACTTTACTATAGGGATTAGTAATACTTAAGTATTACTGTCCCTTTAAGCCCTGTTTTTACTCACTGACAACACACAGACACACACACACACACACTTGCTACCTTTATCACTGACTGCTTAATAATATATCCCTTGCTCTTCCTGCCTATCTGCACCCTCCACCACCCTTTCCCCTTGATTTCCCTTGACCAATGTACACAGCTTATATTTCAGAGTACACATTGTCATTGCAATAATTTGTTTCATGAAAACAAACCCTGATTTGCCCCGTCAAGTCATATGTGCATGTGACATCAGAGAAGACTGTTTATGTTTGAGCCAAGCAGTGCCATTTGGAAAGCAGCATATGGAAAGAGTTAGGGAAGGCAGCAGCCACAGAAAAAGTGAGAAGGAAGAAGTCACCACTGAAAATCAGGCAGAAATCAGAATAAAGCCAGACAGAACAGACATAAAGACAAGAGGCTCAGATTTTCTTGGAAATCCAGGAAAGCTCCTTATAATCCCTCGGTTTTAAAAATTCCATTTTTAAATTGCTAGTTTTTAAATCAATGCTAGTTTACTGCACACCTCTAAAACAAATGCTAATTTCAACAGCTAAATGAAACATTTAGGTAAAGACATACCGGTTTAAGCCAGTGACTATAGGGGTCGAACCTGCGACCGGGCCAGTCACTCCTGGGGCCCGGCCGGCCCCATGAACTCCCTCGCTTGACGCCCGCAATTAAGAAATGCAGAGCGATGTTGCTCTGAATTACGAAAGTGCCAGTCTGCCGGAGGGAGATCAGTATTCCCTCCAGCAGACCGGCACTCTCGTAATGCAGAGCGCTGGGAGATGACATCATCTCCCAGCGCTCTGCATTACTGAAGAGGACTGCACAGGATAAAAGGTCTGCGCAGAAGGAGGCACAGACCTGTTGTCTCCCACTGGACCACCAGGGAGGTAGGAGATTTAGGGTCATTGTAGAAGGGGAAATGTGGAGATTGTGGAAGGGACAATGTGGAGATGGGGGCAATGTGAAAGGGGCAATGTGGAGATTGAGGGACATTGTGGAAGGGGCAATGTGGAGAATAAGGGGCATTATGGAAGGTGCAATGTGGAGATGGGGGGTAATATGGTTGAGGGGGTCAATGTGGTCAGGGGCCCATGGAAATTCTTGCACCAGGGCCCAGTGACTTCTAGTTACATCTCTGGTTTCAGCTCTCAGATACTAGAAACACTCCCAAATTATTGCATCACACTGAGATGGAGATATCTCTAGCACGCAAGGGGTTAATTCAATATAATTTCTCCTCTCATCAAATAAAATGCATCTGAAACCTATTGTAAAAGAAGATTAGTCTTACAGATTTCTAGGCAGAAATAATTATTTTTATTTACTGATGTAATTGAGGTCTCTTTACATTGAAGAGACCTTTTCTGTGTATTCAGAACCTCCATCATTACAAGTTTCTTGTTGAGTAAACTCCTATGGTAAGCGTTGTGTAGGCATGAGGTTCTTAGTAATGCAGTAATCGATAGGAAGGTTTGGGCTAAGCAAGAGAGAGACCATGAAAACAGAGCTGAGTGAGCTGTAATAAAGGTTCTCTTAACTACCTTTTAATGAAAACCTATATGTTGTAGAGCTTTTCCTGCTGAGTAAAACAAGGTCACTCCCACTGCTGTCAGATGTTTTATTCAAAATTTATAAGAGTTCAAATAATCAGGAAGTGAATTTACTGTGTTTACTTCCTGATAGTTCTGACAGGAAGTGACTGATCAGTTTATTTCACATTCTGTGGAGAACTGTAAGTCACTGACTTTGCTCTTCATTAGAATGTAACAGGATAACTAATTGGCATTTTAGAGGGGACTGCTAAAGTAAATAAACACAGGAGGTTTAAACTGTAACATCTCTGGAAATATGCATCTCTTTGAAATTCCCAAATATGTTACAATAAGGCAGAGTAGGCATCTGCCTACAGGCGCACCCCACAGAGGGGCACCTGTCATTGTGATGTTTTTTTTTTTATTATTATTATTAGCCTGCCAGCCTTGATCCATGTCTGGATGGACTACAAGGTGTGGTGAGGGTATGCATGCTGTGCGCCTGTGTGACATGATGACACCTAAGACTGAGAGATAAGAGCTGCGCCAAGTCGGCATTGTCAAGGAGGTGCCGCTGCACATTACATTTGAGTCCTCACTTGATTCACTTCACCTAGAAGTTCCAGAACAGAACAGACAGTACTGGCCTGCCTCCGGCCTCCTCCCAGACACACAGTACAGCCTGCAGGGAGCCGCAGCCCTGCCTACCATGGTCCCGGACGAACAACGTGACCGCGCAAGTGACGTGACGTCCTGAGCAGAGAGGAGCGAGATGTAGCTAGCACAGTCAGCCCCAGCCCCACAGTATTTAACCCCCTTGATTGAGGTAAGCGAGCCGGCTGTACACCGCTGCCAGGGCCCAGGTATGAATGGGTTACTGGGTACCCGTAATGGCCATGTTGTTTGTATGGAATTGGAAATAAATAAATCACCTCCTCTAACTCCGATTCCAGATTGCCATTACCATGTTATGATTCTGACAACATTTTAAGTGGCTCATGGGGGCAATGTGAGGGAAATAAAGAGCTGATAGGGGTAAGTTGGAGCTGATAGGGGGCAATGTGAAGGCAATATGGAGATGATGGGGGCAATGTGAGGGCAATATGGAGCTGCTGGGGGCAGTATGGAGATGGGGGGCAATGTGAGGGCAATTTAGAGCTGATGGGGGCAATGTGGAGCTGGTGGGGGGCAATGTGAGGGCAATATGGAGATGGTGAGGGTAATATGGAGATGATGGGGGCAAGTTGAAGGCAACATGGAGCTGATGGGGGCAATGTGGAGATTAGGAGCATTGTGGAGGTGTCCAGTGGAGATGGCCAATGGGGAAGGAGCTTCAGATTTCTGTGCCTACAGGCTCCTGAGATGTAAATCCGGCCCTGGGTACAGAGTGGCAAAAAAAAGCTCAAGACCGAAGTTGTTAGAGACTTGCTGTGGAGGCCTCCATACTGTATCGACAATGGCTGAAGATAATGATGCTCTCTCTTGCTAGATAGATAGATAGATAGATAGATAGATAGATAGATAGACAGACAGACAATAGACAGAGTCTGTACAAGCAAAACAGATGTGGAACGATGCATTATGTACCCTTGTGGCACTCAAAGGGTTAAGCATACAGACCTCCATATTAATATGTTTCAAATTCTGAGGTATATTAACCCCTTAACGACCCTTGAAGGTCCTGGTTCGTCATGGGTAAAAGCAACTGAACGACCCATGACATACCAGGACCGTCATGGAATTCCGGGCTTCCTTGTGGCTGCACACAGTTCGGGGAGTCCGGAATCAAATGGGTAAAAAAAAAATGCTCCGTGGTTGTGACAAGATGGAATAACTTACGACTATACCACTTGAAATATTGATCCCTATGTTGTACATTGTGTGACATAATGTAATAGTTTGGATGGGGTTACTTTAATTCCTTTACAGGGATATGATAGTTGGGAGCCAGAGTGCAGAAAGTAAAGGCTATGCCCAGCACTCCTGCTTGCTTCAGATCTGTGTAACTTGGCTAAACAATGACTGGAATGTTGATCGGCTCCTGCTGTGCTTCCTTGACCAATCAGGGGAGGTTATTATGGTCCAGTCAAAATGCCCCTTTTCCAAACCCTACTTTGCAACCCTCAGAGACAGTCACAGCCTGGGCTCTTGCCCCAGCAGCCGGTATCTCTACCGGTCCCACCCCAGAGTGCACTAAGACAAGCCTACTGTGGAGGAGAGGACCCTGGCACTGATACTATGGAGTATAATTTATCCATGCCCATGGGAGTGGATTACAATATTGCCCCTTTTGGCAGGGACAAAGTGTGGGGACCGATCCACGAGGTGAGCCTGGTCCAAACCGCCAGAACAGATAACCGAGGACACCATGGTCAGACAGTGCTGGTGAACGGGCAGCCAGCCAAGGGGTTGAGAGACACTGGGGCCACAATCACTATGGTACAACCCCACTGGGTCCTCCCCAGGCAGAGAACTGGCCGGACAGTGGCTGTACAAGTTGCTGGAGGAGCCATACACCAGATTCCCTTGGCCCGGATCACACTGGATTGGGGTGCTGGAGAAAGAGACTGTGAGGTGGGAGTGATGTCTGGCATCCCCACTGAGGTACTGTTAGCAAATGATTTGGGGTATCTTACCAGTGCCTTCGCAAACTCCATGTCTGTATAACCCCAAAGGTGGATGCATTTCTGAATATGTTTGTAGGAAAAATGGACAGTTGTTACACAGCTGGAGCTTCTCCCTCCACCTTTACCATTCAGTGCAGACCTAGCAGGTATAACAAAAAGGCTGATAGACTATCCTGGCAAGAAGATGACTGAAAGACTTTGTGGACAGTGCAGAGGTGGATCCGTTGGGATCACACCTGGTCTGTCCAAGACTTGGGGGGGAGAGTAATGTGACCAGATGGAATAACTTACGACTATACCACTTGAAATATTGATCCCTATGTTGTACATTGTGTGACATAATGTAATAGTTTGGATGGGGTTACTTTATTTCCTTTACAGGGATATGATAGTTGGGAGCCAGAGTGAAGAAAGTAAAGGCTATGCCCAGCACTCCTGCTTGCTTCAGATCTGTGTAACTTGGCTAAACAATGACTGGAATGTTGATTGGCTCCTGCTGTGCTTCCTTGACCAATCAGGGGAGGTTATTATGGTCCAGTCAAAATGCCCCTTTTCCAAACCCTACTTTGCATTCTTATCTGGATAGAAGTGACTGGAAATGTAGGCCATTATCTGATTGGTCAAGCATAGCAACACTGTCCCAAGCACTAATTTCAATTCTAATCTTGATAAGAGTGTCTGGAAGTGTATATAAGCAGTGTGTTTCATCAATAAAGCTGTTCTGTGCTACCCTCCTTAATACAAGTCTCGGCTGTATTTCTGGAGGGGACTTAGGCTGGGGATTCTCACCTTAGCCATTACAGGAGCAAATTCACTTTCCTCGCCGGTCTACTGGCGTAGGGCCTCTGGAAACCCTACCTAGGGTTCTGCAGCTAAATTCACTATCTCTGCCAGTCTGCCAGGGGGCAGCATCCAGTTGTTCCTGCCTGAGCATCCAGGACCTCCAGGAAGCAGCAGGGCTCCAGCCGGCCGTGGAAGAGGGCAGCAGCAGTGGCGGTTCAGGAACCGACGGCCCCAAAAGGGTCCGGTAAATCCTGGTACCGTCACAGTGGTCCTAAGTGACCACACTGTACGGCCAGTCCCAAAGGTGTTGAAAGGTTCATATTTTCATCAACCTAAATGAACAATGCACCTATCTACGTTATTGTATCTGTCTTATTCATGAAACAGTGAGCTGTTTGAGACAAACTGATGACTAGACCTCAAAGAGTGACACAGCAGATTGTCCTATTTATCTCTCAGAAGATACACAAGAACCTTTGATATATATACCACTTTGCATCAAAATTGGAAAAATTGATGTTGTTTATTTAATCATGCCATAATGTTCAATGATGCATGCAGCAAAACTTAGAGTGAATTTCTTACAAGAGACAGTTGAAATGCAGTAAGATTTTGTGGTGTATTATTTTCCTACAGCTCTGTCAAATATACATTGTCTAACATTAGATGCATAGCTAAAGGCTGGTACCATATTCACAATGAATAAAGCAAGAGACTAGTAGAGTAAAAGTAATCTATACAATAAACAGGAGCGGGCTCACAAAAAATAAATATCAATGAATGAAAGTGAGATGATGAGATATTGAGAATGTATTCATTTCAAAATATTACTTAAAACATATATATCTGTAATGTATCACTAAAAATCCTTAGCAGATTACAATGGCATGTATTGTGAAAAATAATAGAGTGTTGTGTGATAGTCCCACAATTACTTGTGTCTTCAAACTGATGCTCCAACCCAAACAAGCCGGTCTTCTTGTCTTCAGGTTAATGCACCAAAATGGAACAGCAACAAGTTTGTCTACAAATTAATACACACAACCAAACCAGCCGCTCTTTTTGTAAGAAAAAAATATTTTTCTGTCTCACAGCTGATGAAACAACCCAGCTACTCATCTATCTTCACACTAATGCACCGAACAAAACAAGACATTCTTCTCGTCTTCAAGCTAATGCACCAATCACGCCAGCTACCCTTCAGAATTTGTATATCTAACCTATGTTACTGTTGGTTTCCTCCAGAACTAGGATATAGATAATCTAGAGAAAATTCAGAGAAGGGCTACTAAAATGGTGATTGGATTACAGGTAAAGAAATATCAGGATAGACTAGAGGATCTGAACATGTATAGCTTGGAGGGGAGAAGAGAGAGAGGGGATATGATAGAAACATTCAAATACACGAAGGGATTCAACAAAGTGCAGGAAGGAAGTACATTTCAAAGGAGTAAAAATGTAAAGACAAGAGGCCATAGTCTAAAACTAGAGGGACACAGGTTTAGACATAATGTAATAAAGTTTTACTTCACCAAGAGGTCAGTAGATAAGTGGAATAGCCTACCAGCAGAAGAGATAGAAGTTAACACAGTGACAGAATTTAAGCATGCATGGGATAGGGATAAGGCTGACCTTAGCATAAGACTGTAACGGGCCGTAGGCCGTTACTTCGACACAGTGAAAAGGAGACATGACTTTGTTGGCGTAAACTGAGACTGTTCACCATATTGGAATGACTGTCAGTCAAATAAGACATTGTCGGATTAATTTCCATGTTGACCGACCCCTTGTCTAATAGGACGTTGTCGGGAGTTCAAACTATTCTCCCTATTGTTCCTCGACTCTCGGTCGAAGGATCCCGGCATGGCGGGAACATTCAACCCGTTGTCATAACCTTGAAGGAAGAATCAACAGGATTGGTCGACAATACGGGACCTACGACTAGCGGATTGGTCGACCTAAGGCGGGATGCCTGAACTCTTAGTTCAACTGCTCTTTGAACACGCCATTGTGCTCACTGAAACTGTACACCCCCCACTGAGAACCCTTTGTGCGATAACCTGATCATGTCTGGCCACCCTCCTCTGTATGTCAAGCTCCACCCTAGTCACAGGGAGGTTAGGAAATGGACCAGTCGGATTACCCTTAGTTTTATCTCTCCTCTGCCCATTGGTCCCTAAACTAACCTTTGCTCCATTGTGCCTTGCCCCTCCCGGTTTCATTGTTTCATTGTTTACTGTATTTATAAAAGAATGCCAGTTTTGTCAATAAAGTGTGTTCGTTTGGAGCAAGCAGTCTCCGTCTGTTATGCCTGCATGGATGGTCTAAAGAGTCCTCTCTGACTCCCATCCCCTAAAGGTGTCGAGACTCAGAAGCGACCTCCATGGAGTTAGTCGACGCATCTGTTTCCCTGATCGACCATCCAGTTCGACTGTTTCCAGCCAAACTCAGGAGAGAGAATTTGGCTACAACGGCCCAGAACTTCCCAGAGTCTTGGGTTCCCGTTATAAAGACCAAGGACCAAACAGGTTTTAAGGTTTTTGCAGTAGAAAAATAGGCAGACTTAATGGGCCAAATGGTTCCTATCTGCCGTTAGATTCTATGTTTCTACCTTTCTTTTGTGCATAAGGCCCTAAGACACGCATCTTGGGAAGCAATACAAAGGCACATTGATAAGTAACATAAGTTTTACATATACATTTCAGCTTCTTTAAGTCTATTCATACTATACAAGAGTCACTTACTGTATGTTTAGACTATAGCTTCCCTTAA
The DNA here is from genome assembly GCA_037306005.1 of Rhinophrynus dorsalis. Classification (NCBI taxonomy): domain Eukaryota; kingdom Metazoa; phylum Chordata; class Amphibia; order Anura; family Rhinophrynidae; genus Rhinophrynus; species Rhinophrynus dorsalis. The sequence continues at coordinate 46,426,406 of CM074727.1, read as the reverse complement.
GTGGTTATTCACATTCCACGAAGGAATTAAGCCTTGGAATTCTTTTCAAACAAGCATCATAGAATTATATATTCTTCTTACAGTTAAAATAGGGCCTTATGCAGAAACAAAAAAAGTGAAAAACTGAAGCAAATTAAATTCCCCATTTGGGCAGTTGTGAAGCACTATTTTTGCATCAATGGGGGTTTTAAAGGGATAGTAATACTTAAAATGTAAAAACAATATGTTGTAGGGTTTATCCCCCTGAGTAAAACAAGAGTACTCCCACTGCTGAGAGGTGTTCCATTCAAAAGTTATTAATTTTCAAAGTTGAAGTTTTAGGTGCAATATCACAGTGGCCTGAAATTGTACAGTGGCGCTGTTGCTACACGATCCTATGGACAGGTCTGGTCCCAGGACCATAAATCTCCATAGGATGGTGTAGCAACAGTGCCACTTTACAATTTCAGGCCACTGTGATATTGCACCTAAAAAAATTCAACTTTGAAAATTAATAACTTTTGAATGAAACACCTTTCAGCAGTGGGAGTACTCTTGTTTTACTCAGGGGGCTAAACCCTACAACATATTTTTTTTTTACATTTTAAGTATTACTATCCCTTTAATTTGTCTAGTGCTGTTTGTTTGCTCCAGAATTTCACCTCTTTTTCTTCCTACATAAGGTCCATAGTTTATAATTAGTGATGAGCGAGCGTGCTCGGCCGATGCTCGGATCGGCTCGAGCATCGCTCTGCTCGGCACATGGCGGTACTCGTCGAGTACCGCCATGTGCTCGCCCGACATGTTCGGGTGGCGGGGATCTGTGCCGGAAGAGGCACAGATCCGAAGAAGCTCCGCTGGACCACCAGGGACTGGAGGTACGGGGGCATTGCGGAGATGAAGGGGGCATTGCGGAGATGAAGGGGGACATTGTGGAAGAGGGGCATAGACTCTATGCCCCTCTTCCACAATGTCCCCCTTCATCTCCGCTATGCCCGTCTTCCACAATGTGCCCCTTCATCTCCGCTATGCCCCTCTTCCACAATGTGCCCCTTCATCTCCGCTATGCCCCTCTTCCACAATGTCCCCTTTCATCTCCTCTATGGCATAGAGGAGATGAAGGGGGACATTGTGGAAGAGGGGCATAGCGGAGATGAAGGGGCACATTGTGGAAGAGGGGCATAGCGGAGATGAAGGGGCACATTGTGGAAGAGGGGCATAGCGGAGCTGAAGGGGGACATTGCGGAGCTGAAGGGGGCATTCTGAGATGAAGGGGGCATAGCGGAGATGAAGGGGGCATTGACCAGGCACCCTCCCCTCATCAGAGCAGGGGGTGCCTGGTGTTGCCCCATTCATTCCAATGGGGCTCGGGTGCTCGGCCGAGCACTCGAGCCTCAGGGGGTGCTCGGTCAGAGCACCCGAGCACCCGAGCATCGTGGTGCTCGCTCAACACTATTTATAATATTTATTGTAAGGGTATGAGATAAGTGGGGGGATAGAATAAAGAAATTAGAGAATAAATGGAGTAAAGAATAAAGGGGAGGAGATGTGTGGAGGTGATTACAGTTTTGATTGGTACTAAGGGTGGAAGCAAGGTAGAGACTGGACGGGGGATCACAGAGAGAAAGTGAGGTAGGTAAGATGAGGAAAATGAATGCTATCCTTATGTACTGTGTTCTTATTAAATTTACCAGTACACTGAATGGTTACATTAGAGAAGAGATGTCTAAAGAATGAAATGATTACCATTTACAAATACATTCAAAGTCAGTACAAAGAACTATCCAATGAATTATTTAATTAAAGAGCTGAGCTAAGAATGAGAGGTCATCCATTAAGACTAGAGGAAAGGAGCTTTCGACTAAAACAAAGGCAGGGATTCTTTACATTAAGGGTGGAAAAGCTATGGAATTGTTTGCCTCGGGATGTTGTACTTGCAGATAATGTAACTGCTTTTAAAAAAGCAATGGATGCCTATCTAGCACATAAGAATATTGAAAATTATGACAGATGGCTTCAATGCAGATAGGTTGTTTATCCAGGGAACTATCTGACTGCCATTTGGAGCCAAGAATTTATTTTTTTACACACTCCGGTTTAAATTAGAAATGGCTTCAGGTTTTTTTATGCCTTCCTCTGGATCAACAGGGGTGTTTTGGCATGAGCTGGACTTGATGGATGCATGGCTTTTTTCATCCTCTTCAACTATGTTACTATGTTATTTGATTTGCTAAAGGCGAGATGTTCAAAAAGTTGTGGTAACTGAAATTGTCTGTAATCAGTCGGTAAATGTCCTTATGCCATGGTCCATAAACTCTCAGGCATATTGCCATCATTGTTGTCATCCAATTCCATCAAAGGGAAAAAGCAGTCTTAAAAAGGGGGCATGGATTAATTTACAGTCATATTGTAAGGTATTCTCAGGTATTGTAGCCTTCACTTTTTTGTCTGATTAATATCATTTTTTTTCGGAAAAAAGAAAATGTTCTAAAGTTGGAGAAGGTCATTTAGGTGAGAAACAGTAGTATGGTGTTAAAGGGATAGTAATACTTTGTTTCATCTTTATTTTATTTTGTAGGCATTAAAAAAACATGAAGAACGATATAAGTCTTATCTCTCAAACCTTTATGGTTTGAGAGATATTCACAAGAAAAGTTTCCCCTCCCGCCCCTTTTACCTAGTGTAAGCCATCTCTTCTCAGATGTAGAATCTGGTCCATAGACCAGACAGATAACAGCAGGGGACAATCTTCTTCCCATGAGAAAGATGAAAGCCCTGCCCCCCTTGACAAGCTTTTCAGGTTTTTCCCTTATCTTAATTGAAGATTGTCCCTCTCTGCAGTCTACCTGGGCACCTCCCTTCTGATCTGGCTGAACAGTGTTAGATAAGTAAAAGGGGGGGGAGGGAGAGACTTTGTCATTGAATTACTCTTGAACTACAACTCTGACAGAATTGAAATAACACTCTACAAAGTCCAAATACTATGATGATTAATTAGAGCTGCTTTTATTATGAAACATTACTATCCCTTTAAAGACTCCTTGCACAACTTAAAGCAACACTAACAAATCTTAATAATAATCCCACACTTACTTTATTAGTGTGAAAATCTGCTCACAAATATCTGTCTCTTTGACTACCTGCAGTCCTGGTGCCTTTCAGGATGTGCTCCCCAGATCAATTTGTACCTGCTTCAGATGAGCTTCTGGGTGTTTTCATTGTGTCTGTTAATAGAGTCTTTTCCTGTGTCTCAGTTCTTGCCAAGTACTCCTGTTAATGTCTGCAGTGTTTTTGTTTACTCCTACTCTCTCTTCTTCACCAGCCCTCCCTCACAAGCAGTGTGCATACCTTGTACATCAGGGGTTTATGCACCAAGCTGTGATAAAGAAGTAATAAAGTGGAGATGACTTCTTCGGTGATAACACTTCTCCAATGTCTATGTTATTCTATGAAACCTATGCACTAAGATCTATTTCAGTTAAATATCTTAATATATAGTCTCCATAGAATAACCTAGAAACTGGAGAACTGATGTCACTGGATACCTTTTTGCATCTGCCCCCAGAACCTGAGGTTGAAGGTTTCCCTGCTTGAACACAGGTGAGTGAATCAGAATGTGTGGAACACTGATTAAAGGGATAGCAATGGTTTGTTTAAAGGGACAGTAATACTTCGTTTTAACTTTATTTTATTTTAGGCATTAAAAAACATGAAGAATGATATAAGTCTTATCTCTCAAACCTTTATGGTTTGAGAGATATTCACAAGCAAAGTTTCCCCTCCCGCCCCTAGTGTAAGCCATCTCTTCTCAGATGTGGAATGCAGTCCATAGACCAGACAGATAACAGAAGGGGACAATCTTCTTCCTATGAGAACAATGAAAGCCCTGCCCCCCTTGACACGTTTTTCAGGTTTTTCCCTTATCTTAATTGAAGATTGTCCCTCTCTGCAGTCTTCCTGGGTACCTCCCTTGTGATCTGGCTGAGCAGTGTTACATCAGTAAAAGGGGCGGGAGAGGGATACTTTGTCATTGAATTACTCTGGAACTACAACTCTGACAGAATTGAAAAAACACTCTCCAAAGTCCAAATACTATGATGATTAATTAGAGCTTCTTTTATTATGAAGCATTACTATCCCTTTAAAGTTTGTTTAATATTGAAGTGCTTCAAAAATGGAATAGAATGCCCCCAGTCCTGTCTCTCAAACCTTTATGGTTTGAGAGAAAATCGTACTGAAAGTCCCCCCCTCCCTCCCCTTTCCCTGACGTCAGCGTCAAGGGGAATTCGATCCTGGGATCATCAGGCGGCTCTGCAGCAGAGCTGCGATTGTGTTATTGGCAAAGAACTCCTTCACTGGAATGGTTTTCTATGTGTGCTTGGACCAGACCATTGCAGTGAAGGAATTCTTTGCTAATATCGTGATCTTAGCTCTGCTGAAGAGCCTAATTCGGTGCCGGGACCAGAATCCCCTGCAGTCAGCTAGACTCTGACGTCAGGGAAAGGGGAGGGAGGGGGAACTTACAGTACGATTTTCTCTCAAACCATAAAGGTTTGAGAGACAGGACTGGGGTCATTCTATTTCATTTTTGAAGCACTACAATATTAACCCCTTAACAACCCTTGAAGGTCAAGGTACGTCATGGGTCGATCCGAGTTAATGACCCATGATGTAATTTGACCGTCACGGAATTCCGGGCTCCCCCCGTGGCTGCACGCCGTTCCGGAACCGGAAGGAACAAAAAAAAATGCTCTGTGGTCCTTAACTGACCACGTCGTGCCGATTGGCCGGTCATTGAGGGGTTAAATAAACTTTAAACAAACCATTACTATCCCTTTAACACATCTATATTCAAGTGTAGGAATTTTCAAGTCCTGGACAAGTTGTGTTTTTTTTTTTACATCACATTGATTTAAATGGGACTGTTCTCCCCTTGAGTCTAAAACTCAAAGGGTTAAAATCCAATTTAAATCAATGAGAATTTATGGAATTTTTATTTTTCCCCTATAGTAGTAGTTCATTTTCTCCAGAATTAACGCAGTCCTTCTTATTACATCAAAGTAGTGATATAGGTCAAGAAAAACTTCTAATTATTAGTTTGGATGAAGCTCAAAATAATCTTAATTGGGATGAATTGCTAATTTAAATGGCAAATCTGTTAAACATCATTCATACATCATATGCCTGAAATCTAGTCCCTGGAGCTATAGTTAGCAAACTGTTGCACCTAAAGGGGAAAAAAACTGATATAATTGTCAAAATCTGTCCTGTTTCACACATTCTACAGATATATTGCTGATATTTTTTTAGCACTGCCCTTTAAAGTTCAAAGAAGAAAGGAAGAAACCCCTGCACAGTATAATTGGACTGGTCAGCTATTGACAGTAGAAAGAAGCATTTGTCTTCTTTGATCAAAACAAATGTCAAGAACAAATACAGGTGCGTGTCTGTGAACTCCTCTGTTCTGGGTTTCAGGTAGTAATTGATGCACAGTCCTGCTTTGATTGACATTGGCCACGTGAAGTAAAGCAGTTAAAGGGATAGTAATACTTTATTATTACTATCCCCCCATATTGTACATATTTGTAAAATAATGTAATAGCCCCCAGGTTCATCTCTCAAACCTTTATGGTTTGAGAGATAACCAAAGGCAAAGTTCCCCCTCCCCCTTCCCTTAAGTCAGCGTTGTGCTGACTGCAGGGATATCCGGTCTGACTTTCATCATGTGGCTCTGCAGCAGAGCCGCAATCGCGTTAGTGACAAAGAATTATTTCACTGAAACAGTCTTCTCCATGTGCTTGCAAACCAAGCACATGTAGAAGACTGTTTCAGTGAAATAATTCTTTGTCGCTAACGGGATCTCGGCTCAGCTGCAGAGCCGCAAGCCTGTTGTACGACTGACTTCCCCTGCAGTCAGTACAATGCTGACTTCAGGGAAAGGGGAGGGAGGGGGGAACTTTAGGAGTGATTATCTCTCAAACCATAAAGGTTTGAGAGATGACACTGGGGGCAATACATTTATTTTTAATATGACTTTACTATAGGGATTAGTAATACTTAAACCATACTTAAACCATAAAGGTTTGAGAGATTAACCTGGGGGCTATTAACTTATTTTACATCTATGTACAATATGGGGGATAGTAATAATAAAGTATTATTATCCCTTTAAAGGGATTGTAATACTTTGTTTTATCTTTATTTTATTTTGTAGGCATTAAAAAAAAACATGAAGAACGATATAAGTCTTATCTTTCAAACCTTTATGGTTTGAGAGATATTCACAAGCAAAGTTTCCCCCTCCTGCCCCTTTTACCTAGTGTAAGCCATCTCTTCTCAGATGTGGAATGCAGTCCACAGACCAGACAGATAACAGCAGGGTACAATCTTCTTCCAATGAGAACAATGAAAGCCCTGACCCCCTTGACAAGTTTTTCAGGTTTTTCCCTTATCTTAATTGAAAATTGTCCCTCTCTGCAGTCTACCTGGGCACCTCCCTTCTGATCTGGCTGAACAGTGTGACATCAGTAAAAGGGACGGGAGGGGGATACTTTGTCCTTGAATTACTCTTGAACTACAACTTTGACAGAATTGAAATAACACTCTCCAAATACTATGATGATTAATTAGAGCTGCTTTTATTATGAAACATTACTATACCTTTAATATTTAATCTTCTAGAAAGGAATGTAAGTGCAAAAACCCTCATTCTATATTAAAATAGGAAACTCTGAAACTATATTTAGTCCTCAGAGAAGAAAACATAGACAGAACGAGGGTGTCTTGTAAAGTTTGAGAGATGACACTGGGGGCAATACATTTATTTTTAATATGACTTTACTATAGGGATTAGTAATACTTAAACCATACTTAAACCATAAAGGTTTGAGAGATTAACCTGGGGGCTATTAACTTATTTTACATCTATGTACAATATGGGGGATAGTAATAATAAAGTATTATTATCCCTTTAAAGGGATTGTAATACTTTGTTTTATCTTTATTTTATTTTGTAGGCATTAAAAAAAAACATGAAGAACGATATAAGTCTTATCTTTCAAACCTTTATGGTTTGAGAGATATTCACAAGCAAAGTTTCCCCCTCCTGCCCCTTTTACCTAGTGTAAGCCATCTCTTCTCAGATGTGGAATGCAGTCCACAGACCAGACAGATAACAGCAGGGTACAATCTTCTTCCAATGAGAACAATGAAAGCCCTGACCCCCTTGACAAGTTTTTCAGGTTTTTCCCTTATCTTAATTGAAAATTGTCCCTCTCTGCAGTCTACCTGGGCACCTCCCTTCTGATCTGGCTGAACAGTGTGACATCAGTAAAAGGGACGGGAGGGGGATACTTTGTCCTTGAATTACTCTTGAACTACAACTTTGACAGAATTGAAATAACACTCTCCAAATACTATGATGATTAATTAGAGCTGCTTTTATTATGAAACATTACTATACCTTTAATATTTAATCTTCTAGAAAGGAATGTAAGTGCAAAAACCCTCATTCTATATTAAAATAGGAAACTCTGAAACTATATTTAGTCCTCAGAGAAGAAAACATAGACAGAACGAGGGTGTCTTGTAGTAAAGTAAAGTTTAAAATATGAACCACTCTCAAACAATCAAAATACTACTCACTAGTCACTACAGCTTTTCTCACATCTAACATTATTGTGTTCTGTGATAAAGGGGCTTGCTGTATATACATAATTACGTCCATGCAGATGTCCTCAGTGTCTGCAAAAATATTCAATTTTGCAACAGGCCACTTCTAACTAAAAATCTCAAAGGAATTACTGAAAACTGAGTAACACAAACGCAGAAAAAATGAGGGAAAGCTATGTGTCCTGATAAATTTAAAAAATTCCTTCAATAAGAGATCTGGCCTGTTTTATTCATCATCTGTCATCTTATCTTGTTGAGTTTGTATCAACGTACGTAAACATTAAGTTATCCTTTTGGAGTATACCTTCTCTCTCCCACTTTGCTTTGTGTTTCATTCCTCAGAGGATTCTCATGTAGACTTCATACTATCCTTTAAAACCTTCCTTAAAGGGATAGTAATGTTTCACAATAAAAGCAACTCCAATTAATCTTCATAGTGTTTGGGCCATGGAGAGTGTTATTTCAGTACTGTCAGAGTTGTAGTTCAAGAGTAATTGAATGATAAATTATCCCCCTCCAACCCCTTTTATTGATGTAACACTGCTCACCTAAGAGCAGCAATACTGTGTGGATGGAACGAAGAGAGGGACAATCTTCAGTGAGCTTAAGAAAAAACTGTCAAGGGGGCAGGGTTTTCCTTATGCTCACACTAAGAAGATTGTCCTTTGCTGTGAGTTGTATGGTCCCAGGACCAGATTCCACATCTAAGGGGAGGTGGCTTACATTACTTACACTTACACTCTCGGCGATCCCTCCTGACAATCTTGCTGCTCTGAGGTGAGCAGTGTTACATCAGTAAAAAGGGCGGAAGGGGGATATTTTATCATTCAATTGCTCTTGAACTACAACTCTTACAAAATTGAAATAACATTCTCCATGGCCCAAATACTATGAAGATTAATTGGAGCTGCTGTTTTTGTGAAACATTACTATCCATTTAAAGACACACTTGCTTTTCCTTTATTGCACAGAGGGCATGGCAATATCAGCAGTTACTGGTTCATAAATCCTTGGGGGAAATTTATGAAAATTACAAGTGAATCCATCTGAGGTGGATAGATGTGCCTGGGAAAATCTTAGATATCCATGTGAACCCCTTGTTAGATAGCCATGCATTGTGGTTCAAGTCTATCCTTTGATCCCTCCATCAACTAAACGGAAAAATAAATGATCTTTTCAAAAGACCCCTTATTTAAAGGGATAGTAATACTTTGTTTTAACTTTATTTTATTTTGTAGGCGTTAAAAAACATGAAGAACAATATAAGTCTTATCTCTCAAACCTTTATGGTTTAAGAGATATTCACAAGCAAAGTTTCCACCTCCTGCCCCTTTTTCCAGTGTAAGCCATCTCTTCTCAGATGTGAATCTGGTTATAAGACCAGACAGATAACAGCAGGGGACAATCTTCTTTGTATGAAAAGAATGAAAGCCCTTCCCCTCTTGACAAGTTTTTCAGGTTTTTCCCTTATCTTCATTGAAGATTGTCCCTCTCTGCAGTCTACCTGGGCACCTCCCTTCTGCTTTGGCTGAACGGGGGGGGGGGGGGATACTTTACTTGTGAATATCTCTTAAACCATAAAGGATTGAGAGATAAGACTTATATTGTTCTTCATGTTTTTGTAATGCCTACAAAATAAAATAAAGATAAAACAAAGTATTACTATCCCTTTAATTTATAGTGTTGGCATATAAACAAAATACACACTGTGGGGTCTGTTGACCCCATATTTATTTATTATTTCTAAACTATCTGTTCACGCTGTCTACACTTCAACTGTTTCATTAGGAGAAATAATCAATTATAAATTAAAGCGGAACTACCACCATCGGTAAAGTCATCTTGCAATAATTAGGCAGGTGGCAACTAGCTTAATAATAGTTATATTACCTTTCAGAGCTACACAATTCTATAGAAAACCTTAATCTTCAGAGACTGATGGCCAGGTTAGTGCAGCCTGCACGCTTGCGCCATCAGTCTCTTCTGGTGCCTTTAGGGACAGTGCAATGCTTCTGAAGGGGGACCGGGACTGACAGACAAGATGTCTGAGCTGATGCTTGGCTTCCGGTCTTGAAAGATTAAGGTTTTCTATAGAATCTTGTTGTTCTGAAAGGTAAGATAACTATTATTAAGCTAGTTGCCACCTGCCTAATTATTGCAGGGTGACTTAACCGAAGGTGGTAGTTCCGCTTTAAGATGGTGTAAACTAAGTCCATGTTTATTACCTTCTGGCAAGCCTCTCCATCAGCTGTCCCTATAAATTAGAAATGTTGAAAAAACAGTTATACAATTAGTCATTCTCATTTACAGTTGGAGAGAAATAAATATGGTATCTGAAATCCCCATAGTTATTAAGACTTCCCAAAAGAGGGGTATTTTGTGTTGTCCCTCGACACCTTGACAGAAGAACTTTTAATAAATATATTTTATTTTTAAATAAAGTATGTATCTTTTGATATTTTTTTGCCTACACAGTTCCAGTTCTGCAATTTAAACTCTGGGTATAGCTCTTTGCCAAGCTTTTAATGGGGCCATGTTATTCAAACTTTAAATCTGATTTTAAAGCAAAGGCTAAATAAGAGTTTTAAGACAGGGAACACAAAGTTACATATTGTTTAATATGAAAACATTTGTAACTTTGTATTGCCTTTTAAATAAATCACTACTTAACATTTACATCAGAGGTTCTCAACCTGTACCCTCAGTGGCCACTAACAGGCCAGGACTTAGGAATTTCCCTGCTAGAACACAAGTGTGTTGATCAGTGGCTCAGTCGTATTGATTAACTCACCTGGCCTGAGGGCACGGGTTGAGAACCACTGATCTACATTATACATAAGAAAATATTAACACAAAGAATACATTTGTTCTAATGTTAGAAGCTACTGCAGCAACCAGAGATGGGAAGAGTAAGGACATCAGTCCAGACTAATTTGAGGACCCAGAAACATAGGTACCTGTTATTTCCTTGGTGTCACTAACTAAGGATTAGACTTTGCTAATTATTCACCCTTTAAAATTCCTCACTTTGTTCGTTTATGAAATCAGATTCATAGCTTGTTCACAACTCAGCATAGAAGGGCTTATTTATTAACCACGGATCGCCCAGAAATTTAAGGGGTCAACATAAACATATACATATGGAGTAGGAGTTCGTGCTGTATCTTTGAAATGGCTGATATTGTATTACCCTGCCTTGCATATGGAAAGCAGAGAAATACAGTATGATCGATCATTGATACATTCATTAAGTGTAACTTCTTGACCAGAGCACCCAAAGTAAGCTGCCTGAGAACATCTTTCAGAAGGGAATCCCCACAAGAAATAGCAGACTGCTGATTTGATATAAATACAATATACAATGACAGGATGCAATATGGAATGCTTACTAGGTAGGCCTCAGTGAGCCAGAAGCTAGAGTTCGTAGGTTTGAGAACAGTGCCAGCAGTCGATGACTGCTACCAGGAGATCTTGCTGCGGCCAAAGCCAGGTAGAGGTAAAGCCCACGAAGCCTGATAGCAGGATAACATCCCGGGACACAGCTACTCACCAGGTCTGAAATCAATGCATTAATTCTACCAGAAGTAAGGCTGTCACTGTCAAACACTAGATCAGAAGCACGTAAAAAACATCAGCAGGCAGAAAAATAGTCTGATAACAGGCCGAGATCAAAACCAACACAGGAGTCATAGCAAAATCAAGAGACAAGAGACGTAGTCGAGGGAAAGCCGGGTCAAACACTGAAAACATTAGGAACAAACTTCAAAGACTGGATACTCAGAATGCTTTGATTGAGCATTGACACAAGGGTGTCAGTGCTTGATATAGGCCCAAACAAGAGCATCGCTAGAACAAGGTGGGGAAAACAAGAGACAGGTAAGAGAACCAGAATATCTGGTAAAGACAGGAAAACCTAGAGAGTCATGACACTAAGGCAGTGATTCTCAACTGCAATCTTCAGGGCATACCAACAGGTTAGGTCTTCAGACTATCACTAATTAATAACTTGAGACCAGAGGGTAGAGCGGTACAATGCCTGATCTTTTGGTATGCCCAAAGGACTTACTTTGAAAAACTCTTCTCTAAGGTATCTATCAACGATCACAGGAAAGGGCATCATATCGATACATTGCTCATCCCAATGTTTGATGAATAGACCTCATAACCCTTATTTACCGTTTGAGTGCAAGAGTCTTCTCCTGTGTATTGAGAAACAATGCTTTGTAGATATATCTAGCACCCTAATGGTAAAGGAAAGTAGGCAAAAAACAATGTTTTGGATATGTTATCATCCAAGGGGATAAAAATGGAGAAATTAAACATTGAACAACATAACTGATGTTATTTCTAAAATTAGTACTTAAAGGGATAGTAATGTCCTTTTAAAATATAACAAAATATTGTAGCTATTAAAAAAATAAACTAAATGATCCCAGTCCAATCTCTCAAACCTATAAAATGTTTTATAAAATGGGTGTTAAGATTTATCTTCTGCAACAGAATCTATCCCTAAGAGAGTCACAAATGTGAATCCAAAAGGTGTAACGTCTTCAGAAGACATCAAATCTTTCCCCTTTGGGTGTCAGACAGTCACTCTTAGGAAGTGGGCAATCATGGTTGGGTCACTAAACGCGTTGGGATCATGTGATTAACAAACACAAGCACAGCACATGCACATGTTTTAGTGTTTTAAATATATAGTCTTTACATACTACACAAAGTTTTGCTGGATAAAACTGTCACTAGAATAAAAATATTATACCTGTCAGTGTTAAAGACAAATTATCTGCATTTCAAAGATATAAAAACTGCTACCAGCTTTAGGCCATCTATTCCTATCTATTAAATTTGCGGCAGATAACAGTATAATAGATTATTTCACTGGTAGGTGCAATTTTTTTTTCCTTTTCATCGAAGAATTTCCTCTGGCCCTGGTGCAGATGAATTAGGTGGTTTTAACCTTTTGAGTGCCAGAGGGGTACAGAATGCATTGCACAGAAGGGAATTTCCTCTGGCCCTTGTGCAGATGAATTATGTGGCGTTAACCTTTTGAGTGCCAGAGGGGTACAGAATGCATTGTACAGAAGGGAATTTCCTCTGGCCCTGGTGCAGATGAATTAAGTGGTGTTAACCTTTTGAGTGCCAGAGGGGTACAGAATGCATTGCGAAGAAGGGAATTTCCTCTGGCCCTGGTGCAGATGAATTAGGTGATGTTGACCTTTTGAGTGCCAGAGGAGTAGAGAATGCATAGAGAAGAAGGGAATTTCCTCTGGCCCTTGTGCAGATGAATTATGTGGCGTTAACCTTTTGAGTGCCAGAGGGGTACAGAATGCATTGTACAGAAGGGAATTTCCTCTGGCCCTTGTGCAGATGAATTAGGTGGTGTTAACCTTTTGAGTGCCAGAGGGGTACAGAATGCATTGCGAAGAAGGGAATTTCCTCTGGCCCTGGTGCAGATGAATTAGGTGATGTTGACCTTTTGAGTGCCAGAGGAGTAGAGAATGCATAGAGAAGAAGGGAATTTTCTCTGGCCCTTGTGCAGATGAGTTAGTGGCAAAGATAGTCGGACATATGAAAATATGTGTTAATTGCTTTGCTGAATTAGACACAATCTCTCATCCTCTCACAAAATGATGGACTTTTAGCCACGCCCACTTTTTGAAACACATTTACAGGAAAAAGAGCGAACTTTTGCCAATTCTGAAAAAAAGTTTGCAATTTAGTAACATTTTGGTGCAAGTCATTTAGTCATCAAAAGTACACGGTAAATAGCATTCGTCCTAATCATGTGTTTTGCAACTTGTTTTGTGATTCGGATCTAGTGAAACACCATATTTCTTATGTAAACTAAATTACAGAACTGTTTTGTTCATCGCTACTCAAGCGAAAAGATAGACACAAACACTTTGCTGTTGATAAATTAGGAAGTTAATTGTGCTATTTATTAATTCTTGAACACCCATTGTAAGCTTTTGGGCAGGGACCTCCCACCCAATGTCTCACTCTACAAAGCACTTATAACCCTGTATTGTTTAAACCCTTAACCCTTTGAGTGCCAGAGTGGTCTGGAACGCAATGCGTTCCGTACCACTCTGGCACTCAAAGGGTTAAATTGTAAAGCACTGTGTACACTTGTGGCGCATATAAATAAACAGATTCATTCATAAATTGTACACAAGGAAGGATATAAGCAATAATTCATGTCTGCACCTATGCATCTGCTGATGTGCACACATTACACATATTGCCAGGCAATGTATTATACACCCAAATGGCACTCAAAGAGTTACATCTAAGTACAACGGCTACAGATGAGCTCTTCATTCTGTGTCAGCTTTTGAGATTCAATTTCCTTTTCTTCATTTTATTTTTCATTTTTTAATTGCTCGGAGTAAAACAAGGCACTTTAACATGTCATGCGCATTTACCTAGCACCATTCAGAATCTGAGGATTATACCAAATTGTAACTACAACTAATTAAAGACTTGTACATGACATTTCCTTTGCTGTCGTGAAAAGCATTTAACATAATGTTCATCTTCCATTTGGAATGACTAATGGTGGCAGAAAGACATTGGGGATTTCAGTTTGATGTTGCTAATGTCTATTATGATTAGACACAACACAGTTCTGTCTGTGTATTAAAGAAGAGCTGCCATTTTGGTTTAATTTTTGAATTTGCAATACAGAAGATCTGCATATTTTTCTTAAGTCTAGTGGAAATGTGTATCAGACCACATTAGAACTAGTCTGTCCTAAGGGTTATACACTAAGTTGTGATGAAGGAGTTAGATACCTCTCTGGTACTCAAAGGGTTAAGCTGTTTTTTGTTTTTTTGGGGGGTATGTGTTTTTTTAATGCTTTATTGGAATTTCCTATTGTGGTCACCAGATGGTTCTCTTCCTATCACTTTTATGGAGAGCCTTAGTGAATGACTCATATAGTCCATTCAATACATTATAAAAAAATATATTCCTTTTGGACACCAGTTGGTGCTGCTGCACACAGTGTGAAACTTAAAGGGATAGTAATGTTTCACAAAAAGAGCAGCTCTGATTAATCTTCAAAGTATTTGGGCCATGGAGAGTTATTTCAATACTGTCAGAATTGTATTTCAAGATTAATTGAATGATAAAGTATCCCCCTCCCTCCCCTTTTACCTAGTGTAAGCCACCTCCCCTTAGATGTGCAATCTGGTCCTGGAACCAGACAGATCTCAGCAAGGGACAATCTCCATACTGTGCTCATAAGGAAAACCCTGCCCCTTTGACAGGTTTTCAGGTTTTTCCCTTATGGTCACTGAAGAATGTCCCTCTTTGCGATCCATCCTGACAGTCTTGCTGCTCTGAGGTGAGCAGTGTTACATCAGTAAAGGGGAGAGAAGGGGGATACTTTATCATCCAATTACTCTTGAACTACAACTCTAATAGTATTGAAATAACACTCTCCATGGCCCAAATACTATGAAGATTAATCAGAGATGCTGTTTTTGTGAAACATTGCTATCCCTTTAATAGCCTTTGAAGGAAAAATCTCCTAGTAGTGGGAGTGTGTATAGCATATTTTGTCATAGAAAAGTTTTCCTGAATGGATTGCACACATGATGGCAGTTCATCCTAAATATGTTTTCCAAATCATATTCTTTTGAGTTACTTTGGAGAACTAGGAGCTCAATGGAAAGAGATTTGCCAATGTCTGTTGTAGACCATTGGCTCTTTAAAAGGATAGTAATACTTCATTTTATCTTTATTTTATTTTGTAGGCATTAAAAAAAAAAACATGAAGAACGATTTAAGTCTTATCACTCAAACCTTTATGGTTTGAGAGATATTCACAAGCATTCCCCTCCCGCTCCTTTTACCTAGTGTAAGCCATCTCTTCTCAGATGTGGAATCTGGTTATAAGACCAGAAAGATAACAGAAGGGGATAATCTTCTTCCTATGAGAACAATGAAAGCCGTGCCCCCCTTGACAAGTTTTTCAGGTTTTTCTATTATCTTAATTTAAGATTGTCCCTCTCTGCAATCTACCTGGGCACCTCCCTTCTGATCTGGCTGAACAGTGTTACATCAGTTAAAGGGTTGGGAGGGGGATACTTTGTCATTGAATTACTCTTGAACTACAACTCTGATAGAATTGAAATAACAATCTCCAAAGTCCAAATACTATGATGATTAATTAGAGCTGCTTTTATTATGAAACATTACTATTCCTTTAACAAGAGAGTCAGCAATATAAGCCATTATCAGGACACAAGACCCTGCATAGATCCCTGCACTCACAGAGGCAATCATCCCAATAAGTGTTTAGATAATCCATTTCAAACATACATGGATTAGAGACGTGAAGAGGGTGAAAGCTAAAGATAAATACTTTTCTTTAAAGAATACAGTTTCAGAAGAGTGATATAATTTGAAAGGTAACAGCATTACACCATGAACAAATGTAAATGTAATTACTATTTATTGTACATGAATATTTCTGTGTTTAATTTATCCAGTATATGGAGCATTATTAAAATGTCAGACCTCATTATCATAAAGCTCTGCTTTGTGTAGCTCTCACTGAAGGATCTGAAGTAAAAGAAAGTGAGACAGACAGGCAGAGAGCAATACAACAATACATAAGACTAGAAGACAATTACAACATTATATGAGAGCACATTATTATTATGTGAGATCAGCAGGTCAATGCACGATTGCACAAGACCAGAAGAGTATTAAAGGGATAGTAATACTTCGTTTTAACTTTATTTTATTTTGTAGGCATTAAAAAAACATGAAGAATGATATAAGTCTTATCTCTCAATCCTTTATGGTTTAAGAGATATTCACAAGCAAAGTTTCCCCTCCCGCCCCTTTTACCTAGTGTAAGCCATCTCTTCTCAGATGTGAATCTGGTTGTATGACCAGACAGATAACAGAAGGGGACAATTTTCTTTGTATGAAAACAATGAAAGCCCTTCCCCCCTTGAAAAGTTTTTCAGCTTTTTCCCTTATCTTAATTGAAGATTGTCCCTCTCTGCAGTCTACCTGGGCACCTCCCTTCTGATCTGGTTGAATGGGGGGGGGATACTTTGTTTGTGAATATCTCTTAAACCATAAAGGTTTGAGAGATAAGACATATCATTCTTCATGTTTTTTTAATGCCTACAAAATAAAATAAAGTTAAAACGAAGTATTACTATCCCTTTAAGTGAGACCAGCAGAGTATTATATAAGAACTGCATGACACTGGAAAATTACATGAATCATGATCCTTGAAGGGCAATGCACCATTACTTGAGACCAGCAACATTTTACAAGAAGAGTGGTTCAATGCACTATAATATGATTTTATCATAGCAATACACTATCTATTGCTTTAATGAATTGTTTGGACAAAACGCATTGGGCGGAGTCAAGTGAGTCAGTCAGTGGACGGCTACCCCCCTACAAACTGGAATTCAGGTAGTGACATCAGACGCTGTAATTCAGATACGATAAGCGTATGTGGAGAGGATCGGAGTTAGTCTACCGGTAATTCACTGTGGGGTTTGGGTTTTATGTTGCCACTGTTTTACTGCTCATTGGAGTTTTATGTTTAAATTGTAGAATAAAGTATATTGTATAAGGAGAAACATTTGTATTTTGGTGCATAAGTATATCCAATTAGACGCGTTGTTCCAAAATACACAGTGTGAGTGCAATAACTGGGGGAAGGGTTCCAGTGATAGAGATGGACCACACTATGATGTGCTTATTTTCTTGAAGGAACACAGCCATCTGAAGATTGTGTGTGGTTTGGAAGGACAGACCTGTGAATAAGAAATATCCACTTATTGATTGTGATTAGATCCGCTACAGAAAGTGGTAATTCGAACTGTTGCGCATGTGGTGAAGGGGGAGGAGGTGAAATCAGGACATTGCAGAAGAGAACGTGGAGGTTGGATTGTTTAATTTATTCATTCATTCATTTATTTATTTGGATGGACTAAAGAAATCGGAACTGATATTAGTTTTATGTCTGATTTTGACTTTGGTAGTTATTATACCTGCCATAATTTTAAATACTGACAATTTACCCCTCTCTATAGGGTAATTGGAGTGGATCTGGTTTTGATTGTTTATAAACTCTGGATAGATAGAGTAAGCGCGATTTTTTAGAGATTTTATTTAATGAATTACGACCATGCTGGTGGCATATGATGATGTATTGTTGTTTTGGTCTTATGTAATAGTGTATTACCCTGATGTAATGGTGTATTGCCCTCCTAGTTTTAGATAATGGCATATTTCTTTGATGGTCTTATGTAATTGTGTATTTCCGTGTTGGTCTTATGTAACATTTTGCTTTTCTCTTTTAATTGTGTATTGTTCTGATGGTCTCATATAAGGTTCTAATGTCCTGTTGATCTTATGTAATAGCCTGTCATTTAGTATCAGGAAGGACTGATTTATAAGAATAATTTTGGTTTGAAACTTTCAGCTACTAATCTATAAATATAACTTTAACGCACTAGCTCTACAAGGACCAACACACTATATAATTTAACTTTCATTGCAAGTGGTTGCAAGTGGATCCTCTTCATGGATGGTTCAGCAGAAAATTGTGGGTTGGTCTGGGAATTGTCTTTTATGAGGAGTTTGTTATTCAGAATGGATTGTGAGCAAAAGTGCACTAAATACAGACCTTCAGATGGAGATATTCAATTGCAGACTTCTACGGACAGAAAGATAGAATACATTAGTTTAGAAGGACTCCTATGTTATTAAATTTGTTAACGAAGAACCTTTAGTCTTCTGATAGTCAGAGGGGTGATCAATAGTGTTGAGTGAGCGTGCTCGGCCGATGCTCGGATCGGCTCGAGCATCGCTCTGCTCGGCACATGGCGGTACTCGTACGAGTACCGCCATGTGCTCGCCCGACATGTTCGGGTGAAGAGGATCTGTGCCGGAAGAGGCACAGATCCGAAGACGCTCCGCTGGACCACCAGGGAATGGAGGTACGGGGGCATTGCGGAGATGAAGGGGGCATTGCGGAGATGAAGGGGGACATTGTGGAAGAGGGGCATAGACTCTATGCCCCTCTTCCACAATGTCCCCCTTCATCTCCGCTATGCCCGTCTTCCACAATGTGCCCCTTCATCTCCGCTATGCCCCTCTTCCACAATGTCCCCCTTCATCTCCTATGCCATAGAGGAGATGAAGGGGGACATTGTGGAAGAGGGGCATAGCGGAGATGAAGGGGGACATTGTGGAAGAGGGGCATAGACTCTATGCCCCTCTTCCACAATGTCCCCCTTCATCTCCGCTATGCCCCTCTTCCACAATGTCCCCCTTCATCTCCGCTATGGCATAGGAGATGAAGGGGGACATTGTGGAAGAGGGGCATAGCGGAGATGAAGGGGGACATTGACCAGGCACCCTCCGCTCATCAGAGCAGGGGGTGCCTGGTTTAATGCTCGAGTGCTCCCATTCATTTGAATGGGGCTCGGGTGCTCGGCCGAGCACTCGAGCATCAGGGGGTGCTCGGTCAGAGCACCCGAGCACCCGAGCATCGGGGTGCTCGCTCATCCCTAGTGATCAACTCAGTGGATGGATTTGAAGAAAAAGGCCTTATGCAAAAATCTAAAGAGAATACATTCTAGAACACTCCATCTGCAACATCATTATCAAAAAAAAAAAAAAAAAAAAAAAAATCCCCACATTTCCATTTACTTACCTTAGATTTTTTTTTTACCTTTTGAATGCTACAGAGGTTTCAGGTTCATTATGAAGCCATGTGTCTGGGCCTCTCTAGCACTCAAGAGGTAAAAAGCCCAATTTAAATTACAGGCATACTTTTGGATTATTCGAATGCAGTTTTTGTCCAATTTCTAAGAACTCAGTAAGTGTGGGTTGGCAGTACATAGCGGAAGAATTGTGTAACTCTTTTTGTTTTAACAACATTACGTGGTGGCAGTTCTAGGCATGCAAGACTCTTGTCATCTCCACCAACAAACTCAGTGTTTTTCATTTGCTGAACAGCAGCAGGTGCCGTGGGTGTAAAAAAAGGAAATGTTGGCCCACTCTCTGAGACATCTACAGTACTTGTAATATGTGTGCCTGATCCCTGTGACCTTTTATGAGTGCTCCTACTGCTGCTAGATTGTTGCACATCTGATATGCTTCTGCTGATTTGTCTCCCAATCAGACCTGTCATTGCTCTTCAAGTGGAATCTTAATGAGTTTGTGCTTAGATGGAATCTTGTTTTCTCCCCTGCTCACGTTTTTTTACACAGACAACAGATAGCAGCAACAACGTAAGATTTTGTATCATGAGAAATGTATCTCTATGCTGTAGATTTCATTGACTGAGGGTTTCTGATTGACTGCTATTACTACAGGGGCTGGATGATCCATTTGTGTTAGTGGTAGGTATAAATGTCATTGTACTTTGAATCAGCAGCAGAAACACGCATTTTAGCTAGGGTTGTGAATGATGATGACCAGTGTTGCTGCTTATTCAACAATAGTGTGTGACTAGGTGGGGCTTGGATCTGATAGCTGTGACTATGATGATTTTGTATATTTAGGCATCTTGTCCAGAGTCAGATTTTAATTGTTCTCTCAAAGAGTTTTTAGTGATGGAAGATTGAGCCTTTTCCTTTCAGCTAATGTTATGGCCATCTGTATCAGAAGAAGGGGAAGGTGGTGGAGGGATATATTAAGGATCATCATCATCATCAATAATTAAGTCATCAGAAGAATCATCCACTTCCTCCCAACTTCTTTCTTATTCTTTTAGGCTTTCTGAAATTTCTAACAGCTTTTTTTCTATTTTCGTTTTGGGAAGATTTACAGAACATTCACCACTACTTTGTCAAATTGTGTTATTATCACTGTCAGACACAGCAAATGGTTTAACTACTAAACCCTCCTTTGTTATAGTAGCAACACTAGAATGTGACTCATTGCCATCTTCAGTATTCTTAAAAGGTTTAGACTATTACTGCAACTAGTGGTGGGACTTTCATGACACAAACATGAGGAGGAGGATCACCATTAGTTAGTTTTTGCAATACCACTTTACTCACATCCAAGCACTCCTCCTACTCCTTTTCCCTTACCCCTGCCCCTAACACATTTACTGGACATAACATAAGTAGTGTTGATATTTACTTTAAATTATTCAACATAGCTGTTAGCCTATGGAATAATGTTTGTCTGCTTTAAAATAATGTATGTTATACTGTATATCTCTGTCTCTAGTATCTGTCAGTGTCCATCTCAGTCACAGCTCGGGTCAAGACCCCTGTCTATCTTTATCATCTATCTGTCAAAAGTTATGTTTTTTTTTCAGTAAACTTTTCTTGCCTATCATTCTCTACAAAGAAATCACACACACACATTCCCTATAACCAAACTGACTACTTTTTCCCCTTTAGCTAGTGTCAAAATTACAGCAGAAGCTTTCTTTCTCAGTGGCTAAGTGTTAGTGATGCCAGGTAAACTCTGCTGCTTGTCCCCTTGAATTAAGTTTGGGGGGATCCCCCCAATTTCCTAACCCATGAGAGATACCCTGAAAACTGTTAGCATCATTTGAGGATCAGCATTGCCTACTGTGGCAAAGGAGTACCAGATTGTGAGTGCTGACCACATCTATAGTTCTGGAATAATCAACCTTGGGCTCTCCAACTGTTATACATGACTGATAAAAACGTGACCTAGCAACACCAGAGAGGGGTGCTATATTCAAGAAAAAGTAGTATGTTTTATTTGTTCTCAGAGAGATAGGAGCTAATGTCAGTTGATAATGATTAGTGCCTACAGCTCTTGTGTTCAGAAAGGCTGTTATCTTATCTCAACCTGTTTACAAATAATCCTGGACAATGAACTGGTACCTTGGAGCATATGAAAGACTGGATTTTAGTCCTCAGAAAACAAACAGAGAAGTTTTACAGATGCTGCATGAGATACAGGGTATTCAAGTGTATGTGATCCCAGTTTATTTTTAGGTGCCTATGTTACTTTAATTTTATTGCTTCTTATATGCATCCACTAATTGGCCATGTTTCTGGCACTCAAAGGGTTAAATACACAAAAGCTTAGATGGAACATTGGGCTACAAGTATAAAACTAAAACAGGGCAATTCTGGGAATAAAAGCAATATGGAAAAATGTAAATCCACACTGATTTAAAGGGATAGTAATACTTCGTTTTAACTTTATTTTATTTTGTAGGCATTAAAAAAACATGAAGAATGATATAAGTCTTATCTCTCAAACCTTTATGGTTTAAGAGATATTCACAAGCAAAGTGTCCCCCTCCCGCCCCTTTTACTGATGTAACACTTCTCAGCCAGGGCAGAAGGGAGCTGCCCAGGTAGACTGTAGAGAGGGACAATCTTCAATTAAGATAAGGGAAAAAACTGAAAAGCTCGTCAAGGGGGGCAGGGATTTCATTGTTTTCATAGGAAGAAGATTGTCCCCTTCTGTTATCTGTCCAGTCTATGGACTGCATTCCACATCTGAGAAGAGATGGCTTACACTAGGTAAAAGGGGCAGGAGGGGAAACTTTGCTTGTGAATATCTCATAAACCATAAAGGTTTGAGAGATAAGACTTATATAATTCTTCATGTTTTTTTAATGCCTACAAAATAAAATAAAGTATTACTATCCCTTTAACCCCTTCCCGACAATGGACTTACCAGATACGTCTCACAAGTCTCAGAAGTAGTACTGGAAGTCCGGGTCTCCGTGCGGCTGCATGGTGTTCGGGGACTCCGTAATCATTTGGCAAATTTTTTTTTGTATGACGGGCGTTAAGGTGACAGCCGCGTGCGGACGCGGCTGTCACTAAGGGGTTAACCCTTTGAGTGCCAGAGTGGTATCCAATGCACTGATTTGCCATGTATTGGAAACTCAGTTGGCAATCAAAAGGTTAAATGAGACTTTGATGCCCTTGAATTCTAATATTCTCTAATATTAATTTTCAATGCATTAAAGACCTCTCTACCATTCAAGTGAATCTCTGTGTATATAATAATGGGAGTTTTGGGACTAGACTGTTCATTTATTAGATATAGTGAGTCGGTTTGCACTTGGAATTGTTCCTCTCCTGATTTTATGTACATGCCTCTAGCGGCTAAAGCAGTCACTGCGGAGCCCTGGTGCAAACAATTTTTTTGGGTCCGCAACACCAAATATTTCACAGATGCGTAATTAGAACTTATTGGTCCCTGGGGCAAAGGATGCCTCTTTGGATGCTGATACCTGACAGAAGTGCTTACTCTGAACACACTATAACCCCTGCATGCCTTTTAGTCAGTCAGGTTTGGTGGGGGCGCTCTCCCTGGTGGTTCACTCTTTACTGAAACCTATCACTCCCCTTGTTTTCCATTTATTTCGTTTTTCACTTCCAAGCATTTAACCAATCACAAAAATGTCTCAGCTGCAGAATAAATAAATAAACATGGAAACAGCTACTGCGGCTATGGCCTATCCAGCTCAATAAGAGAAATCTATTCTGACATCTTTGCTGCATGAAACCTATCCTGCATGGCAGCGGAATGCGTCCAGCTCCTATACCACTCATAGTGAAACCCAGACATAGCGAGGCTGATGTATTAAGGGGGAGTGTGCCAGTTCTGTTGAAAACTAACTTCCATAGGGGAAAAATAAATGATCCCATTTATTTAAATGTGGCATTTAACCACTTAAATGCTAGATATGTCTCTAATACATTGTGAAGAAGTGTACTGAAGACTTCTTTAGTATTTAAATGAGCAGTAAACTTTTTTATGAAAACCTATATCTTATAGAGCTTTTAGTGATGAGTAAAACAAGGTCACTCCCACCACTGTCAGTTGTTTTAGTCAAATGTTATAAAAGTTCAAATAACTAGGAAATGAATTTACTGGACATTTACTTCCTGAAAGTTCTGACAGGAAGTGAGTCAGTAGTTTCTATCTCATTCTATGCAGAACTGTATGTCACTGACTTTCCTCTCCATTAGAATGTAACAGTATAACTTGGAGTTTCACCATTAGAGGGCACTGTTAATGTAAAAAAACATAGGTTTAAACTGTAATAACTCTGGAAATATGCATCTTTCAGCAGTGAGAGTACCCTTATTTTACTCAATATGAAATGTCCTACAATATGTATGTTTTCATAAATAAGTTTATATATCCTTTAAGAGGGTTAAATGTCCAATTATATCAATAGAGATTTTCCTTTGTCCCTTATGAAGCAGTTGTTTTGCCCCCATAATTGCTCATCCCTAGCTTACTGAATGTGTTTGAGAAGTTTTCAGCATTCAAGGAGTTAAAAGCATGATTTGAACCAACATGCCTTTTTTCTTTGTCCTTTATGTTGCAGTTTAGTTGCTCCAGAATTGCTCTAGTTCTCCTTACAGTGGACTTAGTGAATACAAAATGTGAACTACTTTATTTATATGACATTTAACTCAAAGTGGACCTGTCACTTTAAGATATGTTTATCTTTACAGAGAATTAAAATCTGCCTATATGTTCTGCTAGTCATTTGTCTGAGAAATACATCATTTGGGGAAATTAAGCTTTAGATTCTGGTGATTCAGGGTGGCACTTTATGCTAATTTCCTGGACAGTATCGTAATTAGTTCCTTTCGGGGTAAAGCTTGTAGCTCACTGTGCTATTAGATAACATCACTGTGAGGCTGATGTACTAAGAAGAACTGGGGGGTTATGCACTAAGGTGTGATAAAGTGGAGATCACTTCTCCAGTGTTATAAACTCTCCAAGTCCTATATTGTACTATGGAGTCAATGCATCCGCAGCCATCACAGAGTGCAGAACAGGAAAAGACTGCATTCCAATATATTTACTCTACTCAGGCAGCATCAGTCAGGGGGCCTCTGGTCTTCAAAGGGTTAACCCGATTAAGAATTACTTATCCCTATAGGCATAGAAGCTCTACAGCCACGCCGCTAGACCACCAGGGACTGGAGGTAGGGGCAGTGTGGAGATGAAGGGGGCATTGTGGAGATGAAGAGGGCATTGTGGAAGGGGCATTGTGTAGATGAAGGGGGCATTGTGGAGATGGGGGCATTGTGGAGATGAAGGGGGCATTGTGGAGATGGGAGCACTGTGGAGATGAAGGGGGCATTGTGGAGATGGGGGCATTGTGGAGATGAAGGGGGTAATGTGGAGATGATGAAGGGGGCATTGTGGAGATGAAGGGGGCAGAAGGGGGCAATGTGGAGATGAGATGAAGGGGCAATGTGGAGATGAAGGGGGCATTGTAGAGATGAAGGGGGTATTGTGGAGATGAAGGGGGCAATGTGGAGATGAAGGGGGCATTGTGGAGATGAAGGGGGTATTGTGGAGATGAAAGGGGCAATGTGGAGATGAAGGGGGCATTGTGGAGATGAAGGGGGTAATGTGGAGATAGGGGCATTGTGGAGATGAAGGGGCAATGTGGAGATTTCTGCAGGGGTCCCAGACCTCTTTTTGGACCAGGGGCCCTGGATCCTGTCAGTCCGCTCCTGATCAGAATCTCTCAGGCCTCTCACCGACACTTTACACGGTGACATGATGAAGTCGCCATTTTTACATAGATAACATTTTGATGTTGCTGTTTTGATGTAGGCGACATTTTGACGTCGCCCATTTTGACTGTCCCTATTTACATGGAGACATTTCAATAGCAAATCCCATTTACCACCTGTTCCTTCCCTCATTTCTATCTCTCAGCCTCTTGGATGCAGAGAGGTCTTCAACATGTCTTTTCTAAATCAGTGGGAATTTTCATATTTCCTATATGATACAGTTGATTTTCATAGAACCGCATGACTTTTGCTTTTGTACATATGGCTATTGGGCATAAAAAAATGAAAACAAAAAATGTAATTATTCTGTAGATCAGAATCACCCATCCTAAATGGTTAAATGTGCTCTCGGTTAAACCTCTCTGTCAGGCTGCCACCAAGAAAAGTGTTTTAATGATAAGCTTCAAGTCAACACTAGGATTAGAACTGAATTTATGATGCTTGAAATGAGTTTCACAATCTGCTGGTGATTTATAGAGAAACTGCATCACTCTTACATGACCCTTCTCTGAATTTTAGCAGGTAGAAAGTCAAGTTAAAATTCTGACCATTTGAAAGCCAGAGCTACTGTCTCTCTTCACACATAGATTTAATGGTCAATATCAGTGGACACTCAGAATAGTAATGTAGTGTCTGTGAGTGTGCATGTGTGTATTTGAGTGTGTGCATGTATATATGTGAATATGGGAAGCGTGTGTGTGTGTGTTTATGTGTGTGAATGTGGAGAGTATGTGTGTGTGTGTATGTGTGCATTTATGTTGTGAGCATGTGTGTGTGTGTGTGTTTGAATCTGGTGAGTGTGTGTGTGTTTTTGTGTGTGAATGTGGTGAACATGTCTGTGTATGTGTGTGAAACTGGTAAGTGTGTGTGTGTGTTTACGTAGTTGAATGTAGTGAGCATGTGTGTATGTGTGTGTTGCAATGTGTGAATGTGGTGAGTGTGTGTATGTATGCATGTGTGAATTTGTGTGAGTATGTGTGTGTGTGTGTGTGTGTTTATGTGTGTGAATGTGTTGAGCATGTGTGTGTATGTGTGTGAATGTGGTGAGTGTGTGCGTGTGTGTGTGTGAATGTGTGAATGTGGTGAGTGTGTGTGTATGTGTGCATTTGTGTGAGTATCTGTTTGTGTGCATGTGTGTTTATGTGTGTGAATGTGGTGAGCATTTGTGTATGTGTGTGAATCTGGTATGTGTGTGTGTAGATGTGTGAATGTGTTGAGTGTGTGTGTGTGTATGTGTCCATGTGTATGTATGCATTTGTGTGAGTATCTGTGTATGTGTGTGTTTATGTGTGTGAATGTGGCGAGCATGTGTGTATGTGTTTGAATCTGGTGTGTTTGTGTGTGGATTTGTGATTGTGGTGAGTGTGTGTGTGTGTGTGTGTGTGCATGTGTATGTATGCATTTATGTGAGTATCTGTGTATGTGTGTGTTGCAATGTGTGAATGTGGTGCGTTTGTGTGTGGATTTGTGATTGTGGTGAGTGTGTGTGTGTGTATGTGTGCATGTGTATGTATGCATTTATGTGAGTATCTGTGTATGTGTGTTTATGTGTGTGAATGTGGTGAGCATGTGTGCATGTGTGTGAATGTGGGGAGTGTGTGTGTGTGTGTGTGTGTGTGTGAATATGTGTGTGTATGTGTGAATGTGATGAGCGTGTGGATGAGTGTGTGTGTGTTTCCGAGGGGAAAACATCAAGCGAGAGAGGGATTGAGAAGGATTAGCAAGCAGAAGGATCATAGTATTTAACTCATTTACTGATAGCAAAATAATGCAACCTCTGTCAAAGGTTAAAGGGACAGTGACCCATAGCTATAAAAGCAAACTGGGGCAATACTGGGGGGAAACCAACTGCATCATATGGGGTAACAGACATTTCCAAGAACCACTTAGATTAGAATAGGTATTTTAAACTCCTTGAGTACTAGAGACGTCTCCAGCATAAGGCTTTAATTCTCAAAGGGTTAAGTGCCACAGGGGCCAAGTCCCCTGCAATCAACATCTTGGGAATTTATGAAGCCAGGTAAGTACTGAACATCTTCAAAACAACAACTACAGCGAATGAATTGGCACATTTGTGGATTTTAGATCCCAAGCTGTCTTGCAAAGTGTTTGAATCCTGGCCAACAGACAGAAAATGTTTAGCATTGGTGCCGATTAAGTCAACTTGCTGGTGCACAGTGCTAGTATTTATCCTACTGTCTGCATGTCAACATTCATTTCATTATACCCACTGCTATGTATAGTACGATTGTTTGGGAACGTTTAGACTGCAGAGCGGCTCACTGTGGGCACGCTTTAATTGTATCATTCGTAATGCAAATGTTAGTCTATCATCCCCATTTATAAACTCACAAAAGGAGCAGGGATTACTTTAGTAATACATTGTTGATATAATATTAAATATCAGTTGTTATAGAAAATGTATTGCTTTGTTAGCCTCTACAATTTTTGTCTTGTTGAGAAAATTTGAAGCATTGAAATCCTTTTTAGCGTCTGTTGTGACCCTTCAGGGTGCCAGAGAGGCTGGTGAGATCTCTGTGATGCCCATAGGATTAACTCTTTGGTTGCGGGAGAAGTATATAATGCATTACTTTGCAATGGCTGGGAAGATGCATCTAATATCCAATGGATAAACACCCATTATAAGTGAAGCCTCTCATTTGAAGGGAATAGAAAATTAACCCTTTGAATGCCAGAGGGGTACATAACACACAAGTCAAGATCTGTAATAAAAATTTCCCAAGCAATGGGAATTTTTGTTTGTTTGTTTGTTTATGTCTTTTTTTTTTTTTTTTTTTTTTTTAATGAAAAAAGTCTACTTCTCCTTTAACACAATTCTACAGGGCCTGAGCAGTGACAAACTTCCTTCCTACTAAATCCATGTACTCTAACTTAACGATCAAAGCCTTTTCATTCAATTTTGACTGGCCCAGTTAGAGTACAGGTCTTTAGAAGTGAAGAACTTTGTCCCTGTTCAGACCCTGTAGCAAAGTGTCAGAGCCTGAAGACATCCATGTCAATTAACCTCTCAGATGCAGGATACAAGTGAAGCAGAATTGCTACAATAAAAATATATTGGCAGTATTGTGAATTTTAGTGCTGCCGTTCAGAAAAGGCGTGCCATAATAGCAGCTAGTATTTATTATTAAAGGAAAACTTACACCTCCTAATAATAACCCCACACACACAACTTATTATGACCAATAACCTTAATAGCCCCTATGAATTATTTCTTTGTCCCTTTGCCAAGAGATAACATCTTTAAGTCTTGGATGTCATGTACATGGAGGCAGACATGACAGTTGCTAGCAGCACAACAGCTTAAAAACTCCAAACCTCACAAGAGTCCCACTTTAAGAGTGGCATTCCTCTTTGACAACCACATCCCTTTATCCCTTATTCCCACCCTTGTGTCCCTTCTTTTAGGAGATCAGACTGTGTGATGTGTATATAAGTTTATCACATTGCTCCACAGCAATAAAACTCACATTAATGTTTGTATAAACTTCAGTATATGAGTTTATACATTAGTCTGTGTAATTAAAATATATTGATATTCTCTTAAAGCATTCATTCAGTTACACAAAGAGGTGTCAATAGGTCATGAAATAACCTAAAAACTCTCTGTAATGCCCTGCCTACCAGACACACTAGGGTTGCCACACAGCCGGTATATTACCGGCAGGCCGTTAAAAAATTGGCTTCTGTCCAATGTTAAGCTTATGGAGGGAATGCCATGGCCAGTATTTTTTTGAAGAAAAGGTGCCAACCCTAAGACACACACCCAACAACACCACCTAAAACATGCGTCCCTGTTTGATCATTGAAATGTTGGGAGGTATGAAACTCCAACCAAAGCACTTTTTCCTGGTTCACTTTGACATGACATCCAGGGTTGGTTGAAGATGAGGGGCTATGCACTAAGCCGTGATACAGAGGTGATAAAGCAGAGATAACTCCTCCAGTGATGTCACTACTCCAATTCCTATATTAATCTATATTAATTTATAGAGCCTATGCACTAAGATCTCTCCAATAACACAGGAACTGGAGAAGTGATATCACTGGAGAAGTCATCTCCACTTTATCCCCCTTTTGTGCATAACCTCTGATATCTCTTAAGCAAAGACACAAATGCAAAATTCATAGAGGCCATTAGGTTTTTCTGGCCATAGGAAGGTAATTGGAGGGTTATTATTATGAGGTGTTATTTCTCATTTATATTCCTAAATAATGTGTTTTCTTTCTATATTATGGCCTAATTTATCAAGCAGAAGAGGTTCAATTCTCGAGCAAACCAACTGTGTCATATTTAAATGGGAACATTAAGCCATTGAATGCTAGCAATATGTTGTCAAGAATTAAGTGATGTTATGTTATGTCCCCTATGATGTAGTTGGGAGTGCTTCAAAATTGCACCATTTTAGTTTGCTGGATTAGGCCTGTGAAGAAACAGAAGGTTAAACTTTCATGTCCTTGTGATATGTGAGGACTGTGGGATTACATGGACATTACAGCAATACATCTGCTATAGACTTTTCCCATTTTATGTTCTTTGAACTCAGCCTTTCCATCTATTGGTTTTCTGACATGCATAGCAGCATTGTTTTCTACATTGCCACTACTGGTTGGTAACATGCATAGCGGCATTGTCCTGTGCACTGCCATCTATTGGTTGGTGACATGACTTAATTACTTAATTATTAATTACTTAATTATAACCCCCCATCCTACACCTCAATTTTATGAGATGCTGTTATGATAGTTATATGTTTTGTATTCTGTGTATTATTATTATAAGCATGTCACATCTCCCCATGTTAAATGTAGACTGTGAAAGGCCTGGTATTGAATTTGAAGATGACTAGATGTTTGTTTCTAGCCTTGAAGCAGACATTTGGGTTCTGTTACTATGGGGGTAGTGATTGACAACACCAGCCTGGTGTAGCCAAAAGTGCTTTATCAAAGGTGGTGTTGTCTTGTCAGGCTATAGGGTCTAGTGCCTGTCTATGGTGAGGAGGTGTTGGAGTAGAGGGGTTAGTGCCTTCCTGGAGAGGTGTTGGAAGCAGAATGTACTGTACCTGCTCCCCGGAAATAAGGCAGAGGTATTCATGTCTGCCTAGTGGAGACTTCACAGCAGAATGGACGATACCTGCTCTGCAGTGACCTGTTTCTGTGGGTAGAAGTACGAGTCCCTACCCAAGTCACTGTTCAACATGGGCTGGCTGACCTGAAGGTCTTGCAGTCCAGTTCAACACCTCTCCTCTGAGTGGTGCAACTAGATCCAGTGGCAAATAGCCTAAGTCTGTGTGGTGGTCCTCTGATACCAGTCCAGTGTAAATGACCTGGTAGGTACCCCCGTAAGCTACAGGGGCGGGTACCTGGGGCCGTCACATTTGGTGGCAGAGGTGGGATCTCTTGCACTACAGTGTCCAAACCACCACCGGGATTCACTTCCATCGGGTGGTCCAGAGGAGGGCACAGCCAGAGCCTGAGATGGAAGCCATTTATGAGCATCTGAGTGTTGTAGCCTTGAAGGAACTGATTGAAGCCAGGGGATCTGATCATGGTCAATGCAGTAAGCCAGAGCTTGTTGCTCAGCTGATCAAAATGGATGTGGAGGCTGGCATAGCTAAGACCCAAGCTCCACCACAAAGAACAGAGACCCCATTTCAGCAGAAGATGCGAGCAAGACTGACTTACCTGATGAAACCCGTCTCTCATGTCATCATGATGGAGGTATTGCGGCAGGTTCGGGCAGAGCTAGATCATGCAGGAGACCTACTTGATGCTGGGTCCTGGATAAGCAGTGGCACAGTAACTGACCTCAAGGTAACCCACCAGCCTGTCAAAGATCAGGAGGTGGAGGTGAACCTCAGGGAGGGATGCCAGATAGCCAGTCTTGGTCTCCAACCAGCTTCCTGCAAAGAGATGCCTGCGGAGCTCCACTGTAAGGAAGCCAGTGAGGGTGTAGAGAGATTGTTGCTTAGTAGTGTCGTGGAACTGGAGGATGGAAGTCAGTGGGATGTCTCTGCTTACCAACAGTCACTGCAGGACATGAAGGTAGATGACCCAAATGTTCCTGGTCAAGTGGCAGAAGGTGTCACAGAGAGGGAGGCAGTTCCTCAAAATGATGGCTGTGGAGCAAGTAGTCACACACTTCATCCACCCACCGACAGGCCAAGTACAAGTGGTGTTGCAGCCGTAGAGACGGCAGAGTGCAATGTGCTGAATTTCTGCATCAGTCCCTTGGCTGAAAGGTGGGATCCATTTCGCTTGGCCCAAAGGACCTTCAGTTCGTTACCCCTGGATAAAGGAGGTGGGACAATGGTGTTTTAAATGCCCTGTAAATCTGGTGAGTCTGCAGGGGGCCTGTGGGAGACCACCCACAATTCACTTATTTGGGAGGGGGGGAAGTTTGAAGAAAAAGGAGGTTAACTGTTTATGTCCTGTGATTTGTGAGGAATGTGGGATTACATGGACATTACAGCAATACATCTGCTATGGCCTTTTCCCATCTTAAGGCATTTGAACTCAACCTTGCTATCTATTGGTTGGTGACATGCACAGCAGCGTTGTGCTGTGTACTTCCACCTATTGGTTGGTGATATGCATAGCGACATTGTTCTGTGCACTGTAATCTATTGGTAGGTGGCATGCATAGCGGTATTGTTTTGTGCACTGCCACCTATTGGCTGGTGACATGCATAGCAGCATTGTTCTGTGCACTGCCACCTATTGGTTGGTGACATGCATGGCAGCATTGTTCTGTGCACTGCCACCTACTGGTTGGTGACATGCATTGCTGTGAGTCCCATGTGAGTAGCCAATAGTCAGGCAGTATGCAAATATGTTACTACTGCATTCCTGTACCTCCAGTCTTCAATTTCTTAATTATATCCCCCCATCCTACACCCAAACATTATGAGATGCTATTCTGATGGTTATGTTTTACATTCTGTATATTATTTTATTTTGTTTATATGCATGTGGTGTCACCCCAAGTTAAATGTAGACTGTTAAAGTCCTAGTATTGAGTTTCAACAAGTTTAGATATGTGCTTCTTCTGGAAGCAGATTTTGTTCTGTTTACTGTCAGTTATAGGTGTGCTGTTCTTGGCACTGTCACCTATTTGTTGGTAGTATACATGTTAGTATTGTTCTGTATACTATTATCATCTCTTGGTTGGTAACAGTTATTGCTGTGAGTCTCATGTGAGTAACCAATTGGCAGCTAGTAGCTAGTATTATATCCCCCTATCTTACACCCCTACATTATGAGATGCTGTTCTGATGGTTATGTTTTGTATTGTGTATTATTATATTTTGTTTATATGCATGTTGTGTCACCCCAAGTTAAAGGAATAGTAATACTTTGTTTTATCTTTATTTTGTAGGCATTAAAAAAAAAAAAAAAAAAAACTATGAAGAACCATTTAAGTCTTATCTTTCAAACCTTTATGGTTTGAGAGATATTCACAAGCAAAGTTTCCCCTCCCGCCCCTTTTTCCTAGTGTAAGCCATCTCTTCTCAGATGTGGAATGCAGTCCATAGACCAGACAGATAACAGCAGGGGACACTCTTATTCCTATGAAAACAATGAAATCCCTGCCCCCCTTGACAAGCTTTTCAGGTTTTTCCCTTATATTAATTGAAGATTGTCCCTCTCTGCAGTCTACCTGGGCACCTCCCTTCTGCTCTGGCTGAACAGTGTTACATCAGTAAAAGGGGAGGGAGGGGGATACTTTGTCATTGAATTACTCTTGAAATACAACTCTGACAGAATTGAAATAACACTCTCCAAAGTCCAAATACTATGATGATTAATTAGAGCTGCTTTTATTATGAAACATTACTATCCCTTTAAATGTAGACTGTGAAAGTCCTGGTATGGAGTTTCAAAAAGTTTAGATGTGTGCTTCTACTTCTGAAGCAGATGTTGTTCTCTGCACTGCCATCTATTGGTAGTTGGCATGCATAGCAACATTGTTCTGTGTACTGCCACCTGTTGGCTGGTGACCTGCATAGCAGCATTGTTCTGTGCACTGCCAACTATTGGTTGGTGACATGCATGGCAGCATTGTTCTGTTCACTGCCCACCTATTGGTTGATGATATGCATTGCTGTGAGTAGCCAATAGTCAGTTGGTATGCAAATATGTTACTATTGCGTTCCTGTACCTCCAGTCTTCAATTTCTTAATTATATCCCCCCCATCCTAAACACCAACATTATGAGATGCTATTCTGATGGTTATGTTTTGCATTCAGTGTATTATTATATTTTGTTTATATGCATGTTGTGTCACCCCAAGTTAAATGTAGACTGTGAAAGTCCTGGTATTGAGTTTCAACAAGTTTAAATGTGTGTGTTTCTACTTCTGTAACAGATGTTGCTCTGGTGGTTGGTGACTTTCATTGCTGTCTATCTTACCACCTGGTGAGTGTCATAGCAGTGTTGTTGTGTGCTCTGCTATCTGATGACTTGCATAGCAGCATTGATGTGTGCACTACCCCCTGTTGTCTGGTGACTTGTATGGCTGTTTTCAGGGCTGGATTTATATCTCAGGAGCCTGCAGGCACAGAAATCTGAAGTGAGTGCCCCCCCTATTGGCAATCTCCACTGGACACCTCCTCAATGCTCCTAATGTCCACATTGCCCCCATCATCTCTTTATTGCCCTCACATTGCCCCATCAGCTCCACATTTCCCCCACCATCTCCATATTGTCCTCACATTGCCCCCCATCAGCTCCATGTTACTCTCACATTGCTCTCCATCAGCTCCACATTGCCCCCATATCTCCAAATTGCCCCACCATCAGCTCCAACTTGCCCCCATCAGCTCCATGTTACCCTCACATTGCCCTCCATCAGCTCCACATTGCCCCCACCATCTCCAAATTGCCCCCATCAGCTCCAACTTGCCCCCACCATCTCCATGTTGCCCTCACATTGCCTGCCTCCTTCCCATTGTCCGTTTCCTACCTCCCTGGCAGGAGATCTGTCATTTGTGCCTCCTTTAGCACACTCCTGTTAGCGCTGGAGCTCCCGTGCGGTCTCCTATTCAGGAATGCAGAGCGCTGGGAGATGATGTCAGGGAGCTCAGCACTTACAGGACTGTGCCAAAGGAGGCACAGACCTGTCCTGCCAGGGAGGTAGTAAATAGACAATGGGGGGGGGGTGCTTGCAATGTGAGGGTGACATGGAGTGGATGCTGGCGCAGCCAGCGAGGTGGCTATTTTTTTTTTTTTTTTTTTTTAAAGAATAATAATAATAAAAAAAAATCCCATTGGCAGGCGCCCCTCGGTGGCGTGCACCTGTAGGCAGATACCTACTTTGCCTTATGGCCCTGGCAGCATTGTTGTGTGCACTGCCACCTATTGGTTGGTGACATGTATGGCAGCATTGTTGTGTGCACTGCCACCTATTGGTTGGTGCCATGCGTGGCAGCATTGTTGTGTGCACTGCCACCTGTTGGTTGGTGACATGCATTGCTGTGAGTCCCATGTGAGTTGCCAATAGTCAGGTGGTATGCAAATATGTTACTATTGCATTCCTGTACATCCAGTCTTCAATTTCTTAATTATATCCCCCCATCCTAAACCCCAACATTTTGAGATGCTATCCTGATGGTTATGTTTTGTTTTCTGTGTATTATTATATTTTTAGATGCATGTCGTGTCACCCCAAGTTAAATGTAGACTGTGAAAGTCCTGGTATAGAATTTCAACAAGATGTGCGTGTGCGTGTTTTTGAAGCAGATATTTAGGTTCTGTCTTTGGGGCTGGCGATTACCAGCACCAGGCTGGTGTAGCCAAAAGAGGTATGTTAAAGGCTGTGTTGTTCTATCAGAGTAGAGAGGCTAGTGCCTGCCTGGAGGTGGTGTTATGAGCAAAGTGTACTGTACCTGCTTCCTCAGCAAGAAAGCAGAGGGGTTAGTGCTTGCCAATAGGAGACTTTCAGCTGATGGGATGATACCTGCTCTGCAGTGACCTGTTCTAGTAGGTAGAGTTGTGAATTCCTATCTGGGTCACTGCTCTACATGGTTTGGCTGCACCTGGAGGTCTTCCAGTCCGGTTGACCACCTCTCCTCTGAGTGGTGCAACTAGATCCAGTGGCAAATGGCCCAGGTCTGTCTGATGGTCCTCTGAGGCCAGTCTAGTGTATATGACCTGGTAGGTACCCCTAAGCTACAGGGGTGGGTACCTGGGGTTGTCACAAGGCCCTTAACCCATTGCGTTCCAAAGGGTACACAAAGTATTGCAAAGCAATGAATTGCATACCCCTCTGGCACTCAAAGGGTTAACATCTTAGATATAACTAATATCTCCAAAGCATTGCAAAGCAACACTATAAAGATCTTGCTTGCATTTAATAGGTGAATAGATTATTCTCTCTTTTATAGTCATAGCAAATCTCCTCTTTGAGAAAATTCCTCTCCATCCACCTCTTTTTCTTTTAATTTCCTCCAATATTATAATTATTAATTTTGAAATTGTCAGTTGCCACTCAAATTATATTTTCACAGTCAATTACTTAGAGCAAGTTAATAAATTCCATTTTCGTTTTATTAGAGCTCACAGTTTTATTGAACTTTTATAAAATGCCAGAAGAAGAATGTTTAACACTTTAAACTATGTTATTTCTCAAGCAAGAATAAAGCTGTTTTTTTTTTCGAAGGACGGAGGCAGCCGGCCCTGATCCTCAAAAGCTATGGTGCAAATTTTTAGGACTTCTCTGCTTGAGTATAGTGACTCAATCACTTCAAATGATCCACCCTTGATCAAGGAGCAATATCATGAAAATGGGCACCATTGATAGGTCCTGATAACCAGAGATGGCTGTTCCTGCCAAAGCAATGTCTTCCCATTAGCCTCTCAGCTTGAAGGCCAATTAAATGCAAATATATGAGTTCTATTGTTTTTGATGATACCTTTTTTTTTTTTTTTTTGAACTAACAGTAACAGTAAATAACAGTAATAGTAAATATTTCAATAAAAGCTTTAGAAAGGTCATGTCCCTTCTTTAGGTCAAGAAAGTACAAATCACAAAGTTTGTCTAAAGCAATTCCGAATTCCAAAGCACGATAACAATCTAGGGTAAAACAGTGAGTGCGGCTTAGGGTTAAGAAAATGAAATCCTTCCTTTTTACCAACCATTGGATTTGGCAAAGGCCAGAGGCGTAACTAGAAGCCACGGGGCCCTGGTGCAAGAATTGCCATGGGCCCCCCTCTGACCTCACTGGCCCCCCTCAACCACATTGGCCACCTCTACATTGCCCCTCATTCTCCACAATGCCCTTTCCACAATGCCCCTCATTCTCCACATTGCCCCTTTTTCTCCACAATGCCCCCTCCACATTGCCCCCATCACAATGCCCCTCATTCTCCACAACGCCCCCATCACAATGCCCCTCATTCTCCACAATGCCCCTTCCACACTGCCCCTCAATCTCCACACTGCCTCTTCAAAAATGCCGCCATCACAATGCCCCCCATTCTCCACATTGCCCCTACTGACCCCCCCCCCCGTCCTCCTATCTCGAGTCCCTGGTGATCTAGCGGTGTGCCGAATGAGGCACAGACCTCTGGAACACAAACTCCCGCGCGGTTGTTAGTAATGCAAAGCGCTGGGAGATTATGTCATCTCCCAGCACTCTGCATTATTAAAGCGCTGGCCGCCGGGAGATCAGCTGTTCTGCGGGCGCGTGGCAAGGAGGTCGCAGGGGGCGGCCGGGCCCCTGAGCGTGACGGGCCCGGTCGCAGGTGCGACCCCTGCGACCCCTATTGTTACGCCACTGGCAAAGGCTGAGCATGATGGACACTTGTCTTTTTTCAGCCTTCTCAAATATGTTATGGTGCTACTAAAACAATACAAATACAAAACTTCAGAAGTGCTACAGTTGATCCATATAAGTTCTTAGACACCACAAATCCCAGCAGCCATGAGATCTGATCCGCTATCTATGGCCCACTCTGTATTCTGATGTAACAACACAGGAAAAACAATAAAAAATATCTTTTATTAGTAATATTAAAAGCACATCACAATTTAAATCCCAATCGTGTGTCTAGAATATAGAAGCCTGCAGTAGCAGTAACTGTTGGGTAGACCGGGGGGGTTCACTACTACTACTTAGATTGTAAGCTCTGTGGGGCAGGGACCTCTTATCCTAATGTATACTCACCTGTTGTTCCCCTTATAACTGTCTATGTAAGCACTTAATCACCGCACTTATTGTACCCCTTCTATATGAAATGTAATCTGTAAAGTACACTGGTTGGCTCTATATAAATAAAAATATACAATACAATACACTAACCAGTGATAAAGAGGTGATAAAGTAAAGATAACTTCTCCAGTTTACCACTTCTCCGATTCCTATGTTATTCTATTAAGCCTATGCACTAAGATTTCTTCAGCTCTGGAGATTTTAGTGAATAGGCTCCATTTTATCTCCACTTTATCACCTCTTTATCACTGCTTAGTGTCCCCCCCCAGATCTCTAATACCTTCTACTAAACGCTCGAATCAGGAAGTATGTAAATAAAACTGTAGAGGATTCTCAGCTATGATATGTATTCAATGAACACTACCAAGTTTGCGGGCAAATAGTAAAATAGGCAAGGTACAGGCCCAGTGTGGATTCTGAGAAAGTAATAATATAGTAAATTAAACAAATCTTTCTCGTTAGAGATTGTGTGATCTAAACTGTGATGTATTATCAGTTAGCTACAATGCAAATGCGGTCAATAATTAATATATACAAAGTGTAGCCCTAGTTTGGATACCAATGCAATACCCAGTGCAATCAAAGTTTGGTAACAGTGTTACTAAGCTGCTGTGGTGTATATTAAGTAAACCATATCTCAGATGCAGGCAATCAATCAAATATAAAAAATATAGGCCTAGTATGGATATCAGGGTGTCTCCATGCAGTCAAAGAAGCGGTCACAGTCCCATGCCTCTAAATAAGTAATCCCACATGTACTCAATAGACCTATGTGTTTTGCTATCTATACTGATGGCTTCTTCAGGGAAAAGTTACTGTATGTGTGTTACACCAGATTATTTATACCTTATACCCGAGGTGTGCCATGATGCTGTCATTTGACAGGGAGTGGCTATGAAGACGAACCCATATCTACTGGTGGGATCGATACTATGTCAACATATGTTAGATAGTGAAATGCCTCCTTTGAAAGGATTTATAAACATGCCACTAATCTTTAAGGATATTTGATCAAACAATTCACAATAATTAAAATTATACTGATTCTGCTGTGAAATACAACTTCCATTATCTGCAGTCTGCAGATGTCAGTTTGGCTGTCTGGTGATGGAGTTGTAGTTCACAACAGATGGAGAGCTCTCTGTTGCCTGCACTCACTGCCTTAAATCTTACCACAAATGAGAATAGCCTACAGTAAGTTCACTTGTTCGGTCTTAGATTTGGAATTTAAAGATTTGTTGTTTTTGGCTTAATCAGTTTACACTCATAGGGCGAGATGTTCAGAAAGTGGTGATAAATGAAATTGTTTGTAATCAGAATAAAAACGTTCTTACACCATGATCCGTCAATTCTCAGACATGTTTCCTTATTTTTTTGCATTCAATTCCGCCATCTCCGTCAAAGGGAAAAAGCCATCTTAAAAGTGGGTGTGGTTTAATCTTCCGTCATAATGTAAGGTATTTTCAAAAAAAAATATTCGTTTGAATGTCATTTTTTTGTCTGATTAACGTCTTTTTTTCCCGACATAATAAAAGAGGTCTAAACTTGGAGAAGAAAAATTAAAGTACTAAGAAGAGATTTTTTGTTTCAAAGACAAAAAAATGTCCTTGTTTCTTTGAAAAGTTTAGTTTCAAAGACAAAAAAGTCCTTGTTTCTTTGAAATGTTTTGTTTTAAAGATGAAAAAATGTCTGTTTCTTTGAAAATTTTCGTTTCAAAGAAAAAAAGTCTGTTTTTTTTTTAAAGTTTTGTTTCAAAGACAAAAAAATGTCTGTTTCTTTGAAAAGTTTTGTTTTAAAGACAAAAAAATGTCTTTGCTTCTTTGAAAATTTTCATTTCAAAAAAATTTTTAAGATCAGAATTTTTAACGGCAATGTTCAATGAGATCTTCTTACCATAATTTTTAATTCTTTAGATGAATGTTCAAATGTGATGGATTTACTTCTGAAAATATGGTCCTTCTTTTACCACCAACTCATGATTCGACAAGTTTTTCATTATGATTAGTGTTGAGCGAGCACCCCGATGCTCGGGTGTTCGGGTGCTCTGACCGAGCACCCCCGGAGGCTCAAGTGCTCGGCCGAGCACCCGAACCCCATTGAATTAAATGGGAGGACTCGAGCATTACACCAGGCACCCCCTGCTCTGATGAGGGGAGGGTGCCTGGTCAATGCCCCCCTTCATCTCCACAATGCCCCTCTTCCACAATGTCCCCCTTCCACAATGTCCCCCTTCCACAATGTCCCCCTTCCACAATGTCCCCCTTCATCTCCGCAATGCCCCCTTCATCTCCGCAATGCCCCCCTTCCACAATGTCCCCCTTCCACAATGTCCCCCTTCATCTCCGCAATGCCCCCTTCATCTCCGCAATGCCCCCCTTCCACAATGTCCCCCTTCCACAATGTCCCCCTTCATCTCCACAATGTCCCCCTTCATCTCCGCAATGCCCCCTTCATCTCCGCAATGCCCCCTACCTCCAGTCCCTGGTGGTCCAGCGGAGCGTCTGTAAGATCTGTGCCTCCTTCGGCACAGATCCCTGCCACCCGAACATGGCGGGCGAGCACATGGCGGTACTCGTACGAGTACCGCCATGTGCCGAGCAGAGCGATGCTCGAGCCGATCCGAGCATCGGCCGAGCATGCTCGCTCAACACTAATTATGATGACTTTTTCAACATCTCGCCCATAGGCTTAGAGCATTTAGCCCTTTGGAAGTACTGAAGAAATTCACAAAGAGTGAAGAACTTTTCTTGAAGGAACTTATTCTGTGAAATTTTTAAGCCATCTCTTCAGATCTAATTTACACAATCTTTCTTCTTTAATACTGTATTCATTGTCACACAGAGTAGGTAAAGAAATATCCTAACCCATATGAAAGTATGAGGATACTTTGGGTGTGAAATCTGGTGGTAACCCCAATGTGACTGAATCTTGATTGAAGCCCAGATAAATGTCTAAGTGAGTGAGCTTGAAGTTTATCTAATATTCTAGATGAAGTGAATGCCGCTAACATATCTGTCTTGCGAGAAAGAAACTTCAGTGAACGTGATGATAACAGTTCAAAAGAAGTGTCCAATATTACTGTTAGAATTAGGTTTAAACCTTTAAGAACACTCTGGGGGAGATGTATAAAAGTGGAGTTATAAAGAAAGTGTCTGTGAAATTGTCTCAAAACAATATATGTATAAACATCTAGTGACATTTTTGTTAAGTGCTAACTCCAGTTAGTTGACTTGTTGAAAAGTGAAGTAGAAATGGTCTTGGCCAAATAAGAAATGTGACCCAATGTATTTATAAAAAAATAAAATAAAGGCAGTTTTAGTGATTACATCTTAAAGGGATAGTAATGTTTCATAATAAAAGCAGCTCTAATTAATCATCATAGTATTTGGACTTTGGAGAGTGTTATTTCAGTTCTGTCAGAGTTGTAGTTCAAGAGTAATTCAATGACAAAGTATCCCCCTCCCACCCCTTCTACTGATGTAACACTGCTCAGCCAGGGCAGAAGGGTGGTGCCCAGGTAGATTTCAGAGAGGGACAATCTTCAATTAAGATAAGGGAAAAAAATGAAAAACATGTCAAGGGGGGCAGGGCTTTCATTGTTCTCCTAGGAAGAAGATTGTCCCCTTCTGTTATCTGTTTGGTCTATGGACTGCATTCCACATCTGAGAAGAGATAGCTTACACTAGGTAAAAGAGGCGGGAGGGGAAACTTTGCTTGTGAATATCTCTCAAACCATAAAGGTTTGAGAGATAAGACTTATATCGTTCTTCATGTTTTTTTAATGCCTACAAAATAAAATAAAGATAAAATGAAGTATTACTATCCCTTTAACTCCAGGTATAACTTGTTCTTAATGGAAGCATATAGTGACAGCTATGTGTGCGAAAAAATATTTGCAGGTGCAAATTTTCTCAGAATATTCTCAGATTTGATAAATCTTTGGCTAGATAATGATGGGTAACATGAGAACCTAAAAAAACTTCCTAGTGAAAAGACATGGAATTTGCCAGTGTTGGAACATATCCCTTTAATGAATCCATTAGACACAAACTCTACAAGATAAGGTATAGATGGAGACACCCTATATGAAAAAGGAAAAACACTTGGAGTGGTGTGCCTATGAGCTCATTTTAACAAGTGTTTCCTGTCTTACCTAGGGAGGACAGGCTCTCACAGATGTGCTGCCCTATTGACCCAGAAGGTAAGTAGATAAAAGAGCAGTTACAAACAACACAGTCTGCTGTATTTCTACTCTTGATACATGTATATTTGGTAAGAAGTCTATTTCTATAAGTTTGAACAAAAGTCTACTTCTACAAAAGAAGGATGTATAATTAATTGGGTTCATTAAATCCCATCACAACGTTTGGGAATGTCACGGTTTTGTAAGAACACTCAGACAAATATGGTAAGGTTAAGATCAGATTTATTACTGAAAATAAATAATCAGGAAGGAAGTGTAACAACCTACTCGGGCCCAGATAGGCACAATACCGTAGTACTTCCCAAATCTGTCACAGGTCAGGATGGAAACAGAAATTCTATACAAATGTAAGACAATACTAAAGGCAAGAAGTGTTGATCCGTAGACTGGACGCTGGAACAGAGCAAACCACAGTAGTACCAAGGCTGCGGGAAGGCACACAGAGACTAGCGGCAAGTAGCTACAGGGTAATTCCCTAGAACGCTAGGGAGGCTGGGGCACAGACATGCCGGAAGACTGGCAGGCAACAGAGACCCTAGAATGATAGGGAGTATCGGAGGCAACACACAAACAGGAACTGGCCAGTGACAGGATCCCTAGAACACTAGGGATTATCAGAGGCAACTCACAGACAGGCTATTGGCAAGAAACCGGATCCCTAGAAAGCTAGGGAAAATCGGAGGCAACTCACAGACAGGATACTGTCAAGTGACCAGAACCCTAGAATGCTAGGGAGTATCAGAGGCAACTTCACAGACAGGCTATCTGCAAGTAACTGGATCCCTAGAACAATAGGGAGATCGGAAGCAACTCACAGACAGGCTACTGACAAGTGACCGGATCTCTAGAATGCTAGGGAGTATCGGAGGCAACTCATAGACCGGATACTGGCAAGTGACCGGATCCCTAGAATGCTAGGGAGTAGCAACAGCGGTAACTACTTGCAGCTCAGTCTCCCTAGAATGCTAGGAAGTTGCAGACAGAAGATACGGCAAGAGCAAGGGCGGAGCACTACAGGATGCTAGGAGCTGTAACGGAGGTCTGCTGAGTGGTAATGAGAGTGAGAGTTAATGAGGCTCAAAGTACCGCCCACAGAGGGGTCAGAAGCCAGAATGCCAGATCGGTACACACAGGGTAGTCAGCCAGTCCTAGTCAGCAAAGAAAGTGGGTACTCAGCCAAAGCCAGTTCGGTACACACAGAGGTAGTCAGCCAGTCCTAAACGGCAACAGAAGCAGGTTCTCAGCCAAAGTCAGTTCAGTACACACGGAGGTAGTTAGCCAATCCTAGTCGGCAACGGAAGCAGAATCAACTCAGGAGCAAACAGGAAGCGTAGTCAGTCGAGCTGAGTCATACACGGAGCTAGGAACATGCAGCAACTCAAACGCTGAAAGAATGACAGGGCTGGGTATAAAAGGGCTAACCCTAGGCGGAGTCAGAACCCAGTAATCAATAAGAACCATGCAGGGTGAAACCCGGAAGTAGCAATGTCGCCATGTAGAAAAAGGATCACGGGCACCGTCATAGGAAACCACTGTTTTCATGAAATACAAATTATTAAACACAATGGAAAAAAACCCATAAAGGGATAGCTATACCTCAATTAAAGTTTAGCTCCAAGTATTATTTACAATTCTTTTAACATGTTGATCTATATATAGTTACTTACAGATTTGTAGTTCAAAAGCTATTCAAGATGAAAGGATCCCCATCCCGCCCCTTTCACTGCATCATTCTGCCTCTCTGTCTGGTCTGGATGATGCGTGACGAGGGACAATCTTCAGAAAACAGAGGGGAAATCCTGCCCTCCTTCATCAAGGGGACAGGGTTTTCCTTATACTTACTGTGTGAAGATTGTCCCTCAACACATGCTTTCTGTCCCACCACCAGACTATAGATCTAAGGGGAACCGCCTAGAAGGGTTGGGAAGGGTATCCTTTTGTGTTCAATAGCGTTTGAACCACAAATCTGCAAGTAACTATATATAGAGCAACATGTTAAAACATTTCAGGGGCGGACTGACCATACGGGCATTCAGTCACGGACCGAGGGCCCGTGACCGAAGGGGGCCCGCCGCCGCTTCCAGCGCTGCTCAGCAACTCTCCAACAATGGCTGTCGGCGCGCCGTTCTAGTAATACAGAGCGCTGGGAGATGACATCATCTCCCAGCCTCTGCATTACTAGAGGCGAGCGGGACTTTGCACAGCCAAGCCGCTAGACCACCAGGGACTGGAGGTAGGGGCAGTGGGGAGATGAAGGGGCGATGTGGAGATGGGGGCATTGTGGAGATGAAGGGGGCATTGTGGAAGGGGCATTGTGGAGATGAAGGGGCATTGTGGAGATGGGGCATTGTGG
This sequence comes from Rhinophrynus dorsalis, assembly GCA_037306005.1. NCBI lineage: Eukaryota > Metazoa > Chordata > Amphibia > Anura > Rhinophrynidae > Rhinophrynus > Rhinophrynus dorsalis. Next base: position 46,382,413 of record CM074727.1, on the reverse strand, counting down.
AGATGAAAGGGGGCATTGTGGAGATGATGAAGGGGGCATTGTGGAGATGAAGGGGGCAATGTGGATATAGGGGCATTGTGGAGATGAAGGGGGCAATGTGGAGATGAGATGAAGGGGCAATGTGGAGATGAAGGGGGCATTGTGGAGATGATGGGGGTATTGTGGAGATGAAGGGGGCAATGTGGAGATGAAGGGGGCAATGTGGAGATAGGGGCATTGTGGAGATGAAGGGGCAATGTGGAGATTTCTGCAGGGGTCCCAGACCTCTTTTTGGACCAGGGGCCCTGGGCCCTGTCAGTCCGCTCCTGAAACATTTAAAATAATACTTGGAGCTAAACTTTAATTGAGGTATTACTATCCCTTTAACTAAAAATGAGAAACTAACAATTTGAATAAAATACCTCCAATTGCATTTGCCTTTCCTAGCAAGTTTCATAAAAAATGCAACATTTCAGTACAGTATAAAAGCTTATGTGACATTAAAGTTAATGGGTACATCAGCAGGAAGATGACTTGAGGCAGAGGAGTAAATATGGCGCTCTGTGTGGTCTCATTTATCAGAGCATGGTAAGCCCAGACAAGCCAACTCCACTTGTATATAAAGCAGGAGGGTCTATGTTTGCAGTTGCCTAAAAGAAACTTTGTACAACTAAAACTATTTTTCTCTCTACAGACGACTGAGAATTTAATTTAGACAGACTGCAAAAGACTTCAATGCATGTTAATAAAATCTACAGGCTCAAATTTCTTAATGAGTCCTAGTACTCGTCACAATCATTTCTTCCGCCTGTAATTAATTTTGTTTAACTTTGTTAGCTTTAATAACTTTCTCCTTCTCAATGAGGTTATGAGAACAGACAGTTTTATGCTATTACCTAGGTCATATTGTATGTTACACATACGGTAACTCCTTCCCTGCCAAAACTGCTTGTTTGTTTAATGGAATTCTTACATAAGGACAAAAAATATTTTTTTTAATCTTTTGAGTGACAGAGCATCCATCGCATTGCAAAACACTCAAAGGTTTACTGTGAACATACATGTTATATGGATTTTACTGCAGAGTAAAATAAGGGTACGCCTGCTGCAGGGATTTTTTCCATTAAAAGGTATTGTAATTCAAACATTTTGTATGTTAAACTATTAGCAACAGTGTCAACTACATTTTTTTATAATACTCTCTATGGGAGACCTTACGTCATAGACTATGGTCCTCCATAATGTGTGATAAGAACAGCACCATCTGGTGAGTAAAGAAGAGCCCTGGGGCCAACATGAAAAAAAATCAAATTTTGACTTTTAAAGTTAAAATTTTGACTTTAAAACACAAAATTCTGACTTTCAAATTTTGACACTTTAAAAGTCATTTTGACTTTTAAAATCAAAATGTAAAAGTCAGAATTTGGTGTTTTAAAGTCAAAATTTTGACTTTTAAAGTCAAAATTCTGACTTTAAAAGTCCAAATTATGACTTTTAAACTCAGAATTTTGACTTTAAAATTCAGAATTCTGACATTCAAAGTCAAAATTTTGTGTTTTAAAGTCTGGTCTCTTGTGACTGCCTCGCGGGGTTGCCGCATTCTGTCTCGCCAGGAGAACCGGTGCGCCCTGGTACTCGTCTGGGCGACTGGTCTCCTTGTTGCTCCCCCTTGCGGCTCCTGCCCCATCTGTTGTGTTGCCTTGCAGGCAGCTAGTCTGGCGTGCGTCACAAGGGATTCCCTTAGTGATGTCGCGACCCGGATTTTTTAAAAAGACACAGTACCATTTTTGCTCCACCACTCAGAGGTGGAGCAATCAGTATTTAAACTGCCTGGACACCACTTCAGTTGCCCTTTCATGGTATTCCAGTGCAGTTGTGTTGTTTAAGCTCTGTGTATATTCCCGGTTTGTCTGACTACCCTATCTGGTGCTGACCTGTGGCTCTGTCTGACTATCCACACCGTGTATGACCCTTGGCTTGTCCTACAACCATTCTGGTGCAGACCTGCGGCTCTGGCTGACTAACAGCTCCATGTATAACCTGGCTTGTCTGACTACCCGATCTGGTGCTGACCTGTGGCTCTGTCTGACTATCCGCTCTGTGTATGACCCTAGGCTTGTCCGACTACCATTCTGGTGCAGACCTATGGCTCTGGCTGACTAACTGATAAGTGTATGACCTGGCTTGTCTGACTACCTGATCTGGTGTTGACCTGTGTCTCTGTCTTACTATCCGCTCCATGTATGACCTTAGGCTTGTCCGACAACCAATCTGTTGCAGACTTGTGGCTCTGGCTGACTAACTGCTCCGTGTATGACCTGGCTTTTCTGACTATCCTATCTAGTGCTGTCCTGTGGCTCTGACTGGTTTGCCCACTATACAAAATTAATAATAACCTATAGAATCCAACAATACGGAACAAAACCGTTGTGCACATAAACTAATTGCATGTCCCCCTTCTCCGCAACTCAGAGCGATATAAAAATGCACAAAACAATATACCAGCCCTGGAGATCTCTCCTAAAAACATAGCAAAATATTTGAAACAACAATTCCAATACTGTATACAAAATTATAAAATCATATATATACCAATCTTACAGATAATATATATGTGTATGGGCAAACAGATCTGTATAACTATTCACTAGTTTCCATACAACACTAATTTGTCACATTCAGAGATACATTTCTTAGAAAAACAAAATCATCCTGTAAAACAAAGATAATATATGTGGGCAGCTGGATAAAGAAATCCCTCTTACAGAATTGGTAAATCAGGAGACTCCAGTTAAACAGCAGAGAGGAGAAGGCCCCAGCACATCAAGTCGTCAACAGAAGGTAGCATCCTCCAAAACTGTAAACATGTACAAATGAATCATATATAACAGGAAACATCATACTTCCTGAACATTTTTCTCAAAGTAAAAATCCCCCAAACTTCTCTTTTACATAAAAAAGCATCAAGGTCCCCAGCCCTGATTCCCACTGAGACCTTCTCATCCCCAGTACCCTAAAAGTCTCCAGACTACCACCATGATCTATATAAATCTATATAAATATAAATCTATATTTTTGATGTCTCTCAAATTCTCCCCAATCCATTCTCTAATGGATCTAATAGTCTTTCCAACTAGTTGTACATGTGATAACATACACTGCACCTTTTCTTGCACAATTGATGTAACTCTTGAAATCAAAACATTTTTTAGTCAAACAGGAAGGAAAAATATTTTGATTGTTATATGTATTAGAAAATGCCACAATGGTTGCTGCCACATATGTAAGTCCCTTTTACTGACCACCATCTCCCTTTCCCGATCCCTCACTCTATAGAAAAAAGGCTTGGGGGCAGAGAGATGGCTATTGCAGGAGCCTTCTTTGCAACAAACCTAAACCCTATAGAGACAGTTGTCTGTCACCTTTCGTTGCCATACAGAATAGGTATTATCCCAAGGTTCTAAATTTATTACAAACTAAAAGAGGTAGAGAAAACCACTTTAGGTTCTATGTCTTCTTTCTGTTGTATTACCCAGTAATTTTTATATTGTGAAAGATCCTGTCTATTTTTACCTTCAGCTCTCTGAAAAGCTCTCTCCAGCATCCAATGTGGATAGCCTGTCTCCAAAAACGTTTTGTGCAGATACTGAGACTGTTGCATAAACCTTTCTGCTGTAGAATAGTTGCACCTGAGGCATATAAACTAATTTACAGGGCTACCCTTAATGGTATGAAAGGAATGACACCTGTCTGCATGAAGAAGGCTACTACCTGACGTTGGTTCCCAAAAGATATCTGTAGAAATGAGACCTGTATCTGAATCACCACTAATACAGAGATCCAAAAAAATGAATACTAACCACACTTGATTCATAGGAGAACAGAAGGTTAAGATTGATAACCTATATCCTGTTCCTTACCACTCCAAACTAACGGTAAGTCATCTATATATCTTTCATAAAATTGGATAAATCGAATTTTGCTTCCATTGAAGTCCCAATATCATCTTACTCAACAGTAAAAATCCCTACGAAAAATATATACCTTTCTAATAATTTATTTAGGACACTGATAGCCAACCATTAAACCTCCAGCTCTTGGAGACTACAAATCTCATCATCCCCAACAAGCCATTATCTGTTGTGGATAATGGGAGTTGAAGTCCACAACAGCTTGAGGTCCAAATATTGGCTACCTCTGGTTTAACCCTTTGGAAATAAGAGACGTCTCACAGTATCATAGTAATATAGTAACATAGTTGACAGGCCTGAAAATATTCATGCATCCGTCATGATCAGCACATGCCATATCACCTCTGTTGATACAGAGGAAGGCAGAAACAAAAAACCTTGAAGCCAATTCCAAATAAGCCCCAACTCCAAATGCAAGTTGTTTATTTCCCTGGATCAACATCCTAACTGCTGTGAAACCAGCTGTCATAATTCTCAATATTGTTCTGAGCTAGAAAAGTATCCATTACTATTCTGAAAGCAGCTACAGTATCTGCAAACACAGCATCCTGGGGCAAAGAATTCAATAAATTTACTGCCCTTACAGTAAAGAAAGCCCTGTGTTTGTTTTGGTTGAAAGAGCCTTTCCACTAGTCTAAATGGATGACCTTTGGTTTTTTGCTTTGAGTATATATATATATCCTATATAATAATTCGCTAAATCGTGTGTAACGCCAGACATGCGCAGTAGACACTGCTGCGCGTGCTGCAGTCATGTGCAGTAGAGACTGTCCGCATCGCGGCTGATACAGAGCTGGGCTTTATATAACAGATAAAATTATGTACACACGGTCCATGAACAATATAAAAGCTATTATTAAGATTACTTATTTAACCCCTTAACAACCCTTGACGGTCATAGTACGTTAGGGGTAGATCTGAGTTAATGACCCATGACGTACTATGACCGTCATGGAATTTCGGGCTCCCCCCACGGTTGCACGCCCTTTTGGGGAGTCCGGAATCCGAATCAAAAAATATAAAAAATGCTCCGTAGTCCTTTAGTGACCGCTGCGTGCCTGCGCGGCCGGTCATTAAGGGGTTAAACACTGTAAAACTGCAATCTTGTTATCTAATGGATACACTGGCCCTCTGTTGAAAACCTGGATGTTGGGTTCAATACGTAATTGGGGCACTCCCTGAAGCCCTAAGATCCCAAACCACACAAACATTAAGTGACATACATGTAATTACATGTCCCTTACATGTTTGTGTATATAAGTGGATCCCAATCCCAGTACTACTGAACGAAGCACCACAAGTGACCCTGCAGATTCCACCATGATAATCAGTGTAATATAACTAAAATGTTACAAGAAATAATGATGCACAAAATAAAATATTTACCAAACAGCAACTTGGTATACACCAAAGGGAAAACCCAAAGATGTATACCAATCCAACTCCATTTGTATTCTATGAATTGCCCACAACAAGAATCAATTCTTCCTGGCCGTTATTTAAACTTCTAGAAGTAAAAAACACATTTAATTAATCCCATAAGTAAATATCACCTAGTACACACCAAAGGGAAAATACCAGGATGTCTTCAGTTACTAACTAGTTTGCAAATCTGTAATTAATTTGATTAATTTCCTACCAAAAACAGCAATTTAAAAATACTGCAGGGTACAAGTATATTTATTACATGAAATACAAATGGATGTAATAGGCAATCTGCATAATTAAATCAAACCAATATAAACAACGTATATAGTCTGGTTAATATTTTAAAAATCATGAACCACTGGCTAGATGTAAAGGATTAATAGCTGCAAGTAATCTTCTTGAAAATATATTAATAAAAAATAATTAAAAATAAGTGTACACTTCAAATATTGAGATAAGTTCCCCAGCACCAGGGAAAAGACTGCTGATACCAAACAAAAAAAAAACCTCTGGGTGTTCTTTTAAAGTGAATTACAATCTTATGATTTTATTCAGAATAGGGCAGAAAAAAATCTTCTTATAATAAATGTATGTTTCAAAACTCAGGTTTCAGATGTGACTTTCATTAAAAACTAGCAGTCCTTTAAAGGGATAGTAATGTTTCAAAATAAAAGCAGCTCCAGTTAATCTTAATAGTATTCATGGAGAATATTATTTCAATGCTGTCAGAGTTGTAGTTCAAGAGTAATTGAATGGTAAAGTATCCCCGTCCCACCCCTTTTACCTAGTGTAAGCCACCTCCTCTCAGATATGGAATCTGGTCCACACATCAGACAGATCACAGCAAGGGACAATCTTCTTACTGTGAGCATAAGGAAACCCCTGCCCCCCTTTCACAGGTTTTTCAGTTTTTTCCCTAATGCTAATTGAAGATTGTCCCTCTCTGCGATCCATCTGGACACCACCTTTCTGTTCTGAAGTGAACAGTGTTATATCAGTAAAAGGAGTGGGAGGGGGATACTTTATCATTAACTTACTCTTGAGCTACAACTCTGACAGTATTGAAATAATACTCTCCATGGCCCATATACCATGAAGATTAGTTGGATCTACTTCTATTTTGAAACAATCCTTTAATTGTTTGGCATTCCTCCTAGACCTTTATTTGTAGTCTTGGATCTGCATACTGGCATACGATTGGACTACTGCCATGCACTTCACATTAATGCAGACATTAACATCCACTAACAACCAACTTTACACCTCTTCTTAATTTGCACTTGTAGTTCAACCACAACTGTGGTATTCTCTGTTTGCAATAGTCAGCATATCTTCGATCTACCCCCCATATAGTTCACATGAATACAAACACCGGGGGAGATTCACTAAGCAGTGATAAAGAGGTGATAAAGTGGAGATGACTTCTCCAGTGATATCACTTCTCCAATTCCTATTTTATTCTATGGAGCCTATTCACTAAGATTTCTTCAGCTTTGGAGATCTTAGTGCATAGACTCTATAGAATAACATAGGAACTGGAGAAGCAGTGGCGTAACTAGAAGCCACCGGGCCCTGGTGCAAGAATTGCCATGGGCCCCCCCAACCACATTGGCCCCCCTCAACTACATTGGCCACCTCCACAATCACAGTCAAGCTCCCGCGCGGTTCTTAGTAATGCAGAGCGCTGGGAGATGATGTCAGAGCGCCGGGAGATCAGCTGTGCTGTGGGCACGTGGCGAGGGGGTCGCAGGGAGTGGCCGGGCCCCTGAGAGTGACAGGCCCGGTCGCAGATGCGACCCCTGCGACCCCTATTGTTACACCACTGTGGAGAAGTGATATACGGGAAAAGTCATCTCCACTTTATCACTTCTTTATCACCGCTTATAAATCCCCCCATTGACTTACATAACTAACCAACTGGATGCTTCTTCTTAATTAGCACCTGTAGTTCATTCATGCTGGCGTTCTCTGTCGGGAATGTTCACCATGCAGCACTTTTCTCACTTTCTTTGATAAATTCACAGCCCCATATCATTCATAGACTGAATGTTTGTGTACTAGTGTAAAAGCCCGTGTAAACGGGCCAAGGTCCGGGTAATGGTAACCCTTTGAGTGCCAGAGGGGTACGCAACTCATTTACCCCTCAGGCACTCAAAGGGGTAAGCAGCCAGTACCTCACTTCTCCATGCGATGCAGTCTTGTGTTGCCTCATTCTCACGATGCAATTATGCGCAGCAGAGACTGCCTGAATGTGTACAGTCTCTACTGCACATGACGGCTTCTGACAAACATCCTAGCAAATTATTATATAGGATTTAACTCTTTGAGTGCCAGAGGCACCCCCTCTGGCACTCAAAGGGATATATATATCCTATATAATAATTTGCTAAAAGCGTGTAACAACGAAGTCATGCGCAGCAGAGACTTCCCGTGCTACAGCTGATACAGAGCTGGACGCTGTAGAGACTGCCCCGCGACCGGCTGGCACTAGCACTGTGACCTGTGTAACGGGCTCTTCAACTTGTGTATTTATAATTGCTCTATGAAATAAGCCTCATTTTTGTAATAAACATATTAATAGCCAATGCCACGAATTCTTGTAAGTAAAGATTATTTTCCTTTAAAAAAAAAAGATAAAGAGACAGAGGTCCATATTTACAAAATCAAACTGGAGTTATTCTGGAGTAAACACACTGCACCATAGTGGACAAATAAAAAATGTTTGGGATTTTAACTCATTGAATGCTAGAGAGACCTCCAATGCATTATCTTTTTGTACAAAGAGGAAATGCAGTGAAAAAGACTATTAAAGCCCAGTCTTTTGATAAGTAATTGCTTCTTCTGAATGCTGTACATTTATCCCATTATGTGGAACACAGTATCAGTTTGACTTATCTGGGTATTTATTTAACATGTAATATAAACTCCTTATTCAAATGTAATTCTCTTCCCTTCCTTGACAAAAGGAACATAAATGTAAAAAATGGGAAATCTAACTGTCATGCATAGGAACAATTAAAGGTATAGTAATGTTTCACAAAAAAACAGCTCCTATTAATCTTCATAGCATTTGGACCATGTTATTTCAATACTGTCTGAGTTGTAGTTCAAGAGTAACAAAATAATAAATTATACCATTCCAGTCCGTTTTACTGATGTAACACTGTTCACCTCAGAGCAGCAAGACTGTCCGGATGGATCGCAGAAAGGGACAATCTTCAGTGAGCTAAGGAAATACCTGGAAAACCTGTCAAGGGGGCAGGGTTTTCCGTCTGCTCACAGTAAGAAGATTGTCCCTTGCTGTGACCTGTCTGGTCTAGTGACCAGATTCCACATCTGAGAGGAGGTAAAAGGGGAGGGAGGGGGATACTTTATCATTCAATTACTCTTGAACTACAACTGGGACAGTATTGAAATAACACTCTTTATGGCCCAGATACTATGAAGATACTTTATTGAGAAACATTATTATCCCTTTAATATTTTAAAGAAAGAGAAAAGAACAAAGGCACTTCTTTGTGTAATATCTATGATACAATTTCAATGATCACCACAATAGGCTGGTACTCACAAAAGAATATTCTGGAAATGCACGTATATGCAGAGCAGCTAAACGGACTCAGGGTATTTATAAGCTGTTCCCTGTCAGCTTCTTTGAAACTCAAATAGTTTGGCTGCTAACCCTCAGGCACTCCACTCATGAAGCCATTCATGGAACAAAGAACAGAAAAATGGGGTGTCAGTAGTGCCTTATCACAGTGTAAAATATGACAGCACAATGTATATCACACTCACATGGTATAATGGCTATCTACATGCATATCCATACATACAACAGTATAAGCTTACAGATAATTTTCTACCGTCTCTTCTATTTGCTTACAGCCAGTTAATCTTGTCCACGCCAAAAAAGATCTGACAGACGCCGTCCAGATTCTTCAAAAATCTGTTTATTTGAAAAAAAAAAATTCTTGTAGAGGCTAAAAAAAGATTAACATTGACACAAACCCAATCTCTCAAACCTCTATGGTTTGAGAGATATTGAGAGATTGAGAGATCCCCATTACATTCCCTTCTCCTGACGTCAGCGTCTAGCTGACAGCAGGAGATCCCAGTCCGGGGACTAGCTGGCGGCTCTGCATCAGAGCTGAAATCTCGTTATTGCAAACAAATTACTTCATTGTAAAGGTCTACAAAGTGTGCCTGGTTTGCAAGCACACTTTGTAGACCTTTCCAATGAAGTAATTATTTTGCAGTAACAGGATTTCGGCTCTGCTGCAAAGCCTCATCATGTCGGCTGACATGGATTCCCTTCTGTCAGCTTTACAGCTGATATCAAGGGAACGGGAACTTTCATTGCCAATATCTCTCAAACCATAGCGGTTTGAGAGATGGGGTTTGTGGCAATATTAATCTTTTTTTAGCCTCTACAAGTTTATTACAATAAATTTTTTGATATTACTAACACTTTAAAAACTTACAGTTCAATGCGTTTTGCAGCGCATATCACTGCTTTCTCAAAATTTGTAGGTCATCAGTGGCGTAACAATAGGGGTCGCAGCGGTTGCACCTGCGACCAGGCCCATCACTCCAGGGGCCCGGCCACCGCCTGCGACCCCCTCACCCGCAGCAGTCACTTACCTGATCTCCCACTCGGCGCACCGCTGTAGTAATACAGAGCGCTGGGAGATGACATCATCTCCCAGCATCTGCATTACTACACAGGTGCACGGGAGCTCCGGTTGCAGAGATCTGTGCCGAAGGAGGCCCAGATCTGTAAAGACACTCCGCTAGACCACCAGGGACTGGAGATAGGGGAAATGTGAAGATGGGGGCATTGTGGAGATGAAGGGGGCATTGTGGAGATGAAGGGGGGCATTGTGGAAGGGGCATTGTGGAGATGAAGGGGACATTGTGGAAGGGGGCATTGTGGAGATAAAGGGGGGCATTGTGGAAGGGGCATTGTGGAGATGAAGGGGGGCATTGTGGAAGGGGCATTGTGGAGATGGAAGGGGCATTGTGGAGGTGAGATGAAGGGGGCATTGTGGAAGGGGCATTGTGGAGATGAAGGGGGCAATGTGGAGATGAAGGGGGCATTGTGGATGGGGAAATGTGGATGAAGGGGCCAGTGTGGGTGGGGGGGCCCCATGGCAATTCTTGCACCAGGGCCCAGTGGCTTCTAGTTACTCCTCTGTAGGTCATATTACAGTGGTATGCACTCCAAAACACGTTCAACTGTAGGTTTTTAAATACATTTTATATCATTTGATTTTTATTCAAATAAACATATTTTTGAAGAATCTGGACATTGAAGGAGAGGTGTCTGTCTGATCCTTTTGGCTTGGACAACAGTATCTGGCTATAAGCATCAAGAACCTTAACCATAATAAAATTGCCTGAATTCCTGTTTAAGACCCTTGGGAATGTATATATATATATATATATATATATATATATATATATATATATATATATATATATATATATATAATGTTATTTACTTTAATGAGTACATTCTTCTTTCATTTTTTTGTGTTTTGTGCCCTTGAATAACAGGGATGCCTCAAGCTATGTACTAGAGATGTCCCTAACATTCATGGGGTTAATTTTCTGTTTATTTCTGCTTGCACAGAAGATATTTTTTTTAAAGTTACTCATGCAACTAATTAGCGTCAAACTGAATGATTGGGGATATCTTAGCACTGTTTAAAATAAATAAAATGTTTCAAAAAAGATGTAGATTTTAATGAGATGCTAATTAAGCCGTGAATATATGCTGCCTGTACGCATGGATGACGCTGCTTCTAGACTGACATTTATTTATATGTGAAGGTCTAAACACGCATGGAAATAAATACACATTAGCCTTTCACATGTTGATCTATGGGCCTGTACATATTCATTTATCAATGAATGAGTACAGTACAGGGATGGACTATACCAACATGCTATTTCAGTATAATGGTTTCAGGAGGCTGGCGTGTCCTATTTAACTCAAAAAGGGACACATTTTTTGCACATACATAGACTGTGTGAGGTATATTTCGTATGCTATAAAAGTACGAATGGGCTGGTTTTTTAAAGGAGCAGTAAACTTCTTCATGAAAAAATATATACTGTAAGGCTTTTCCTGTTGAGTAAAATAAGAGTACTCCCAACTCTCGAGAGCTGCATATTTCCAGAGTTATTACAGTTGAAACCCGTGCTTTTTTACAATAGCAGTGCCATCTAGTGGTCAGTCCTGCATAGAATGTAATAGAAACTGCCTGTCACTTCCTGTTAGTTTGAACTATCAGGAAGTAAAGGCGAAGTAAATTCACTTCCTGATTATTTGAACTTTTAGACATTTTGAATAAAACAGCTGATAGCAGTAGGCATACCCTTGTTTTACACAACAGGAAAAGCTCTATAACTTATAGGTTTTCATAAAAAGTTTCTGTTCCTTTAAATCTTCTGAGTCAACATAGCAGTAGACAAATCTGATGTTCATTGAAAAGTGTTTATGAATTTCTGTGTGCTGAGTGCAATGCAGTCGAGATAACTCTGCGGCTTTTGTTTTGTCTGTCATTTTTTGTTTAACGCCACAGAGGCGTGCAACACAGTGCTTCAAAATGTGCTGTACACGTCTCGTGTCCTTAAAGACTTAATAAATCCCTGTACAGGTGATGTGTTTGCTTTCTTTCTTGGGGAAAGTAAACATTTCATATGGCAAAAGTGCTGGTTTCATGAATTTTTCTGGTTAGTGCTAGTGAGGAAAATATGCTTGTTTATTGATAACTAGTGTAAAAGCCCGTGTACACGGGCCAATGTCCAGGGGATGTTAACCCTTTGAGTGCCAGAGGGGTACGCAACTCTTTGCTTTGCAATGCTTTGCATACAACTCTGGCACTCAAAGGGTTAAGAGGCCGGTCCTGCTCTGCATCCTGATGCCAATGCAATCATGCACTGTAGAGATTGCCCCTAAAGCACAGCATGCTCCCAGCACAGAACTCCCAGCCCTCCACAGATATCAGGAGGGGAGACATGTCTGAGCTGGGGTTAGGGAGAGGAAATATGGGTGGGTGTTAGAGGTTGCTAGGTTGGGTACATCAGAGTAGGTTATAAAAGCGGGTTACCACTTCCTGAAGTGTGGCAGAGCGGGTGAACTGGGAGAAGCAGCAGTTCCCTCCCTCCCTCCTTGTTTTTAGGGGTTTTTTATCGAATGTACTATTGTTCTGTTCATGTGTTCATTTATTTATTACTGTTTCTTGTCGCAGCTTTGTTGGCGGTTTGGGCCCTTGCCAATGTATAGAGTGGCAGTAAGATGGGGGAGGTTACAGGAGATGGTAGGCCAGCGGCCTATGTCTAAGGACACCCGGACTTTGTCGCGGGTTAGACGCCGGCCTCATTGAGCTGCATTGACCAGCTAATGAGGTGCAGTTAAGGAAACAATTTGGGTGTTTGGAGTTTAAAGCTCAAAAAGGTGGATAGGCTGGGTTAGCATGTAAAAGATGGACATTGGCAAGGGCTTAAGGTTGGAGTTAACTGTTAAATGTTAAATTATTATAATGGTTTTTATATAATAAAGCTGCGGCCTAATTCAAACCCAAGACGGTGTGTAGTGTATTTCTTGGACCTATACCCCATGCTCAAGACAAGTATTCTGTGTGTTCGGCCAGTCTCTACTGCACATGATTGCTTCTGACAAACATCCATAAATGATTGTTTTGTGCCACTACCAGACTATGAGATACACTAATATATTCACCTTTTGATAAATGTAAACTAAAGCAGGAAATGAAAGATGGATTACATGTACGCAGTAGAGTCATTTAATAACACTACTGTAGGAAATGTGATGCCTGTTCTCAAGAGCTTAAAGGAAAATTAGTGTAGGGAAAAATACATAACTGTTTTTGTTCTGTTTTTCGTCATATAACCTTACTTTAGGTCAGAGCTAGACAACCTGAGACCTTTCATCCTTTACTATCATATTTTTCACTAGATTTACCTTCCAGCAGAAACCTCCATGGAAACTAGACTCATCTCATAGACATTCTTGAAAATGAAAGAGATCTCACTGTATTTTTCCTGGTAAAGCAAATCCTATATAATAATTCACTAATGTATGTTTGTCAGAAGCCGTCATGTGCAGTAGAGACAGCTGCGCGCGCTGCAGTCATGCGCAGTAGAGACTGCCCGCGCTGCGGCTGATACGGATTGAGGCACTCCGAACTCAGACCGGAGTTCTATCTGCGCATCTTCCAGGGACCACCGCGCGGTCCCAGGAGGGTGTGCAGAGAGTGGATTACGGTCTGAATTTGGAGCGCCTCGCTTTGTATCAGCCGCAGTCTCTACTGCACATGACTGCAGCGCCGCCACTGACGAGAGGATCCAGCCACCATCGAAGGTTGCTGGGTGGCACTGTGGTCCGTGTACATGGGCTTTTCAAATAGTTCTAAATAAATATACCTGGAAACTCTGTTTTTCAGAGTTAATTACTGGGTTGTGATGGAATGCTGGTCACCCTGAAAATGAACCCTGTCTGTTTTCATTGACCCCCACTTTGTTTTTACTATGTTTTCCCATTTTTGCAAATGCTGATGTTCTCTGTTTGATATATAGAGGGATGGTTCCATGGAGTCTAGCTACCACAATAGATTCAGTGTTATCAAAGAGCCCCCTGTGCATCACTAGCACAACTTGAGGAATGCATTTAACATCTGGGTAGATAGATACATGGGATAGATACCCTACGTAAGGTGAATGTGTGTTTCTTCCCCTGATACAGCTGGCTATGAAAAATATTTATTGTAAATAATAGTTGAGATATCAGATCTTGGTTGGGGCTGGGGCAGCAAGGAATGTCTAAGAGAGAAACTCAGTGAAAGAAGGCAGAAGAGATACGAAGATGTAGAAGCAGAGGTAGGGCCTCTCTAAAATGGAGAGAGGCCAGGGTCCAGTCTGGATTTTGACTGACCCATGTCCTGGCTAAGGCAGTATGGGGCAAGCTAGGACCAATGTATGTCCTCACTGTAAGAGTGAGAGTGAGTGGGCACTGAAGTGTCTAGGTTGTTCTTGCAGTTGTGTGCTGCAAGCCAAGCTGTGTCAGCTGTAGCCACAGAAAGTGTCCTGATGTTCTCATGACAAGGTTGGGGACTGTAAAGCTAAACTCCAGTGGCTCTGACCCACATCACTGTGGATGATATCTTGATATATCTTCTTTAAACTCTGCCAGTGCTGCAAGACACAAACTAGCTTGATGCAAGCAAGCACCTGGTTATGTGCAGTGGGCTGTGTGCCTCACTCATGTCTATTTTGAAGTTCCAGAGCAAACTTAAAGGGGAACTACCACCCCACAATACGGTAAGTTCACATTATTCAATTCTTGATCTGGCGACTAGCTGCTTAGTAGCACTAGTCACCAGAAATATTACCCGGTTTACAAGATATTCCAATTGGCTCCAAAAGGGACTGACAGCGCAGGCGCACGGACGTCACTCTGACGAGATGTCCGTGCTTCCTGCTACTGTGAGCCTCCGAAAAAGTGGAATATCTTGTAAACCGGGTAATATTTCTGGCGACTAGTGCTACTAAGCAGCTAGTCGCCAGATGAAGAACTGAATAATGCGAACTTATTGCGGGGTGGTAGTTCCCCTTTAAAATGGACTGTATTAAGTGGAAACCCTGAATCTGTGCAACTTCATTGGTATACATATCAAGAAGAGTATAGCAGAAGTGTGTAAGTTTTATCCTTTTATACTTTGGTCAGGGCTCAAAATTTCCACTCGCCACTAGCCAATGGCGAGTGAAAATTTAGCCCTGGAGAGTAGAAATTCAATCCTGGTGGGTATGTTTTGGCTTGCAGTGGCGAGTAACGTTTCAGGTCTGGCTAGTAGCCAGGTACTTAAAATGATAAGCCCTGCTTTGGTTGTTGTTCTATGTTTATTTGCAATGACCCCTCTAATAAATGCAATGTATTATATTTTTTCGACTGGTTGGATAATTGTATCTCCTGTGATTAACCCTCAGTCTACCAATCAGTAATGCTACCCATAACATCCACTTTGACTCCCTCTTTTCTGGCCTAATGCCAGAACTCTTGCAATGAGCGAACCCAATTGTGTTCCAGCATTGCAATCTTTGTAAAGACTAAGCAAAGAACTAGCCTTGAGACAGAGTGGGAGCTAACAAGAGGTCAGGGCCCCTGAACTGCAGGTGCAGGTCTCCTTGTCTCATCGCATGGGTCTCCAGGGACAGAAGCTAACTTTCTGGGTTTGGTGATTTTCACCAGTAACTCTGCCTATAAGTATATTTTACCTACTTCCCACCCTGCTCTTCCCACTTCCTGCCCATTCTAAAATCAAACCCTACCTTTTTCTCCTCTCAATACCACCTACCTCATTAAATTCCACACACTTTACAACAACATTCATGTAATTTAAACACACCCATTCACAGCCCATGAGCCCCCCACCAAGGGCTTCACAGAAGAAAGTTCCCAGGTATATAAATATATATCTTCCATTCCACTGAAATCTACATAGGAAGGGAAATTAAGTTTACTCTTTCCTAGTTGTAGTCCCTACTAGAGGAAAATTAACAAATGTTAACCCTTTGAATGCCAGAGCGGTACACAACACATTGCAAAGCAATGTGCTGTGCTCCCCTTTGGCACTCAAAGGGTTAATAATAATCCCTCCCAATTGTCTCACAATGGCCAGAAAGTCAGAATCAGACCGATTAATTTCCCCTTACTCACTGACTCAAAATATTTCTTCAATCAGTCCTAGTCATCTGGTCTATGGAGGGGACCATATCATAAGGAGAGGGTATGCTACACCCAATTAAACACAGACACATTTCTTGGGGATAACAGGCCACAGCTTTATAAATACTTCCATACACATTATTTTAACCATAACAATAATTACTTACTCATTAACTGACAGTTATTGCCAGTCCAAATTTCTTGAACCAAGCATTGCCAAATTGACTGGCTCATTCTAGAATCCCAGCTTCAGCACTTATAGTTGACTCCATGGGAATTATTCTATTGGCCTCCACCTTAGCTTCAATGGGTAATGTCACCCCAACTACCTATATCCCAGGCAAAATTCCAAAACCCTTTGAGTGCCAGAAGGGTACGCAACCATTGCTCTGCAGTGAACTGCGTACCCCTTTGGCACTCAAAGGGTTAGTACGTATACCCCGTGGAACATTAGGCCCAAAACGTTATTCTGGAGTAAATTAACTGCACCTGAATAGAGCTTTTTAACCACTTGAAAGCTAGCGAGATCTCCAATGTATTGAATCATAATGCATTGGAGACTTCTCTGGCATTCAAGGGGTTAAAGCCCAGTTTAAATAACCCCTTAACGACCGTGCAGATTGGTGCATGGGCAGCTGTTAAGGACGACAGAGCTTTTTATTTCGCTCATTGAATTCTGGGATGGCAGAACGGTGTGCAGCGACACTGCCCTCCCAGAATTCCATGATGTGCCAGGACCACCCCTAGTTCCTATGTACTCAGGCCGGAGTGACAGTCCTGGCATGTCATCTGTCCTCAAGGAATTGTTATTTGTCCCATGTGGTATGGTTAGTTTACTCCAGAATAATTCCAGTTTGCTTTTATAAATATGGGCCTTTATCCCTTTGCATGTCAGGGGGATGAACAATGATTAGCTTTGCAATGCACTGCATAACTCTCGGAGGGATAAATTCATTTGGCCCCCTCTCCACTGTGAAAAGCTTACAGTAGATTGAGACAAGCAATTAAACAAGACTGCCTCGCAATGCTGCATGGTGCTGACACTTCACTCTGTAGCTACTCTGATTACGCTCTGCTTATTTATGTCACATTAATTATTTAGCCATAGTCCCTATCTCCATCTGTCCTGTTACAGCATGCAGAAAATATAATGCTTTTCTCTCCCTTCCAAACTGCAGGTCAATGATTACATTTAATATTTTATGACTGTTATATGCAATGTTCTTGTGCATGCAACAGTGCACGCTGAGTTAAACTGGAAGTAAAACCTTAAAATAGGCTGACCAGATCTCACCTTTAACCGGAGACACATAGGAAATAGCCATTTTGCAGTACATCACTGAAATCAGTGCAGTCCTGCAGTATGTATGTATTTCTCCTATGCGTCCCTGGTTAAAGGTGAGGTCTGGTCAGCCTACCTTAACCCCTTCACGTCCTGTGACGTACCCGGACCGTCACGCTGGTCCGGCACTTAAGGACCAGTGATGGTCCTGGTACGTCACGTACTTTTACTCACCGCACTCCTGCAGGAGCATGGTGAGTAATACCGTGGACTGAAATTGATCACTCCAAGACCGAAGCGATCTCTTCCAGTCCTCCTTTCGATGTGCCGCCCCACGTGATCAGTCATGTGGGACGGCACGTCGAACGCGTCTATCTGGTCCTTAAAGGACCAGACTCCGCAGATTCCTCGGACCCTAAGGGGTTAAGATAGCTCTTACTTACCTGGACAGAAAATCCTTGTGGTCCCTATGAACTCTTCTATTGTCTCTTCGTTCAAGAGATGTAATTTTTTAAAGAAAATATTATTGTAAAATTAAATGGCACAGGGGAATACACAGTACAGTAAAAATATAGAAATAATGACAATGGTAAGAGGGTACCAGCATATTCAACAGTTAACTGCTCGTATCATAGGACCTGTAACAAAAATGTCTTATAACAGCATACTCAGGAGAGGCAGAGTTTGCCTAGTGACTGTCTGGTCTGAATAAGTGATGCTGTACATTCATAAAGACAGACAAGACTGAGAGGTAGGAAGAAATGTCAAGAAGCATATTAGAAAGAGGGGAAAAAAAAGGAGTGGTATCAAGAGACAAGACAAAGCGAGAAAGAGGAAAAGTGGGGGAGGTCCGGGCCGTACTGAACCCACATCCAAGAAAACAACTACTATGAACCAGTCCCAGCAATAACGTGGGAGACATAGAATGGGGTGGATGATATGCTCCAAAGTATACAGAAAGTCAGAAGTCTGTGCAAGTGTCCCAAGTCACGGCGAGATAGAAGTGCAAAGAGATATCATTTTCAATTAGTCCTGAATGTCAAGTCCAGGGAGGCAGACATAAGGGGCGCTCTAGGTTTTTGGGGTTTCATTAGCAAAATATTCACATGGGGTCACCATTTACTCCCACTTAGATACCCTATTACCGGACCGAAACGTTAGCCATTTTTGTGCTTAAATTGTCTTAAATAAACCTTATTTGAAAGACCCACGGGTGCTGCCCCTTCCTCTATATACTGTCTATTACATAAAGTGATAGAATGCGTCGCTCACTGTGAGCCGTAACCGCACATGCTGTGCATGTGTGGTTTCGCGCACAGGGAGCTTTTCTGTGAGCCGTCTGGAGCTCCCCGCTAAGGATCAGCACGTTCGGCGAGTCTCTACTGCGCATGACTGCAGTCACACACAGCAGAGACTCGCCGAATGTGCTGCCCCGTTTCGGACGGCTCACGTCCTGTCTCAGCTCCCGGCTCCGGGGCAGCAGCCGGGGCAGCTGGCTGCACTTTAGCCCGTGTATACGGGCTTTCATACTAGTTTCTAATAAGACTTTGTCATCTGATTTTGTTTACATATGACAGAGGTACTGTATAGACCCTGCAGAGCCCTCTGATCAAGTGGGGGCCCCAAGAAGCCTTTTATTCTGCTTATATTGGAGCGCCACCATTATCAGACATGACAGTGGACAGTAGGAACACAGGACGTCAAACTCTGCTCACTGCAGATAGTAATTTGAATCCTTTAACACTGCAGTGTATTACACACAACTCTGGCTCATGAACGCTTCCTGCTTTGATTAATAAAACTGCAAACAACTGTCATATCTGTCTCCATGGATAACTTGAAAGAATATGCAGTGTCGGAGCCTAGGGGTATAATGCAGAAACAGTCACAGAACCGCTGCTTTCTTGTGTATTTGGGTTGTTCAGGCACATATTCGAAAAAGGAGCTTTACATTACAGTAAAAAGATTACAAAATCAAAAAATAAAAATAATTGAAATATTCTCTATTAGCCTACAGAGCAGACCAGGGGTTGTAATAAACAAATTCTTTGTAATTCCAAAAGATAAGTGAGCTAGTTTTTATCACCTGTGTTTAGAATGGTCATTTAGTGATGGAAAATCAGCAGTGCATGAATTTGGTTCGTATGTTCAAAAGAAAAGTGGAAAAGTTCTGGGGCAAACCATTTACACTATAGGGAAGAAGTAAAAATTCCAAAAATGTCCATTGATTTTAACAGGCATTCAGTGCTGCTTACTAAGCAATACGTTGGAGACCTTGCTAGCACTCAAGGGATTAAAATCCCCATTTAAAGGGATAGTAATACTTTGTTTTAGCTTTATTTTATTTTGTAGGCATTAATAAAAACATGAAGAACTATGTAAGTCTTATCTCTCAAACCTTTATGGTTTGAGAGATATTCACAAGCAAAGTTTCCCCCTCCCACCCCTTTTACCTAGTGTAAGCCATCTCTTCTCAGATGTGGAATGCAGTCCATAGACTGGACAGATAACAGCAGGGGACAATCTTCTTCCTATGAGAACAATGAAAGCCCTGCCCCCCTTGACAAGTTTTTCAGGTTTTTCCCTTATCTTAATTGAAGATTGTCCCTCTCTGCAATCTACCTGGGCACCTCCCTTCTGATCTGGCTGAACAGTGTTACATCAGTAAAAGGGGCAGGAGGGGGATATTTTGTCATTGAATTACTCTTGAACTACAACTCTGACAGAATTGAAATAACACTCTCCAAAGTCCAAATACTATGATGATTAATTAGAGCTGCTTTTATTATGAAACATTACTATCCCTTTATATCAATGGGAATTTTTACTTCTCTCCTATATTGAAAATGGTTTACCCCAGAACTCTTCCATCTTTCTTTTGAACATGCAGCCCTTAAAGGGATGGTAATGTTTCAAAATAAATGCAGCGTCTATTATTCTTTATAGTTTTTTTGGCCACTTAGAGAGGTATTATCGTTCTCTACCATGTAGTTCAAGAGTAAATGAATGGTAAAGTGTTCCCCTCCTGCCCCTTTTACTTATTTTAAGCCGCCTCTCCTCAGATATGGAATCCGGTCCCTTGACCAGACAGCTCACAGTGAGGGACAATCCTCTAGCTGTGAGCATAAGGAAAACCCCGCCCCTCTTGAAGGGCAGGTTTTCCCTTATTCTTACAGAAGATTGTTCCTTGTTGTGATGCATCCGGATGGTCTTGATGTGCAGCTTTACATAGGTAAAAGGGGCAGGAGGGGGGCACTTTATGATTCAATTACTATGGAACTACACATCACATTACAACTATAGGAATGTATTTTAATACTTTTAATGCCAGAAAGGCATCCAAAACATTGCTTTTCAATGCATTGGATAACCCGCTGACACTCAAGGGTTAATGACTATTCCATGTCACTTTTATTAATCATCTCCCACAAATAATTCAAATATTTAGAGCCTTATTCAGAAAGATGTGCAATACTGAGACATATCAATGCAATGAGATAGGCACCTCTTGGTATATAAGGGGTTAAAGGGATAGTAATGTTTCATAATAAAAGCAGCTCTAATTAATCATCATAGTATTTGAATAATTAGAGTAATAGAATGATAAAATATCCTCCTCCTGCCCCATTTACTGATAGAACACTGCTCACCTCAGATCAGAAGGGAGGTGTCCAGGTAGATTGCAGAGAGGGACAATCTTCAATTAAGATAAGGGAAAAAGCTGAAAAACCTGTCAAGGGGGGCAGGGTTTTCATTGTTCTCACAGTAAGAAGATTGACCCTTGATGTGAGCTGTCTGGTCTATGGACTGGACTCCACATGTGAGGAGAGGGGGCTTACACTAGGTAAAAGGGGCAGTAGGGGGAAACTTTATTGTTCAATTACTCTTGAACTACAGCTCTCACAGAATTGAAATAACACTCTCTATGGCTCAATTTCTATGAAGATTAATTGGAGCTGCTGTTTTTGTGAAACATTATTATCACTTTAAAAGACACATTTCTAGCTCCTCCCTTAATGTGCATACCTGGGAACTTTCCACATATGTAGACTCCAGTTTTGATTACTGGGTTTTCGGGGACAAAGGCTGATTCTCCTGATGAAGGGAGTTTCCTCTGAAACTCTGCCCACTTCTGCTTGTTCCCCACCCAGTTCCTCCCACTTCCCGCCCACTTTTATGATGCACCTATTTAGCCACACCCCCACTTGAGAGTAAGCCCCACCCCTTTGCTGTGACTGGTGTCAATTATATCCCCAAACGGCACCAGAGATATCCCCTTCAGGGACTCCAGAAGAGAAAGCTCCCAGGTATGCCAATGTACAGTAGGTTTGTCCCAGAATTGCATTTCTTTAGCTTGTTGAATTGCATGTATATTTTATTACTGAGGAAGTTCCTTTGGATCAGCGGGTTCTCTTGGAAAAGGTTAGAAACCTGAGGATTTAATAACCATAAAATAAGTCATTTAAACTTACAGTCCTCAATGACATTTTCGGAAAGTGTAATTGTAGTTCCCCACAGAGATGAAATGCTAAGTCTTTGAATCAATATTTCACTACAATCACTTAATTTGTTTTGATGGGGAAACCCTGTAGATTTACAAGAAAACCATTTTGGCTAGACGCGAACATTCTTAACACTTTAAAGACCAGAGAGATGTGTACATTTTTATTGATAACAACGGTGAATTATAGCCTGTTAGCTACGTAACCCTCTAGCACTCAAAGGGTTAAAATATAGATTTTTTTTTTTATAAAATATTTTTTTATTTTCAGTAATACCAAAGCATTAAAAATTGTTTTATCAACGTTATTTGTGCCTAGTGCTAATCATTGATCAAGTCAATAGGAATACTGACATATCCTATATAATAATTCGCTAAGTTGTGTGTAACGCCCGACATGCGCAGTAGACACTGTGGCGCGTGAGGCAGTCATGCACAGTACAGACTGGCCGCGTTGCGGCTGATACAGAGCTGGGCGCTCCAAAGGAGCATCCAGCTCTGTATCAGCCGTGGCGAGTGCAGACTCTACTGCTCTCTGCCAGAGGCACTGTGGCCCGTGTAACGGGCTCTTCAACTAGTATATATATATACAGGCAACAAATCTATAACTTTAGGCTAGAGATAGGTCTACTAGTAAAATGGTGGGTTATTCACTAATCCTATATAATAATTCGCTAAATCGTGTGTAACGCCGCAACATGCACAGTAGACACTGCTGCGCGTGCTGCAGTCATGCGCAGTAGAGACTGCCTGCGCCGCGGCTGATACAGAACTGGGCACTCCGAAGGAGCGTCCAGCTCTGTATCAGCTGCGGCGCGTGCAGTCTCTACTGTGCGTGACTGGCCCCCGACTGGGTGGCAGTGGCACTGTGGCCCATGTAACGGGCTGTTCAACTAGTGTGTGATAAAGAGGTGATAAAGTGGAGATGACTTCTCCAGTGATATAACTTCTTATGTTATTCTATGGAGCCTATCTTAGTGCATAGACTCCATGGAATAACATGGGAATTGGAGAAATGATGTAATTGGAGAAGTCATCTCCACTGTATTACCTCTTTATCATGCATTAGTGAATCTTCCCCTGGTCTACTAATTTATTTGTGCTACATAACTCTGCATCATGGGGTGAAGTGGGACCCATTTGGCCCAGGGACTGCATATTAACCCCTAGAGTGCCAGCTACTTACGCCGTACGAGTGGACACAGCTGTACCTGCTGTGCCACGCTCGTACGGCGTAAGAGTGAAATGCGGTCACTGCATGAGCCGGTATAACCGGCATGCAGTGGCCGCATTAAAAAAAAAAAAAATCCTGGCACTCATGGGGAGGCATGAGGATCACTCCTCATGCCTCCCCAGTTATTGATCTCCCAGCCGATCGGGCTGGGAGATCAATGAACACAAAGGAGAAACGGAGTTTCTCCTTCCCCCCCTCTCCTACCCGAACTTCCGGGTAGGAGTGGGCGGGACCGGGGGAATCCTCCAAACGTCATCGGTGACATGGTCACCGATGACGTTAGGGAAGTTTCCCCGATCCTGTTCACTCCTACCGGTGGTAGGAGTGAAGGGCAGGAGAGCTCTTGCTCTCCTGCGGTCGCATCATTGATCTCCCAGCCTATCGGCTGGGAGATCAATGACTGGGGAGACACCAGGAGGGGTCCTGATGTCCCCCACGAGGTCTGAAAAGTGTATTAAAAAAATAAAAAAAAAAAAAATTACATTAAAGTAACCCTGTGAGTGCCACAGGGTCCCAGCACATTGCTTTGCAATGTGCTGGAGACCCCTGTTGCACTCACAGGGTCAATTCTTTGGGGGGGGATTTTTTTTTTTTTAAAGACCTCATTGGGGGGATCAGGGGGGATCCTGATGCCCCTCAATGAGGTCTATAATTGGAAAAAAAAAAAAAAAAAAAATTTAACCCTGTGTGTGCCACAGGTGGGGGTCCAATGCACCCCCCCCCTCCTGTGGCACACACAGGGCTTTTATCATTATTTTGTTACCAGAGATTGTTGGGGGGCCATCAGGATTGCTCCTGATGGCCCCCCAACAAGCTCTGATTACAAAGTAATGATAAAAAAAAAATTAACCCTCCGAGTGCCACAAGGGTCCAATGCATTGCTTTGCAATGCGCTGGAGACCCCGGTGGCACTCACAGGGAAACTTTTTTTAATAACTTTTTTTTTTTTTTTGGTAAGACCTCATTGGGGGGATCAGGGGGGTTTGTATACCCCTCAATGAGGTCTATAATAAAAAAAAGTAAAAAAAAAAAAAAAATGAACCCTGTGTGTGCCACGGGGGGGGGGGCAATGCAGCCCCCCTTCTGCGGCACACACAGGGCTTTTATCATTACTTTGTTATCAGAGATTGTTGGGGGGGTCATCAGGATTGATGGCCCCCCAACAAGCTCTGATTACCAAGTAATGATAGTAAAAAAAATTAACCCTCTGAGTGCCACAAGGATCCAATGCATTGCTTTGCAATGCGCTGGAGACCCTTGTGGCACTCACAGGGTCACTCCGTTTGTGGACATATATATTTTTTTTTACTAAGACCTCATTGGGGAGGGATCAGGGGGTCCTGATGCCTCTCAATCAGGTATATAATAAAAAAATAAATAAATTTAAAAAAATTTAACCCTGTGTGTGCCACTGGGATAGGGGTTCAATGCAGACCCCCTTCCTGTGGCACACACACAGGACTTCTTATCATTACTTTGTGATCAGAGCTTGTTTGGTGGCCATCTGAATACAAAGTATCGATAAAAAAATTAACCCTTTGTGTGCTACAGGGGCCCAATGCATTGCTTTGCAATCCATTGGACACCCCTGTGGCACCCAAAGGATTATTTTTTTTCCCCTTTTATTTTTTATTTAGACCTCATTGTATGGGTTCTGATGCCCCCAACGAGGTCTACACAAAAATATTGGGGGAAAAGCCCCAAAAAATGCACGTGCCACAGGGGGGGTCCAACGCAGTGCTTTGCAATACGTTGGACCCCCTGTAACACACACACACTTTTTTTTTTTTTTATTATTCTGTTTTTAGACCTGGATGGGGGACACCAGGAATGTTCCTGACACCGCCTCCCCAACGAGGTATGAATACAAAATAATAATTAAAAAAAAAACCTCTTTGTGTGAAACAGAGGGTCCAACGCATTGCTTTGCAGTGCATTGGGCACCCTTGTGGCATGCACAAAAAATGCCTCCGATTCCCCCCCACACACACACACGTACCGTATTCCCCTGCCTGGTTCCACAGCCAACTGGCAGTTCCATTCCCCAGCCTGACCCCCAGCCTGTTTCCACTGCCTATTGGTAGACTCGGAGTACCACTATGCACTAGATTCAGGCTGGGAATCAAACTTTGTATGAGGGGGACATACAGTGCACACTGGTAGTCACAGATCTCCCATACACACTCTCAGACACTGCCCCACCATCTCCACCATCCTTCCTCCTCTGCTCATACCCACACACACTGCCTAATCCCTCACCCTCCCACACTGTTACACTGGTAGTCACAGGTCCGCGAGTACACTGGCTGACGCCCTAGCTTCTTTCATTTGTTAGCCATTAAATCACACATACACTGTTTGCTTTCCCATTCCTGTTTCACTGGTAGCTACGCTCCTGTAGTGTAAATTGGTATGTCAACCCACAGCAGTGGGGTACCATTTTTCTTAGGCTGGCAAGAAGTCCTCCTAGGAAATCCCACGCCATTGAACCATTTTAGTATCTTTGAAGTGACTGAAGTGTAAAAGAAATGTTTGTTTGTTTTCTGTAGCACCACATTCTGGAAATAGTTGTGCCAACTAACTTAGGGGTAAAAAGGCAAGTGACCCCTCATTAGATGCGGCATGTTGTCTTCTTTCCAAAATGGTATAGTTTATCTACCTTTTCTTCACTTCTGAAGGTGTTATAGCCATTTTCATAGAGGCAAGTCAGGTTTGAGAAAATGTTAGAAACATCAGTTTGTAGTAGGTGTAGTTTTCTACTTCTAGCACTCCCTAAGATAGTTCAGCTCATACCAATGGGGTGTCGTTTGACTCCTAAGAGCTTTAGCTAACAAATGCAGTTGAAAATTCCATGGTTTTCACAGAGCTCCATACATTTGAAGGGGCAGAAATGTAAGAAAATGCCTTTTTTTTTCATTAGCGCCACCTCCTGGAAGCATTTGTGCATGCCAGCCTTTGGGTATGAAGGCAAGTGACCCCTCATTAGATGCGTCAGGTTGTTTTCTTTCCAAAATGGCATTGTTTTCTACCTTTCCTGCATATCTATTATGGTTATAACCATTTTAGTGCAAGCAGATAATTTAAGAAACAAAAGTGTCAGGTTTACGTACGTGTTCCTAGCACCCACATATTGTATGTTAAGCCACACAAATGGGCTACCATTTTTCTCATGTTGGTAGCAGGTACTGAATACAGCAGGAAATGTTATGGTTTTCAAAGATTTTAGTATCTTTGAAGTGGTGGAAATGTAAAAAAAACATGTATTTATTCCCATAGCGCCACCTTTTGGAAATATTTGTGCACTTCAGCCCAGGGGTAGAAAGGCAAGTGACCCCTCATTTGATGCGGGAGAATGTCTACTTTCCAAAATGGTATACCTTTTATACCTTTCCATCATGTCTCTAACAGTTATGAACATTTTAGTACAAGCAGCAATTTTCGAAGAAGCAAACAGGTAGGTGTAGTTATGCTTTTCTGGCACCCCTAAGGTATGTCGATTCATTCCAATGGGGTGTCATTTTTCTCCTAAGAGCACTAGCTAATGAATACAGTTGGAAATTCCATGGTTTTCACAGATTTCCATACAGATGAAGGGGCAGAAATGTAAGAAAATGCCATTTTTTTCCTATAGTGCCACCTTCTGGAAGCATTTGGGCACAACAGGCTTGGGGTAAGAAGGCAATTCACCCCTCATTAGATGCGGCAGGTTGTCTTCTTTCCAAAATGGTATGGTTTGTGTAGCCTTTCTTCACTTCTCTAGTTGTTATAACCATTTTTGTACAGACAAGTAATGTTTGAGAAAATGTTAGAAAAATTAGTGGTTGCAATAGGTGTAGTTTGTTACTTGTAGCGCCCACTAAGGTAGGGGAACTCATACCAATGAGGTGTCATTTTTCTCCTAAGAGCACTAGCTAATGAATACAGTTGGAAATTCCATGGTTTTCACAGATTTCCATACAGATGAAGGGGCAGAAATGTAAGAAAATGCCATTTTTTTCCTATAGTGCCACCTTCTGGAAGCATTTGGGCACAACAGGCTTGGGGTAAGAAGGCAATTAACCCCTCATTAGATGCAGCATGTTGTCTTCTTTCAAAAATGGTATGGTTTGTGTAGCCTTTCTTCACTTCTCTAGTTGTTATAACCATTTTTCTACAGACAAGTAATGTTTGAGAAAATGTTAGAAAAATTAGTGGCTGCAATAGGTGTAGTTTGGTACTTGTAGCGCCCACTAAGGTAGGGGAACTCATACCAATGAGGTGTCATTTTTCTCCTAAGAGCACTAGCTAATGAATACAGTTGGAAATTCCATGGTTTTCACAGATTTCCATACAGATGAAGGGGCAGAAATGTAAGAAAATGCCATTTTTTTCCTATAGTGCCACCTTCTGGAAGCATTTGGGCACAACAGGCTTGGGGTAAGAAGGCAATTCACCCCTCATTAGATGCGTCAGGTTGTCTTCTTTCCAAAATGGTATGGTTTGTGTAGCCTTTCTTCACTTCTGTAGTTGTTATAACCATTTTTGTACAGACAAGTAATGTTTGAGAAAATGTTAGAAAAATTAGTGGTTGCAATAGGTGTAGTTTGGTACTTGTAGCGCCCACTAAGGTAGGGGAACTCATTCCAATGAGGTGTCATTTTTCTCCTAAGAGCACTAGCTAATGAATACAGTTGGAAATTCCATGGTTTTCACAGATTTCCATACAGATGAAGGGGCAGAAATGTAAGAAAATGCCATTTTTTTCCTATAGTGCCACCTTCTGGAAGCATTTGGGCACAACAGGCTTGGGGTAAGAAGGCAATTCACCCCTTATTAGATGCGGCAGGTTGTCTTCTTTCCAAAATGGTATGGTTTGTGTAGCCTTTCTTTACTTCTCTAGTTGTTATAACCATTTTTGTATAGACAAGTAATGTTTGAAAAAATGTTAGAAAATTTAGAGGTTGTAGTAGGTGTCTTTTTGCACTTCTAGCATCCCCTGTGGTAGGTGAACCCATACCAATGGGGTGTCATTTTTCTCCCAAGAGCACTAGCTAATCAATATAGTTGTAAATTCCATGGTTTTCCCAGATTTCAGTACTGTTGAAGTGGCAGAAATGTAAGAAAATGCCATTTTTTTTCTATAGTGCCACCTTCTGGAAGCATTTGGGCACAACAGGCTTGGGGTAAGAAGGCAATTCACCCCTCATTAGATGCGGCAGGTTGTCTTCTTTCCAAAATGGTATGGTTTGTGTAGCCTTTCTTTAATTCTCTAGTTGTTATAACCATTTTTGTATAGACAAGTAATGTTTGAGAAAATGTTAGAAAATTTAGAGGTTGTAGTAGGTGTCTTTTTGCACTTCTAGCATCCCCTGTGGTAGGTGAACCCAAACCAATGGGGTGTAATTTTTCTCCCAAGAGCACTAGCTAATGAATACAGTTGTAAATTTCATGGTTTTCACAGATTTCAGTACAGTTGAAGGGGCAGAAATGTAAGAAAATGCCATTTTTTTCCTATAGTGCCACCTTCTGGAAGCATTTGGGTACCACAGGCTTGGGGCAAGAAGGCAAGTTACCCCTCATTAGATGCGGCAGGTTGTCTACTTTTCAGAAATATATAGTTTTATATAGTTATTCCACTGTTTTAGGGTAGTTTTACCACAAAAACCCTAGAATGTGCATTTTAGTTTATAAAGTTGAAAATGTCATTTTGCGCTGCTGGTGATTAGGGCTCTACGCTAGCCTTGGACTTGGGTAAAACTATACAAATTTGGTATTTTTTTACTCGGGGGACTCTGGGCTTTTTCAAATAATTGAAACTTTTTCAATCAAGGTAAATGTTTTTGATACATAGTATGTGATTTTAGCAAAATGAGTAAATTTTCACTTTTTTTTGTCATTATGACATCATAGCTTTTTGCACGATGTAAAATTCTCTTCATGTAAGGTATCACGAGAAAGCACAATTCGTTCTGAAAAAAACAATATATAGTTTTCCATATTTAACTAAAAATCCCCAGAGGAAATCAAGCCTAAACGGAAGGATAGCAAAAATGTTGAAAAAGTGTCTGGCCTGCAGGGTTCAGAAAATGGCCCGAGCCTCTGGCACTGAAAGGGTTAAATGTCCATGACATAAAATCTACTACTGTAGAATTTCCAAATCTTTCCATCCAATAAAGTAGCATGGAAAAATCCAAATCACTATCGCTCACCTTTTTCAATATTAGCTGTGCTGGTAGCCATCTTTGTATGTGGGCAATGTGTGACAAAAAAAAGAAAGAAAGAAAGTAAAAAGAAGCTGTAAATCGCTAAGGTAAATATTAGTTGCACTAGCAGCATTCCTGCATGAAGTTGTCACTGGCTGAATCATCATCACAGATTGGTTATTCTGTATACTGGGTGTGGCTTAAGGTCAAGAGGTCTTGCATTTCACAAAGATGGCAGCTTCCTTCATTTACTGTTCTAATTTTAGATACACTGTTCGGGCAAAATAAATGTTCTGGGGGGGCTATTAGAACTTATTTTAGATTTTATAAATAGGTGTTACTTTTCCTTTAAACATAAATAGTTTATATTTATAATAGTTCCATAACATAATATTTGCAGTCATTCTGGACCCTTATATATGGGCACCACTACATACCCTCCTTTATGGTTTATGTGCAAAAACTGAACATTTCCTGGTACTGCACAAAACTTAATTAGCACAGAAAACGTCATTGAAACCTTCATTAGCCTATGACACGTTACCGAAAATGCTTCATTAGCATATGAAATGTCACTGACAAGCTTGATTAGCATATGAAAACATCTAGTAGCACACAGGTACGGCAATTAAAATACATTATAATATGTAACAAGTGTGAATATCTCCTTATCTTTACACTTGCTGATCTTTTGGTTAACGTGACAAATAGGCAGTTTTAATGCCATTTTCAAATATGTAAACTTGAGTTAAAGGGATAGTAATGTTTCAAAATAAAAGCAGCTCCAGTAAATCTTCATAGTATTTGGGCCATGGAGAGTGTTATTTCAATACTGTTAGAGTTGTAGTTCAAGAGTAATTGATTGATAAAGTATCCTCCTCCCACCCCTTTTACTTAGTTCAAGCCACCTCCCCTCAGATGTGCAATCTGGTCATAAGACCAGACAGCTCACAGCAAGGCACAATCTTCTTACTGTGAGAACAATGAAAATCCTGCCCCCCTTGACAGGTTTTTGAGGTTTTTCCCTTATGCTAAGTGAAGATTGTCCCTCTCTGCAAGCCACCTGGACACCACCTTTCTGTACTGAGGTGAGCAATGTTACATCAGTAAAAGGGGCAGGAGGGGACAATTTATCATTCAATTACTCTTGAACTACAATTCTGACAGTATTAAAATAACACTCCCTATGGCCCAAATACTATGAAGATTAATTGGAGCTGCTTTTATTTTGAAACATTAGTACCCACTTTAATGATTAACCCTTTGAGTGTAACACATTGTTTTTTCTCCAGAATCTCTTTTATAAACATGGCCCCATGGGTCCAAACTGGTTACCTGCTCTGCAAAATGGAAAATTGCATACGCAGTGCAGCATGATCCACCATGAGAGCAGTCTGCCCAGACTCCTGTCAATTACCAGAATCTTAGATAATGAAAACATAACTGGATTTCTAAGAACGTCAGACTATATGCTAAGAAATCTAGTGGTTTTAATGTGATGAAAGTTTTAGGTTCATGTCTGCCATTGTTTATATATACCATTTTATATACATTTTCCTATTCCTAGAAATTCATAGAGGGACTCAGACTATTTCTCTTACTGTCTCATGATATATTAAAGACTAAATAAGTTATACTTAGTTGGTTATACGTGCTGGTTAAACAGAAGAGAGTTCAGTAAAGCGTGGTAGAGGCGCATAGCCTATGCTTTTCTAACACTGATCACCTGTAATGTCATTCCTCAAAGAAAAACAATATATTCATCTAAAAATCTGTATGCAAATTCAGCAATGCCCAATGGGTTACTTAAGACTTCATTTAAATATTCAATCAAGAAGATTAGACATGCTTCAGCATATGGATCAACAAAGCTTATATTTTGAAAAATATGTCTCCTGTCATGTGTACTCTACAGCAGGGCTGTCCAAGTTCAGTCCTCAAGGGCCACCAACAGGCCAGGATGTAAGGATTTCCTTGATTAAGCACAGCTAAGTCAGTCACAATGAATGAGACATTGATTAACTCACCTGTGCTTAAAGGAGCAGTAAACTTTTATTTATAAAAACACATATTTTATAGAGCATTTCCTGATGAATAAAACAAGGTCCCTCCCATCGCTGTCAGATGTTTTATTAAAAATTTATAGCAGTTCAAATAATCAGGAAGTGAATTTACTGTGTTTACTTCCTGATAGTTCTAACTGACAGGAAGTGACAGGCAGTTTCTATCACATTCTATGGAGAATTGTATGTCTCTGACTTTCCTGACTTTCCTCTCCATTAGAATCTAACAGGAAAACTAATTAGAATTTGACCACTAGAGGGCACTGCTAATATAAAAAATACATGAATTTAAACTGTAATAACTCTGAAAATATAAATCTTCCAGCAGTGGGAGTACCCTTATTTTATTCAATAGGAAAATCCATACAATATATATATTTTCTCCTTTTAATCAGGGAAATCCTTACATCCTGGCCTGTTGGTGGTCCTTGAGGACTGAACTTGGACAGCACTGCCCTACATTACCCTTAGAAGCAGGTCACTGCAGTAATAAAAATGCTATTGCTTAAAGGCAGCTAATATGAAAAAAGTGAAAGCTCACTCTTATACTAATCACTTCTAATTCCACCTCAAAATGTCAGCATCTTAATTGTACAGACCTAATTGCGAAGGTCAATGATTAAGCATGACAAGAGAATGCGAGAAAAGCATAATAACTGACATACCTGTTCCATGTCTGTTTTGATTTTGCAATTACTCTATTTTACTACAAGTGTGGATCATCTTTCTTTGATTCTAATTATGCAGGTCCGACTCAAGCTCATGCCCCACCTCCATCCTGAGCTAATGGGGCCAGTGGCAAACTGCTTCCTATTCAGTTTTCCCTCTACGGTGAACACTGGTGAGTATATGTGAGTATATCTGCATTGAAAAGCGTAGATAACATGCCCAATTTAGCCTTATTCGGCTTTAATTAATTGTTTAACATTTTCAAGACATGGTCAGCCACTTTTGCTCACCTTAGCAGGAACCCTGCGTCTATTGGCTGCTTAGGTGGGTGTGATGTCACAGGTGACAACAGCAATCATTGGCTACTTATTTGGCTCTCACTCCACCAGTTCTGGAAAGGAGACTCTCGGAGAGGGGGCATGTATAAGGAGGGGTGTAATTTTATAATTGTGTTATTCCCAGAGGTGGGGGTAGCAGGAATTAACTAGTAAAAAGCTAAGTTTTAACACATATCTTACATTGTGTACTTTTTGTGCTTAGTAATACAAGAGTCCTCCCATTGTTGGAAGATAATTAATTAAAAAATGATTACAGTTCAAATTGCCACAAAGAAGTAGAACTGCTACTATCACATTCTTCGGAGAGGTGTTGTCTAAGGCTCAGCTTTCCTATTGAGAGTCAGGTTACCCCTCTGGTGCTCAAAGGGTTAAATTAAAACGTTTGAACTGCAGTAACCTTGACATAGAGCATCTCCTCACTGTTGAGTATCCTTACTTTACTCAGCAGGAAAAACTCAACAATATATATGTATATATTCTTATTTAACCTTTTTGGGTCTCCGAGGGGTTCACAACACATTTCTTCTCAATGTGTTGCGTATTCCTCAGGCAAGCAAATAGTTAAAACATATATTACTCCTTTAAACATGTTTTAAGTGAGCTAAACACCTAGGCCTTGTGGGAGCCTGGCAGTTTCTGGAATATGATTGGCTATATGTTAGGTCACTGGTGAGCCACTTGTAGCCTTATTGCCACATGTGGCCCTCAGTTGCTTCAACTGCTGCTCAACATCTGGGGGGAGATGTACTAAAGTGTGAAAAATAGGCGATAATGTGGAGATGATTTCCTCAATTCTATCACTTCTCCAAACCCCTTGTTATTCTATAGAGCATATGCACTAATATTTCTCAAGTGGGAGAGATTGTAGTGCATAGGCTTCATAGAATAACATCAGGGGAGAGACTGGAGATCACTTCCTCAGTGAGATAATTTCTCCAGTACTGGAGAGAGATTCGCTATGCACTGATAAAGAGGTGATAAAGTAGAGATGACTCCTTTTTATCACTTCTCCAATTCCTATGTTATTCTATGGAAACAATTCACTAAGAATTATTCAGTTTTGGAGATCTTAGTGAATAGGCTCCATAGAATAACACAGGAATTGGAGAAGTGATAAACTGGAGAAGTCATCTCCACTTTATCACCTCTTTATCACCGCTTAGTGGATCTCCCCCCAGTACTGGAGAAATTATCTCACTGGGGAAGTGATCTCCAATTTATCACCTCTTTATCACACCTCAGTGCATAACCTTTTGGTCTCTGATAGAGTGGGAAAAGGAGATAATTTTCCTCTACCACAGTTCATGCTCCCTGTTTTCACCCCCACAAAGAAACAACCTCTTTCTTTGGTCTCAGGACACATTTACACTTTTCACCATTACCCCCCGCCCCCCTTCATGTAAAATGTATTGGAGACCCTCTCTAATCATCTGATGGGCAACTCTAGTTTAATCAGATCATGTTTAGAATTAAAAAATTAGAATTTAGAATTAAATAGTTTTAGTTCTGCAGATGGCGATCGCAGTCCATAGACTGTCCTGGTGTTCTTCAGCAGAGCCGTGATCACGGTTGTTACAAAGAAATACTTCATTTGAACGGTCTACAATGTGTGCCTGGTTTGCAAGCACAAGTTGTAGACCGTTCAGTATTCCTTTGTAACTACAGCAATCACGGCTCTGCTGAAGAGCCACATGACAGTCTATGGACTGCAATCTCCATCTGTAACTTTGAAAGCTGACATCAGCACACGGGGAAGGAAGGACGAACGTTGCAGACTGATATATCTTAATGTATTTTTTAAGAATCTACAGAACTAAATCTACTGAATGTTAAGTATTACTATCACTTTAACCTTGATGCAGTTCACTGTGGACCTGAATACCACATATGCTACCCTTTGGGTTACTGTGGTTTCTTGTCACTGTGTTACATGTCATTTTCTAGCACTAAATTGTTTGTATAATAAGATTGCCTCAAGGAACAGAAACATTATATTTTAAAATACATTATCCCAAATAACATATTAGTTGTATTGCTCCTTTTGTAAATCTTTCTATTTTATTTTCTTTACACCTATTACCTTCCTGTCTACTCTCACATTAGTAATGGATGCAGTTGAAGTCAAACCAAGCTAAATTGAGCTATATATATTTTGTTTTTGATGTACACAACAAAGCAATGACAAGAATAATG
This sequence comes from Rhinophrynus dorsalis, assembly GCA_037306005.1. Classification (NCBI taxonomy): domain Eukaryota; kingdom Metazoa; phylum Chordata; class Amphibia; order Anura; family Rhinophrynidae; genus Rhinophrynus; species Rhinophrynus dorsalis. The sequence goes on along the minus strand of CM074727.1, from coordinate 46,347,823 downwards.
GAAGCAACATACACAATTTATCAAGGAGAAACATTCCCTTCCAAAGCAATAAACAAGTCAGTTATAGTAAGCAGGAATGTGAGTAAAATGCTTAATTGTAGACTGCATTGCGGCAACAGCAGCAATTCAGTAATCCTATATAATAGTTTGCTAAGTGTGTTTGTCAGAAGCCGTCATGTGCAGTAGAGAAGGCTGCGCACGCTGCAGTCATGCGCAGTACAGACTGCCTGCACCATGGCTGATAACAGAGTGGGGCTCCGAATTCAGACCGTACGACTACGGTCTGAATTCGGAGTGCCCTCTCCATATCAGCCGCGGCGCAGGCAGTCTCTACTGTGCATGACTGCACCGCGGCCATTGCTGGGTGACTCTGTGGCCCGTGTACATGGGCTCTTCAACTAGTAAAATATAAAGTCACATTGGTATATTGCTTATTCAAAATGCTTTGATATTAGAGAAGCTTGAAATTAATTGTAAAATAAGGGGGCAAATGTATGAATTTGCCAGTACAGCCACATTGCTGTTAGTCTTTAAAGGAGCAGTAAACTTTTTTTTTATGAAAACATTTGTTATAGAGCTTTTTCTGATGAGTAAAACAATGGCACTATAACTCCTGTCAGTTGTTTTATTCAACATTTATAACAGTTCAAATAATCAGGAAGTGAATTACTGTGTTTATTTCCTGATAGTTCTAACTGACAGGAAGTGACTTGGCAGTTTCTATCACATTCTATGGAGAACTGTAAGTCACTGACTTTCCTCTCCATTAGAATGAAACAGAATTACTAATTGTAATTTGACCACTAGATGGCATTGCTAATGTTAAAAAACATGGGTTTAAACTGTAATACCACTGGAAATATGCATCGCTCAGCAGTGGGAGGACCCTTATTTTACTCAACAGAAAATGTCCTACAATATATATTTTCATTAACCCTTTGAGTGGCAGAGAGGTATTCAAAGCATTGTGTTGCAATGCGTTGGATACCTCTCTGGCACTCAATTGGTTAAAAAAGTTTGCTGCTCCTTTAAGGCCAGTGGCTGTACTCCAGGGTATGCACTACAGTGTATGAGCATTGTAGCGCATACCTGTGGATACACTCTGCCCCATACCTCTCTGGCATTCAGAGGGTTAATACCAGCAAGTCCCAACACTCCAGCTCCATAGCATATACCATGAACTAATGTACAATAACTCCATTTTCTCTATGTCTTACATAGTAGATTGACTTAAGAAAGGAATAGAAGAAAAGATTGTTCTGAAATTGTAACAGAATGTCATACTGTCTTCCCCTAAAATCCCCCCTTAAATGAGGATTTTAACCCTTTGACTGTTAACTTTAGCATTCAAAGAGTTAAAAGTCCATTTAAGTCAATGGAAATGTGATTCATTTTTACTTCTTCACTTCTCTGCAGTTGGCTTGTTTGAAAATGCCACAACTTTTCTTTGGAATATTGGGCGAGATTTATAAAAAACATTTGTCTTTAAAAGATTTGTCTTTAAGTCAGGGGAACTGGCGATAACACCAGTTCTTATTTATAAATGAACAAGTGCTCTGTTATAAATATGGCTTTAACAATCTGATGTTAAAGTAATAGTAGTTCTTCATTTTTTCAGGCAATAGTATTGTATGTATTAAAGAAATAAACAAATCCATCAATGTATTTTTCACATAACTTTCATAGCTTAGGAGCAATTGCATTTTAAAGTTTATCCCTCCCGCCTCTTTTATCTACGTCACCCCTCAAGCTGTCAGACTTGGATTCTGGTCTGCGGTTTGGATGGAGTACCTGGAGAGCCAAAATAGGAGTGGATACCAAAGAAATCTTCATGACGACGGTCTACAAAGTTGGCATGGTTTAAGGCAGTAGCCCGTCGTCATGAAGATTTCCTTGGTATCCACAGATATTTCGGTTTTCCAGACGCTCCATCCGTTCCGCAGGCCAGAATCCAAGTCTGACAACTTGAGCGGTGATGTGCATGAAAGAAACGGGAGGGATAAAAATGCAATTGCTCCTAAACTATGAAAGTTATGGGAAAAATACATACATTTGTTTATTTATTTAATACATACAATATTATTGCTTGAAAAAATGAAGTATTGCTATCCCTTTAACTCCTGGAACTGTTAAGAACATAATTTTCACCAGAATAACATTGAGAGGTAATAGAGGCTGTAAATTGTTGCAGTTAGCGATACTTCTTTATACATTCGTGTCACAAGAATTTTTCCCAGCTTTAACGTTACTTTTTCTGAAACACTATTATGGGCCATATGTTCAAAGAAGTAGTGAAATAGCTTTTGTCGTTTGTAAAAACTTTTAAACGTACAGTGTCGTTGGGATCATTAATATTTTCAGAGAGTGTCGGTTGTGATTGGAAATATGTCGTTTGTCCTGACTGAAATTGTCGTATAGAACAACAAAAAAATCTTAACTAACGATAAAAATGTCTTAAAAAAGTCTTAACAACAAAAATGTCTTTAAAATGTCTTAACTAAGAACAAAAATGTCTTAACTAAAGACAATAATTCTCACATTCAGAACACATTCCCTCTACTTTTTTCTTAACATACAAATTTTGTCTTTTCTAAGACTTTTTTTGTCGTTAGTTACAACTAATTTTCTTTTCCTCTATACGACACTGGAGAATAGTATAGCAACGTCCTTTCCCCACCCCTTTGCCCATCAATTCTGGAGTTGTGTTGTACACAACGGACATTATTAGTTTTTTGTCGTATATTCTATGGAAAATATGTTGTTCATGCATTCAATCACTTATTTTTGTCTTTCATACAACAATTTTTTGTCATTATCCCTTTGAACATACGGCCCTATGTGGCGTTCCGGTTTCCCAAACTGTCATTGAATTATTTTTAAATGCCAAATTCAGTTTTAGGCAACTTTCACTCCATATTTTTTTTATAACGCCGGGTCTATAAATCTCCCTCATAATGCCTTCGAGATTCTGCCTTCTGCCATGATACTTCCCAGGACAACATTCATATATAATACTGCTCATTTTTATAATATATACTGTAGAATAATCCTTTTGTAATTTTGCTTGCTAAACTGGGGTGAGCTGAATAATGCAAGGCTACTTAAACTAAGATGAATCCACATCATTGTAATATTTATTCAATAAAAGAGTTCCTAAGATCAAAAACTTTATGAAGTCTATGGAAATCTAAAAAGGAATAGCTGTGTTTATAAAGATAGATATGACTAAGAACACATTTTTTACCTGTGAATACATTTAGGTCTGCTCATTTTAATATATTATACTAGGTTTTAGTACTTTATTGATATGGAAAACTAATCATAAACTTACCAAACATACCATATTTAAAGTAAATCTTTAGTATCTCTGATTTTATTTTTAGATAAATAAAACGTGATGGGTCTTTAGTATAAAATGAAATTGATTCAGTTCTGGAGCAAACCAAATGCATGTAGGGAAAAATACAAATGCATAATATTCCCAATAATTCAATTTGGTCTCCAACACACCCAGGGAATTAAAAGTGCTATTTAAATTGATGGGCATTTTTATTGATCCCCTCAAGTACAGTTGAGGGGATCCACTGCTTTTATATGTAAGGTCAACTGTTTTTAAACTTTTAAGTACCCATGACGTGCCAGGACCATCATGGGTGAACTCCGTTCAGAGAGCTCTGAACACAATCGTGCAAAAAAAAAAAAAAAAAGTTCCATGGTCTTTAAGTGCCAGCCCTGCACGTGCTGGTCCTTAAGTGGTTAATAAAAGGGGATATCATGCTACAAAATGGCAGATTTAACCCTTTGAGTGAGAGGGGGGTATGAAACGCATTGCAAACCAATGCGCTGCATACCCCTCTGGCACTTAAAGGGTTAAAGTCAACTAAGATCTCTCTCCTTTATTTATATATATATATAAATATATATATATATATACTTGATATGGTGCATTTTACTGCTATATATTTAAATTTACAGTCTGATGAGTAATGTGCCTCATGACCTATTCAGGTTTATCTATCTATCTATCTATTTATCTATCTATCTATCTATCTATCTATCTAGCTATCTATCTATAATGGAGAAGGAGTCACAGAACTTTTTAAAACGTGTCACACGAGTCCTTACTTTTCATTCTAAAAAAAACAAACAAAAAAACTGGGCAATTAAAATGGTGACAGGTTTACATCTCATAAAATGGTGACTGGTTTACAGGAAAAGAAATATCAGGATAGACTAAGGGATCTGAACATGTATATCTTGGAGGAGAAAAGAGAAATAGGGGCTATGACAGAAACGTTCAAATACATGAAGGGATTCAACAAAATTCAGGAGGGAAGTAAATTTCGAAAGAGTAAAAATGTTAGGACAAGAGGTCATAGTCTAAAACTAGAGGGACAGAGGTTTAAATGTAATGTAAAAAAAGTTTTACTTCACTGAGAGGGCAGTAGATAAGTGGTATAGCCTACCAGCAGAAGTGGTAGAAGTTAATACAGTGACAGAATGTAAGCATGCATGGGATAGGCATAAAGCTGTCCTTAACATAAGAAAAGACCAAGGACCAAATAAGGTTTGAGGTTTTTACAGTAGGAAAATGGGCAGACTAGATGGGCTGAATGGTTCTTATCTGCTGTCAAATTCTATGTTTCTATATTTCATAGGATGTAGATCCCCACTAATTCTTATATGGTAGAGACTGCTCTTATAAAGATCTTCACAACTGATGCAAACAAATATCTATGAAGAGGATAATCTCAATAAATATTACTGTAACACACGGACAAATACTTAATATAGAAAACTGTCCAATTGGTGGCTTGCTGCATGATCAGGTGGGAGGCCAAACGCTCTACCTATGGCTCTAGAGCTTCTACTTGTCTACAAGTAATAGCTGTAGACCTCTTATTATCAAAGTGTCTGTCCTATTGGTTAAGGGCATACCTGGGAACTCTCCAGATCTGACCCAGAGACTCCAGTTTTGAGAGTGCATTACCGGGTCTCCAGGGCAAAGGCTGATTCTCTGGATGTGCAAAGTGTTCTTTAAAGGGTTAGTAATAGTTTAAAATAATAACAAGTAGTATTGTAGATAAGGAAAATAGAAATCCATTGGTGCAAGTCCTATCTCTCAAAGCTTGCACCTTTATGCTTTGATAGATAGAATGTTTTAAAGTTCCCCCCTCCCTCCCCTTTCTCTGACATCAGGCAGGTCTTCAACAGAGTCATGATTTTGAAATCTAAAAAGAACTACTTCATTGGAACAGTCTACAAAGTGTGCTTGCAAACCAGGCACACTTTGTAGACCATTTTAATGAAGCAGTTATGTTAAGATTTCAAAATCATGGCTCTGCTGAAGAGCCACATCAAGTTGGCTGACTTGATTCTCCTGAGAGGGGAACTTTATGGTTTGAGAGATAGGACTTGCACCGATGGCTTTCTTTTTTCCTTATCTACAATACTACTTGTTATTATTTTAAAGGGATAGTAATACTCCGTTAAATCTTCATTTTATTTTGTAGGTATTAAAGAAACATGAAGAACAATATAAGTCTTATCTCTCAAACCTTTATGGTTTGAGAGATATTCACAAGCAAAGTTTCCCCTCCCGCCCCTTTTACCTAGTGTAAGCCATCTCTTCTCAGATGTGGAATCCAGTCCATAGACCAGACAGATAACAGCAATCGACAATCTTCTTCCTATGAGAACAATGAAAGCCCTGTCCCCCTTGACAAGTCTTTCAGGTTTTTCCCTTATCTTAATTGAAGATTGTCCTTCTCTGAAATCTACCTGGGCACCTCCCTTCTGCTCTGGCTGAACAGTGTTACATCAGTAAAAGGGGCGGAAGGGGGATACGTTGTCATTGAATTACTCTTGAACTACAACTCTGACAGAATTGAAATAACACTCTCCAAAGTCCAAATACTATGATGATTAATTAGAGCTGCTTTTATTATGAAACATTACTATCTCTTTAAGGCATTACTATACCTTTAAAATTCTGCCCACATCTGCTCCTGACCTCCCAGTTCCTCCTACTTTTCCTCCATCCCTTCCCACTTCCTGCCCATTTTTGTGATGCCCCCAGGAAGCCCCGCCCCTACTCATGGATAAACCACACCCTTTTTACCTCAATTCACAGCAATTATACCCCCATCTGCACCAGAGATATAATATGGTATGGGTAAAGGTAGTCAGACGTCAGACCTCCAGTTGTTGGAAAGTGCAGTTCTCATCATACCAGGCAACTAGCCAACTGCCCAACCACCAGCTGGAGGTCCAAAGACTGACTACTCCTGTTACTGGGTCTTTAAACCTTTGAGTAATAGAGGGGTATACAACGCAATGCAAAGGTTAAAATCTTGAAAAGCAAATCCCTTGCAATGAAGAGGTTACACTGATAAAAAAACATCTCCATGACTACTCACATCTACCCTTGTTACCAAGAAGTAACAAAATATACAATGCTCACTGACCCACTGTGCAATGAAATCAGCAGCCCCATTCCCTGCATCTGAAAGGTCATCTCTGTTAGCAGAAAGCATACAGTTTGCAGACATTTATATACTACCTGTGCTGAGATTTCCAGACCCGTTCTGACAGAGCCAAGACGCAGGATTTGGAATACGTGAAAGAGCAGCCGTCAGTATCTCAGTCAGCAAGAGCCTGGAGTTCTGTTTATCCAAGCATATCACATTTAACCCCTTAACATCCAGTGACGTGTCAGGACCGTCACTTCTGTTTTTCCCTAAAGGACCACTGACGGTCTTGGCACATCATGTATTTTTTACTCACAGCGCTCCTGCGGGAGCGCTGTGAGTAGTAACGGGGACTGAAATTGACCATTCCAAGACTGGAGCTATCACCATCAGTCCCTCGTTCGGCGTGCCGGCACACATGATCAATCACGTGTGCTGGCATGTCAAACTTTGCTATCTGCACTTTAAAGGACCACAGGACCGCTGGTCCATAAGAGGTTAAAGGACTCTCTTTCCTCTTAACCCTTTGAGTGCCAGTTGGTTAAAAGCAATGCATTGCATACGCCAGGCCTCAAAATTTCCACTCGCCACTAGCCAATGGCGAGTGAAAATTTATCCCTGGCTAGTAGAAATTCAGCCCTGGTGGGTATGTTATGGCTTGCAGTGGCGAGTAACTTTTCAGGTCTGGCTAGTAGCAAAGGACTTCAAATTTTAAGCCCTGGCGTACCCCTCTTGGAACCAGTAGGGTTAATAATATACACACACACATATAGAGAAAAACAAAAACTACATATATACACAGTAATATGCAAAAGTTTTAGGCAGGTGTGAAAAAATGCTATAAAGTAGGAATGCTTTAAAAAATACACGGTAATAGTTTATTTTTACTGATTAACAAAATGATAGTGAGTGAACAGAAGTAAAATCTAAATTAAATTAATATTTGGTGTGACCACCCTTTGACTTCAAAACAGCATAATTTCTTCTAGGTCGTCTCATAGGTGAAAAACTGCTGGTTTATTCCATCAAAGTTTCGACCCTGACTCTGGCCTTTATCAAAGTAAAGAAACTTTATGGAATAAACCAGCACATTTTCACCTATGAGAAGACCTGTGAGTGCAATTCTTTCCTTGGATTCTGCTACAATCCAATGTAGTAATGCAAGTGTTAAAAAAGTGGAAGCATCTGTGCATGAGGCAAAAAGGTCTAACCAATAAATGTACCTATTTTCCTGATTAAAGACCCACAGGTGCTGTACCTTCTTTAATATTTATATAACTGTTTAACTCGGACAGGAAATATCAACAAATGGAAATACTATGATGGAAATTGAGCAACAAATAAAATTGGGATGACAAGCATTTGCAAAATGTAGTAGTACCACCTTTAAGACAAATGTACCTCAAGAGAAAGGTTTTTGACCAATGTGTCCTCCCGGTTATTACCTACGGCTGTGAAGCATGGACACTGAATGTCAAAGACATACAAAAACTTAAGGTTACACAGAGAAATATGGAGCAGTGAATTCTAAACATAACAAAGAGACTGAAAAACATGTGCAAGGATTCGTCAGCAAACAAAGGTCTATATCAGGGCTGTCCAAGTTCAGTCTTCAAGGGCCAACAATAGGCCAGACTTTAAGGATTTCCCTGATTAAACAGAGGTAAGTCAGTCAAAATGAATGAGCCACTGATTAACTCACCAGTGCTTAATCAGGAAAAACCAAGTTCAGTCAAAGGCAGGACACATAGTAAGAAGACCTGATGGTACATGGACCAAATTAATTTTGGAATGGATTCCACTTAATAATAATAAATGCCCAAGAAGAAGACCAAACACAATACAGGTAGATGAAATTACTAGTGATGAGCGAGCACCCCAATGCTCGGGTGTTCGGGTGCTCTGACCGAGCACCCCCGGAGGCTCGAGTGCTCGGCCGAGCACCCGAGCCCCATTGAAGTCAATGGGAGGACTAGAGCATTACACCAGGCACCCCCTGCTCTGATGAGGGGAGCGTGCCTGGTCCATAGGAAAAGGGAAGAAAATGATGGAAACACCACAGAAATGGTTCAGGGACAGCATAGGGAGGATGTCTGGATGCATCTTGGACTCCAACATTGCTGCTGGGAACGATCTTTCGCCCGTAGTACGCCATTTTTACAGACTGACCGTAAAACACACAAAAAGGAAAATAAAAACGACTTTAGGCGAAAAATTGTTACCAAACAATATTTGCTGTATATTTACTTGTATATCATCTGCAAATTCTCCCAAAAATTTCCTCGATTTTTCTGAACTGAGGCCATGATTAAGAGGGAAACGTGCGCAGAGGCAAATTCTCCCAAAAATTTCCTTGATTTTTCTGAACTGAGGCCATGATTAAGAGGGAAACGTGCGCAGAGGCAAATTCTCCCAAAAATTTCCTTGATTTTATTGAACTGAGGCCATGATTAAGAGGGAAACGTGCGCAAAGGCAAATTCTCCAAAAAATTTCCTTGATTTTTCTGAACTGGGGCCATGATTAAGAGGGAAACGTGCGCAAAGGCAAATTCTCCCAAAAATTTCCTTGATTTTTCTGAACTGGGGCCATGATTAAGAGGGAAACATGCGCTGAGCCGACCATCTAAAACATTATGGGTGAGGGTCTACTGCTGAGCTGACCATCCTAAACATTATATGCGAAGGCCCGCTAGTGAGCTGACGCTATAAAACATTATATGAGAGGGCCCGCTAGAGAGCTGACCCAATAAAACATTATATAAGAAGGCCCGCTGGTGAGCTGACCTATACAAAAAGTTGTCAAACAGGGCCTGCTGGTGAGCTGGCCCTATATAAAAATTATATCACAGGGCCCGCTGGTGAGCTGGCCCTATATAAAAATTATAGCACAGGGCATATGGAAGAGGAGGAGGAGGATGAGAAGATTAAGAGTCAACCATATACCCGTTTTTTGGGTGGAAGGGGTGAATGGGAATACAGAGTATTCCCATCATTGTAAATAACATATATAAAGTGAGTTTATGTTCCCCCGGGGCTTTCCTCCAGTGGAGTGGAGAAGTCAGGGGAAATCCAGGCCTTGTTCATTTTTATAAGTGTCAACCTATCAGCATTGTCGGTGGAAAGGCGGATACGCTTATCTGTTATGATGCCACCAGCAGCACTAAATACCCGCTCAGACAGAACGCTGGCGGCAGGGCAGGCCAGCACCTCCAAGGCGTAGAGTGCCAGTTCATACCACGTGTCCAGCTTGGACACCCAGTAGTTGTAAGGCACAGAGGGATCATTGAGGACGCTGACACGGTCTGCTACGTACTCCTTCACCATCTTCCAAAACTTTTCCCTCCTTGTGACACTAGGCTGCGCATCAGGGTGAGGGTGCTGGCGGGGTGTCATGAAGGTGTCCCACGCCTTGGAGAGTGTTGCCCTGCCTTTCTCGGAACTGCTGTGTGCTCCCCTTTTCTCCCCTTCTCGGTTGGCCAAGGTAGCACGTACTCTGCCGCCAGCGTTGTCAGATGGAAAATTTTGGAGCAATTTTTCAACAAGAACCTTCTGGTATTGCACCATTTTGCTTGTCCTCTCCACCGGAGGAATGAGAGATGAGAAATTCTCTTTGTAGTGGGGGTCCAGAAGGGTGAACACCCAGTAATCCGTGTTGTCTAAAATGCGTGTAACGCGTGGGTCACGGGAAAGGCAGCCTAACATAAAGTCAGCCATGTGTGCCAGAGTACCAACAGGCAAGATTTCGCTGTCCTCACCAGGAGGATGACTCTCAATCTCCTCATCCTCTTCCTCCTCTTCTGCCCACCCACGCTGAAGAGATGGAACTAAAGTTCCATGGCTACCCTCTGTAGCGGAGACAACCGTGTCTTCCTCCTCCTCCTCCTCCTCCTCCTCCTCCTCCGCCTCCTCCAATTGTCGCTGAGAAGACGAAGTGAGGGTGCTCTGGCTATCACCTTGTGTAAGCTCTTCCTCCCCCATTTCCACCTCTTCCACATGCAAAGCGTCGGTTTTAATTGTGAGCAGCGAGCGTTTCAGTAGACACAGAAGTGGGATGGTTACACTGATAATAGCGTTATCGCCGCTCACCATCTGTGTCGATTCCTCAAAATTGCGTAAAACCTCACAGAGGTCTGACATCCATTCCCACTCCTCACTTCTGATTACAGGAAGTTGAACGGAGAGGCGACGACCGTGTAACAGCTGGTACTCCACTACTGCCCTCTGCTGCTCACAAAGCCGGGCCAACATGTGGAAGGTGGAGTTCCAGCGCGTGCTCACGTCACACAGCAGCCGGTGAGCTGGCAATTGTAAGCGCTGCTGCAGCTTCAACAGGCCGGCTGAAGCTGTAGATGACTTACGGAAATGTGCACACACGCGGCGCACCTTGGTCAAGAGATCATGCACATTGGGGTAGGTTTTTAGAAATCGCTGAACCACTAAATTAAATACATGCGCTAGGCATGGTACGTGTGTGAGCTTGCCGAGCTCCAAAGCCGCCACCAAGTTACGCCCATTATCACACACAACCATGCCTGGTTGCAGGTTGAGTGGCGAGAGCCACTGCTCGGTCTGGTGACTAATCCCCTGCAACAGCTCTGAGGCCGTGTGCTGTTTGTCCCCAAGGCAGATCAGCTTCAGCACGGCCTGTTGACGCTTCCCCACTGCAGTGCTACACTGCTTCCAGCTACTGGCTGATGGGGGAGTGGCGCTGCGTGTAGAGAATTCGGAGGTGGAAACGGAGGAGGAGGAGCCAATAACGTAGGTGCTGGCGGAAACCCTGATGGAGGTAGGGCCCGCAATCCTCGGCGTGGGTAGCACCCGTGCCATCCCAGGGTCTGAGTCGCTCCCAGCCTCCACGACATTCACCCAGTGTGCCGTCAGGGAAATGTAGCGTCCCTGGCCACAAGCACTTGTCCATGTGTCAGTCGTTAAGTGGACCTTCCCAGTAACTGCGTTGGTCAGGGCACGGGTGATGTTACGGGACACATGGTGGTGTAATGCGGGGATGGCACACCGGGAAAAGTAGTGGCGGCTGGGGACCGCGTACCGAGGGACAGCTGCTGCCATCAGGCTGCGGAAGGACTCAGTGTCCACAAGCCTAAATGGCAGCATTTCGATGGCCAGTAATTTGGAAAGGTGTGAGGTTAGTGCTATGGCCTGTGGGTGGGTGGCTGGGTATTTTCGCTTGCGCTCAAATGCCTGGGGTAACGACATTTGGACGCTGTGCTGGGACAGGGAAGTGGATATGGTCGCTGATGGTGCTTCAGATGGTACAGGTGCAGGGCGGGAGGTATGCGGGCCTGCGCCTTCGACAGGCGATTGGCCGGCACCGAAAACAGGGGAAGAGGAGGCAGTGGTGTGGCCTGCAGACACAGATGGGCGATCCAGGCGTTCCTCCCACTTATTACGGTGCTTGGATGCCATGTGTCGGATCATGCTGGTGGTGGTAAGGTTTCTAGTGTTCATGCCTCGGCTCATTCTGGTGTGGCACAGGTTGCAAACTACAATTCTTTTGTCGTCCGCACTTTCCTTAAAAAAACGCCATACCGCGGAACACCTACCCCTTGGCAAGGGAGATTTACGCAAGGGGGTGCTCCGTGGAACATTTGCGGGCCGGTTTGGTGCGGTCCGCCTTCTTTCTGTAGCCACACCACTGCCTCTTCCAGCCTGTTGCGGTGCTGCAGATGGCTCACCCTCAGGACTGCTGTCATCGCTCGGCTCTACACCTTCCCAGGTGGGGTCAGTCACCTCATCGTCCACCAAGTCCTCCTCCACTTCCTCACTCTGATCATCCTCCTCATGTCTTGATCCCACCACATACTCAGTCATTGACAACTGTATAACATCCTCCTCAACAAGGTCTTGAGACAGTAATAGTGGTTGATTTAATGGCAACTGTGTCTCATCATCATCATCATCCACTACTTCCTTTGACCTTAAATGCCGTTCACATCTGTCATCTTCTTGTGATTGGGTACCCTCTAGAGGTTGTGAATTAGGGCATAAGATGTCATGTTCCTCTGCAAGCGTGCTTGGAGAGAGGGTCAAATGAAGGATTGGTGATGAGACGAGCTCCTCACTATATCCCAGTGTGGGATCACTTCTTTGACCAGACCGTCTATGGTGGGAGGAAGGATGATCAGAGTGAGGATTATGTTGACCAGACTCTTGGCTACTGAGAGTGGACTTGGTGGAAGACAGGGTGGTGTTTAACCGACTGGAAGCAGTATCAGCTGACATCCAACCGACCACCTGTTCGCAGTGGTCGGACCTCGAGAGTGATGTCCTGCGACGCCCTGTAAAATTAGACATGAAGCTAGGTATGGTGGATGTCTTTCTTTCTTGTGCTCTGGCACCAGGCACAGTTTCTCCGCGTCCTGACCCGCGCCCTGAACTATCAGGATCACGTCCACTTCCCCGTCCCTTTTTACCCGCCTTCTTCATCTTACACGGAATATGTGACTTTGATATTTTACTTTGAAGACTTAACAGTATTTCTTCCTATTCTGCAACTGTGCAGAGTACACAGAATAGGCTGCTAAACTGCGGTGATGCACACTGAATGGAATATGTGACTTTGATATTTTACTTTGAAGACTTAACAGTATTTCTTCCTATTCTGCAACTGTGCAGAGTACACAGAATAGGCTGCTAAACTGCGGTGACGCACACTGAATGGAATATGTGACTTTGATATTTTACTTTGAAGACTTAACAGTATTTCTTCCTATTCTGCAACTGTGCAGAGTACACAGAATAGGCTGCTAAACTGCGGCGAAGCACACTGAATGGAATATGTGACTTTGATATTTGAGTTTGAAGACTTAACAGTATTTCTTCCTATTCTGCAACTGTGCAGAGTACACAGAATAGGCTGCTAAACTGCGGCGAAGCACACTGAATGGAATATGTGACTTTGATATTTGAGTTTGAAGACTTAACAGTATTTCTTCCTATTCTGCAACTGTGCAGAGTACACAGAATAGGCTGCTAAACTGCGGTGACGCACACTGAATGGAATATGTGACTTTGATATTTTACTTTGAAGACTTAACAGTATTTCTTCCTATTCTGCAACTGTGCAGAGTACACAGAATAGGCTGCTAAACTGCGGTGACGCACACTGAATGGAATATGTGACTTTGATATTTTACTTTGAAGACTTAACAGTATTTCTTCCTATTCTGCAACTGTGCAGAGTACACAGAATAGGCTGCTAAACTGCGGCGAAGCACACTGAATGGAATATGTGACTTTGATATTTGAGTTTGAAGACTTAACAGTATTTATTCCTATTCTGCAACTGTGCAGAGTACACAGAATAGGCTGCTAAACTGCGGCGAAGCACACTGAATGGAATATGTGACTTTGATATTTGAGTTTGAAGACTTAACAGTATTTCTTCCTATTCTGCAACTGTGCAGAGTACACAGAATAGGCTGCTAAACTGCGGTGACGCACACTGAATGGAATATGTGACTTTGATATTTTACAGTTTCAAGACTTAACAGTATTTCTTCCTATTCTGCAACTGTGCACAGTACACAGAATGTGCTGCTAAACTGGGCGACGCACACTGAATGGAATATGTGACTTTGATATTTTACAGTTTGAAGACTTAACAGTATTTCTTCCTATTCTGCAACTCTGCACAGTACACAGAATGTGCTGCTAAACTGCGGCGAAGCACACTGAATGGAATATGTGACTTTGATATTTTAGTTTGAAGACTTAACAGTATTTCTTCCTATTCTGCAACTCTGCACAGTACACAGAATGTCCTGCTAAACTGCGGCGAAGCACACTGAATGGAATATGTGACTTTGATATTTTAGTTTGAAGACTTAACAGTATTTCTTCCTATTCTGCAACTCTGCACAGTACACAGAATGTGCTGCTAAACTGCGGCGAAGCACACTGAATGGAATATGTGACTTTGATATTTTAGTTTGAAGACTTAACAGTATTTCTTCCTATTCTGCAACTCTGCACAGTACACAGAATGTGCTGCTAAACTGCGGCGACGCACACTGAATGGAATATGTGACTTTGATATTTTAGTTTGAAGACTTAACAGTATTTCTTCCTATTCTGCAACTCTGCACAGTACACAGAATGTGCTGCTAAACTGCGGCGAAGCACACTGAATGGAATATGTGACTTTGATATTTTAGTTTGAAGACTTAACAGTATTTCTTCCTATTCTGCAACTCTGCACAGTACACAGAATGTGCTGCTAAACTGCGGCGACGCACACTGAATGGAATATGTGACTTTGATATTTTAGTTTGAAGACTTAACAGAATGTGCTCTAATCTGCAACTTTGCACACTAAACAGAATGTGCTCTAATCTGCAACTTTGCACACTAAACAGAATGTGCTCTAATCTGCAACTTTGCACACTAAACAGAATGTGCTCTAATCTGCAACTTTGCACACTAAACAGAATGTGCTCTAATCTGCAACTTTGCACACTAAACAGAATATATGAAAATTTTTTTTGTTTGTTTTTTTCCCCCCACACAAAATAACCTGCTGCCCCCACACACAGTAGTCCTAAAAAGGACTTTTGGTTCTTTTTTTTTTCACAAATTTGCTTTTTTTCTCCCTACACTGACTTTCCCTTCCTATCCTCATCTCTCCCTGGCTAAGACTGAGCCGAACTCGCTGGTCAGGTGCTATACAGCACCCGACCACGGGTTCTGGCCAGCCAATCAGTGTAATGCCAGCAGCCAACATGGCTGCTGGCATTACACTGATGTCAGAGCCTCCCTGCACGTTTATTGGCTGCGCAGCAGCCGCAAAACGTGCGGGGAGGAGACCCGAACATGGCGGGCGAGCACATGCGGTACTCGTACGAGTACCGCCATGTGCCGAGCAGAGCGATGCTCGATCCGATCCGAGCATCGGCCGAGCATGCTCGCTCAACACTAGAAATTACCAAATATATTGGTACACAGTGTCAACAAAAGGCATAGAACCGAAGTTGTAGGAGGCTTTCTGAGGAGGTCTTCATACTGCAGTGGATGGACAATGGCTGAAGTTGATGATATATATATATATATATATATATATATATATATATATATATGATATACTATTCTTGCTGACTAAACCAAATGTGTTCCCGCTACTGGGGGATTTTTAATTTAGACGTTATTACAGCTCAAACTTGTTTTAATGAAATTGTCATATTCTGCTGTGATCACCAGATGGTGCTGTTCCTATCACATAATATGGAGAGTCATAGTCAGTGACTTCAGTGACTTCAATTAAAAAAGTGTACTGTTCTTTGCAATAGGAAATGCTAATTGATCTCAGGTACTGCTATTTTAAAGATAAAACTATTAAAGGTGACACCTCTCCTGCATCTTTCACTTGGTTACAGTTACTAAGGAGATATTTTTGTCTTTACACAGTGTGTTAAGTTTTCTCATCTAGAACATAATGTAGCATATTCAAAGAAGTGACCTGTTACATTATCCTCAACAGGAACAAGCATGAAACGATATGATTTAACCATTTGAGTGCCAGGGGGTCCTCAAAGCAATGCAAAACAAATTGCATAGCCATCGGTCATTCAAAGGGTTAAAGTAGCACAGTGGTACTTTGATTTCAAGGGACAGTAATGTCCATCTATAAATAAGTCTTATACACAATAGATATTTTTGTTAAAGAGGGATGAACGCTCATGGATTAAGTGGCTCAATTTGGAAGGACTTACCAAGATATGAGCCCATGGAGATAAATGAATCTAAGTATGTGAGCAATTGTTGGGTTGCCATGACAACCAAACCAATGCAAATCAGTCATTTAGGTCAGCTTCTTCACTGTAGGAGGAGCTTGAATAATTACATGGGGAAGAGGTTTAGAGTCCACAATATAAGCCCTGTCTGACCAGCAAGTGAGTTAAACGGGTTTAGAAAAAGAAACCCCGGGGGCTTCCCCTTGCTGTTCCTGTGAGAGAAAATTAGATTTGAGATCTTTAATTGGACTGTGCTAATAGCCTCCATAGGCCCTAATGAGGGAATTTCAAGCCTGATATTAGTAATCTGAAAGGCTGAGCACAACGACCACATGTTTAACGTGTATTGAAGACCCAAGAAGTCTGAAAAAAGCAGTGTAAACTGCGAAACGCGTCAATGTTTTTTTTATTACTTATTTTTGTCATATAATTGTTTATCGTATATCAGAAATACTTTCATTAAATATTTTTATATGTGATTTTGAAAAAAATCCTTTTGCCAGCAGTTTTTTTCTTCCTCCAACTTCCAGTATTTGTTCCTGGTATCCTGTGCAGAGACAGGATAAAATTCTCTGCAAGCTTTATGAGTTGGATTTAATATATACTTTCTCCCAACAATTATCATTATGAGCATACAGAAAATTATTTTCACTATATATCCGTTATTAGCCAATCAGGCACTCTTGGGTGCCCCTGTTTTCTATTTTTCTGTACACGACAGACCTCCAGGTTGTGGTCCAGCATAACTCTAGGTTTTTACTAAGTCTGCTCCAATAGGAGGAGACTAAGTAAACTGTAATAGTGAGATGGTCTAATGGACTAACATGTTTTGTCATCAGTGTTCCTAGGATGATCCAATACAAACCAGCACAATCAATGCACTAATAAATTAGATTAACCCTTTAAGGACCAGAGAGATGTACAACACATTGACCCTCAAAGGGTTAACAATAACATAGAGTTAAAGGCTCCAAACATTTACTATACACAAGCCAGTTCTCCAAAAGCAAAGCATTTATCCTTTTTTTCTGTTCTTATCATATATTGTTAATGTTACTCAAACATTTTATAGTTGGCCTCAAATTATCTGATGTAAAACTGGTACATTTAGCACCGGTAAAGGGAAACTACGAATATATTTATTGCAAAATTAAAACTCCCAACTTTAAAAGTGACTGTTTTAAACCTGATGCATAACAACAAAATAGGTACATTGTATATATCTATCTATATATTTATATATATAAATACCCAAGAAAGAAAAACTTTTGAACCCAGAAAGATTATATTTTTTAACAGCAAGAATAGAGGACTAAATGTTGATTTGGGTTTCCTATCCCACTATCAAAGTTTCACATGACCCCTCTATCATTATCTTACTCTTCCTATATATCCACATGTTAACATACATTCTAATGACAGGTTTCATATTATTATTAACATATTAAGTATACGTACTGACATAAGCTTTCCCATACTCTTATACATGCAGGCGTATATATATATGTGGGTGGACTAGTCTATATGTATAAATGGGTTTATATGCATATATGTACATGTAGGTATGCATGCATGTATGTGTTTATGTATGTATACATGTGTTTATATGTACATGTGTATATGCTATGTACATGTATATCTGTGTGTGTATATAGACATATGGTATGGGTATGTATATGTGTGTATATGCATGTATATGTGTGTGTATATATGTATGTATGTGTGTATGTAAATATGTGTGTGTATGTACATGTGTGTTTATGTGTATATACATATATGTGTTTGTGTGTATGTATATGTATGTATGTGTATAAATATATATATATATATATATATATATATATATATGTCTGTGTGTGTATGTGTGTATGTATATATCTACCTATATGGGCACAAGTTGTATATAGGCCTGCATGCCCATACTGGATTGTTGGCATTGTAGCATTCTTAATATGTGCAATTTTTTTAACGCTCTCCCCTCCCATACCATCTCCTGTATGTTTCTTCTCTTTCTCCCCCTACACACACTCTGCCTTGCACAGGTTATTTACAACCCTCTGCAAGAAGAGTGTGGATTTTCTCTTGGTCATTGTATTATCAGCAGTCCCACTGTGTTAACCCCAGCAAACAACACAGCTTTGAATTCAATGTATTAACTGTATGAACTGTTTTAATTGTGAATTCTGTGTCCTTGTGCTCAGAAATGCTTTAGACTTGAGAAAGGAAGTTTATCCCGAAAGCTTGTCAATCCATAATTCTGTTAGTCCAATAAAAAAGTACTACAAGATATTAATTTTGTTTGTTATTATATATATATATATATATATATATATATATATATATATATATATTTCCCCTTTTCACCTTATGTGAAGTGGGAAGTGCGTTTTATACACAAGAAGAAAAAAGTAATATGTATATCTCCACGTCTGCTTCCCTTCCTCTACTCACTTACTTCCTCCGGAGGATTCTGGGATGTCTGCCCATCAGGCAGAGGTGGCGTGTATCATCTGTATCAGCCTTGGAGGACTTGTGTTAAATCAAGATAATGCTGAAGGTCCTAACAGGGAACTGCAGTAGTTTCAGTGCACAGAGGTCTATGCATTAGATCTACTAATGTTTTTTTGGTGGTTAGAGGAAGGGAAAACTAAGTTGCGTATTATAGACACTTTTGTTTTCATCTTAAATCTTGAGTTAAATTTACACTTGCATATTATACACAGATGCGTATTATACCTGAGATATTACGGTAAATAAAATGTATTATGGGAATGGTGGAATTAAAGTATGAAGAATGTCTATCTATAATTAGTTTATTTACTCATAGAAAAGACACCTAAGAGAAAGGGTATTGATACACAGTAGAAGTATATGTGCAAGGTCAATACTGTGATTTCTCTTGGGAATTTTTCATTTTAGGGCCTGATAATATAACTATAGTATGGGCCATCAATTAATATTAGAGGACATCAGAAGAAGAAGGGGTTCTTTACAATAAGGTCTGTTGAACTGTTGTGAGGGGTAATGGCAGAAACAACAGATAAGTTTAAGAGAAGACTAAATACATTTCTAGCCGAAGGGGGTCACAAAGGGTTTCTACTTTGTGTTAGCAGATTAAACTTGGAGTCAGGAAGGATTATGTGATTCTCATTTTCTGGGCTATAGTGTAGCAAAGGTTGAACTCGATGGCCATGCCTTTTTTCAACCTAATTTAATATGTAACTATGTGATATGTTGCACACACACAAAAAACATATGTAGCACTACCTCTCATCCTTATTGGGTTAATGTGAGCAGTTTTCTGTTCTCCTTATTTATACATATTGTTAAACAAGATATAGAGGAGAGGGAAGCCCTGAAACAACTATGGACCCTCCCTCTGCCCACTACTTGGCTCAGTCTGAGTAAAGGGGACCTTTTTCTGCACAAGTAGCTTAGTAAATTGGGGTAAAGGAGGAGCACCAGTAGGAATTTGGTTCCAGTGCCTAATTAAGCAAGGAATCCTATTGATACATCCCCCTTAAAGGGTTAGTAATGTTTCATAATAAAAGCAGCTCTAATTAATCATCATAGTATTTGGACTTTGGAGAGCGTTATTTCAATTGTCAGAGTTGTGGTTCAAGAGTAATTCAATGACAAAGTATCACCCTCCCGCCCCTTTTACTGATGTAACACTGCTCAGCCAGATCAGAAGGGATATGTCCAGGTAGACTGCAGAGAGGGACAATCTTCAATTAAGATAAGGGAAAAACCTGAAAAACTTGTCAAGAGGGGCAGGGCTTTCATTGTTCTCATAGGAAGAAGATTGTCCCCTTCTGTTATCTGTCTGGTCTATGGACTGCATTCCACATCTGAGAAGAGATGGCTTACACTAGGTAAAAGGGGCGGGAGGGGAAACTTTGCTTGTGAATATCTCTCAAACCATAAAGGTCTGAGAGATAAGACTTATCTCATTCTTCATGTTTTTTTAATGCCTACAAAATAAAATAGAGATAAAACAAAGTATTACTATCCCTTTAAATCGGTAGCTTTTAAAGTGAAAGTGTTTGATCATAACTAGAAATCACCAATAATGGTCACATTTAAAGGAAGAATAGTGTTTAATTATTAAAAATATATATATTGTAGGTTTTTTCTGCTACATAAAACAAGAGAACTCCAACTGCTTGAAAATTCTTCTATCACATATTATAGCTTATAAGTTATTTATTTATTTTTATCAGACAGCAACAGTGCCAACCAGAGCACAGGTGACTTTTCATTGCTCTCAATGACAGAGGGATAGTAATGTTTCAAAATAAAAGCAGTTCCAATTAATCTTCATAGAAAGTGTAGTTCAATAGTAATTGCATGATAAAGTATCCCCCTCCCACCCCTTTTACTGATGTAACACTGCTTAGCTCAGAACAGAAAGGTGGTGTCCAGATGGCTTTCAGAGAGGGACAATCTTTAGTTAGCATAAGGGTAAAACCTGTCAATCGAGGCACGGTTTTCAGTGTTCTCATGTTTCATTGTTCTCTTTCATTGTCCCTTGTTGTGATCTCTCTTGTTCCAAGACCAGAATCAACATCTTATAGGAGGAGGCTTACACTAGGTAAAAGGGGCGGGAGGGGGATACTTTATCATTCAATTACTCTTGATCTATAACTCTGACAGTATTGAAATAACACTCTTCATGGCCCAAATACTATGATGATTAATTGGAGCTGCTTTTATTTGAAAACATTACTATCCCTGTAAGCTTTTCATTCAAAGTAACCACAAAACTGTGACTTGGTGACCACATTAGTAAAATTGCAGTTTTATTACAAACTAAAAAATAAATTTTATATGCCATATAATGCCATATACAGAAGAGCCCTAGGGCAACATTTTGACTTTAAAACTTGAAATGATGACCATTAATGTCATAATTTTGACTTCCAAAGTCAACATTTTGAGTTTAAAGTTAGAATTCTGACTTTTAATATCAGAATGTTGAGTTTTGAGTCAGAAGTTTGACTTTTATTTTTTTAACAATTTTATTGATGTAATTAAAAATACAGCAAATAAAGCAGGTATAAAACACATTGTGTCAAGCAGATACATTAATAAAGCGAAAGTAATCACACAGTAAGCGAGAACTGACAATAAATGATAATCAGTGGGAAGCTGTGGTCATAATAGGCTAAAGTGAATCTGCTTTTAAGATCAAGGATAAGTCTGACTTTTGAAGTAAAAATTTGGAGTTTAAAAGTCAAAATTTGAAATATTTTTTATTCTTGGCTTCAAGGCTGTTCCATATTAATCTTTTATTGCAGCCACCAACTGGGAGCTTTGCTTTAACTTTCTATGAAAGGCTTTACTGTAAGACTCTAGCTCTCCCATAGACAGCAATAGAATGAAAGTTGCTATCAGGGATTAATGAAAAGGAAATTTGTCCTTTGGATTCCAGCTGATGCTGTTGCTTGAAAAAATAGCTGTAATGACATTTGAATGAAGCATTTTTCAGCAGTGTGAGCATCTTTGTTTTAATCATCATAAAAAAACCTTCCATAGCATACATTTAATGCTCCTTTTTAAAGGGATAGTAATGTTTCACAAAAACAGCAGCTCCAATTAATCTTCATAGTATTTGGTCCATGGACAGTGTTAGTTTAATACTGTCAGATTTGTAGTTCAAGAGTTCAATTGAATGATAAAGTATCCCCTCCCACCCCTTTTACCTAGTGTAACACTGCTCTCCTCAGATGTGGGACAATCTTCTTACTCTGAGAACAATGAAAGCCCTGCCCCCTTGACAGGTTTTCAGCTTTTTCCCTTATTTTAATTGAAGATTGTCCCTCTCTGCACTCTATCTGGGCACCTCCCAGCTGCTCTTAGGTGAGTAGTGTTACATCAGTGAATGGGACGGGATGGGGATACTTTATCATTCAATTACTCTTGAACTACAACTCTGACAGTATTGAAATAACACTCTCCAAGGCACAAATACTATGATGATTAATTAGAGCTGCTTTTATTATGAAACATTACTATCCCTTTAAAATCAACATTTCAGCTGGTACACAATTCTATTTCTGTTGAGATCTGGATTAAAAAAGAAAGAAAACTGTAGGTAGATTTATTAATAGGAAATAACCCTTCAAACCCATTCAAGCAAAGCCTCTATTTTTTAACAAGATTTCAATTTTAGTACATGACAGGAGGCTTCGTATTTTGCATTTATCCCTCTTTACTCCTCTCACAGCAGCAATATTCCATATCCAATCAAAACACAGAAAACTTCCCCATAAAACCCTGTTTCCCTTAAGACCCTCCCTCTTTCTTTGCTGCTCTCACAGGAGTCAACAGGTCAGCGTTTTTGGCCCTTCAGGGTGTTATACTCTAGGGTTTTATGTCTAGTTCTGCTTAACTGGTTGATGTGTATGCTAAACGATATGTTCTATGTTGCTGTGCTAAAGTAGGATTTGTGTTTGTCTGTTAATCACATTCTGCACTGCAGTTCCCTTACCGGGGCTCCTTGGCTTCCCGCGGGGGTGGTTGGCGTCTGGCCCTCCGGGTGCTGCCGTGGCGGTTGTCTGGCTGGGTCTGGGTCGGCCTTCCCCCGCGGCGAATCGGGTGTGCTCTGCGCCTTCCTTCCTTTTTCCTACGCTGTGCTAGGGGTTTGGGTATCGGTGTTCTGTCTTTGGAGCGGGGAGGTAATCTCCCTGGGCTTCCAGTCTGTCTCCTTCCTCGCGGCGCTGGTTCTTGTATGGGCCTGCGCTGCGCTTCTTCGTTCTCTGTTCTTTTTTTTTTTCCTCTGCTTGCATCCTTTGGCTAACAACAATTAAAGTTTTAGTTGCAAGTTTAATCACGGCTGGTTCGGCCCGCGTGATCGCGTGGCCGACCGAGGGAGCCCTCCGGTGCGGTCTGTCGGCTGTAGGCTGCTTCCCGCGGAGGTGCACTCTCTCCTCCCTTCGCATATGCGATTCTCTACCCACACCACGTTCCCTCATAGCACACTGGCTTTCCGATTTCTTCGGTGCTCCGTTGAGGTCGGATCGCACCGTCTGCTATGGCAGTTGCCCTTCATGGGTCTGCTTTAGTTAGGTAAGGTTGATTCGTTCAGGCAGTTCAGTCGGATGGCCTGGGGGTTACAGGCTGTGGTCTGGTGTGTGGCATTCCTGGGTTCGATCCCTGGGTCTGCCGGCTCTGCTTCTTCAGGTTAAACCAATAAGCAGCTGTATAAGGCACATTGCTCGGTTGGAGCCCTTGCTGTTTAGGGGTGAGCCCCCTTTTTTTCCCTTATCAGGATTCTGGTCCATTGTAAGGGTGCTGAGTCTCCCTGGATCCTGTAGTTGTGGTGCCCCCGGCAATGGTTGGGCATTTGCGTATACTACTCTGTGAGTAGACTATAAAAAAAAAAAAAAAAAAAAAAAAAAAAACATTTACATTCTTCTTATCTTGGTGTCTCTGTTTACACAAACACCGCTTGAATGTGACCAATCCATATTGTTCTTGGTGTCACGGTGGGGCTCCTCTGCGCAGCACGGTCTCCCTCCGCAAGGAAGGCCTGTGCTTTGCCTGACGCTTGTTCTATTCCCACAGATTGTTGCGGGAGTTATGGAGTCCTCCAGAGATCAGAATGCGGACATGCAGGCGATGATCAACGCGGCTGTCTCTGCGTCAGTTGAGAAGGTCTTGTCCAGAATGATGGCGCAAAGGTCGGCGGACATGCCTGGGCGAGCTGATGCGGCTGAGGATCTCGTATCTGATGAGGAGTGCTTGCCTCCACCTAAAAAGTCTCGACATGCTGTAGCTGGGTCTGGGTCCTCTTCCAAAGGGAAGCTTCCCAAGCGCTCCAATGGTGATTCGATGACTGTGGGCCCACGATCCCTTGCAGGCCGTTCTTCGGACGAGGATGATGTTCCTACACCACTGTCGGTGGTTGATGCGTGGCAGGCGGAGGAAGATTCCGGATCAGATAAAGACCTCCGCTGGGGTGACGAGGACGTAGTGTCTCCTTATGTTAAAGAATCTGTGCTGGATGATCGCCCTTCCACCTCCCGTCCTCCTACGTCTCAGGATATGGATGGCGTCTTTTTAGATTCCTTGGGGGCACCGCTATTTGATCCTCGGACCATACGTCATCCCCGTTCATCTGACTGGCAGCTGCCTGCTCATCTGGCCGACTACATTCATTTCTGGCTCCGCAGATCTTTGGATAGGGAAGTTCGCAACCGCCTACGGGCCGAATGTCCTCGACCTCTGTTGCAGGATAAGGTGGCGCTTACCCCGATTTTCGACAATACCATGGTGGTCTTTATGTCCCGCACGGGGCGTGACCCAAGGAAAGGTATGGAAAAAGGGTTGCGTGCCGCTCAGGACAAGTTGCTGGACATCACGGGGCCGTTGGCACAGATTCTTCACATGGCTGATGAGGCGGTGGCGCATAACCTTACCCTGGATCCTGTCTGTGTTCGGGAGTGGGCACTGCGATCCTTCTGTCTGCTCGGCAACGCAAACACTGCTCTGTCCTCTGAACGCCGGAAGGCGGCTCTCCTACGGATTGACAACAAGCTTTCGGATTTGGCGGCCAGGGAGTTGGGACCGGCAGCTGATGGTCTGCTCTTTGGTGACTCTTTTCTGAAGGAATTGCAGAAACATGTCTCCATGTTCATGACTCTAAATAAGGCGCAACTGTCCATGAAGAAGGTTTTCCATCCTGTGGCTTCCCGTGGGGTTTTTGGACGGGCTGGCCGGCAGAGGGGCCGTGCCGCCAGCCGTTTCTGGTCTTCAGGTCCCCGCACAGGAGGACTGCCATTCTTCCCTTCCACATCTGCTAGAGCAACCTTCCAGCCGAGAGGTCAGGGGCGAGGCACCTCGTTTCGTGGCAGAGGGAGAGCTTCCCAATCTAAAGGTGAGTGGGTTTCCAGATCCGCTTTCTCTAAAACTAACTGCGGGCCGTTTGGCCCTTTCGTTACAGGCTTGGTCGCTCCTGACGTCGGATGCTTGGGTATTGCAGACAGTTCAGGGGTATGTAATAGAGTTTTTTGCAGATCCTGTTCAACTTCAGCCTCCAAGGCCTATCCAGTTCGACGACACTCAGACGGCGCTGGTCGATGGCGAAATTCAATCCTTGTTTCAAAAAGGAGCAGTAGAAGAGGTGTTCGAGGCCGGCGGCTTCTTCAGCAACATCTTTTTGGTTCCCAAGAAGACTGGGGGGTTTCGTCCAGTCATCAACCTTCGTCATTTGAATACCTTTGTCCTATACCGCCATTTCAAGATGGAGGGCATCCATCTTCTCAGGGATCTTCTCCGTCAGGACGACTGGTTTACCAGGTTGGACCTGATGGACGCTTATCTTTCGGTTCCGATGGCTCGGGACAGTCGCCGTTTCCTACGGTTTCATTGGAGGCACCGAGTGTGTCAGTTCACTTGCCTTCCCTTCGGACTCAGCTCCGCTCCTTGGTGTTTCACCAAGGTGATGAAGCCTATCATAGCGCATCTCAGGGCTCAGGGTTTTCGTTGTTTGATCTATTTGGACGATCTTCTTCTGTTTTGCAACGATCGTTCTCGACTGCTCTCGCAAACGAAGTCTACCATTCTTTTGCTGGAATCCCTGGGATTCTTAATCAATGTAGAGAAGTCGGAATTGACCCCGTCAAAGACGGTTCAATTTCTCGGGTTCGAGATCAATTCAGAATCTTGCTCACTTCATCTTCCTGCGAAAAAGATCAAGTCCATCCGAAAGGAACTCCGGCGGATGGTTCGGCTGCAACAGGTTCCACTGCGTCAGCTGGCAAGGATTGTAGGACTGCTGTCGTCCTCGATTCAGGCGATATTTCCGGGTCCTCTGCATTACAGGGCAATGCAGAGATTGAAAGCTTCATTCCTCCGAGTACAACCTTCGTACGATCAGATCATTCCTTTAACCGAGGAGGTCAAAGGGGAACTGAGATGGTGGATTCGACATATGGGTGCTTGGAACGGCAGGGCCATCTTTGGTCAGGTTCCGGATTTCGTTCTAGAGTCGGATGCCAGTTTATGGGGCTGGGGAGCGACTTGTGCGGACTCGGCGACCGGGGGTCCTTGGTCAGTAGACGAGATTGGACTACACATCAATTGTTTGGAACTCATAGCAGGCTCGTTTGCCATTCGCAGCTTTGCGAAAAATCTGTCAGATTGTTGTATCCTGCTGCGGATGGACAACGTGTCTGCTGTTCAGTACATCAATCGTCTTGGCGGCACGAAATCTCGCGTTCTGACGGACACGACGAAGGAGATTTACCAGTTTTGCTTCCGCAGGAACATCACCCTGTTGGCAGAATATTTGCCAGGAGAGGTCAATCTTGTGGCAGACTGGTTTTCCCGGCACTGGAGGGACGTCAGCGATTGGACGCTGGACAAGGTAGTATTTCGCCGTCTTCTTCAGCTGAGGGGTCCGCTTGTGTTAGATCTATTTGCGTCTCGCACGAATCGCCAATTACACAGGTTCTACAGTTGGCTTCCGGAT
Organism: Rhinophrynus dorsalis; assembly: GCA_037306005.1. Lineage (NCBI taxonomy): Eukaryota > Metazoa > Chordata > Amphibia > Anura > Rhinophrynidae > Rhinophrynus > Rhinophrynus dorsalis. The sequence continues at coordinate 46,321,130 of CM074727.1, read as the reverse complement.
CCGGACTGCGAGGCCGTGGATGCCTTTCTTCAGGATTGGCCGAATCAGGGAGCGTATGCTTTTCCGCCATTTGCCATGATAACGCGAGTGCTCCATCAGATCCGGCGTCAGGGTGTTTCCATTCTTCTGATCACACCGTTTTGGCAGAGCCAAGCTTGGTTCCCGGAACTGTTGGAGCTTTCAACTCACGATCCTCTGCTTCTTCCGAACGAACATCTTCTTCTCCTTCGAGACCCTCTGGGTCATCCGCATCCTCTAGTGGAACAAGGTCGGCTTCAGCTAGTGGCTTGGATGGTTTCAGGGGCCGTTGGGATGTCAGCGGATTATCACAGGAAGCTAAGACTCTCCTCTGGGACTCTTGGGCTCCAGGGACTAGACGCTGTTATATCTCGGCCTGGGGTCAGTGGAGTCGCTGGTGTGTGGAACGGGGTATTGATCCCTTTACGACAGCTTTACCAGACATTCTAAATTATCTATCTTCTTTGTTTCATTCGGGGAAGTCCTTTCGATCTATAAATGTGATGCGTTCGGCGATTTCGGCAGCTCACGTTCCAATTGGTGGGGTCCCTGTTGGTCAGAACCAGTTGGTGTGTCGTCTGTTACGAGGCATGAAGTTATCTCGTCCTCCAGCTCCCAAGTATTCGCAGTTATGGGATGTTCAACGAGTTCTTCAGTTTCTACAGGATTGGCCGGTGGATGAAGGCCTGTCTTTACGTCAATTATCGGCGAAGTTGGCCTTCTTGCTTTGTTTGGTGTCTTTTCGCCGAGTGTCGGACGTTAGAGCTTTCGATGTTCATGGGTTTACTGTATCTCCGTCTGGGGTTACGTTCTCTATTTCCAGGCGTACGAAGACTGATTCGCCTACTGTTTTTTATCCTTTCTTTATGGAACGTCCTAAACTTTGTGTTTGCTCGGTCCTTCGATCTTATGTCCAGCGGACAGAATCCCTTCGATTTTCTTCTTCAGGACAGCTTTTGGTATCCTATGTGAAACCCTACAAAGCTGTTTCTACTACGACTATAGCCAGGTGGATTCGTTGGATTCTATCTTTGGCGGGCATTGCGGAGTCTTTTGGTGCTCACTCTGTTCGAGGAGCGGCGGCTTCTTCGGCCTTTTTGGCCGGGGCATCCTTGTCTGATATTTTGCGAGCTGCTGATTGGTCAAGAGAATCTACGTTCCGTACCTTCTATTTTCGTCAGGTAGAACATGCTTCATCGGCGTTATTTTCTGAGCGTTAAAACTGCAAAATACGAAGCCTCCTGTCATGTACTAAAATTGAAGATTATGCTAGCTTTAGTGTACTTATAATCTTAATTTTAATAATGACAGGAGGCGAGTATTTTCCCTCCCTTCCCTCCCGTGGCTTATTTTCCTGATGGGGATTTATGGGGATTACACGGTTTGGAAAGTACTATATGTATCTTTATTAGTTTGTGCTGGTACTTGTTGGAGATGTTCACATGTTGTTTTCTGTTGAACTATGCTTGTAGACATATAGTGGTAGAACGTTTTCTTTCACTTTGTTTCTTTACTTTCAGTGTAAGTGGATCCTGAGCTGTGGTCGGCAGTCGTTGGTCCGGGGAAGACGATCTAGCGGTTCCTGAGAAGGGGTTCCTGTTCGTGTTATGTCAAAGAAAGAGGGAGGGTCTTAAGGGAAACAGGGTTTTATGGGGAAGTTTTCTGTGTTTTGATTGGATATGGAATATTGCTGCTGTGAGAGGAGTAAAGAGGGATAAATGCAAAATACTCGCCTCCTGTCATTATTAAAATTAAGATTATAAGTACACTAAAGCTAGCATAATCTTCAATTTTGCAATCAAACACAGACTTAAACGTCAGCTCCAGTTTTCCAAACTTAAGCCTACTGTGACTCAGAATATACATGTTGTAATTTTATATTCCTTTTCTGCAACATTTACTGGTTTAAAAAAGCAACTAATTTATTCTACACAAGAAAATGTTTGGAGTTTATTTTTAGTCCTCTTCACTCATTAGTAGAGGGCAGATAAAAATGAGATTGCAGCTGAGCCGGACCACATATATTTTATGTCTGTAAACAAATCTTATCTGAATGCAGGCCATAATTTGCAGTGTAATCTTAGATGTAGGAAATTAGCCATTATTATTAACAGCGGTTTGTGGAAAACTTGGAAAGAAAAGGATTGTGCTGCAAGTCCATGTGGGAAAATACCAACCTAATGAAAGAAATGGAGAAAAAAATTGAGATTTGAAAAAAAGTAAACTCTAAAGGGTTAGTGATGTATTAATAAAAAATAATATTTAAATATAAAAAAAAAATCAATTGATGCCAGTCCGATCTCTCAAACCTTTATGGTTTGAGAGATATACAATGATAAAGTTCCCCCTCCCCTTTCACTGATGTCAGCTGTAAAGCTGACAGAAGGAGATTCGAGTTGTGCGACTTGAGGCGGCTTCAGCAGAGCCAAAATAGTGCTATGTAAAAATAAATACTTCAGTGGAACGGTCTACAAAGTGTGCCTGATTTGCAAGCACACTTTGTAGACCATTCCAATGATGTATTTATTCTTAGAAAGCGCTATTTCGGCTCTGCTAAAGAGCCGCCGACCAGTCCCGGGACCAGGATCCTCTTCTGTCAGCTAGAGAGCTGACGTCAGTGAAAGGGGAGGGAGGGGGAATTTTATCATCTTATATCTCTCAAACTATAAAGGTTTGAGAGATTGGACTGGCATCAACTGATTTATTATTTTGAATATCTACAATATTACTTTTTATTAATACAAGACATTACTAACCCTTTAACCAGCAGAGTGCTAACAGGATACCCCGCTGGCGCACAAAGGGACTTTACATATAAGAGTAAATTGGAACAATTCTGGGGCAAACCAATTGCAACATAGGAAAGAAATAATATTCTCATTGGTTTAACCCCTTAATGACCACCCAATGTGGCTCGTGGACGGCTGTAGCAATTTGAATTCTGGGACGGCAGAGTGATGTACAGCCATGCTGCTATCCCAGAATTCCATGATGTTCCATGGGTCCTTAAGGGGTTAAACTGAGTTTTTTACCCCTTGAATGCTAGAGATGCAAAGAAATGCATTCGAGACCTCACAAACATTGGAAGGGATACCATGCTGAAGTGGGAATGTTGGCAAGTCCTATTTCTTCCCTTGGTGCAGTTGGTGGTATGCCCTAAACTGCTGCACTTGATGTTGATACATAAGCATCAATGGCTCATATTTATAAAAATAAACTTGAGCTTTTATGGATTAAAGAGTTAGTAATGTCTGATTTAAAAAAAATTTAATATTGCAGATATTAAAAAAATAAATTAACTGGTGCAAGTCCCGTCTCTCAAACATGTATAGTTTGAGAGATATCCGCTGATAAAGTTCTCCCCCCCTCCTTTTTCACAGACTTCAGCCTCCAGCTGACAGAAGGAGATTCTGGTCCCAGGACTGGCCGGCGACTCTTCAGCAGAGCCGAAATAGCTCTAACTTAATAGAAATACTTAATTGGAATGGTCTACAAACTGTGCTTGCTAACCAGGCAGACTTTGTAGACCGTTCCAATGAAGTATTTGTTTTTAGATAGCGTTATTTCGGCTCTGCTGAAGAGCCACTGTCGGGTCGTATAACTTTATCAGCGTATATCTCTCAAACTATAAATGTTTGAGAGACGGGACTTGCACCAGTTAATTTATTTTTTGAATATCTACAATATTGCATTTTATTAAAATCAGACATTCCTAACCCTTTAAACCAAATGTATTTTATGGGACAAAACAAAAATTCCTACATTCTCATGCACTCGAATAGAGATTTTTAACCTCTTGAATGCCAAGAGGCATCGCACCTCTTTAACATTCCATGGGTTAAAAGCATAATTTAATTTAAACGGAATTTTTATTTGTCCCCTATGTTGCAGTTGGTTTACTCCAAAATAACTCCTATGGGCCATGGGGGGAGATTTATAAAAAGTGTTCTTGTTCATTTTTTTGAATGGATCTGTAAAAATGTCCGTATTCTTTATTATTTGTTGGTATTTATAAAGTATTCTAGTAACATTTGTAAAAAAAATAAAAACAGGTCAGACATGGCCTTAAATATTTAGCAAAAAGTCTGTTGCAATTTTTTCGCAAATAGTGACATTTCTGTATAAATACGCTGCACCACTTCTTGCAAACTTCTTTACTCCATTTTTTACATACTGAACAGCGTTATGTCCACCTAAACTGTTGTTAAAATTTTTATAACTACCAGAGACCATCTTACAGACATTTTTACGGTTCTTTTTAATTAACTTCACTTTTATAAATCTCCACCTAGGGGCAGATTTATAAAAAAAAAAAGGTTCTTGTTCTTTGCGAATGATACTAAAAATGTCCTTATGCCTCATTGGGAGTGTTGGTATTTATAACGATTTTTAGTAAGTTTTATCAATGTGTTGGAAATACCAAAAATAAGAACAGGTCAGACATGTTAAAATATTGGAGAAAATTATGTCACTAAACTGTGCAAGTAGTTAATCTTTATAAATTAGCTACACCAATCCTATATAATAATTTGTTAGGATGTTTGTCACGATGCAGTCATGCACAGTAGAGACTGCCCGCATGCATGCACTCTCTATCCTATGTAATAATTTGCTAGGATGTTTGTCACGATGCAGTCATGCAGAGTAGAGACTGATTGTGTTCGGGCACTCTCTATCCTATATAATAATTCGCTAAGATGTTTGTCACGATGCAGTCATGCACAGTAGAGACTGATTGCGTTCGGGCACTCTGTATCCTATATAATAATTCACTAGGATGTTTGTCACGATGCAGTCATGCTCAGTAGAGACTGATTGATTTCGGGCAGTCTCTACTGTGCATGATTACATCGCGTGAGTGAGGCGACACAAGACTGCATCACGTGGAGCAGTGAGGTAATGGCCTCTTAACCCTTTGATTGCCAGGAGGTACGCAATGCATTGTAAAGCAATGCGTTGCCTACCCCTTTGGCACTCAAAGGGTTAACATTACCCAGACCTTGGCCTGTGTACACGGGCTTTTACACTACTTTTTACATAATTCCAAATGGCACTTTTCAAAAAATTACCTACATGGGATTTTGCTATCTTAAAATGACGTTACCACTTATATAACTGCCCAATACATTTTTAACGCCATTTTAACTCTGGTTTTCACTTAAATCCACTTTTATAAATCTACCCCATTAATCTTTAGTGATAAAGTATTGATGCCAGATTCCATGTGTATGCTCGATTAACTCCTTGGATTCTTTAATCATCTCAAATGCATTAAGAATCCATGCATTTGAAAAGGCTTTAGGATCTAAGAGGTAAAAGGACAAATATACACTCTAATCATGAAAGGGTTATTTACTTTTTTCTACAGAAAGTACCTTTTTTATCATTTGTAAAGTTGTGAATGCTTAAAGGTATAGTAATGTTTCATAATAAAAGCAGCTCTAATTAATCATCATAGTATTTGTGCCATGTAGAGTGTTATTTCAATTCTGTCAGAATTGTAGTTCAAGAGTAATTCAATGACAAAGTATCCCCCTCCCGCCCCTTTTACTGATGTAACACTGCTCAGCCAGATCAGAAGGGAGGTGCCCAGGTAGACTGCAGAGAGGGACAATCTTCAATTAAGATAAGGGAAAAACCTGAAAAACTTGTCAAGGGGGGGCAAGGTTTTCATTGTTCTCATAGGAAGAAGATTGTCCCCTGCTGTTATCTGTCTGGCCTTTGCACTGCATTCTACATCTGAGAAGAGATGGCTTACACTAGGTAAAAGGGGCGGGAGGGGAAACTTTGCTTGTGAATATCTCTCAAACCATAAAGGTTTGAGAGATAAGACTTATATCGTTCTTCATGTTTTTTTAATGCCTACAAAATAAAATAGAGATAAAACAAAGTATTACTATCCCTTTAAGCAGGGCTCAAAATTTCCACATGCCACTAGCCAATGGCTAGTGAAAATGTAGCCCTGGCAAGTAGAAATTCAGCCCTGGTGGGTATGTTATAGCTTGCAATGGCAAGTACATTTTCAGGTCTGGCTAGTAGCAAGGGACTTCAAATTGTAAGCCCTGCTTTAAGGATTGGTATTGACCATTTCATACCTCCCAAGTGTTCATCTTTAGTGGGGACAAACTCTATTTAAGAATCAAATCCCCCCTCCTTCTTCCCCACCCTGGTATCCCTGTTTTTAGGAGATTAGACTGTGTGATGTATATATAAGTGTATCACATTGCTCCACAGCACAGCACTAAAACTCACATTTATGTTTGTTTAACTTCAGTATATGTGTTTATAAATTAGTCTGCGAAAATCAAACACTTTGGTCTTGATTGAAATTATATTCTCATTTACACAAAAGGGTGTCAATAGGTCATGAAATAAATTAAAAATTATCTGCAATGACCTGCCCACCAGCCACATCTCCAGCAACACCACCTAAAATAAAAGTGTCTCTCTTGAGCAATTTGAAATTATGGGAGCTATGCCACTGTGTTCTTTCTGCTGTCTGACCTGAGGTAACAGCAAGGACAGTTCAGTATTTCTTTATTTCATTTGAAATATATATTTTGATTATTAATCACAGCTGCCAGGGAGGGATTTACAACCCAGGTGCCCCTAGATAAGGCACTCTAGTTACTCTTAGCTCCACCCATGGCCATAGCTCCGGTCCTCACATGGCCCCACTCCTGATCCCATCCACTATTTCCTGGTGCAAAAATGACCTTTGACCTATAACAAACAAGATGGAAAAAATGCTACAAACTCCTTGGTTGCCTTAGAGATATCAACACATTGCTTCACAGTGTATTGGCAGTCTCTTTAGTATCCAGGGGGGGAAATAATAGCCTGTAAAGGGGTATACATCTATTGAAAGGACATTGAGAGTGCTCTGGCCACATCCACAGTTGAGAATGTGTGTGTGGCCAGAAAAGCAGAGGTGCCCCTCAATATTTGGAGTTCTAGGCAGTTGCCTACTCAATTTAGTGGTAACAGTCATTCTGTATTAAAATATTATTAACTTCCTCAAACACAAGTCACCTTACTCCTATGTTTCTGGTCATTATGTAGGTCCTGTGATTAGGACTTTGGTCAAACTCATGTACCATATTAATAGGAGGACCACTTAAAGTGATAGTAATGTTTCACAATATCAGCAGCTCCGATTAATCATCACAGTATTTGGGCCATGGAGACTGTTATTTCACTACTGTCCGAGTTGTAGATCAAGAGTAATTGAATGATTAAGTATCCCCCTCCCGCCCCTTTTACCTCGTGTCAGCCACCTCCCCTCAGATGTGGAATCTGTTTCCTTGACCGGACAGGTCACAGCAAGGGACAGTCTTCTTACTGTGAGCATAAGGAAACCTTGCACCATTGACAGGTTGTTCAGGTTTTTCCCTTATGCTCACTGAAGATTGTCCCTCTCTGGGATCCATCTGGAAATTACTCATGAACTACAAATCTGACAGCATTGAAATAACACTCTCCATGGCCCAAATACTGTGAAGATTAATTTGGGCTGCTTTTTTGTGAAACATTATTATTCCTTTAACCCCTTAAGGACCCTTGATGGTCCTGGCACATCATGGGTTGGCGAGCCATAAGGACCCATGATGTGCCAGGACCATCATGGATTTCAGGGCTCCCCGCACGGCTGCATGCCGTTCAGGTAGCCCTAAACCTGATGCAGAAATTAAAAAAAAAAATGGTCCCTGGTCCTTAAAGGGATAGTAATGTTTCATAATAAAATCAGCTCTAATTAATCATCATAGTATTTGGACTTTGGAGAGTGTTATTTCAATTCTGTCAGAGTTGTAGTTCAATAGTAATTCAATAACAAAGTATCCCCCTGAAAGTACTGATGTAACACTGATGTAACACTGCTCAGCAAGAGCAGAAGGGAGGTGCCCAGGTAGATTGCAAAGAGGGATAATCTTCAGTTAAGATAAGGAAAAACCTGAAAAACTTGTTAAGCATGGCAGGGCTTTCATTGTTCTCATAGGAAGAAAATTGTCCCCTGCTGTTATCTGTCTGGTCTATGGACTGCATTCCACATCTGAGAAGAGATAGCTTACACTAGGTGAAAGGGGCGGGAGGAGAAACTTTGCTTGTGAATATCTCTCAAACTATAAAGGTTTGAGAGATAAGACTTATATTGTTCTTCATGTTTTTTTAATGCCTACAAAATAAAATAAAGATAAAACGAAGTATTACTATCCCTTTAAGTGCTGGCCGCAAGCTACTTTTAATACCTTTTCCTTCTCATTTGCTGTGTTGCTATGATAAACACCTTGAAATACACATCGTTAACTGTTTGAATGCCAGAGGGGTATGGAAAGCATTCCAAAACAATACGTTGCAAACCCCTCTGTCACTGAAAGGGTTGATTACAGAATTGGCATTGCCGTGCATTTCAGTGTTCAGTACAGTGCTGATGAAAATAAAGCCAGTGCATTGTATTAGCACTTCTACAAATGGGTAAAGTCTAAAGCACAAAGAGGACTCGTACTTCAAAGCCAGAACAAAAATGTACTTCAACACCTGTAATCGTGTACTTTTGGGTCCTAATAATTACAGCAATTTATTTCTGATGCTCCATTTTAGGTCCAAAGTGAGCAATTAAGGTACATTAACAATCAGTTTCTATTCATGAATTACTGTGGAATCAAGTTCAATTCTATGATTACTGTAATTTGTTCCAGTGCTTTTGTGCTTTGTAACTTTTCAATTCTGCAGTTTAAGTTAAGGGGCAGTTTCCATCTGGTTTTATTTCTAAGCTGTGATATTTGTTATTGATTAAATTATATATGTGGTAGTCTAGAGATGTTGAGGCAGAACACACTGATTGGATTGGGAATCCATAACATTAGTTTAACCCATTGGACAATTGGTTAGTGTTGTAAGGAAAGTATTGCCTTGGTGTAGTGGGGGCAGAAAGGATTGCACTCTGGGTGTCTGCATTGATGTAAATCTTCAAAATAAATATTTGCTAAAGTGGATGGATCCTTTTTTTATGCTTATTGAAGCAGGATACCATACATCCCAAGTGTGCCTCTTTAGGAGGGACAATTCCTCTTTGAGACCCAATTCCATCTGCCCCTCTTTCCAACCCTGATGTCCCTCGTTTTAGGAGATCAGACTGTGTAGTGTGTATATAAGTGTATCACATTGCTCCACAGCAATAAAACTCACTTTAATGTTTGTATGTACATCAGTATTTGTTTTTATAATTTAGTCTGTGTAATAAAATGCTTTGGCCTTGCTTTAAATCACTTACTCAGTTACACAAAGAGGTGTCAATAAAAGAACCATGAAAGAACCTAAAAGTTCTCAGTAATACCCCACATACCAGCCACACCTCCAGTAACACCACCCATAACAAAAGTGTCCCTCTTTGGCCAATTCTACTTTTGGGAGGTATGGTATATCACGCAGAACTTTCCATAATAATGGCCATCAAAGTGACAAGACATGAAGTCAAAGCAACACACTCATCTGAAGGGCATTCCTGTTTGATTTTACCATTTACATCAGCATTGTAGTATTCAGCATAGCAAGCTTGACCTTGTTTCTTTGATGCCTGTCCTTCTTGGGAGTGCTGTAAGACTTCTTCCTCTTCTTATCACTATGACAGAGCCTCAGAGTAGACTCCTTCTGGATATTGAAGTCAGAGAGTGCGACTTCAAGCTGAATGTCAGCAAACATTAATCTCTGCTGTTGGTCGGGATGAACTATTCTGAATTGTAACCTTTTGTATAGTATTAAAAGGCCCAACCTCAAGGGTCATGGTCTTCCCCATGACGGTTTTCATGAAGATCTGCACTCAGGAGCTGGATCTACCTCCTGCTAATGGAGGATCCGAGAGAGAGCTAAAGTAGATGTATCTTGATTGAGTGTCTATACACATAAGGACACATATATACACATAACTATAGATACCTTGAAATAACACACTTTTGTTTTATAATTTATTTTCTTTAACCACAAATTGAATATCATTTTGCCATACTGGGTGCCTTCATGGAATTTCAGAAATGCTGAGGCTTCTGAACATGATGCTGTCTCATAATCAAATGTTTGGGTCGACCACATGGAGTGCTTTGTTTGTAACAGTGACAATATAAGAATGTGTCTTTTATATCTACTTGTTATTTGGAGTTGCTGTTCATCACAGTTTATTTAACCCTTTGACTGGCAAAGAGGCACCCATGCCAGTGCACAATAGCCTAGCCTAGTGACTGGATTGAATTAATAACATGTTGATGACTTAAAAGGATAGTAATACTTAAAATGTAAAACATATATGTTGTAGGGTTTATCCCCCTGAGTAAAACAAGAGTACTTCCACTGCTGAAAGGTGTTTCATTCAAAAGTTATTAATTTTTTAGGTGCAATATCACAGTGGCCTGAAATTGTACAGTGGCGCTGTTGCTACACCATCCTATGGACAGCTCTGTTCCCGGGACCATAAATCTCCATATGATGGTGTAGCAACAGCACCACTGTACAATTTCAGGCCACTGTAATTTTGCGCCTAAAAAATTCAACTTTGAAAATTAATAACTTTTGAATGATACACCTTTCAGCAGCGGGAGCACTCTTGTTTTACTCAGGGGGATAAACCCTACAACATATTTTTTTTACATTTTAAGTATTACTATCCCTTTAAACGCACATTGGAGCGCATAAGCTGGCACCATTGTATTTCATTATTCCGAACATTAGGTTATTGTGTGCTGACATTGTCTGGGCTCCTAAAATGGCACCATTTTATTTGATCACTCAAAACAATTGTATTTGATCATTGCAATTAGTTGCAGTAAATCGTAAAGAACAAATACAATATTGCTGATTTAAGTGCTCCACAGAATACCTGCGAACATTGTGTAAGATGGACACTAGCCTGTTATCATTACCCATTGTTGCTAAAAAAAAAAAAAAAGAAAAAGTCTGTTAATGCCTGCTACATCTGTATGTAATAATGAAGGTGTGAATAGAATAAAATGTTGTTTTCTAAATAAAGATAATTATCTTTAAGGATGCTGTAACAGTATACTTTCATTATATCAAAGAAGGAGTGCAGAGCTTTACCCCCTAATGCTAAAATAGGAGCTGTTGTATTGTAGTGTCTGGATGCTGCTTACATATTAATTGTCCTTGTATTTAAGTCATTGTATTGGGATTTTATTTATATGTACAGATAGATACTTTTTTTAAGCTTTATTGAAAGTTCCAAAGTACATCATACAATCATGAGTAGGAATAAACAAATCATGTTAATTCATGTGAAGTAAACTGCTTATAACAGAGGGTGTGTGGACATCAAAAACGAATAAAGTTAAAATTATGATTAGAGATATCAGGAAGACTAAGTATATGATTAATAGCTGGTAATCCAAATCTAGAGTCATCATAGATTGTCTGCATGTCTAGACCCTAGGGAGACGTATAGGTTAGGATAGGGTGACCAGACCTCACCTTTAACCGGGGACACATATGAAAAATGCAGACTGCAGGGCTGCTTTGATTTTGGTGCACTACTGAAATATGCCTATTTCCTATGTGTCCCCAGTTAAAGATGAGGTCTGGTCAGCCTAGGTTGGGGTAACCAGACCTCACCTTTAACCGGGGACACATAGGAAAAATGCATTCTGCAGGGCTGCTTTGATTTCAGTGCAGTCCTGAAATATGCCCGTTTCCTATGTGTTCTCGGTTAAAGGTGAAGTCTGGTCAGCTAGTATAGGTAGATGAAAAGGAATGGCGAATCACATAATGTGAGCTCTAAATGTGATGTAACGGAGCAAGGTCGAAGGGGTAGGTATTAAGAGAAGAAGGAAAGGAGAAGAGAGGAAAACAAATTATAAAAAGAAACTAAATAAGTCTCTGCAGTGTACAGATAGATTCTTATATCTCAATATCTATTTGCACATATACATTGGTATGATGTTCTTCTTGAGGCATGGTGGCCATTTTGATGTAGCCTAGCACTTGCATCACTACCTGTGAAATCAGTCATTTCCTATATAAAGGGATAGTAATACGTAAAATGTTAAAAAATACATGTTGTAGAGTTTATCCCCCTGTGTAAAACAAGGGTACTACCACCGCTGAAAGGTGTTTTATTCAAAAGTTATTGCAGCTCAAACTTGCATTTTTGAAGTGCAGTATCACAATGGCCTGAAATTGTACAGTGGCGCTGTTGCTACACCAACCTATGGAGGTTTATGGTCAACTGACCAGATATGTTCATAGGATGGTGTAGCAATAGCGCTACTGCATAATTTCAGGCCATTGTGATACTTTACTTAAAAAATTCAAGTTTCAGCTGCAATAACTTTTGAATAAGGCACCTCTCATCTGTGGGAGTATGCTTGTTTTACTCAGGGGGATAAACACGACAATATATATATATATATATATATATATATATATATATATTTTTTTTTTTTTTTTTTTTTTTTTTTTTTTTTTTTTTTTTTTTTTTTTCATAGTAAGTATTACTATCCCTTTAATGCTCTGTGTATTATATTGAGTCTTACAGCTCTGCTGAAGTACAAAGCCACAGTGAGAACTCAGCACAAACACAATGTTTCACTAAAACCATCACCATATTGACTAATATAAGCTACTCCAGCTAGGGCTGTACTCACTCAATGATAAAGGGTTCTCAGGTGAGTACAATTTTATTGATAAGTATGAAAAGAAATGCAAGCACATGTCCTTGTGAGTTCAGAAACTGACAATGATAAAATTCCCCATAAGTGTTGCTTTGTATAAAATATGCAATCAATATTGTCAGACGTTTAAAGATTAATAGTAAAATGGAATTTAAAGGCTACTTTCACAATAGTTCTCTTGCCTCAGAAATTACTGTGTAATGGATGACCTTCAAAATAAACACTGTAATTGTTGATATAATAAAATATTTATTTAAAGGGCAAATGGCTTGTTTTAAATGTTCAATTATCATGCTTCACAATGTGTTGGAGACATGTCTGGCATTCAGTGAGTTACAAAAGAATCGCCATTTTAAATCAAAATGATATTTAGGGAATTTTAATTTTTATTTGTTCACTCCATTTTCTTAGTACATCTGGTCTGGAATGATGAGAGCAGGACTGGAGTTACATCCCAGGCTCCTCTAGGCAAGTCACCCTAGGTGCCCTTAGCTCCACCCATGGTCACACCCCCACTCCTCATATGACCCTGCCCCTGTCCCATCCACTGTTTCCAAGCACTGAAAATACCCTTGGCCTATAATAAGCAAGAACAACACAAAAAACTTTTAAACTCTTAGTTGTTAGAGAGAGAAAGAGCTTCAAAGCATTGCTCTGCAATGCATTGGATGTCTCTCTAACATCCAAGGGTTTAAAAGGATAGTAATACTTTATTATTACTATCCCCCATATTGTACATATTTGTAAAATAATTTAATAGCCCCCAGGTTCATCTCTCAAACCTTTATGGTTTGAGATATAACCGAAGGCAAAGTTCCCCCCTCCCTCCCCCTTTCCTGAAGTCAGCATTGTGCTGACTGCAGGGATATCCGGTCTGACATTCATCATGCGGCTCTGCAGCAGAGCTGTGAATGTGTTAGTGACAAAGAATTATTTCACTGAAACGGTCTTCAACATGTGCTTGCAAACCAAGCACATGTAGAAGACCGTTTCAGTGAAATAATTCTTTTTCACTAATGGGATCTCGGCTCTGCTGCAGAGCCACAAGACTGTTGTACAACAGACTTCACCTGCAGTCAGTACAAAGCTGACTTCAGGGAAGGGGGAGGGAGAGGGGAACTTTGCCTTTGGTTATCTCTTAAACCATAAAGGTTTGAGAGATGAACCTGGGGGCTATTAAATTATTTTACAAATATGTACAATGGGGGGATAGTAATAATAAAGTATTACTATTCCTTTAAAGGGAATAGTAATGTTTAATTTTAAGTTTTTTAATATTGTAGGCATTATAAAAAAGTACATCGATGTAAGTCTTATCTCAAATCTTTATGGTTGGAGAGATACTTGCTAAAGTTACTTCTTCCTGGTTGTTTCAGAGAAGTCAGCTGTCTAGCTGACAGCAGCAGATTTTAGTCATTTGACCGGATTGCGGCTCTTCAGCAGAGCTGAAATCGCGCTATTTAGAAATAAATACTTCTTTGGAGCGGTCTACAAAGTGTGCCTGCAAACCATGCACACTTTGTAGACCGTTCCAGTAAAGTATTTATTTCTAAATAGCGCAATTTTGGCTCTGCTGAAGAGGCGACGGCCGGTCCTGGGACCGGAATCTGCTGCTGTCAGCTAAAGAGCTGACTTCTCTGAAGCAGTTATATCTCACCAACTATAAAGGTTTGAGAGATAAGACTTACATCAATGTACATTTTTTTAATGCCTACAATATTAAAACAACTTAAATTTAAACATTATTATCCCTTTAAATAATAGCCTGCAAAGGGGTATAAAACTGGTACAGGGACACTGAAATTGCTTTGACCACACCCACAACAGAGAATGTGGGTGTGGCCAGCACAACTGAGGAGCCCCTCAAAATTTGGAGCTCTAAAATGTTGCCTACTCTACCTATTGGGAAATCCCATTGTGGATGGGAGTTTCCATCAGATGGATGCACAAAGGCTGCCTACTCTTGCATAAAGGTATGAAAAAAGCAAGAGCCCTATGCTATTTTATATAGTCTATGCACTAAAAAGTCTGAAACCTGAGAGATCTCAGTGTATGGGCTCCATAGAATAACATAGGAAGATAATTTATCACACTGGGGAGATTATCTCACATTTATCTCACCTTAGTGCATAACTCCCCTCCCTGGAGACTGGCAAAAAAATAACTACATCCATGGACATGATATCCAGTACTAATTAAAGGAACAGTAAACAACACTGTTTCTAATCTACAGGAGAAAAGTGGCCACATGGCTCTGACATCATGTAATGTACCTGGGTAGCTCAGAGGTTAATACTTACTGAGTCACTTACCAGATCCAAAGGCCTCCTCTACTTCCTGCTTGATGGACAACTAGATAATATGGTTCCTGAGAAGGACAAACTTCCTGATTTCTCTAACATCATGTTGCTTCTGTGGTTAAGCAAAATGGGAATTTCAGCTCTGCACAATCAGATATCAATTTATAACCAAATAGGGTTGCCACCCTTTCTTCAAAAAAATACAGGCCAAGGCATTCCCTCCATAGACTTAACATTGGACAGAAGCCAATTTTTTACCGGCCTGCCGGTAGAATACCGGCTGGGTGGCAACTCTATAACCAAATCACCAATCAAGCAGTAAGTAGAGGAGACACAGCCACCCTGCAGGAATAGGCATGGGATCTGTACTTGGTAAGTAAGAGCTTTTGGACTAGGTGGTCAGGGGCAAGTGACAATTGTTTTCAGATAGATAAAGGTTTTACTATTTTATTAATGATGAATTCAGGGGAACCAATATAAATAGAACTGACTATTAAGATTTTTGCCCAAATTAAGGTAAGCGAAGAATTATTTTTAGAAAGTGTCAGTGTTCCCTTTACAAAAAAACAAATATGATTTATGTGAAGGAGTAATTTTCATTATAAAATACTACTGAAGCCTTTTACTTTACTAAAATCTATTTATTTTCTATTTAATAAACCGATAAAACTTTCACGCTCGTATTCACGTGGCATCCACCCGATGCACTGTTCATCTTTATGGCACAGAAATCTATACCCTGCAATAAACTTGTAGTGTTTAGATTTTAACATCGTAGCTGAAATATTAAAAAATAAACAAGTTGGATTTTAAGGAGTTGTAGAACCCAAGAGAGACTTGCAAATTGGAGCCTTTTCAATTTTTTTTTCAGACTGTGTGTGGCTGGATAGAGTTCCCTAATCCCTAAATTAATTTTAAGTGTGTGTGTGCGTGCTTGTGTGAGGGGGAGTCAGTGAGAGCTGATAGACGGGAACAGAGAGACACTGTTTAGCAGACTGGTAAGTCCTGAAAGAATGTCATGTAATGGTTTCTATAAGGACAGCATTCCGCAGGGGGAAAGTGAAGCATTAAAATTTCAATATCAATATTTTGCATTGAAACTTATTATACAAAGAAATAGTTAGAACAGCTAATTATTCAAGTCTGAGACTCCTAATATAAAGAAGCCTATATACCATAGTTCATAGACATAAAGACACATGGAGAAAATTTGGGACAAACCAAACGGCATCATAGTGGACGCATAACATTTTCTTTAAAGAGATAGTAATATTTGTATTATGAAAGATTTCATATTGTAGTTATTAAATAAATAAAGCAAATCATTGATGTCTTTGTGCTATAACTTTGATAGTTTTAGTGTAATATCGATCTAAAGTTTACTCCTCTCATCCCTTTTAGCTGACAAACTTGGATTCTGGTCTGCCAACCGGACAGCCCGTCTGGAGAGCCTAAATAGCATAGCATATACAGCAAATCTTCATTACAACGGTCTACAAAGTGTGCCTGCTGTGAGGCGGTAGACCGTTGTTATTAAGATTTGCTGTGTATACAATGCTATTTCGGCTTTCCAGATGAGCCATCAAGTCATGTATCAGTCCACCCCAGTGGCAGCTTATGTCAGGAGGTTCCTGTCTCTGTGACTTTAAATACAAATGTCTTATTTTATTTTATTGATTTATTTTTTTACTAACTGTCCCCCCAATAGCAGTCAAGAAAGCCCCCAAATCAAATTCGCTGTTCAAATGATTAATTAATTCACCAACACAGGCACCCTCCTTAGACCCCTTTATACCATGTCTTATGGTTTTTATTTTATTTTATTTAGGATTTCTTTTTTATTAAGTGCCCCCCAATCCCAGTAAACAACCCCCCAAAAATCATCCCCTATTCAACTGATTCTTTCCCCACACCCCGCCAACACAGGCACCCTCATGCCCCTTTTATACTGTGGCTTTGGGAAATAAAATATTATTTGTAATGTGTTGTGTGTAACGTCTATGTTCCAATTGATTTCAAAGGGTGAAAAAGTGGAAAAAAGCGGGAAAATTTTCATCAAGAGGAAAGTGCCATTTTTTCCCGATTTCAGTTTGAGGCAGAAAGTTTCGCCCATCCCTAAACTTTAACGTAAATTATCTCTCAAACCATAGTGGTTTGAGAGATAGGATTTGTGGCATACTGTTTATTTGTTTAACCTCTACAAAACTCTAAACATTTTTTATGGGACATTACTGTCCCTTTAAGTAGACTTATTCACTCTGCCTGCTTCAATATGAAAAAAACTGACATGTCTGCCAAATGGATATGACATACAGAATTGAGTGAAGATGTTATCTTTTGAACAAAGGCACAAGGGCAAGATTCATAGAGGCCATTAGAATTTTTTACCCATAGTAACACAGCACACGTACACAAGCACACACCAATAGGGAGCCACAGTAGTTTTATGGGATTCTACTCTCTGCTGGAACACCAGGGTCTCGCTTATAAGGGAATCTAACACTGGATATTAACCTCTTATTATTTTTAATTAGAGGTTAAGTAGATGTTTTTATTAAAGGGGCATTATAGAATTGCAACAAGGACTTTATTATGAGTAAATGCTTCTTTATAAAGTGTTGGAGACTTCTTCAAGGGTCATAAATACTCTCTTTAACCTCAACTTGAAAAAACCTCTTAGAGGATAGAACCTCAGTTTACTGAATGCAGCATTCAATGGGTTAAGTCCATAACACGCTCACCTTTAAAAAGGCAGTGTCACCCACTAAGAAAAATACTTTTTCTTAACCCCTTAAAGACCTATGAAGTGCCAGGGTGCCAGTACCATCATGGGTAAGCATGCATTAAGGACCCATGACGTTCCAGGCGTGCTGCTCGGGGACCCCTGAATTGATCTTGCAAAAAAAATCTCTGACACTATCAAGTGGCCCCATAAAGTTTAAGAAATGTTAGGGTTTTTATATATTTTTCTACCCTTTCTAAATTTCTCTGGATCAAAAACATGTTTCTGTTCTCCTCCTCTTCCTGCCACATACTTCCTCTTAACTTATTGAGTGTCATGCATTGTGTACCCCTCTGGCATTCAATGGGTTAAAGTGGATCTCTCACATAGATATAAGTAATGCTCGTTAGTTAGAGCATTTAAGGAAAACATTTAAAACATTGTTAATTTAAAAAAAAAACTTTATCTGCACAAAAATTAAAAAGTGTCCAGCAGCCTTCTTCCGGCTTGGCGAAGCTTACCAAACTGCCTCTACTCCCCTCCGATGATGGAGGCTGTGTGTTTCTAAGCTGGAGCGATCTCATTGGCTAGATATCGATCTCTGCCAATGAGATTGCTCCAGCTTAGAGAAAGAAAGCATCCGTCATCGGAGGATGCTGGGTAGTTGGACGGGAGCAGAGGCAGTACTGCAAGACGGAAGTAGGCTGCCGGGCACTTTTTAAACATTAAGTTTTGCACAGATATTTATTTTTTTTTTTTTTTTTTTTTTTAATAAACAACGTTTTAAATGTTTTCACTAAATGCTCTAACTAATGAGCATTTCTTATATCTATGTGCGAGATCCCCTTTAACCTCTCTCTGATGATCAAGTGCCATCATACAGAAGGAAAACTGAGCGTGAATCATCAGAAGAGAGGGCTGGGTGAGATTCCAACAGCTGATATTTCCAGAGTAGGTGAAAATGAGTGAAAGGATGACAGAAGAAGGTCCTTGATCTCATTTTTACCTACTCTGGTGATATCACTAGCTTGCTATTGTTTTATGTGAACCAGGCCTTACGAAATGCATTATAACATAATCCTTTCTTTCCCTCTCTTAACATTCTACTGTAATTATCTTAATCTTGTCTTGGAAGGTACCGCCCATTAGACCTTAAAGGGATAGTAATACTTTATTATTACTATCCCCCATATTGTAGATATTTGCAAAATAATTTAATAGCCCCCAGGTTAATCTCTCAAACCTTTATGGTTTGAGAGATAACCGAATGCAAAGTTCCCCCCTCCCTCCCCCTTCCCTGAAGTTAGAGTTGTACTGACTGCAGGGGAAGTCTGTCGTACGACAGGCTAGCGGCTCTGCAGCTGAGCCGCAATCGCGTTAGTGAAAAATAATTATTTCACTGAAACGGTCTTCTACATGTGCTTAGTTTGCAAGCACACGTAAAAGACTGTTTCAGAGAATTAATTATTTTTCACTAACACGATTGTGGCTCTGCTGCAGAGCCGCATGATTAAAGTCAGACCGGATATCCCTGCAGTCAGTACAACTCTGACTTCAGGGAAGGGGGAGGGAGGGGGAACTTTGCGTTCGGTTATCTCTCAAACCATAAAGGTTTGAGAGATGAACCTGGAGGCAATTAAATTATTTTGCAAATATCTACAATATGGGGGATAGTAATAATAAAGTATTACTAGCCCTTTAAAAACACACATATTTATCTTTGCTTTCCATGTAATACAAAAGTTGACAGAATAACAAAATACACCTGCAATTGCATTCATAAAAAATACACATAACCCACGGTATTGCTTTTTCTAAATCTAAAATTTAAAGTCCCTATACAGTATTGATTCCTAAACTATCGGCATGCCTTACTGGGAAGGGGTGAAGTTTTTCTGGTGAATGGGGGTAAGACTTTGTTTCAGATCTAAACTTTCATATTCCTATGTAATATAACAGTATCCCTACTGGCAAATGGTGATCACAGAAGTGTGGAAAAGGTTGGTTCAATGAACAGCTGAGAACAGCAGAGTCGTTGTATTCTTAGTTCTGATAAGTACGTATTTGGAGAAGAGCTTATACATATATTGGTAGTACAATTGCCTGCACTAAAGAAAAGGATTTATAATGGACTGACTCCTTCAAAATATAGTATAAAACACATAATATGCAAACAAATAATAGTAACACATTAAAAGATGGACATCATTTGTACAAAACTAGGAACTACTGCCACACAGAGAATTGCTAAAACGTAACCTCAAACTTAATCCGATGTTATTTAAGTTCAAACTTTTTTTTTTTTATGCCAACAGTGCCACCTGTTGTCCAGACAGTTCACCCTATTAAAATGAACAGTTTGATTGCCCTGAATACTGGAGAGAGAGAGACCATCATTGCATTAGTTTGCGAAGCACTGGAGGCATCTCTCGCATTCAAATTGTTAAAAGCCTCATTTAAATGAATGGAATTAGAGAAATTCTTACTGGTACAGTTGATTTGCTTCCAAACTGCACCATTGTTTCTTATTACAAACTCTGGGTCTACCAATGCACCTGATATCACTCACATCCACTTTAGTCATGAGCAATTGCAATATAGGTGGTAAGAGATTCATCCCTGACCTGAAAGGACGTTAAATCCAGGTTATCCCTGCTTATAATGGTACTACGCAGTAGGCCTTATGTTTCAAATCAAAGTGCAACAACAATGGGGCAAACCAATTGTGTCATGGGGGGTGAATAGACATTATTCAAGTTCTCATTGGCTTAAATAGGAACTATCACTGAAAATAAAGTGCCCCTCCCAATCATATAGCATATAGCGATATATATATCCATACTAGTATTACCTTGAATAAATAAATCCAACTCATTCCCAGAAGCACAGGCAGGCATCTTGCTGTACCGGCACCTGCGCGCCTGCGCCATCAGTCTCTTGCTGTACCTTCAGGTACAATGCAACTCCTCTTAGAGAAGACCGAGATGGACAACTCAGACGCACAGACATCTCTTTGGCAAGATGTCTGCGCTGATGCCTGCCTGTGCATCTGGGAATGAGTTGGATTTATAAATAACGTTAATAATAATTCAGGGTAATATTAGTATGGATATGTGTATCTCTATATGGATAATGATTTGGGGTAACTTTATTTTCAGTGATAGTTACACTTTAAATTGGGATTTTAACCCTTGAATCCTAGAGAGCTCTCCAAAGCTGGTGAGATGGCTCAAGTTGGTTAATGCGCCAGCTGTAGAATCTGCTCAGACTGTGAGGTCGTAGGTTCTAGTCCCAGCAAGGTCAGCTCAGTCTTTCACCCTTCTGACGTAGATAAAATGAGTCCAGGGCATACTTGAAAATGAGAGATAATCTCAATGTATTCTTCCTGGTAAAATAATTTCACACACAAAAAAAAAAAAAAAAACAACAACATTGCTTCTAAATTCTTAAAGGAGAACCATCACCCAAGGGCCTCCTGTCTCAGGGAGATTTCACATTGGGTTCCTAACTATGTCAGTTGTACAGGAGTGGAACCTGTTTAATCCTGTGGTCAGATATTCATGGACTTGTGGGTGCACAGCACATAGGTGTGGCTGTTTTCCTCACAACTATGAAGAGAAGAAAAAGAAGGCTACACATAAACTTGAGAGAATTCCAAAATTTAACTTATATCTGGGGTCTCTATCCACATTTTCAGTGAGGACCTCAGAGTTTCTTAAAATTTCCCTGCTGATACCTCCATATAATCCGTCCACATACCATGTGACTTTGTTTAATCAATAATGTCTTCAGTTGACCTTGGATACCAAGTCCACGGAGGTGGACATGACAGTTACTGGCTAGGGTGATCACACGTCCCAGAATGTGCGGGAATGTCCCTTATTGTAGGTCTGTGTCCCACGTCCCGGGTCACCCCCCATCGGGACAACAAAGAGTCCAGGAATGGAGCAACAAAGCCGGCACCCGCGGCCTACCTACATAGCACAGCACTCACCAGTCCAGCCAGCCAATGAGGACCATATAGCAAATACATTTCATTGGCTGGCTGGACTGGTGCATGCGAGACAGCTGAGATGGAGCAAGTATGCTGGAGCTGTGAGTGAGTCTCGTGGCTGAGGCTCCCTCCAGCGCTGACCATCTTTCTGAGGCTGATCCCCGCTGAGGAACTCTTACTCTGTGTCAACCTCAGAAAGATGGTCAGCGCCGAACGGAGCCTCAGCCGCGGGACTCACTAGGGTGACCACATGTCCCGGAATGGCAGATTGGAAATGTAGCCACCCTATTACTGGCAAGATTTTTTTCTCAAACTGAAGCAGAGTGCATGAGCATATTTAAAACTTTAAAAACAGAGGAATTTGGAGTGCTGGTCCTTAAAGGGTTAAGATTACAATGTGCAGGGAGCAGAGTTTGAGATCCTGTAGGTCTGCCGCAACTGTCATATCTGCTTCCATGGAAACAACATCCAAGGCTGATTTAAGATGTATATTATTTATTCTAGAAAAGACGACAAAGAGGGGCTCTTGTTACATTTTATAAGTATATTCAAGGTCAATACAAGAATCTCGGTGGTGAGCTTTTCATTCCAATTCCTGATCAAATAACCAAGGGCTACTCTTTAAGATTAAAGGAAAGGTGGTTTCAACTTCAGCAGAGGAAGGGGTTTTTTATAGTAAGGTTTGTTAAATTGTGGAATTCCTTGGCCAGTCTTGTTGTAATGGCAGATACAATGGATACATTTAAGAGAAGATTAGATGCATTTGTAGCAGAAGGGAACATACAGGCTTAGAATGGGTGTTAGTAATGAAAACAGGAAGGTCTGGTAAACAGAAAAAGAAAAACGCTGGATTATGCAAAGCTATTCCAGTCCTCTTTTGGAGGCGTGGAGTACCTTTATATGAGAAACATGTTTTTCTTTTTCTTTATGGGTTCTCTCTTTTTGGATCCATTGACACCCTGTGTATGACATAAAAAGTTAGCTCCCCTGATCATTTATTGTTTTGTGTGCTTAAAGGATACTAATGTTTCACAAAGAAAGCAGCACCGATTAATCTCCATAGTATTTGGGCCATGCAGATTGTATCCCCCGCTCACCCCTTTTACCTAGTGTAAGACACCTCCCCTCAGATATAGATTCTGGTCTCTTAACCGGACAGATCACAGCAAGGAACAATCTTCTTACTGTGAGTATAAGGAAAACCCTGCCCCCATTGACAGGTTTTTCAGGGTTTTCCTTATGCTCACTGAAGATTGTCCCTCTCAGCGATCCATCTGGACAGTCTTGCTGCTCTTAGTTGAGCAGTATTACATCAGTAAAAGGGGCGGGAGTGGGATACTTTATCATTCACTTACTTTTGTAGTACAACTCGGACAGTATTGAAATAATGCTCTCCATGGCCCAAATACTGTGAAGATTAATAGGAGCTTCTTTTTTTGTGAAACATTACTATCCCTTCAAAACATTTTTTATTTAAACAGAGGAATACCCATTTAGGAGTGGAGAAAGCTTGTATAATTCCTGTTTACTTGGTTATATTGCTGTGGCAAAGGTTGAACTTGATTGAATTGTGTCCTTTTTCAGCCTATTTTACTATGTAACAAATGCAGGAGGACAAAATACATGGGGACATCTGGATTTTCTGGCCATAGTAAGTTAAGTGGGGAATGATTATTATTAGGAGGTGTATAAATGCTGGAGATTTCTCCAATGCATTGCAGCCTGTGACTGATGTTTAGGCCAGAGACTGATCAGATTTTTGTAACTGAGCAAGATGTACCATGCTGCACTTTAGAAATGACTGTTATAACTGTGAGCCCAGTGGCACTAATGATCTGTATTTCCACTGTAACAGTAAAATCAAAAGAACGCTCTGTGATATGACAGCTGATACAGTACCAGCTAAATGAACACACTTAGAAAGTATGACACAGGTTAGAAAATATTTATCCATAGCTGTATAACAGCTACATTTTTTTATACTACCTTCACATTTTGTCAGTGTTCTTATACAGAGCCAGATGTCTCCAACTATTGTGCAACTGACAAATAGTCTAAAGCATCATATGTGAGCCTTATGCAGAGAGATGTTTCTACTAAAAGACTATACATTTAGGGCGAGATGTCCGGAAAGTGGTGGTAGCTGAAACTGTCTATAATCAGAATAAAAAAGTTCTTACGCCAGGTCTGTCAATTCTCAGACATGTTTCCATCATTTTTTGCATCCAATTCCGCCATCTCTGTCAAAGGGAAAAAGCTGTCTTAAAGGGATAGTAATACTTCTTTTTAACTTTATTTTATTTTGTAGGCATTAAAAAAACATGAAGAATGATATAAGTCTTCTCTCTCAAACCTTTATGGTTGGTGAGATATTCACAAGCAAAGTTTCCCCTCCAGCCTCTTTTACCTAGTGTAAGTCATCTCTTCTCAGATGTGGAATGCAGTCCATAGACTGGACAGATAACAGAAGGGGACACTCTTATTCCTATGAAAACAATGAAATCCCTGCCCCCCTTGACAAGTTTTTCAGCTTTTTCCCTTATCTTAAATGAAGATTGTCCCTCTCTGCAGTCTACCTGGGCACCTCCCTTCTGCTCTGGCTGAGCAGTGTTACATCAGTAAAAGGGGTGGGAGGGGGATAGTTTGTCATTTAATTACTCTGGAACTACAACTCTGACAGAATTGAAATAACACTCTCCAAAGTCCAAATACTATGATGATTAATTAGAGCTGCTTTTATTATGAAACATTATTATCCCTTTAAAAATGGGTGTTTTTTAAGCTACCATCATATTATAAGGTATTTTCAGAAACAAATATTAGTTTCAACGTCACTTTTTTTGTCAGATTAACATCATATTTTCCCGACAAAATAAAAATGGTCAAAAATTGGAGAAGACAAATTAATGTACCATTAGCAAGAGTGAGAAGCAATTTGTCATTTCAAAGACAAAAAATGTCTTTAATTCTTTGAAAATATTTGTTTCAAAGACAAAATCAAAGACAATTTTTGACATCACAATTTTTAAGAGCTATGTTAATCAAGATCTTGTTACCGACATTTTTAATTCTTTAGATGCATTTTAAAACGTGACGGATTTACTTCTGAAAATATTGTACTTCTTTTACCACAACTCATGATCCGATATTTTTTTCATTATGACGACTTTTTGAACATCTCGCTCATAGGGCCCATGCTCAAAGGGATAACGACAAAAAAATGTCTCATGAAAGGCAAAAATAAGTAATTGTGTGCATGAACGACATATTTTCTATAGAGTATATGACAAAAAACTAGTAATGTCCATTGTGCACAACACAACTCCAGAATCGATGGGCAAAGGGGTGTGGCAAGGGCGTGGCTAAACTATTCTCCATTGTTGTATAGAGGAAAAGAAAATTTGTCGTAACTAACAACAAAAAATGTCTTGCAAAAGACAAAATTTGTACGTTAAGAAAAAAGTGGAGGGAATGTAAAGTTCTGAACGTGAGAATTTTTGTCTATAGTTAAGACATTTTTGTCCTTAGTAAAGACATTTTTGTCATTAGGTAAGACATTTTTTTTTTGTCATTACATGTGACAATTTCAGTCAGGACAAACTACATATTTCCATTCACAACTGACACTCTCTGAAAATATTAATGATCCCAACAACACTGTACTTTGAAAAGTCGTTACAAACGACCAAAGCTATTTCGCTACTTCTTTGAACATATGGCCCATAGTGTCACATTTATCAAAGCAAGATGATAAATACAGATCAGCATTTTTGATGCAGAATTGGTTTAAAAAATGTGGGTAATGCCATAATCAAAAAAGTGCCTTTCTAGAATAAACCATTTCAGCATAGAGGAGAATAAAATTGCCATTAGATTTAAACTGGGCTTTTAACGCTTTCAGTGCCAGAGGGCTATGCAATGCATTGATCTGCAATGCGTTGCATACCCCTGTGGCACTCAAAAGGTTAACAGCATTTTATCCTGCATTGTGCAGAACAGGAATCTGTCTACACAATGCAGCACTGTGTGTTCCAATGGGAGCATTGAGAGTGCCTTTTTAAGCCACTATTCTGCTCTCCCATTGGTTGGTCAGAGCTCTCAATATAATCTGTATCATCGGCATGTCCTGATCTGCTTATGGGGCATTATGCAAGTGATAGCTGCCCTTTAACATTAGATTGCTATGAACAAAGTGTGAAATCACTGTTATTGTATAGTTAGACATTAGCCTTGATCAGAGGCTTAACTACAGGGGCCAGTGGGTGAAGCTGCACTGTGGACCACCATCCAAGGGGGTCCCATCTGTCCTAGTGCCCAATAGGTTCTAATTATGGCTGTTTGAAAATATATTTGTTTTAGAGGGCCCAAAATATGTTTGCACCAGTTCTCTCCATTGACTTGTTATGCCACTGGCCTGGTTATTAACCTGACTGCAGACTTATACAATTATGACATGTAGGTGTGATTTATACCAGCATCGTATAATAGTGATCAGTGTCTTTACCTCTCCGCTTGAATACCTAATTCTTAGTGCATCCGGCAAAATATGTAAAATTCACCAAGGTGAGGTCACTACTCACAGCCAAAAACTAAAAAATAAATCACCAAACATGTGGAATATTAGTTCATCTCCCAGATGGGGTCCTAAACTTCAGACAAATTTGACATTCCATTCAAAAGCTAGAAATCATTTCAAAATCTACATTTACAAAGAATTGTTTTAATTATTGCAGTGCTACCTCAGAGCCATAATGCGTACACACGTGAATACACACACCCATACACATAAACATGCATATGCATAAACATGCATACAAATATACATACTCACACATGCTCGCACAAACACGTACACATGCATACACACGCACGGACACACACGTACACATGTATATACACACACATGCACACATACATAAACACACACGCACAGACACACACACATTCACATGAATACACACACACCATGCACACATACATACACACACATGCATACACAAACATATACATGCATACACACACATGCACACATACACACACACACATACACATGCATACACACACAAACCAATGTGTACCGAAGATCACTGGAACCAGTCTCTGAATGGTAGTCAGGAAAACCTGATTCTCCTCCAAAGAACTGTCTTGTATGAAACGTTTATTATTGTTTTCAAATGCACTGCAATTTAAAAGCACACTGATTAACCACAGTGTTTAGCAATATCTACTTAGGCCTGTATGCTCAAAAGAAAAGTGGAGGCGTTATGGGGCAAACCATTTACATTATAGGGGAGAATTAAAAATGCCTACTGATTTAAATGAGTAATTTAACCCCTTGAGTGCTAGAAAGGGCTCCAATGCATTGCAAAGCAATGCATTGGAGACCTCTCTGAGATTCAAGGGGTTAAAATCCCCATTTAAATTAAGAGGAATGTTTTGGAATTTTTAGACCTCACCTATGGTGCAAATAATTTGCTCCAGAATTTCTCAACTTTTCATTTGGACACACAACACAAATTTATATGAACTAGGACATCATGTAATTATATGCAAAGATACAATATAAAATATAATAGAACACATAGATCACTTATTTGCAGGGATAGTGTTACCAGAGCCGGATCATCCATTATGGGAACCTAGGCTATTGCCTAGGGCCCACGCTATTATGAGGGGCCCTCGATCCAAGTGGTGGGTCACAGACAGATGCTCTGCTGTTGCTGCTGCTAACATTTTGTGTCAGATGCCCTTATTGTTTAAAGACCAGCATCATCCAGTTGCTCACACTTTCATTAAACCCATTATATCAGTACCTGCTCTCTGCACTTTGTGGGGCCCCAAACTAGTACCTTGCCTAGGGCCCTTTGGAGCCTTAATCTGTCTCTGAGTGCTACATTGTATTACTAGGTACTTGGACAGATGCAAGAATTCACCAGTGTCGCTCTACTAATATCAGCAGATGCACTAGGAGGTATGCATTCGAGCATATGCGCAATGCAGTGTATACAGTGATCAATCTCTACGATCATTAGGACTTTAACCCTTTCAATGCCAGTGCAGTGTGCAACACATTGCTTTGCAATGTCTTGTGTATCCATCTGATACTCAAAGGGTTAAGGCCAGCAATCACCATACACCAGCTCCATTGCATGTGTAGCGAAATTACATTAAACTCCATTTCCTAACCTTAGGGCCAGATTTACACCCCAGGTGCCCCTAGACAAGGCACTCTAGATGCACTTAGCTCAGCCCATGGCTACACCTCTAATTCTTACATGGCCCCGCCCCAGTCCCATCCACTATTTCCTAGCCTGGAAAATACCCTTCTTCTATAAAAGTGATAACATTAAAAAGGTTTAACCCCCTTGGTTGCTAGATAGATCTCCTAAATATTGTGGCGCAAAGCGTTAGAGATCAATTTAGATTCCGAGGGGTTAAACAGTAGCCAGGCACGTGCAGACATAGACATCAAGGGGGGCTTGACCACCTGCCCTTTTTGTCCAAAGTGCCATTTTAACAAAAAAACATAAATAATCAGTCCGATTTTATCGAAGTGCCCTTTTTTTTCATTTGAGCCCCTGCCCCCCAAATTGACTGTGCACGTCCCTGACAGTAGCCTACAAACGGGCATAAAACTGGTCCAGGGATATTAAGATTGCCCTGACCACACCCACAATTAAGAATGTGGGTGTGGCTAACACAGCTTTGGAGCTCTAGACAGTTATCTACTTTGCCTATTGGGAATTCTGGACCTGCGCATAAACCTTATTTAGAACATTGTGTTAAACAAGATGTAGCAGAACACCCAAAATGTCCACAGTTTGTCCTACTTCCCTCTCCTTGTAATCGGCTTTAAGGACAAGCTATTTTCTTGATTTAGCCTGGAATCACCCTAGTTCATTCACCCTACTGTCCTTCTTTGACAGTCGACTAACTAGAAATGTCTCTGGAAACTGTAATCCAAGGTATTTACTGTCAGAGACAAAAGAGTAAAAAAAAATGTTGAAACAAAAATAAATAGAAAAAATTATGGTCAGTTTGACTTTAAATATTGGGGACTTGCAAAATATGTAAAGTCAAACTAAATAGTTACAAGTCCTTTGAGTCCCTTTTAATGATTACTGTTCTTTTAATGGGATGATAAAAGTAATTATGAAACAACATTGTGTAGGGTCATTTTCGACCAAACCAATTGCTAGAGAATACTTAAGTCACAAAAAATGACAGTCATTTTGTGAGAAGGTTAATGAATTTTTTGTGGTCATTTTATTTTATGGCTGTCATAATTGCAAACTCTGAAGAAAATAGTGTCTTGATTCTATCAGGGCTGGTAAAACAGTAAAAACAACCTTTAGGGCTGTAGAAGTACTGTCTATAACACCATCAAATGTTCTGGAGTTATTGTAATAGCTCCCCAGTTAATGAGTGTAGGCCATACAAAATTAGCAATGAGCGTAGGCCGTTTACACCCAACTTACAGCCTAACTCTCGTTGCAGCTTTTTGTTTCCACAACTCGCACTAAATACCATGAGAAGTGGGAACATCAAAGGAAACTAGCTAGCACTCGATGTTTGACATAGCATCAAACATGAGGCAGTTCCAAAATTACTCTACCCCCACTCCATCCAACCTGAAACGCACCTCCCTGCCCCCAACTCCACCTAACACTACCAAAGTCTGGTGATGTCCCTGATTTCCTGGTCCTCCAGCTTCTTCCTCCCAAAAAACATGATAAAAATTTAAACCTAGTACCCCACCGTCACCACTGCCACCTCTGCATCGAATAGAAATGAAATGATAACCTCCTCCATCTTAGTCCTGCTCGGGTCATTGCCCAGGCCAGAGTGAGCAAAAAATGAACAAGGATTGGCTTTTACATGACCAATCATTTCCACTCTCCCATTGGCTGGGAGGTGGGGTTATGCAAGACAAGAAACTTGCCCTAGAGTAACCTCACCTCCCAGCCAATCAGCATCTAGCTGGAGGGGTCACAAATTATTATAAAATCACCCCTGCATCTAGTCATTATTTGAACAGATGGAGGAATGATGTTACATGAATTTGTGACCCCCTTCAGCTAGATGCTAATTGGATGGGAGGTGAGGTTACTCTATGGCACATTTCATGCTCCTGTTTGAAAGAGCCTTTAAAGGGATAGTATTGTTTCACAAAAGCAGTCGTTCCAATTATTCTTCATAGTATTTGGGCAATGGAGAGTGTTATTACAAAACTGTCAGAGTTGTAGTTCAAGAGTAATTGAATGATAAAGTATCCCCCTCCGTCCCCTCTTTACCTAGTGTAACACTGCTCACCTCAGATGCGGAATCTGGTCCTGGGTCCAGACAGGTCACAGCAAGGGACAATCTTCTTCCTGTGAACATAAGGAAAACCCTGCCTCCCTTGACAGGTTTTTCAGGTTTTTCCTTATGCTCACTGAAGATTGTCCCTTTCTATGATCCATCCAGACAGTCTAGCTGCTCTGAGGGGAGGTTGGTTTACACTAGGTAAAAGGGGTGGGAGAGGGATACTTTATCATTCAATTACTCTTGAACTACAACTCTGGCAGTATTGAAATAAAACTCTCCATGGCCCAAATTAAGTGGAGATGCTTTTATTGTGAAACATTACTATACCTTTAAGCCATCTCCATCTGATAAGCAACTTTCATTGAATTGCATAAAAATCTTTGTTTACGTTGCATAAAGTTACAAGTAATGATTTAGGGTCCTATACAGACAGAAGAAGTTGGAGCAGCCAAGGAACAAACCAATTGCACCATAGGGCACATATAAAAATTCCTGTGGATTTAAATAGGTTTTAAAGTGATAGTAATATATATGAAAATGCAGAGCTCTGAATGCTCTACATTGAGAATGTAGAGAAGTATGTCTATAGTATATGATTTGTAGTTCAATAGAAACTTAATTATAAAGGATCCCCTCCCCCCTCTTGATATCACGCCTTAGTGCTTCTCCCCTTCTGCCTTTCTGATGTACTATGTAGAACTGGAGCAATTCTGAAGCAAATAGCACCATAAAGGTTAAACAAACACTACCAAAGTCCAACTGGGCTTCTAACCCTCTCAATGCTTTGCAATCCTTTCTGGCATTTAAGCCCAGTCTACATCAATGGGAATATTTATTTGTCCTCTATGGTGCAGTCGGTTTGCCCCAGACTGGGGAGATATACTGAGGTGTTATAAAGAGTAGATAACTTCTTCAGTGTGATAACATTCCCATGGTGAGAAATCTTAGTGTCTACACTCCATGTAAGAGAATAGGAACTGAAGAGTTTAGTGATCTCCTCTTTATCACACCTTAGTGCATAGAAACAATAGAATAACATAGGAACTGGAGAGTTTATCTCACTGGAGAAGAAAGCTCCTCTTTATCACACCTTAGTGCATATACTTCATAGAATACCATAGGGCATGGAGAATTTATCACACTGGAGAAGTGATCTCCTCTTTATCACACCTTAGTGCATAGACTACATAGAATAACATAGAGACTGGACAATTTTTGTCACTGGAGGAGTGATCTCCTCTTTATCACACCTTAGTGCCCAGACTCTTTAGATTAACATAGACAAAGGAGAGTTTAATTCACTGGAGAAGCAACCTCCTGTTTAGTATACCTTAGCACATAGACTTCATAAAATAACATAGGGAATGGAGAGTTTATTACACTGGAGTAGAAATCTCCTCTTTATCACACCTTAGTGCATATGCTTCATAGAATACCATAGGGAATGGAGAATTTATCACACTGGAGAAGTGATCTCCTCTTTATCACACCTTAGTGCATAGACTACATAGAATAACATAGAGACTGGACAGTTTATCACACTGGAGAAGTGATCTCCTCTTTATCACACCTTAGTGCATAGACTCCTTAGAATAACATAGGGAAAGGAGAGTTTATTATACTGGAGAAGCAACCTCCTCTTTAGTACACCTTAGCACATAAACTTAATAAAATAACATAGGGAATGGAGAGTTTATCACACTGGAGAAGTGATCTCCTCTTTATCACACCTTAGTGTATAGACTCCTTAGAATAACATAGGGAAAGGAGAGTTTATTATACTGGAGAAGCAATCTCCTCTTTAGGACACCTTAGCACATAGACTCCATAGAATAACATAGGGAATGGACAGTTTATCTCACTGGAGATATGATCTCCATTTATCTCACCTTAGTGCATAGACCACATAGAATAACACAGAGACTGGACAGTTTATCTCACTGGAGATGTGATCTCCTCTTTATCACACCTTAGTGCATAGACCACATATAATAACATAGAGGCTGGACAGTTTATCTCACTGGAGATGTGATCTCCTCTTTATCACACCTTAGTGCATAGACCACATAGAATAACACAGAGACTGGACAGTTTATCTCACTGGAGATGTGACCTCCTCTTTATCACACCTTAGTGCATAGACCACATAGAATAACATAGAGACTGGACAGTTTATCTCACTGGAGAACTTATCTCCTATTTATCACACCTTTTTGCACAGACTCCATAGAATAACATAGGGAATGTCGATTTTATTGCACTGGAGAAGTGCACGCTCCTCCAGTTCTCCTCTATAATGCAGTTGGTGTGTTCAAGAATTGCACCTCTACAGCTTATTAAATACAACCCCGTGGACTTTATTCACAAAAGTAAATAGGAGCAATTCCAAATGCAACATGGAGAGGGATAAACACCAATTTCAAAAATTCCCATTGTGATGCAATGCAAAATGGTATGCGTCCAGTATGGAGCAGCCAACTTGCTCCAACATTTTCCACTTTTAATGGTGCATAAGGCTCTATTTTGTGGAACACCATAGTTATTTTCAGTGGATGTTTATGTATGGAGATGAGCGTGTTTCTAGTAGTAATGTGTGAAAAGTGTCAGAGGAATGATAAGCATCAAGTCCTATTGTAGTGTGATGTTTCTGCAGACAAACTGGAGCCAGGTTCGTCAGTTACAACGGACGATTACAAATCCCCAAACATACACTTACATAAAAGTATATTTTATATGTTCACTGCATACTGACACTATATATGTTTATATGTTCACTGCATACTGACACTATATATCACCATACTAAGAAACTGTATATAATTCCTGACTTGTTGTACATTTGCCAGAGCTACAGGAGGATCCTGTAAGGGTATAAACTTGTATGCTGTGCTCTTTAGTCTAATACAAAGTAATACAGAAAAATAAAGTTTAACTGCTAATAAGAATCCATTGGTCCACCTAATCTTACACTTCCAAATTAAAAAACACTTACCTTATGGCGAGAAGACCCTAATGGCCCTTATTAATTTTTTTTCTCTTGTTTCTTGTGATGCTGCTATTAACTATCATGTCCGCCTCCATAGACTTGACATCAAGGACTGATTGAACAAAGACACAAGAGCAAAATTCATAAGGTGCTTTAGGATGTTACTCCTTTGATTGGTCAAACAGAAGGGCATACCTAGGTAGATGTCTACTAAATAGCAAACAGTTAAATCTATGTACTAATTTTAGCACAATTTATCATTATAATACACAAGTTAGTCTATTGTTTGTGATGAAAAGGTGAGAACTAAAGGCATAGAAACACACATAGAAACATAGAATTTGACAGCAGATAAGAACCATTCGGCCCATCTAGTCTGCCCACCTTTTCTACTGTAAAAACATCAAACCATATTTGGTCCTTGGTCTTTTCTTACGTTAAGCCTTATGCCTATCCCATGCATGCTTAAATTCTGTCACTGTATTAACTTCTACCAATTCGGCTGGTAGGCTATTACACGTTTCCACTACCCCTTCAGTGAAGTAAAACTTTCTTACATTGCACCTAAACATCTGTCCCTCTAGTTTTAGACTATGGCCTCTTGTCCTAACATTTTTGCTCCTTTTAAATGTACTTCCCTCCTGCACTTTGTTGAATCCCTTCATGAATTTGAATGTTTCGATCATATCTCCTCTCTCTCTTCTCTCCTCCAAGATATACATGTTCAGATCCTTTAGTCTATTCTGATAGATGTAAGGCAAAGGCATTACATCTTCAGGAAACTGTAGATACAAGACAAAACACATATATAAATCAATATGCCTGACTCAGTGGCATAAGTATAGGGGTCGCAGGGGTCGCACCTGTGACCGGGCCCGTGCACTCCAGGGGCCCGGCCTCCCCCTGCGACCCCTCCGCCTGGTGACCGCAATCTCCCTCCGGCGCTCTAGTAATGCAGAGTGCTGGGAGATTACATAATCTCACAGCGCTTTGCATTACTAAGAGGACCGCATGAGAGCTCCAGGTAGGAGGTAGGAGATGGGGGCATTGTGGACATTGAGGGGCATTGTGGAGGGGGCCAGTGTGGTGGGGGTGGGGCCCTTTGCACTTCTTGTACCAGGGCCCAGAGGCTTCTAGTTACTCCTCTGGCCTGACTGCTATATGAAGGATTCCAACCCAAGTACATCCCCTGTTTAAACCAATTAAAAGCCACTTACTACTAGAATATTCTTCCTCTTTTATGCTATAAAAAAACTCACCAGGAACCTGCACAAGATTAAAAGATTAGTAAAGTTTTATCATGAAAAAAACATATATTTGTGGGCATTTTTTAAAACAAGGCCATTCACACCACTGGTAGTCACTTTGTTCAAATGTTATTAGAGTTCAAATTGTCATGGAGTGGGGGAGTTTTAACTATCACATTCTATGGAGTACTGTAATCAGTGACTTCCAGAGAATGCAATAGAGTAACTGACTGGATAACACCAGGTTAATTAGCTGGGCTCTAGGTGGCATTTTTGTTAACATTGTAACATAAAAATAGATCAACAGGGGTAATTTGGCAAGGGCTTGACTTCATGGATGCATGTCTTTTTTCTTCCTCATCAACTATGTTACTATGTTAAAAAGAAAACTATTTTAGCTATATTAACTCTGAAATGAAACATCTCCTAGCAGATGGATTACGCTTTTTTCTCAGAACAAAGCCGTACAGCATATGTTTTTATTTTATTTAATAATAAATGTATACTGCTCCTTTACAACATTCCCCAAAAAGCAAGCTTTATATTTTCTTCTGCACATTTTACAATTAATGGCACACTATGGTATTTTCTTATTGCCGGGACATTTCCTGTGATGCCTAGCAAAGTTCTCCAACTAAGGATCTCCTTTAACTACAAACCATATCATAACTTTGGGGGATTTTCATAGAAAACCCACAAAGACAAACGTTACATCATTACTTGTAATAAGACTGAGATATTTATTTGGACAAAAAACAGTGTAATTTTAAACGATCGATTCTTCAGCACACGCCGATTAAACTGTTACAAATACCTAATTGTGTCTTACCCTTTTTTTTCCTCCTCCTTTTCGTTTCACCATAATCACCTAATAAATATTTAAATGGGCCCATTTGCTGTAACTGGGAGAGAACCGTGTAAACGTGTTGTCTTGTAGACACATAAGCCTCAGTGGAGTTGATGAATTTTGAGTCACTTAAAGGGACCCTATCACCTAATAACAAACTATATGTTGTATTTAGCAAACTAGTGTTGGAGTTATTTAGATTTATATATTATGGTACATGACTTCCCCCATTACCTGACACTTAACCTTTAAGTGACAGAGGGGTAGGGAATGCAATGCTTTGGCATTCAAGGGGTTAACCTTATCTGTGCCACATTAGGTTGGTTCACTGAAAGAATAAATTGAAAGTGAGTGGGAAAGGTAATTTAAGGATAAGAAAGAAAGTGCATGAATTAACATTATCTATATAACTCTAGTTTCATAATAAAAAAATGGTTAAAACAGCATATGGGTGATTTTGAAAGCTCTTTCAAAATCACCAGTCTTGTTTTTAGTGTTACAGTTACAAGCTATGTTAACTCCTTGAATGTAAAAGCGATTTCCAGTGCCTTACGGTGCAATGTGTTGAAGGTCGTTCTAGTATTCAAAGAGTTAAACCTTTAAACAGCCGTCTGCCAGGAAGCTATCTTGCAGCACCAAAGTTACCTTCTCTAAGCCTGGACACGTGGTTCATTATGAATGCCAGTATTGGTACTCTAATTAAGCCTGGGAGAGGTTTAACAACCGTTCTACAGTCTCACTGCTGACAAATATAAAAATAAAGCCTTGTTCAAATTAGCAATGTGAATTGAGAAGCACCAACTGTCTGAGCAGTAGTTAAAAAAAAAAGTCCTAATCGACAGTGAGGTTATTTTGGTTTATAAGTCTTTCCTATGTTAACTGCAGGGGGTTCCCTGTAAATGAATTATAGTAAGCTGTATGTGATAATTAACCATGCATTAGCAAATATCTTAGAACAGGGAGTCTGTGTTTTCTCTGTATTTTCACTAATAAAAGCATGAATTTGTTCAACAAATGATCATTTAGGTTGTGGAATGCTAAGCATATTGGAGGAACACTGAGCGATAGAACATTGTAGGCGAATGAACAGTTTCCTTACAAAAACACGCTGTTTAATAGGCTGGCAACACACTGCGTTCCTATTCACAGGTCTGAAAACCGCAGATTTTGGAAAACAAATACAATATACAGATATAATATCAACCTTGTGTTCTTGTTTATATTGAAATGCAATCTATAAAAAATATTTATAGCTCAGGTCTATTTATGAGAAAAAAATATTGTATATTTCAGAGCAGATGTGACAGTATGTCCAGGAGACCAGGTGGTTAAAAAACTGCAAACAAATAGTAAGGTAGATCAGCTGTTTTTAGGACTTTGCTAGAAAACTCACACAATACAGGTTAATCTAAATAGACAGTGATCCTAGGAATTCTGGATAATAGATACATCGCAGAAAGAGCAAATACAAATGACATGGTAATGTTTTATTTTAATTTTTTATTGGTATACATGAATATATTTTAAATGCCAACTTTATTTATTTATTTATTTATTTATTTATATTTTGCTTTTTCATTATAATTTTCAGCTGCTGCAAGAGCCAATATGGTATTATCCTGTATAAAAACTGATATAGATGCAGAGGACTGGAACATAGTTCCACCTCTATATAAATCCTTGGTAAGGTCTCATCTAGAATATGGAGTACAGTTCCTGGCACCAGTTCTTGAAAAATACATTATCGAACTGGAAAAAAGTGAATAGATGTGCAACAAAACTGATAAAGGGATTGGAGGATCTGAGTTGTGAAGATAGACTAGCCAAACTGGAATTGTTCACATTTGAAGAGATGACTAAGGGGTGATAAATGATTACTATTTACTAATATATTCAAGGTCAATACAAAGAACTCGCTAAAGAACTATTTATTGTAAGAACTGGGCAAAAAAAAGAGTTCATCCATTAAGACTAGAGGAGAGGGGTTTTCAATGAAATCAAAATGCAGATACTTTTTTATGTAAGGGCAGTAAAATTATGGAGTTCTTTGCCTCCAGATGCTGTACTTGCAGATACTGCAACTGCTTTAAAAAGTAATGGATTATCTTTGGCTTGATTCTCGCGCCCCTCAAGGTGAGCTTCCCCTGAAGCAGAAATAGGAGAGGGACCTGGGTGTGCTGTATGAGTGGGAGTGGTCCATGGATAAGGCTAGTCCATATGTGGCGTACTTTCATGGCTGACATCAGCTCATCCAATTGAAAATTCTTCAGAGGGTGTACTTTACCTTGGTGAGGCTATACAGAATGGGTACTAGGGACAATAACTTATGTGACAGATGCTCTCCTGCAACTGGTACTTTTCTACACCTTGTTGGGAACTGCCCTGAGGTCTTTTGATTTTGGGAGTAGGTCTTTTCCTCTCTGTCAGAGGTTCTGGACAGACGCATCCCCCTGACTCCCAAGTTGGGTATCCTGTCTATGTTTCCATGATGACTTAGAATCTCAACTTGTTAAATCCCTTCTGAGAGAGACTTTAGTTATGGCACCATCACATGAGTACTGGGTGGATCTGGAGGCCTAAAATCTTCCGCATTACCACTTGTTCTTCACTCACAGAGGGACACTGCACATTTTCCCTGCTATATGGGGCTTGGATGGCTTACTTTAGGACAAGTTCTTCTCCTTGATTGTTTGAGTAAGCTTTGCCCAAATCGGTGCTGGAGGGGTCGGTGCATCAGAGGTGCTAGGAAGCTTTGAGATGATAGACCTGTATCCTCCTTGGCTTTGTATGCTTTCACATTTATTATGCATGTCTGAAATGGCACTGTGTTACTTTCATTTCCTAATTTTGTGCATTGTCTTGCTATGTGCTGTATCTCGAGGTTGTTCTTCTTAATAAAAATATAAAAAATAAAAAAGTAATGGATACCTATCAATCAAAAAACAATATTGAAAATTATGACAGTTTGTTCCAAAGCAGATAGGATGTTGATGTAGGGAAATATCCATCTTCCATTTGAGTCAGGAAGGAATTTTTTACCCACTTGGAGTTTAATTGGAAATGGCTTCAATTTTTTTTTTTTTTATTTGTCTTCCCTGGCTTAACCAGTGTGATATCTTGTAGTCTGAAGTTAATGGACGCATGTCTTTTTTCAGCCTCTTCAACTATCTTGCTATATAATCTTTTGAGAACCAGAGGGGTGGACAACACGTTGCTTTGTGATGTGTTGTATACTCATATGGCAATGAAAGTGTTAAGAAAAGCATTCAATGTTTTAAGAAAAAAATATGTTTCTCAAGATTAAAACAAGGGGTCTCCCACTGACAGGAGATTTTTCATTTAAAATTTACTACAGCTGAAACATGAATTTTTAAATGGAACTGTTAGCAACAGCCCCAACTTGTGTCCAAAAGGCAATTTTTTTTTTATTTTTTTTTTTATGTTTCACTCAGTGGGAGCACTTGAGTAATCAACTATAGCAACTCCATACTAAGTGCTAGCACCACCACCACCACCTGTTGACCTCAGTAGACATTTGCTATTTAACATGAAAATTTGAATAATGAATTGATGACCTCTAGGCCATTCAAGGGATTAAAAGCCCAATGTAAATTGATGGGAAGTTTTATTTGTCCTCTCTGGTGCAGTAAATTTATTACAGTTACATCACTTTTGCTGTGCGTATTATACAAAATGTTTTCTACCAAGGGCCATATGTTCAAAGGTATAATGACAAAAAAATGTAATATGATCAACAAAAATAAGTAATTGTATGCATGAACAACATATTTTCTATAGAATATACGACAAGAAACTAGTAATGTCCGTCCCCAGAATTGTCGGGCAAAGGGGTGGGGCAAGGGCGTGGCTAAATTATTTGTGAGCATCATATACAGATAAATAAAAGTTGTTGTATACAATGACAAAAAAATTTTTGTGCAAATGACAGAATTTGTACTTTTAGAAAAAAGTGGAGGAAATGTCACATTTTTGTTGTTGCATGCAACAATTTCAGTCAGGATTCGTACTTTAACAACATATTTCTGATCATAACTGACACTCTCTGGAAATATTATTGAGGCCAATGTCATTGTATTTTGAAATGTCGTACAAAAGCTATTTCACTAATACTTTTAATGTAAGGCTCAAAGACGGTATCTTTTAGGACAAAATTATGTTAATACTATCATATTTTCAAAAGCAACTTTATGCTTTTGAACATTGTAGTCTAAAAAATAGATGCTAAAGTTGACTTAAATTTAGAACTGAATTTTCTAACAATAATTTTTAACATAGGGCCTATGTCTTTAAAGCCACAGATAATATGACTTTAAGAATTTGTTTTTCATGCCCACTATGTGTATTTAATTAGCTTACTCTAGTTGCACTCTTAAAGGGATAGTAAAGGGATCTCTCTGTGTGTTGTTAATCTCAGTTCAATAATGTTTCACTATAATTATAGATTATTAGATATATTGAATGGAACTGATGACCATACAAGGGTAATACCAGAAGTCATTTAAGAAAGGAATACATTCAGTTTATTTACTATCCACTATAGATGCGAGTACCTACCAATGGAATGGGTATCACGATATTGAAGATTCAGCATCATATTTATATGTTCATTTCATGGAGATACCAGTTGATTACTGGTTATGGGTTATGTTATGAGTCAACACTGGAGATGGATGGAATAAAAGAAAAACCCTTTGTGACACTAACTGAATATGAGGACCCCCTCTAATCAGATGATCCTGCTGTTCATCTCACATGAGTAAATGAGGTATGTGGTAGTAGAAATGTATTGATTTCTGAGATATTGCACCTTTTGTTCTTATTTCATTTCAACAGTATTCTGTTTGAGAACACTTCTTTCTTATGCATGCTTCTAACTGGAAAAAAAAGACTTTAAAGGGATAGTAATACTTCGTTTTATCTTTATTTTATTTTGTAGGCATTAAAAAAACATGAAGAACAATATAAGTATTATCTCTCAAATCTTTATGGTTTGAGAGATATTCACAAGCAAAGTTTCCCCTCCCGCCCCTTTTACCTAGTGTAAGCCATCTCTTCTCAGATGGGGAATCTGGTTGTAAGACCAGACAGATAACAGCAGGGGATAATCTTTTTCCTATGAGAACAATGAAAGCCCTGCCCCCCTTGACAAGTTTTTCAGGTTTTTCCCTTATCTTAATTGAAGATTGTCCCTCTCTGCAGTCTACCTGGGCACCTCCCTTCTGATCTGGCTG
Source organism: Rhinophrynus dorsalis (assembly GCA_037306005.1). Classification (NCBI taxonomy): domain Eukaryota; kingdom Metazoa; phylum Chordata; class Amphibia; order Anura; family Rhinophrynidae; genus Rhinophrynus; species Rhinophrynus dorsalis. The sequence continues at coordinate 46,280,786 of CM074727.1, read as the reverse complement.
AGCAGTGTTACATCAGTAAAAGGGGCGGGAGGGGGATACTTTGTCATTGAATTACTCTTGAACTACAACTCTGACAGAACTGAAATAACACTCTCCAAAGTCCTAATACTATAATGATTAATTAGAGCTTCTTTTATTATGAAACGTTACTATCCCTTTAAGACTTTTCCCAGTGTTGTTGCATTTCGTTGTAATTGGTTTATAAACACCTGCATTTTCCATACTTAGATCTCCATCCTGCCCATAACAGTATATAATCACAAGGTATCATGGTAAAATTACTACATTGTACCACTGTGTGAACAGTGTGCGTGCAACAGAATTACAGTTGCCTCTGTCAAGTTTTCTACTTGTTCAATGGGCTGTCAATACAAACAACCTCTCATTATGATACTGGTTATGTCTCCCATTCATTTCTTCACATTGCCAAAGAAAACACAATTGTTTCAGAATCTTAGGAAAGAAAGAGCGAGCTATTCTCCTGTATTATGACAGGTTGTGAGTCACACTTTTCCTAGAGACTTGTGCTTACAGGTAAGCAATACAATTCTGGTCCAGCCATGTGATCTTAAAAACCCAGCCCAGAGCATGCTGCATATTTTCTTCTGTGTGATTCCCTGAATATGAATGGATATGGATGACTCAGTCCTTACAGTGCTGAAAAGATTAGCCACAGTACAAATAGTTTTAGATGGGCCTAGGAATTTGTGTTTACAGAATGCATTTATTGTTCTGCTACTGTGCTCTTATTAAAGTAATTATCCCCAATAGAAGGTCACGTTTATTAATATATAAGCTACTTTTTAAAAAAGAGCCTTCAAAATATTTGTATTTTTTTTTTCAGTTTAAGTATCAATGTACATGTGATTGCTTTAAATGGAACTGTAATTATATGAATTTGTGTAAAATACTTTGTTTAACCCCTTAACGTCCAATGCCGTGCCACAACCTCATGGCTGTCCGGCACTTAAAGGGATAGTAATACCTCGTTTTATCTTTATTTTATTTTGTAGGCATTAAAAAAACATTAAGAACGAAATAAGTCTTATTTCTCAAACCTTTATGGTTTAAGAGATATTCACAAGCAAAGTATCCGCCCCTGTTCAGCCAGATTAGAAGGGAAGTGCCCAGGTAGACTGCAGAGAGGGACAATCTTCAATTAAGATAAGGGAAAAAGCTGAAAAACTTGTCAAGGGGGGCAGGGCTTTCATTGTTCTCATAGGAAGAAGATTGTCCCCTGCTGTTATCTGTCTGGTCTATGGACTGCATTCCACATCTGAGAAGAAATGGCTTACACTAGTAAAAAGGGGCGGGAGGGGAAACTTTGCTTGTGAATATCTCTTAAACCATAAATGTTTTAGAGATAAGACTTATATCATTCTTCATGTTTTTTTAATGCCTACAAAATAAAATAAAGTTAAAACAAAGTATTACTATCCCTTTAAGGATCAGTGATGTTCCTGGCACGTCATTGAATTCAGGGCTCCCCGCGTGGCTGCACGCCATGCGGGGAGCCTTGAATCGGATCTACAAAAAAAAATGCCCCGTGGTCCGCAAGTGCCCGTTTGCGCACAATGGTAGCCTACTGCCTTACATGCCAAGGTGCTGCCATACATCAGCGGCAAATTCACTCCATTGCCTTCATGCTCACTTGTAGGTTTCTTAGTTCTTAGGGGCTAGGGAGGTTCTTACCAGTTCTATTAGCTCTGGGTCTTCAACAGCCAAAGTTGCAATGGACAAACAATACCATGTAACTGTACATTGGAGCTATTTTGAAAAACAGTGGCATTTGCTCTCGAGTCAATGCATCAGCCACTGAATGATTTACCTGAGTTACTTGTTTGACCTTAAACTTAATGTTAAAGGGATAGTAATACTTTGTTTTATCTTTATTTTATTTTGTAGGCATTAAAAAAACATGAAGAACGATATAAGTCTTATCTCTCAAACCTTTATGGTTTAAGAGATATTCACAAGCAAGGTTTCCCCCTCCCGACCCTTTTACCTAGTGTAAGCCATCTCTTCTCAGATGTGGAATGCAGTCCATAGACCAGACAGATAACAGAAGGGGACAATCTTCTTTGTATGAAAAGAATGAAAGTCCTTCCCCCCTTGACAAGCTTTTCAGCTTTTTCCCTTATCTTAATTGAAGATTGTCCCTCTCTGCAGTCTACCTGGGCACCTCCCTTCTGATCTGGCTGAACGGGGGGGGGGACTTTGCTTGTGAATATCTCTTAAACCATAAAGGTTTGAGAGATAAGACTTATATCGTTCTTCATGTTTTTTTAATGCCTACAAAATAAAATAAAGAATAAAACAAAGTATTACTATCCCTTTAAAGATCGTGCAGAACAGGACTACTCACCGCAGTATCAGTAAAATTGGAGATGATATGACAATGATAGCTCAGTTATTGCCTTAAGAGCAAAATTGTTATTCCACAGTTCCAAAAGCAACTATGATTGGGAACAGCTCCGTTCCATATACAGTTGTAAAGCCTGATTATCTTCCCTCTTGGATACCAAGAACCTGGTTCCATTAAAACCCAGCAAAAACCTCATCCCAGACTATAAGGTCTTGTTTAGGTGATACTATGAGTCTAATTTATATCTCTACCCATTTCTTACATTAGTCTTATAATAGACTTATGTCTGCCCCAGGCATTTTTGAATTCCCTTACAGTATTTGCTCCAACCATCTCTACTGGGAGGCTATTACATGAGCCTATCACCCTTTCTATAAAATAGTACTAATGCACATTACTTTTGAATCTTCCACTCTTTAACTTTTTATCATGTTCTAGAATACTTCTATTTCTGAAAAATACCTCCTGACGCATATTAAATCCCTTAATATGGTTAAAGGTTTTTATCACCATTGTCCCCGCTTTCTTCCAAGCTCCGAGGTCTTTCAGTCTGTTCTGGTACCCTGTGTCATGACCAACCTTCATCATTTTGGTGGTTCTTCTTTAAACTGTCTTCAGGTATCTAATGGCCTTTTAGAGATGAGATACTGCACACAGAACTCCAGGTGAGTCCTTACCTGTAATCTATAGAGGGGAATTAGTATCTCTCTCTCTATTCCTGATGTTTAGTACCATGCATAGCATCCAATAGTATCCAATCTGTATTGCACTACTCCTGCTGCTCCAGTCCATCTACTTACACTTGTCACCTGGCCAAGCTTCAAAGCTGCATTGCACTTGCATTTCTCATCCCACTACATGTAAAACAAATATTATCCAGTATGTTACAGTTCCTTTAGAATTCAAAGAGGTAAAATCCTTATTTATGTTAACTGGAAGCAATGATCCGGAGACCACTCTAGACCTTAAAGGGATAGTAACACTTCATTTTAACTTTATTTTATTTTGTAGGCATTCAAAAAACATGAAGAACGATATAAGTCTTATCTCTTAAACCTTTATGGTTTAAGAGATATTCACAAGCAAAGTTTCCCCTCCCGCCCCTTTTACCTAGTGTAAGCCATCTCTTCTCAGATGGGGAATCTGGTTGTAAGACCAGACAGATAACAGCAGGGGATAATCTTTTTCCTATGAGAACAATGAAAGCCCTGCCCCCCTTGACAAGTTTTTCAGGTTTTTCCCTTATCTTAATTGAAGATTGTCCCTCTCTGCAGTCTACCTGGGCACCTCCCTTCTGATCTGGCTGAGCAGTGTTACATCAGTAAAAGAGGCGGGAGGGAGATACTTTATCATTCAATTACTCTGACAGAATTGAAATAACACTCTCCAAAGTCCAAATACTATGATGATTAATTAGAGCTGCTTTTATTATGAAACATTACTATCCCTTTAAGGGCTAAATGCCTTGACCCCAATTTAACCCCTTATCAACCACCCAATCTGACTCGGGGCATCCGTTAACCCTTTGAGAGCCAGAGGGGTACGGAATGCATTGCTTTACAATGCATTCCGCACCCGTCTGGCACTCAAAGAGTTAAGGATCACAGAGCATATTTTTGTGTGCAATGAATTCTGGGATGACAGAGCAGTGTGCAGCCATGCTGCCATCCCAGAATTCCATGTAGTGCCAGCACCGTCACTGGTCCTTAATATCCAGACTGGCATAATATTCCTGGCACATCATGTGTCACTATGGGGTTAAATCAATGGCAATTTGGGGAATTTTTATTTGTTTTGTATAGTGTAGCTGGTTTGCCTAAGAATCTCTCCACTTTTGTCTTTAATCATAGGGCCCAAAGAGTCTGCATGTGAGCTGGCAGCATAGGAAGGAGCTGGGGAGGCAGACGATCACATGCAGCAGCCAGATAGTGATAGAGGAGAAGACACTGACAGGCAAGAATAAACATGCACTGATCTGACATGAAATATGGATGAGATGCAGGTCTTTTATTTTAACCAAGAGAATTGGCAGAATCTTTTAACCCCCTAGAAGTCCAGATTTCATTTTAAAACCCATTTCCTTTTAGGATGTTATTTGTCTATTGCCTTTTGAGTGCCAAAGAGGCGTGCAGCACACTCACCACTCTGACACTCAAAGTGTTATAAATTAATGCCATGGTACAGCTGCTACTTGATTTACCTCTTTAAAGGTCTCTTTACCTCTTTAAAGGTCTCTTTAAAGGACCAGATAGGTAGTAGTGTTCCACAATAAAAGCAGCTTCAATTAGTCTTCATAGCATTTTGGCCATAGAGAGTGTTATTTCAATACTGTCAGAGTTGTAGTTCAAGAATAACTGAATGATAAAGTATCCTGCCCCTTTTACTGATGTAACACTGCCGACCTCAGAGCAGCAAGAGAGGAACAATCGTGAGCATAAGGAAAAACCTGAAAAACCTGTCAAGGGGGTCAGTGTTTTCTTTATGCTCACAGCAGGAAGATTGTCCCTTGCTGCAACCTGTCCGGTCAAAAGACCAGATTTCACATCTGAGGGGAGGTGTCTTACACTAGGTAAAAGGGGCGGGAGGGAGATAATTTATCATTCAATTACTCTTGAACTACAACTCTGACAGTATTGAAATAACACTCTCCATGGCCCAAATACTATGAAGATTAATTGGAGTTGCTTTTTTTGTGAAACACTACTATCCCTTCAAAGGGTTACAGATATTAACTCATCTTAACCCTTTTGAGTGGTAGCAGGGTATAAAGTTCATTGCTTCTTAGTGAGGAACATGTATGGCACATTAAATAACGCATATTATGAACCTATATTGCTGACTGCAGCACACAAAAGAAGAGCCTGAACATAAGTGCATGTACAGAAGTGTTCAGAGGAGGTCATCTAGTCCAACAATGCATTTATGTCTCCTAAGGAGCAGACATAAAAAAGCTGAGTCTTTAGTCCAGTTTCTTCATGCCCAATTTATATATATATATACTAGTGTAAAAGCCTGTGTACACAGGACAAAGTGCGAGTGTTAATATAGTTCCTCGGTAGTATATATGCTGAACAGTCATACGGAGTAGAGACTGCCTGAACGCACAGAATGCTCCCATTCTCCCAGCATTCTGTGCGTTCAGGAAGATCTGTGCATGACTGAATCGGACAAACATTCATCTGGCCTTTTATATTATAGGATATACTACTCCTGGGTGCAGAGGGCCTCCACACTCACATACTGTGCTACACTGCCCACTCATTGGCAAACAAGGAACAGAGCAAGTATTATTGTGCAAATAGGCACTACGAGAGTATGTACCCTTACAAATGCCTTTGCACCAAAATAGGCAATAAGTGAGGCTGGTTTAATAAAAAGAGCATTGCTGAAGCAAACTGCAAAAATGTCCATTTATTTAAATGGGGATTTTAATCCCTTGAATGATAGAGATGTCTCCAAGGCATTGCAATGCAAACTCACTAGCATTTGAGGGGTTAAACATCCTCCTTTAAATCATATAAAAGTTGAGGACATTTTATTTGTTATGAATGGTGCAGTTAGCTGGCTCCAGAATTGATCTACAACCCCTATAGAATTATGGCTGTACCACTGCCCCTCCATTGTGGTGAAGTCATTCCTCTCCTGGATTCCTAGATTTATCAGACATCAAAGCAATTTCCAAGACTTTTTAACTGTCCACAGCAGACAGAAATATGCAATGTTACTAAATTACCCAGCAGTACAGATGATCCCAACACTGGTGATTTATTACTTCTAAAGAAACATTTTCCATTAAAGAAAAAAAAATTACAACTATTCCCAACTGCCCCACTGCTTCAATCTAATGATCCTTGTCACAGGCAGAGATGTAAAGGGTATCTCAGGAGGTGACAGCCAGACAGCAGAGAGATGCTGAATAATAAAGCTAGCCGCACTGAGTTGGGGAGAGGAATCTGTACACCATTGCTTCCGTCTCACTATTAACTACTTACACTTGTTTTATTAGAGTTTGTTGTATGACAGGTAAGATTTCATTATAATGTTGTTTTATACAGAGGATCTATCACTTTGTGTGATGGAAGACACCTGTGTCTGACTAGGGGACTCTGTCATGGGTTCTTTGTTGCTGGTTGAAAGGAAAAAGATCAGGCAGAAGAACGGTCCAACTGTACTGTATATATATGTATATATATAAAGAGAGAGGGAGAGATGGAGCACTTCCTAGACAATACGGACTTAATGGAACACCTGGAACATTCAACTCAAAAACAGCCAGAGATTATGTCTGAGGAACTTAGAAATTACTCTATTCAGCAAACCCAGGATTTTTATACCCATGGCAGAAAAAAAGCTAAGCAAGTGACACCAGCAGATTGGTTAAAAGAAACACAGTGTTTGTTCTTGCCCAAGGGGGGCATAAAGTAACCAAAGTCATTCCATTTTTCCCCCTAGCCAATGGGAGAGGGCTGGGAACTTGTGGCCCAGGAGGCAAATACAATTAAGTGGCCTATTTCTACTTTTTCAGCGACTGTCCCAGCCCACCCCCTCTTGTTAATTTTAAAATTGGCATTATTGTTTTAAAGTAAGGCAATGATACCATTTAACTTACAGTTGAAAAAGGGCTACATTAGTGATACTGCAGGATTACAATGTAAGTAAAGTTACACTAGTGATACTAAAAAGCTTACAGTGTAAGTAAAGTTTACAAGGGAAATGGGTGTAGTGTAGCTCCATTTTGATTGTAGCTCTGTGGTATCCTTTGTGTAGCTCCTTTTTAATTACAAGCTCTGTGGTATCACTAGTGGAGCTCCATTTACAGCAGCAAGCAGGAGAAGCAGTGGCCCACTGCCTCAGACATATGATTGGCCCCGGGGGCAATGGCCCCCCTGCCCCCAGGCCAGCCCTCCCCTGTTAGCCAAACTGCTGTTTGTTTATCCACACAGATGACATCTCAGAACCCCACTTGGAATATAAAATGAAGCCTGTCTTTCTGCTCTCAACTTAGGAAATGTCCATCCAGGCGAGTCCAGAACTATAGCCCCAGGGTGTCTAGAATCCTTCCTCGAGAAGTCCAAAGGGCTTCCAGAGGAGCCAGAAGGCACATGGCCTAAATGGCTAGTTGGGGCAAGAGTCCTGGAAATGGCCCAATAGTTCAATAATCTAGTTGACCTGTGCATTTGGGAAATCCATATAGTCTCGGTCCTCAGGGCATTTCACCACATCTTGGTATAACACTTACTTGGTATAAAGGGACCTTATCACCTAAAAACTTTAGTGATTTTGAAAGAGCTTAAAATCCTCTCTATGTTGTATTAGTGATTTTTCATTTAGAAAACAAGCTTTTGAGTAATTTGAATTTAAGGTATGCCATGCAGGCACTAGCCCTACATTACCCACCTTCTCCAGTATCTCTATCTCTAGGAGATGTTTATAACCTGGCTGAAATGTAGAGATGGGCAAAATGTTTCTTCCTGGACATTTCAGGATAATAACAGTTGGATGCTTTTTCTGTAGAAATTTCCATTGCATAGAAAACACAAGATCATTGTTGTTTTAAGTCTATGTTTATATGACCGTGAGAAATTCTATAAATCACCCCATTCCTCAGCACTACAGCTGTCCCAAACATTTGTCAGCACTTTTAGCTGATTCTGCCACTCTTCAGCACTTTCAGCTGACTCTGCAACTCTTCAGCACTTACAGCTGACTCCCAAGGAATTACCCTGTTGGCTATACACTTTAGCTTCAATGGGTAACATCACCAACCCATGCCCTAAGTCAGGGGTAAACTCCCAAAGGGCTTCCACTCGAGGATAAAATCCACATACGTTTACTGCATCAGTTATTGATCTCTGCAAAGTATGTAAGGACTTTTCTCCCTGCCATGACACACAACTCAACAACCACACAAAAATACCATAACAGGGAGGGAAGGAGGGAGACATGCTTCTCCTTGTCCTCTCTTCCTGAATAGTATTTAACTTCTTGTCACCGCCCCCTTAATAAGCCCTTTTTCTTTACTCCTCTCTTTGTACACACACACTTCCTGTTTGGATCAACCATCCCCATGACTTGTTTCCCCTCCCTGTACACTGCGTTCCCGCCCAGGGAATTCTTTGTCTCCATTTGTTGGAGGAATAAACTTCCATCAACCTCAACCAACTTTTGTCCTAAATACTTCCCATTATAGATTATAATCTCAAATAGGTATTATCCTCGTAGGCAGCGATTTACTGTGCCATGGCAGTTAAAGGGTGCTTACTTTATGAATGGGATGTAATACCTGTACCAGGGGTGTCCAAACCTGCATTCAAAGGTTGTATTCAGACCATGTTTTAAGGATATCACTTTTTGAACACAGTCAAAATGAATGAGCCTCTAATGAACCCATCTGTGCTTAACGCTTTGATTGCTTCTTTATCCTGCAGTTTAAAGGGGTAGGGCATCCTGAGACAAAGTTGGCATAATTGCAATGGAGGTGAAATGAATGTTTTTTTTTTTTTTTTGTTCTCATATTACTTACTAGTTGAAGAGCCGGGTACATGGTCCACAGTCCCACCCAGCAACGGCCACGGTGCAGTCATGCACAGTAGAGACTGCCCGCGCCGCGGCTGATATGGAGCGGTGCACTCCGAGCGCCCAGCCCCGTATCAGCTGTGGCGCATGCAGTCTCTACTGAGCATGTCTGCAGTGTGCGCAGCCGTCTCTACTGCGCATGATGGCTTCTGACAAATATCCTTAGCAAATTATTTTATAGGATATACAAAAAACTATTTAAAACAGTTTAACAAGCTTCTTGCATTGCCAAAGCAATGGGCAGAGTCTTTGCTCTTATCCCTTTGAGTGCCAGAGGAGTACACAACGCAATGCTTGTGTACCCCTCTGGCACTCAGAGAGTTAATTACTTCAACTCTGGTGATGTCCACTGGCCAAATCCAAAAAAAAAATAAAAAATAGATAGATAGATAGATAGATAGATAGATAGATAAAAGTTTGACGTTACTTAGAAATGTTCTTGTTGTTTTCCATTAAATGCTGGTAGTCTCTACTGCACATGACTGCATCGTGACAAACATCCTAGCGAATTATTATATAGGATATATATATATATATATATATATATATATATATATATTTATATAGAGAAATAGAGAGGGGCAGCACCAATGGCACTTTTTAAAGTGGTTTTATTGATCAAATACAGCAACAGGTTAGTCAACTAAAGGTCCCTCCAGGACTGAAATGTTGACCAATTTGTTGCTGTATTTGCTCAATAAAACCACTTTAAAAAGTCCCAGTGGTTCTGCCCCTCTCTATTTCTATATAGTTTTTTTTGGTGTTCAAGTGTATATTTGTATAATATAGACTAGTGTAAAAGCCCATGTACATGGGTCAAGGTCCGAGAAATGTTAACCCTTTGAGTGCCAGACAGGTACGCAAAGCATTGCTTTGCAATGCGTTGCTTACCCCTCTGGCAAGCAAAGGGTTAAGAGGCCGCTACCTCACTGCTCCATGCGATGCAGTCTTGCGTCGCCTCACTCACGCAATGCAATCATGCACAGTAGAGACTTGCCGAATGCAACATCCTAGCGAATTATTATATAGGATATATATAGAAATAGAGAGGGGCAGCACCAGTGGGACTTTTTAAAGTGGTTTTATTGAGCAAATACAGCAACACGTTGGTCAACTAAAGGTCCCATTGGTGCTGCCCCTCTTTATTTCTATATACTTCTATAATATATATATATACATTTTACTCCTACATACACAGACACACAAGCATTTTTAGGATAAACTAGCTTCGCCATGCAGAAGCAGTATAAATATCTACAGACTAGACTCTGATATATTTGCTGGATGGAGAGTCACAGTGCCCCCTTTTGGTTTCCTGAAGTTCTACTCCATGACCAGAGAGTGAGGTGTCAAGTCTCTCTTAATCCCTATTCAAGATGTGCATTTTATTTGGGCTTTCTTACATTTTCATACTTTTGTGATCCACTCTTCTACCTTCTGTGGCTTTGCATTCCTCTGTAAAGCAATAGACAGGAAGGAATTCTGTGTTCTTGCCAGGAACCACAAAGGACACAGAGTCTAAAAGTAAAAGGTAAACACATGCAAACCTTTCAAGGAATGTAGCAATAAAAAATGAAGCCTATAACTCAGACACTTTCGGTCGACATCATTGTATTGAGAAAGAGAAGAGAAGAAAAAAAATCACTTTAGAGAAAGTAGTCTCTAATCATATTAACCTCTTTAGGACCAGTGAGTGTGCAATGCATTTCAAAGCAATTCATTGCACACCCCTCTGGTCCACAAGCGGTTAAATCCAAAGCTGGCATCCGCTCTGAAATATCCAAATGATCTTAACTATTAAAAAAAAATATATGAAACATTCATATCCCAAGGACTCGTTTCAATCCAGATTTTAATATAATAGCAAAAACATTCACAGGATAAAGAATAAGTTATATAAAATGGCAAATTTTCCAAGGGTGCAATTGACGGTAAGAATGTTTCCTCATTAAATACACAGTGCTGAGTTACTGTGTTGTAATGTAGTCACCCAGAGCCGTTATTCCTAGAAAAGGCATCAGTTACTGAAATTTGTGAATGATTGGGAAAAGCTACAGATGGCAGGCAGACAGTGATAAACTCTGCAGTCTCCAGTACCAGATCATTTTAACCCGTTCAGTGCCATACAATGTATTGCATACCCCTCTGACCAGAGGGGCTCTAGTGCAGAAACTGCCATGGGCCCCACCAACCACATTGTCCCCCAATCTCCACAGTGCCACCACATTGCCCCTTAATCTCCACATTGCCACCATATCTCCACACTGATATCTCCACACTGATATATCCACATATTCCCCCTCCCCATTGTTCATCTCCTACCTCCCTGGTGGTTCAGCGGCGTAGCATGAGAGGGCAGAGCTGGAGCTCCGACGCGGTTCTCAGTAATGCAGAGCGCTGGGGAAAAAAAAAAAAACTAATTGAGAACAAAATGCATTTCATACTCTTAATCCTTAATCAGAAAAGTTTGTGGCCTGTAGTCCTAATAGTAACGTCAACCGCCTCCATGGACTTGACATCCAGGACTGATTGACAATGTTATGTCTTGAACAAAAACACAAAGGTAAAGTTCATATTATGATTTTCTGCCCATAGTAAGCAAAGTGATGGTTATTGTTAGGATTTGTTACTTACCCTTTAATGGGAAAGGTTTGATCAGACAAGGTGCTGACAGGGAAAGGGTTGATCATACAGATGCTGAGCTGAACAGCGGAAGGGTTTCTTTACTGTAAGGACAATAAAGGTATGGAATTCACTGCCTGAGGAGGTGGTGCTATCAAATACATTAGATGCCTTTAAAAGGGACCTGGATACTTATTTAAAAGAGCATAACATAGAGGGCTATGTACGTTAGTATTGGGATTAATATTTAGTTAGGGCTTGTTGATCCAGGGAGAAATCTCTTCTTTTGGATCAACGATGGTAAATAGGAATAGAAAAAGGGTTGAACTGGATGGACGCAAGTCTTTTTTCAACCTAAATTACTATGTTACTATGTTACTATGAGTGAGGAAAGCTTGTTCAGATAAGTTGTTGATCTGAGTGGAGGAAGGTTGCTCAGATAATGTGTTGACATGAGTGAGCAAAGATTGCTCAATAAGGTGTTGTGCTGATTTGGTAAAGCTTGCTCACCTTGTTAAGCTGAGGTAAGGAAGCTTTCTCAGATAAGGTGCTGAGCTGAGTGCAGGAGGCTTTCTCAGATAAGGTGTTGAGCTGAGTGGAGGAAGCTTGCTCAGATAAGGTGCTGAGATGAGTGGAGAAAGCTTGCTCAGATAAGATGTTGAGCTGAGTGGAGGAAGCTTGCTCAGGTAAGGTGTTGAGATGAGTGCAGAAAGCTTGTTCAGATAAGGTGTTGAACTGAGTGGAGGAAGCTTGCTCAGGTAAGGTATTGAGATGAGTGCAGAAAGCTTGCTCAGACAAGGTGTTGCTTGTTTCTGGGTTACAACACAAGGGTGATTACATATTAAAGGGACAAAAGTTACCTCAGTGAGGGAAATCTCTGTAATACTTGTTGTTCTGTGGGGCAGTTCTGGAGCAAAGCAGTTGCACCATATGTGAGACGTTATCAGATAATGCAAGGTGTTAATCAGTGGGTAAATTAGATATTTAGGCTGAAATAAATAAAAGTTCCCATTGATTTAAATTGGAGTTTTAATCTTTTGAAATCTAGAAAGGTCCCAAACATATTGCAAGACCTTAAACCTGGCATTACTTTATGATCATGCTCAAATGTGAAAACATGGCTTGCTAATGTGAACTTGATCTACTTTCAATCAGGTATGCAAAGTCTGTCTGATCAATGAAAAAAGAAGAAAAACAATTGATCAAGTGCAAGGAACACAACTGATCAATTCATTTTTTTCAGTCAAGCTCTCTAAAGCATACTTGAGCTACCAAAATGAAAACTTTGATTACATTTTAGCATTCTTATAAATGCAAACAAAAACACGTAAATTAAGGGTTAAACTTCTGAGATCATTAACAAGTGCCCCAACCCACCCCAACACTTTTCAAATAATATTTCCTCTCTTATGTCATGTATAGCAGGGCTCAAAATTTCTACTCGCCACTAGCCAATGGCGAGTGAAAATTTAGCCCTGGCGAGCAGAAATTCAGCCCTGGTGGGTATGTTAAGGCTTGCAGTGGTGAGTAACTTTTCAGGTCTGGCTAGTAGCAAAGGACTTCAGCTTTTAAGCCCTGATCTATAGTATCATCACCATCTATCCTGGGGGTTTGAACATATATCGCTAAGGCAACACTAACAATGAACTGGGGTTATATAGATTGAAATACTCTGTCTGTATTTCATGTTAACCCCTGTAAATGTTTTCTGAGGTCTAAAATCTGTCTTAAATGTCCTTTGGAGGGCATCCACTTTTGCTTTTTCCTGGGCTCCATTTTCATAGCTTTCATAATAGAAGTGATACTATCTATGTATGTAAATGAGCTGAGATAACAGACCTTTCTGAATAGATAAGCAGTGGGTACTAATCTTAATATATATTTAGCAGCATTAGCACTGCACAAACAAATTCTGTCCATTTAGTATAGTCTATACATGAGTTAAAAGTGCATGTTTAAGATTTGATTTTAGAGATCCAATATGCAAATAATTACATTTGACAGATTCTATCTGGTAGTACATGGTATTTAAAATTTAGATGTTAGTGTCTCTTTAAAGGGATAGTAATGTTTCACAATAAAAGCAGCTCCTATTAATCATCATAGTATTTGGGCCATGGAGAGTGTTATATAACACTGTCAGAGTTGCAGTTCAAGAGTAATTGACTGATAAAGTATCCCCCTCCCACCCCTTTTACTCATGTAACACTGCTCACCTCAGAGCAGCAAGACTACCCAGATGGATCGCAGAGAGGGACAATCTTTGTTGAGTATAAGGAAAAACCTGTCAGGGGGCAGGGTTTTCCTTATGCTAACAGTAAAAAGATTGTCCCTTGCTGTGAGCTGTCTGGTCCCACAACTAGATTCCACATCTGAGGTGAGGTGGCTTACACAAGGTAAAAGGGGCTGCAGGGGAAACGTTATCATTTAATTACTCTTGAATTACAACTCTGTCAGTATCTTCAAATACTATTAAAGGGATAGTAATGTTTCATAATAAAAGCAGCTCTAATTAATCATCATAGTATTTGGACTTTGGAGAGTGTTATTTCAATTTTGTCAGAGTTGTAGTTCAAGAGTAATTCAATAACAAAGTATCCCCCTCCCGCCCCTTTTACTGATGTAACACTGTTCAGCCAGATCAGAAGGGAGGTGCCCAGGTAGACTGCAGAGAGGGACAATCTTCAATTAAGATAAGGGAAAAACCTTAAAAGCTTGTCAAGGGGGGCAGGGCTTTCATTGTTCTCATAGGAAGAAGATTGTCCCCTCCTGTTATCTGTCTGGTCTTACAACCAGACTCCACATCTGAGAAGAGATGGCTTACACTAGGTAAAATGGGCGGGAGGGGGAAACTTTGCGTGTGAATATCTCTCAAACCATAAAGGTTTGAGAGATAAGACTTATATAGTTCTTCATGTTTTTTTAATGCCTGCAAAATAAAATAAAGATAAAACAAAGTGTTACTATCCCTTTATGATTAATCAGAGCTGCTGTTTTTGTGAAACACTACTATCCCTTTAAAGGGTTACAAATATTAAATCATTTTAACCCTTTTGAGTGGTGGCAGGGTATCAAGTTTGTTGCTTCTTAGTGAGGAACATGTATGGCACATTAAATAACACATATTATGAACCTATATTGCTGAATGCAGTACACAAAAGAAGAGCCTGAACATAAGTGCATGTACAGTAGTCTTCAGAGGAGGTCATCTAGTCCAACAATGCATTTATGTCTCCTATGGAGCGTATGCGCTGATCACTTTCACCATACAGTTAGACACAGTCCAGAAAGTAAAAACATCAAACATTTATTTAGAAAAAATGTGTAAAAACAAACTGAATCTGAATAACACACAACCTCAGACTGGATACAGATGACCTTCTCATCAACGCGTTTCACATGAACTGCGCTTAATCCTGATTTTTTTTAAACTTTGTCTAATTGTATGGTGAAAGTGATCAGTGCCTACTTGGTAACATTGTGGATTTGGGAGATCCTTTGTTCGCAGAGCACGTCTTTTCAGATATTTCAGGACATTTAGCACTCTGAATGGAGATTTCTTTGATCATGGATTCCTAGAGCCGCTTAATCTGTTTTTCAGAAGTTCTTCACATCTCTTCCACCCCATAATTTTTCAGTTCTGCTACAATTTCCTCTATTTTGCTATCTCTTGTTAGCCTAAAGACCATTATCCTTTCAATAAGTGATTTCCTTTTGAGCATGATGTAAAAATAATTTCAGCAGCTCAAAAAACTGTGTCCTGAATGAACAAAATAACTTCAGAAAATAAAAAGCAACAGAGTTATATTATTAGAGTTATAGTTGTATATGAGACGTTGCCGTAGGATGTTGTTGGTCATTTAGCCTTTTGTACACTATGAGGTGAATGCGTCAATCCACTAGCACAGCTTCAATCATGTTAGCCTTCAACTTCAGGGGCAGAACTTCAGGGTATGAACTAGAGCAGAGATGTACAAAATATGACCTACAGGTCAAATTAATCGTGTCTTTGGGTCTCAGTGGCTGTACAAATATATCAGTCCAGCAACACAGAGAAAATATGACTTCTAGATTTCTCTACAAAGGAAGAATGATACAAAATACAAATTTAATACAACTGTATGATTCTACCAGTGCACAGAGATGCTTCTCTGCAGGACCGGCCCTTACATGGGTCCCGGTGGGTCCATGGACCCAGGCGGCACTCTGACAGCAGTGGCAATTTGCCGCCCCAAGGCATGTTATTTCCTGCATGGCTTCTATCCTCTGCCCGCACTGAAGACAGCTGGGATCATTTCACACTCGGAGATACCGTGTGGAGCATGCCGGGGTTTATTTGGTCTGTTCAGAGGCCAGTGCAAGTTTAATACTGGAGCCCAGACTGACGAAGAAAATCCCAGCATGCATCATGCGGCATCTCCGCATGTGACATGGTCCCGGCCGTCATCAGTGCGGAGCATTGGGGAGACTGAGTAAAAAGCAGGAGGAGAGACAGCCAGAAGGAGAAGAAAGAGAGCGATCCAGAAGGAGAAGAGAAACAGGCAAGAGGGGGGGGAGAAAGAGGCACAAGGGGTGAAAAGAGGGGAAAAAAGAGGCACAAGGGGTGAAAACAGAGAAAAAAACACAAGGGGTGAAAAGAGGGGAAAACAGAGGCACAAGGGGTAAAAAGGGGGGAAAACAGAGGCAAAAGGGGTGAAAAGAGGAGAAAAGAGGCACAAGGGGTGAAAACAGAGCAAAAAAGCACAAGGGGTGACAAGAGGGGAAAACAGAGGCACAAGGGTTGAAAAGTGGGAAAAAGAGGCTCAAGGGGTGTAAAAAAAATATTACAGTTGTATGTGGTTTTAGGTGCAGGAGAGGGGTTAATATAATTAAGGATGTGGCATGTTTGGTGAGCGTGGTTTTGGTGTGCGGAGGGTGGGGCAGCATTTCATCCTTGGACCCAGGCAGCACAATGTCTTGGGCCGGCCCTGCTTCTCTGTCATTAACACTCACATCTCAGTCAGGAAGGGGGGTAACTAATGGAGCAGGGGTATTAGTCAATGATTGGGCATATTCACCTAATGAATACTATGGATGGATGGATAGACTGTTATATAGACAGATAGATAGATAGATAGATAGATAGATAGATAGATAGATAGATAGATAATTTAATCTATATCCTTTTCCACATTGATCTATTTCCTGTTATGTATTTATATAACAGACATTGAGGGGACATATAAAAAACACAGGCACTGCACTCCAAACAGCCAGATTTATACACTAAGAAGTGTCCTCAGATTTTTGCCGTATATAGCAGCTACAAGGAACAGAGAAGGGATGAGAAGATAAGAGCAGAGCTCATAGAGAGACAACAGCCTTGCACTGTCCATGGTCCTGACAAAAGAGAAATGAACAAGTATTATTATGTTATTTATCAGTACACTGGAAGCACCGGAGGGTGTAAATGTTCTAATCCCTCCAGTCCCATAAATTACCCTCCTCAAATCCCTTATCCTTCCATTTTCAGAAGAATGCAAATCAATTTGTTGTGCTTCATCAAGGTGCGACCCATAGACAAAGAACTACTATGTCTCAAAATATGCAATCCTGTGGAAGGCAACTAGATTGCACATTTAGCATTACTTGTGTGGACGAGTCTGATCAGATTGGGCTGGTCAGATCAGTCCCTTAAACTGATAAGACCACATTGAAAATCCTAATGGGATCATGATCAGTGTGTGTGTGTGTCTGTGTGTGTGTATGTCTGTGGTGTGTATGTAGTCAGGGGTGGATCGTAGGGGAATACCAGCACATGCACTATTGATGCCCCCTTGTGGTCCCTGTGCGGCATGGGTGAGCAGGCGCCAGGATATCATGTCATATCCTGGCGCTCTGCATTAACAAGGAACACGAAGGTTGTCACAGAGAGTGCCTGTTCCGGTGGCAACATGGACCTCCCCTTCAAAATATAGTGGGAAGGTGAGGTGAGATCCTCTTATCTCCCCCACCGGCCCATGATCTAGCAGCCCACCGAGGGATTCCCTATCCCCCAGTAGGATAATCCGCCCATGTATGTAGTCACAACAAACCAAACCACAGCAATCTGTCTATGTAGCTTTGCAACTTGATTCATGTTGGGTCATTCCAACTCTATCTACACAGACTCACTCATACAGTTATAAACAGGTAATCTAAACACTGAGCCTGGATTTTGGCCTCTGAGTGCAGACAGTCTGATCTCTCTGATTGCTGTCCAGCTTAAGATATTGTGTGAGTTGATTACATGAAAATAAATAATCACCCAAATACTACCTTTCTCCTTACACAGATACCTATTCATCCATCCATTTCCTGAAGGGCTTGCAACCATTCCTTTATTACCCCATTATTATTATTCTTATTTAACATTTCAGTTACCAGAGATGAGGTCTGCCCGGAAGTGGATGATTTTTCTTCTGTTTTAAGTATTAAAGGGATAGTAATGTCTATATTAAAGTTTATTTCTGAGTCTTTTATATGGTTTTTATAACATATATATCTCTATTTTTAATTACTTACATGTTTGTAGTTCAAAAGATATTAAAAGCTGAAAGGATCCCCCTCCCGCCCCTTATGGCCACATCACATTGTCTCTCTGTCTGTTCTGGATGGATGCAGCGAGGCACAATCTTCAGTAAGCAAAAGGAAAATCCTGTCCTCCTTTGTCAAGGGGGGCAGGGTTTTCCTTATACTTACTGTGTGAAGATTGTCCCTCTCTGCATCTGTCCAGTCCCACAACCAGATTGCAGTTCTAAGGAAAATTGCCCAGAAGGGGCAGGAGGGGGATTCTTTCAGCTTTAATATCTTTTGAACTACAAACATGTAAGTAATTAAACATAGCGATATGCTATATAAGAAAACACTCGAATGTTTGTCCGATGCAGTCATGCACAGTACAGACTGCTGGAATGCACAGAATGCTGGGAGTTCTGTGCTGGGAGCATTCTGTGCATTCAGGCAGTCTCTACAGCACATGACTGCATCACGTGCGCTGCAAGTGAGGCTGCGGCAGTACACAGAGCAGGACCAGCCTCTTAACCCTTTGAGTGCCAGAGGGGTATGCAACACATTGCAAAGCACTGGCACTCAAAGGGTTAATATCACCCAGACCTTGGCACGTGTACACTAGTACACTAGTATGTTATAAAAACCATATCGAAGACTCAGAGATAAACTTTAATATAGACATTACTATCCATTTAAATAAAGTCTGACTTAACAAAAAATGTGTGTGTCTGCATGCACGTGTGTGTTGGCACCAATGCTCTGATTCAGGGGTGGCCATCCTGCTCTCTCCAGTTGTTGTTGAACTACAAGTGCGAAAATCCATACTAGAAAAGCAACGGCATTAGGCTTGTTTTACTCAACGGAAAAGGCACTATAACTTTTTTCCTAAAAAAAATGTTTACTGCTGCTTTAAAGGGATAGTAATGTTTAATAATAATACGTCTCTAATTAATCATCATAGTATTTGGACTTTGGAGAGTGTTATTTCAATTCTGTCAGACTTGTAGTTCAGGAGTAATTCAATTACAAAGTACCCCACTCCCGCCCCTTTTACTGATGTAACACTGCTCAGCCAGAGCAGAAGGGAGGTGCCCAGGTAGACTGCAGAGAGGGACAATCTTCAATTAAGATAAGGGAAAAACCTGAAAAGCTTGTCAAGGGGGGCAGGGCTTTCATTGTTCTCATAGGAAGAAGATTGTCCCCTTCTGTTATCTGTCTGGTCTATGGACTGCATTCCACATCTAAGAAGAGATGGCTTACACTAGGTAAAAGGGGCAGGAGGGGAAACTTTGCTTGTGAAAATCTCTCAAACCATAAAGGTTTGAGAGATAAGGCTTATATCGTTCTTCATGTTTTTTTAATGCCTACAAAATAAAATAAAGATAAAACGAAATATTACTATCCCTTTAAAGTAAAAAAATGGCGGGTTAACAAGCAATTGTTTGTCCTAACCAACTACAAAGTCCTTCCTTTGCCCGAGACAGAAATACTCGGTATGTTTTATAATACACATACCCTTATTAAAGGTAACAAAGGACATAATTGAATCTCCTTTTGGAAAGCTGTACTTAGTTGAGCACAATACAAAAGTAAGTAAAATCACAGTCATGTTTCTAGCTCTTATTGCAGTGCAAAGCAAAGTGAATTAAGCATTGTCATTGAATTCTCTATTATTATTCATGGGGTTATATATTGTCAGACTTTTCATTCTGAAGCAATTTTATGAAGCCTATACAGACAATTGGGCAGATATTTTACTTTCCATCGGGTTTTCACAATACAGTAGCTACTTCACAATAAAATGTTATATTGTTAAGCAACTTCAAAAAGCACAGTTTGTTGGGAACTGCCATTTAAGGAAAAATCCAGTTCTAGGTAGAATTTATTCTGTAAAGTCCTGCAATTAATCTTAATTGGCCTTTATTTTGTTTTCATTTTTATTACAATGGACACAGTATGCTTTTTGATTGGTAACATAGAAACTCATTAGTTCTTCATTCTTGATTGGATAGATTTGCATTACTTAACTGTTGGTACGTTTCAGCCCCCCCCCCACACACACACATGCACAATATTCCTATTGAAATGTAGTCACCTACATGGCAACCCTCAAAAAGGCGACATCAAAGGGCCATATGTTCAAAGAAGTAGCGAAATAGCTTTTGTCGTTTGTAATGAATTTTCAAAGTACAGTGTCGTTGGGATCATTAATATTTTCAGAGCGTCGGTTGTGATCAGAAATATGTCGTTTGCCTTGACTGAAATTGTCGTAAGAAACGACAAAAAAAATGTCTTAACTAAAGGCAAAAATGTCTTAAAAAATGTCTTAACAACAAAAATGTCTTTAAAAATGTTTTAACTAATGACAAAAATGTCTTAACTAAAGACAAAAATTCTCACATTCAGAACACATTCCCTCCACTTTTTTCTTAACGTACAAAATTTGTCTTTTGAAAGACATTTTTTTGTCGTTAGTTACGACAAATTTTCTTTTCCTCTATACGACACTGGAGAATAGTTTAGCCACGCCCCTTTACCCGTCAATTCTGGAGTTGTGTCATACACAACCGACATTACTAGTTTTTTGTCGTATACTCTATAGCAAATATGACGCTAATGCATTCAATGACTTATTTTTGTCTTTCATAGACATTTTTTGTCGTTATCCTTTTGAACATACAGCCCTATGTGTCTCTCACGGTCACCCGCTTAAAGGTTGCCATGTGGACGCTGTGTCAGCAGTAAGATACAGCATTTCTCCAGGCACATATGAACCCTTTGAGTGCCTTATTTAACCCCTTCAGCACCAAGAGGTCACAATGAGTTGCACATCCCCTTGATCTTTACCTCTGTGTAGCTATGTGTGTTGTATAATGACACTCAACTGCTCTTAAGAGATACTCAGTGGAATATACGAATCTGCCACACAATCTATTTGCCGTGCTCATTCATAAGCTTGAAAATCTTACTAACCTGTAACTATGCTTGTTTACAAATTCCCGACTAAGAAACAGTGGCACTCAATTTTAATTTTTTTCATAGGTGTCCTCAAATTTAAAGGAGCAGTAAACTTTTTTATGAAAACACATATTTTATAGAGCTTTTCCTGCTGAATAAAACAATGTCACTCCCACTGCTGTCATGCGTTTTATTCAAAAATTATAGCAGTGAATTTACTGTAGTTACTTCCTGATAGTTCTAACTGACAGGAAGTGACAGACAGTTTCTATCACATTCTATGGAGAACTGTATGTCTCTGACTTTTCTGACTTTCCTTTCCATTAGAATCTAACAGGAAATCTAATTAGAATTTGACCACTAGAGGGCACTGCTAATATAAAAAAACATGGGTTTAAACTGTAATAACTCTGGAAATATAAATCTCTCTGCAGTGAGAGTACCCTTATTTTACTCAATAGGAAAATCCCTACAATATATATTTTTTCTTAAAAAAAGTTTACTGCTCCTTTAACTGTGGCATCACATTTAAAGATTATGGGCTGCAATCTCAAAAGGTGGAGGAATTCTAGAGCTAACCAAGGGCACCATAAGAGCGAATAGAAATTCCCCAAATTCTCATTGATTGAAGCAAGTCTTCTAATCCCTTGAATTGTAGACAGGTCTTCACCATACAATGATCTCTCATTCAAAGTATTAAAAAATACTTTAATTATGGGCATTATGGCATTTTATTGACATTATGGGTGGTAAACACAAAGTGAAACTGCTCTGGACAAACCAATAGTACCATAAGGGACAAATAAAAATGTCCAAAAGTCCAACAAATTGAATCCCCTGAACACTAGGAGGCCTCCAACGCACTGTGAATTCTAACAGCCTCATCATTGGAATCTCTTTTTGTCCCCTACAGTATTGACAGGGCTGGATTTACATCTCAGGAGCCTGTAGGCACAGGAATCTGATGCCCCCCACCCTTGAGACCCAAATCCATCTTTATTGGTTCATCTTAGTATATAACTCTGTCAGCATACTTGCGAACTCTCCGGTTTTGCCCCGGAGACTTCAGATTTCACAGTGAATTAACGGGTCTCTGGGGCAGACTCTCAATCTCCAGGGTGTTCTCCACCCCATCCCAGTTCCTCCCACTCCCGCCCTCTTACCCTCATTCAACACCTATTTTGCACTTTTTTTCAATTTTTTGTCCGGCCACCCGTGCCTAAGCCCCACCCCTTTTGTGCTGCAAATCGCGTCTTTTCCCTCCCCCGATCTGCGCTGGTAGGGCTGCCCTCCGGGTAGCCCTGCCTGTCAAGTTCCCAGGTATGTCTGTCAGGCAAGAAATAAAAGTGCACAGAAGAGAGAATATGCATCCAAAATGAACAGGGGAGAGAGATCTGCATGAGAGACATCTACAGAAGGGTGCAGATCGGAGCGGTCTCCAGCTGTTCAGGAGTACAACCCTTTGAGTGCCAGGGGGGGTACACAACGCATTGCAAAGCAATGTGTTGCGTACCCCTCTGGCACTCAAAGGGTTAACTTGTGACCACCGAGCCAGGCTGCCAGGTAGGGGCCAGCTGCAATTTCTGCAAAAAGAGAGCACCGCACGATGACACTACCAGCCATCTACCTGGGCAGTGGGAGCACTCAGCACTTCCCTCTTTTAGTATAAGGAAAAGCCTGCCCCCATGACGAAAGAGGGCAGGTTTTTCCTTATGCTGGAAGAAGATTGTCCCTCATCGAGTTCTGTCCTGACTTCCTTGCTGAGACTGCCGAGATAAGTAAAAGAGGAGGGAGGCAGGAACTTTCTTAGAGAATAAATGTAAAACGGCAACACATCATTATGAAAACGTAGGAAGAAAACCCAGTTGTACTTTAATAATGAAACATTTCTATCCCTTTAATGATTGGGTTCTGCCTCAGTGGTGTAACTATAGGGGTCACAGGGGTCGCACCTGCGACCGGGCCGGTCACTCCAGGGGCCTGGCCACCTCCTGCAACCCCCTCGCCTGGAGCCCGCAATATGCTGATCTCCCTCCAGCAGACCAGCACTCTCATAATGAAGACCACTGGGAGATGACATCATCTCCCAGCGCTCTGCATTACTGAAGAGGACTGTGCGGGAGAAGAGGTCTGTGCAGAAGAAGGCACAGACCTGTCATCTGCTATGTCACTGGACCACCAGGGAGGTAGGAGATGGGGGCAATGTGGAGATTGAGGGGCATTGTGGAAGGGGCAATGTGGAGACTGAGGGGCATTGTGGAGATTGGGGGGCAATGTGCAGGTGACCAGTGTGGTTGAGGGGGGCCAATGTGGTCGGGAGGGCCCATGGAAATTCTTGCACCAGGGCCCCGTGGCTTCTAGTTACGTCTCTGTTCTGCCTAGGTTCATTTATAAAATTCCTACCAGATATTAACATTCCACGACGCTCCCCATCCCAAATTCCACCCCCTGCCAGTCTTTACTAGCTCAGTTGCATAAACTAACAAACAAATAAAGCAACATTTTTCATAAAATACTGTTCCAAATAAACAGTTAACATTAGTATAGGTGATATTGAAAACTCTTTCAAAATCACCTATATTTTACAAAGTGACAGTTCCATTTGAACTGTGAATCATATCTGAAAATTATATTTTCTTTAACCTCCTGAGTGCCAGAGGGGTAAGCAATACATTTCATACCCCTCTGGCACTCAAAGGGTCAGTCTGTCTAAGGAAGGATTGGGCTACATGTGGCCCTCCAGCTGTTGCCAGAATACAACTCTTATCATCCTCTGATGCAGGGGGATGATGGAAGCAGCTGGAGAACCTCATGTTGTCCAACCTAGATATAGATAAATATTATAAGGCAAGTAGACACAGGAGCAGAGATAGGGGAAGTGTGCAGAGCTTAAAGGGCTAGTATTACTTCAAAATTACTATCCCTCATATTGTAGCCCTTAATAAAGTTAAATGACACCAGCGGCATCTCTCAAACCTTTATGGTTTAAGAGATAGCCGCTTTCAAAGTTTCCTCTCCCCTGCTGTCAGCGTTCTGCTGCCAGCAGGAGAATCCGGTCTCTGAATCAAGAGGAGGCTCTTCAGCAGAGCCGATATCTCGTTATGGAAGGAAAAATGATTAATTGAAACAATCTTTTACGTGTGCTTGGTAACCAAGCACACGTAGAATCCTGTTTCAATGAATAATTTTTCCTTCCATAAAGAGATATCGGCTCTGTTTAAGAGCCTCCGCCGGTCCCGGGACCGGATTCCCCTGCTGGCAGCAGAATGCTGACAGCAGGGGAGAGGAAACTTTGAAAGCTGCTATCTCTTAAACCATAAAGGTTTGAGAGATGCCGCTGGTGTCATTTAACTTAGTTTATTAAGGGCTACAATAGGAGGGACAGTAATTTTGAAGTAATACTATCCCTTTAAAGATGTCAGGTTTCAGCTGCCATGATTTGGTTGTCATAGTCTAACAGCTTCAGAGCCACAAGTCTCCCAGCCGTGCAGTGGAGCCATCGATACTAAAAATATTTGGCAACCGCAGATTCTCTAGCACTGACCACATTCCCCAGGCTTCACAAGACCTCGTCATCTCAGAATCACAAGCCCCTTGCAAATTTAGCAGTGTGTCGAGAATGTTGTGGGTATTTGCAAACCAGTTTACGAATATGAATGTGAACAGTATAGGTGAACCCACATCGTGTTCACAAACATTCACCGACATGCAAACATGGACAAATTTGACATATTGCTCTTGGATCTTAATCTGTTTGCAGAGAGCCTGTTAAATGTGACTGTCTAAATTGCCCAGGTTTGTGGCTGCCTGTTCTTTATTTTATGCACAGAGGTGTTATCTGAAAAGAGAGAAAAGGTTATACTGAGGAATGCAGACAAAATAGAGAATATATTAAAATATTTAGGGTCTTATTCGGGGCTAGATTTCCCATTAGGCAGAACAGGCAACTGCCTATAGTACCAAATTTCATTTTGAGGCATGCCTCAGCTGTGCTGGCCACACCCACATTATGCATTTGTGGGTGTGTCCAGCAGTGCAATGTCACTGTTCCTGCACAAGTTTGTAGGTCCATTTACTGTCTATTATTTAACCCCTTTGATGCTGAAGATTTGTTGGAGCTTTTTTTGTTCTCACATGTTATAGGCTAAGGGTATTTTCTATATGCAGGGAACAGTGGATGGGACTGTGAGTGGGGTCAGGTAAGGGGTGGTGTGTGGCCACGAGAGCCTTACCTAGGGACACTTGGGGTATAAATCTGCCCATGGCTTTATTCATAAATGAAATAAGAAACAATTTTAGAGCAAACCAACTACATCGTAGGAGAGAAATAAATATCCAGGAAACATCCATTGATTTAGGCATTTAACTTCTTGAATGCTTTTCTGTAAAGAAAGAATTATATGAGGTGTGCTGATGTTTTATATGTTGGATAAGGTGGCAATTTCCATTCAAGGTAGGTCAAATTGTGCCATCAGTATACTGCCATTACATGCAATTGTGTCCTGTGTGATACAGTAACTCATGCTATTTGTGATGAATTGGGGTCAGGAGAGGGATGTCAGGAAGTGATGTCATTAAAACAGCATGGCTTCTAAATTCATATCATACACTTGATTCTGAAGACTCATCTTTGCTTCTTCATAAAGTTCTAAAGCTGATAGTTGTGTACACTGATAATGGAAACATTGAAACAAAGAGTTTAACTGCAGATAAGAACCATTTGGCCTATCTAGTCTGACCATTTTTCCTACTGTAAAAACCTCAACTTTTTTTGGTCCTTGGCCTTGTCTTTTGTTGCTTCTAGTTTTAGACTTTGGCCTGTTCTAACATTTTTACTCCTTTGAAATGTACATCCCTCGTGTACGTTTTTGAATCATTTCATGTATTTGAATGTTTTCTGTCATCTCCCCTGTCTCTCCCCCCTTCTCTCCTCCAAGCTATACATGATCAGATCCTTTAGTCTTTTCTGAAATTTCTTATCCTATAAACCATTCACCATTTTAGTAGCCATTCTCTGAATTCTCTCCAGTATATCTATATCCTTTTGGGGATGAGGTCTCCAGTACTGTACGCAATACCCTAGATGAGGTCTAACCAGAGATCTGTAGAGTGGCATGAGCACTTCCCATTTTCTGTTACCAATGCCCCTAGCTATACAACGTAGCACCCGCTTGCATTTTTATGAACTAAAAATTAAAGTAGAAACTGTTAGTTTGTGCCATCACAACAGCTATTCCCCAGCTGCAACGTGCTGCATCCAAACACATTGTACTCCCTGCCCCATTTTGACCCTTGTTGTATCTTTCAGATTATCTGAGCTGTGAACAACTGAATTATTTCATGCATGAAGTCATGATACACAATTCTGCTTTCTGTGCATGTTAGCGTTAATGACGTGAAAGTCAATGTTATTTTACAAGTCTATTCGATTAAAATCAGCCACTATTAAAATGCAGACATCAACGCAGAATATTTTAGATTTGAGAGGGTTGTGCAATGCATTGTCAAACAATAGATTGGAAACTTTTATCACCATGAAAAAGATAAAGCGAACATATTTTATGTTCAACATGTAAAATGATCCAGTAACCCCTTGGATAGATAAAAAGCTTTTAAATTGTTCCAATTTGTGAAATTGTATCTGCATTTTTTTAAGCAAAATTGTACTAGATATCACATATTTTGGTTGGTGCATTTTCCTTGTTCTGGCTGTTGGATCATGTCAAATAACTGAGTGGCTGGTCTCCTCTTATGTATCATGTGAGCAGGTGACTAACTTTAAAGGTCTGAGGAAAATTCATATGTCTTTAGCGGCTTGACAAAAATTGGCTTGTTTATTATTTATGATGCTATGATTATGGGTCGAATGATACCCAAAACACGAAAAATTTAATTGGCTCCATACCACTATAATGCTATAATAAACAAGTTAATTTTATCAAACTAAGGAGTGCTACACCCTTTTCTCCATGTTTACTAAAGTAATAAAGAACTGCTCAGAGAAGACCCTGCACTGTGGAGTACCATGTGGTGCCATCTCACATTTTTTTTACATAACTTCATATATCTATCATATTTAAATGAACAGTAAACTTTTTTTTTATTAAACTAAATAATTTATTTTCATTAGACTTGTCTTTTTTTACATTAAAAAGCAATTTTGTATTGTAGTCACCGATGGTGCTATACTTATCACTTGCTATATAAATCCATATTCTATCACTAAAGATCCATCATAGACTGCATTATAAAATACAATTTGTTATTTGGACTCCAGCTGGAAATTTTTCTAACAGCTTGATACCGAAAAGTTTGAAATGTAATAACATTTGATAATTTGTTCTCTACAGAGGGATTTACATAAAATGTCTGATTGGGCAAACAAATGGAATATGAAGTTTACTTTGAGAAAGCATAAAGGTATGCATTTGTAAATAAAAAATCCCAATGCTACTTATGAATCTAATGGGATAATTTTAGGGGGCTCATTGCTAAAGAAATACCTGGGAATACTTGTAAACTACAAACCTGGAAACAGTGATCAGTGTCAAATAGAAGTAGCAAAAGCAAACAAAGTCCTATCTTGCTTAAAAAGGGGCATTGAAGGAAGAGTGGATAACATAATTTTGCCATTGTACAAATCATTAGTAAGACCTCACCTCGAATATGCAGTGCAGTTTTGGGGTGCCAGTTCTGAAAAAGGATATTCTAGAACTGGAGAGAGTACAGCAAAGAGCAACAAAATTAATTAAAGGAATGGAGGACTTAACTTATGAGGAACGAATAGACACATTTGGTTTATTTACTCTAGAGAAAAGACGACTAAGAGGAGATCTTATCACACTGTACAAGTATATGAGAGGTCAGTACAAGGATCTCACTTGGGAGCCTGATCAAATAACCAGGAGCCACCCCTTGAGATTAGAGGGAAGAAGCTTTCAACTTCAGCAGAGGAAGGATTTTTTACAGTAAGGTCTGTTACATTGTGGAATTCCTTGCTCAAGAGGGTGGTTATGGCAGATACAATGAATATAATGGATTAGATACATTTCTTTCAAAAGTTAACATACAGGGTTACACTGTGTATGAGTAGGCAAAACAGGAAGGTCTGAGAAAGACTAACTTATTTGGCAGCAAGAAAGCTATATAATTCTCATGTCTCTGGGTTATGAGGCAAAGGTTGAACTTGATGGACTTGTGTCTTTTTTCAACCTAATTTATTATGCTACTATGATAGTGTAACTAGAGCAGCAGTGGGCATATTCTAGTAGAAAAACATATAAGATAGCATATTTTTTGATTAAAAAAAAGGTTTACTCATACTTTTATCCCTTGAGGCTAGAGATGTTCCCTACAAAAATACTCAGTTTAAAGGAATACTTTCTTTGTAACTTTGATTATATTCATGGTGAGATAAGTAAATTTTCTTTATTGGATACTTATTTTGATCATTTTGCCCCTAACTTGGACAAAGTTTATTGGAAAATACTGATGTTTTAATGGACAAATAAACATTGTACGAAAGAATTAAACATTGTAAGGCTTCTGTAAAATGCATCATTTCAACGTCTTTTTTTTTGTTTACTAATACTGCCCTCTGGTGTCAAGAAAGTTATCCTACAGTTCACCTGGTTTTCATAAAGTTGTTCTATTGCATTCAGTGAGAGAGGTGAATTATCAACTTCAGTTGTCCATAGAAAGATGCTCCTGAAAACCTAAGTGGGAGTACCCTTAATTTACCCAATGGG
Organism: Rhinophrynus dorsalis; assembly: GCA_037306005.1. Lineage (NCBI taxonomy): Eukaryota > Metazoa > Chordata > Amphibia > Anura > Rhinophrynidae > Rhinophrynus > Rhinophrynus dorsalis. Next base: position 46,251,986 of record CM074727.1, on the reverse strand, counting down.
AAAAGATCTATAGGATATAAGTTTTCATAAAGAGTTTACTGGTTGGGGATGATGGCAGTTGCAGTCTCCAAAAGTTGAAATGCCAAATGTGGCCTACACCAGTGTTCTTTCTAAGTTGAGCAGGGTTGAGTGACCCTGCACTGAAAGAGTTAAAAGATGAATTAAAGCTGGCATGGTGCATCCGGTACTGAAATGCAGAACTGCGTAAAGTCTTCCTTAAAGGGATAGTAATGGTTGCTTTTAACAAGCTTTAATATTGTAGCTATTACAAAAATAAATGAATTGATGTAAGTCCGGTCTCTCACCATGTATAGTTTGAGCGATAAACACTTCTAAAGTTCCCCCCTACCTCCCCGTTCACAGACGTCAGAGCTCTAGCTGACAGCATGAGATTCGGGTCATGAGACCTGAGGGAGGCTCTTCAGCAGAGCCGAAATAGCACTATTTAGAAAGAAATTCTTCATTGGAACGGTCTTCAAAGTGTGCTTGCAAACCAGGAACACTTTGTAGACCGTTCCAATGAATTATTTATTTTTAGATAACGCTATTTCGGTTCTGCTGAAGAGCCGCCGGTCGGTCCCGGGACCAGGCTTTTATGCTGTCAGCTGTAGAGCTGACGTCTGTGAAAGGGGCGGGAGGGGGGAACTTTAGAAGCGTAATACTATCCTTTTAACTCTCTAAATGCTGGATCACACATCTGTTCTCACCTTAGAGGGAACACTGGCCTAAGCCTGTATTATACTACATAGAACGCAGAACATTTTTACACCATCAGTTAAAGACTGTAACAAGCCTAATTCTGCATATATATAATGAAGCTGAATTACTCAGTTACTGAATTACTCTTCCCTACTGTGTTATGTTAAGCCAGAGCTTCCCATGGCTTTTAACTCAGATTTTGTTGCATAAAACTCAAATCGTCATTTGACAGAAATACAATCAGTATGGATCTCTTTATAGAACATATCCTAGAGAACCGTTTTATTCTTTTACAAAGTTGGAGTTATCTGGATTATGTTATAATACAATGTGTGGTAATTTATCCAAATTGCATTTTTCTCATTTTTTCCCTTTTTTTTTTTTTTGTACATAAAATCAAACCCAGATTTGCCAGGAAGTTCAGCAGTTTTTTCAGAGTACAATTTATTTCTCATAAGCTTTGACTTTTATCAACTTTATCAAACCTTTATTGGGACCAGTGCATTAAAGGTGCAGTGAACCTTTTTTTTAAGAAAACAACATATGTTATAGTGGTTTCCCTGCTGATTAGAACAAACTCAAATCTCTATTGATGAGAGATTTTTTATTCAACAATTAATACAGCTAATTTTTTAAAAAAATGTTTTAGTTTTGTTTTTTTTTTTTTGGTTTATGTTAAAATGCAGTTTTCTAATGTAGTCACCAGGTGGTGCTGATACTGTGATATACTGTGGAGAACAGTAGTCAGAGACTAAAGCTCTCACATAGAGCATATTCTAAAACATGTTTTAAACACTGTTTTAATAATAATAATCATAATAATCATTATATTATTTATACATTTGAGTCCAGTTATAGGTTTTAAAGTTAAAATCTTCCTGCAGTAGGAGCACCTTTGTTTTTCACTTTTGGGATATCCATATACTATTTGTTTTCATAGAAAGGACCAGAGGTATGTTCAATGTACATTGCTTCGCAATACATCATCTGCTCCTTAAACCTTTAATGCAATGCATTGCATACCCCCTCTGGCACTCAAAGGGTTAAAGTGTTAGTAATGTCCACAAAAAAAGTTTTTTTGCATATAGAAGAGCTTAAAAAGCTGAGCTAAATGCAAAGAAACGTATCTCTCAAACTGCTACGGTTTAAGAGATACAGGTGTTTAAAGTTTGATCTCTCCAACTGACAGCTATAAAGCTGTCAGCAGGAGATCCGTGTCGGCCACCACTGAGGCGCTTGAGCAGAGCCGCAATCTCATTATTTACCAAGAATCCCTTCATTGGAATGGTCTAAAACGTGTGCCTGGTTTTCAAGCACTCGTTTTAGTGAAGGGATTCTTGGTAAATAAAGAGATTGCGGCTTTGCTCAAGCTCCTCCGTGTCGGCCAACACAGATCTCCTACAGCTATCAGTAGGAGATATCAAACTTTAAACACCTGTATCTCTTAAACCATAGCGGTTTGAGAGATACGTTTTTTTGCATTTAGCTCAGCCTTTTAAGCTCTTCTAAATGCAAAAAAACTTTTTTGTTGACATTACTAACACTTTAAAAAGTTGCATAGCCATAGGTGCTGTGGTGACATAATTGGATTTTTCGCCATATCCCTCTATTACCCTCTGCTTAGGAAAGACTCCTGGAACAGGGCTATGTAGTAAACATTGATCTAGAACAGGGATTTTCAATATATGGATCTCTAGCTATTGTTGGACTAGAAATCCCATCATCCTCATCTGGCTATCCAGCTGCTCATGGCGTATAGCTCCTATTGCCCTCAACCAACCTTCGGTTGCTGAATACTGGAAAAGCTGCCATTCAAAGCAGAGTAAAAGGTTGCACATCCTAGATCTAGACTCTAGATTGGTTGTTTTGAATTTATACTCGCTTTTCCTTTTAAGAGATGATCAAATGAAAAGGCTTTGATAGTCTAGAACAGGGCTGTCCAAGTTCAGTCCTCAAAAGCCACCAACAGTCCAGGATTTCCCTGATTAAGCACAGGTGAGTTAGTCAGTGAGTCAGAGAATGAGCCACTGATTAAATCACCTGTGCTCAATCAGGGAAATCCTTAAATCCTGGCCTTTTGGTAGCCCTTGATGACTGAATTTGAACAACTCTGACCTAGAAATACATTGGCTGCCTAGACATACGTTGGCCAGAAAGGTTCATTTTAATATTGGCCCTTTGATAACCTTCTTTAGTTGTTTTGACATTTGTGATTGATCTCACATTTTTTTCACCAAATATGCACTTGGTCTTCACTCCCTGCTGATGGTTCGTCACGCCCACCGGCAATGACATCATCGTTGGCTTCCTCACGCCGATTTTGGCGCATTTTTAGGTCACTAATGGTTTATAAGATATGTTTGTTCACTTACACAATTGTCTTGAGAAAGGCCATATTATGTGGCCGAAACGTTGACAAATAAACTATTTAATTTTTCATGAAGTCCTGAGAGTGCTGCTTTGACTTTCTTTTATTACACATTTTGGCTCCAATGACTGCACCCAGGCATTCTGCTCCTGTACTGTGAGTGCTTCCTAACCACATTTTATATATATATATATATATATATATATATATATATATATATATATATATATATATATATATATATATATATATATATATATGATTGTATTCCTATTTATATTTGGTTTAATAAATTATTTTATTGATAATCTTGGATCTTTTTTTCTATTCATGTTTCTGTGAGATACTTGGACAGGAGTGGGCTAATTCCTATGACGTTCATGGCCTTTTGGTGGATATTCACTAACCATCAGACAAAATCTGAGTTTCATGTACTTCTATACTTGTTGGTGTGAATACATTGTTCTGTACAGCATCCTCACTGTTTCAAGTCCTCATTCTCTCTTGCATATTGTTCCTTCTCTGTCTGAGGTGAACAACTTGAGGAGCTGCTTACATAATTGTGACATTTGTATGTAGGCAGCCATAACATCTTCCACAAGTGATTTCTACTACTGAGCAACACAGTAGCCACACGATCAAGTGAGTATGCTGACTGAATGTCAATTTCATTTTGGATGTTGAATGCTATGATTTGCCCCCCCCCCCCCATGTTTTGGATTGCCATTTAAATCTATGGGGATTTTTTTAATCCCTCCCCACTCCCCATGGTGCAGTTGGTTTTTAGTTTCTCCATCAGTGTAATGGTTTTAGAGATTTTCTGCTAAGTAGTAAGGGACTGTAACTTCAGCACAGCTGAACTCACTGAGGCTGATAAAATAACAGGAACCAGAGCAATTCTGGAGCACAACCACACTGCAGAGGATTTGTAAAGGTGCCAGAACTTATTTAACCACTTGAATGGAGATCATTCCAGTACTGAAAAACTTAAAGGTCCATTTATATCAGTGTTTTTTTTTTATTTAAACCCTATGGTTCAGATTGTTGGCCAAGAATTGCTTTAAACAATATATGGTTCAAGCAACAGTAACTTACTCTATGGAGCTCCATTTGCTTCTGCATCATACTGTATTTGTTTACAGTCAACTTGTGCATCTGGTTCCATCATTTAAAGGGATAGTAACACTTCGTTTTAACTTTATTTTATTTTGTAGGCATTAAAAAAACATGAAGAATGATATAAGTCTTATCTCTCAAACCTTTATGGTTTATGAGATATTCACAAGCAAAGTTCCCCTCCCCGCCCCTTTTTCCTAGTGTAAGCCATCTCTTCTCAGATGTCAGTCTGGTTGTATGACAGTACAGATAACAGAAGGGGACAATCTTCTTTGTATTAAAACAATGAAAGCCCTTCCCCCCTTGACAAGTTTTTCAGCTTTTTCCATTATCTTAATTGAAGATTGTCCCTCTCTGCAGTCTACCTGGGCATCTCCCTTCTTATCTGGCTGAACAGGGGGGGGATACTTTGTTTGTAAATATCTCTTAAACCATAAAGGTTTCAGAGATAAGACTTATATCATTCTTCATGTTTTTTTAATGCCTACAAAATAAAATAAAGTTAAAATGAAGTATTACTATCCCTTTAACACTTCCTCACACAAGAACTATGACCGATTTGAAAATTCTGAACATTAAAATAGTCCCACAGGGGATTGTGTAAATTAAATGACTTCAATGAATTTGTATTTCTTTTGCAGATTGATAAATTGTAGTTTTACCAACTTGTGCTGATACAGATCACATGCCCTAGGGCAAACATTAAGGGAGCAGTAAAGTTTTGTTTGTCATACAAGGAACTTTAACAAGAATACCTGACACTACAGGTGGAGCCTTAGCTGGCTCTGCCTCCAAATAACCACTGATAAAAAAATTGTCTCTTAAACCATTATGCGCAACAGGAGTGACCAATGCATTACTCTACAATGTATTGGTTACCCCACCCTCATATAAAGAGGTCAGTGAGCTTTCAGAATGAAATTGTGCCTTATTCATCTATATGAATAGGTACACTTCTGAAGAAAAACATTTGCCCAATTTGTGGATAATGAAAAGGCTTTTATCCTGTTGAATGCTATAAAGAAGTAAAGCCAAGTTTATAAATATGTCTCTATGTGAAAAAAAACATTAATAAGGATTTTTTCAGATACATAGATCATATTCCATTTAATGTCCTGCACGTCCATTAAGAATAGGTTAACATAGTAACAAAGTAACATAGTTGACGAGGCAGAAAAAGAGATGCGTCCATCAAGTCCAGCCCATTCCAAAAACACCCCTGTTGATCCAGAGGAAGGCAAAAAAAAAAAAAAAAAAAAACCTACAGCCCTGAAGCCACTTCCAATTAAGCCCCAAGTAGGTAAGAAAATTCCCTTCCTGACTCCAAATGGTAGTCAAGTAGTTCCCTGTATCAACAACCTATCTGCATTGAAGCCGTCTCTCATAATAAATCAGGTTATACCTGATGTTAAGATGTAACCACGAAAACTGCCTTTATTTTTGTCTCAATAAAAATGTCTTTATACATATAATTGTTACTCAGTTCTTATTTGGGCTGTGCCCATTTCTACTCAACCTTTAAAGTGATAGTAATGTTTCACAAAACAGCAGCTCCAATTAATCTTCATAGCAATTGAGCCATAGAGAGTGTTATTTCAGTCCTGCGAGAGTTGTAGTTCAAGATTAATTGAACAATAAAGTTTCCCCCTCCCGCCTCTTTTACCTAGTGTAAGCCATCTCTTCTCAGATGTGGAATGCAGTCCATAGACCAGACAGTTCACATCAAGGGTCAATATTCTACTGTGACAACAATTAAATCCCTGCCCCCCTTGACAGGTTTTTCAGCTTTTTCCCTTATCTTAATTGAAGATTGTCCCTCTCTGCAATCTACCTGGACACTCCCTGCTGCTCTGAGGTGAGCAGTGTTATATCAGTAAAAGGGGCAGGAGGAGGATACTTTATCATTCAATTACTCTTGAAATACAACTCTGACAGTATTGAAATACCACTCTCCAAGGCCCAAATACTATGATGATTAATTAGAGCTGCTTTTATTTTGAAACATTACTATCCCTTTAAAGAAGTAAACTGATTGGCATTAGTACGTATTGAAAATGTTGCTAAACTGTATGTATGTTTGTGCTACAATACTTTCCAGACACAGACATTTCAGCCAACAATAAAAAAGGTTTTGAGACTATCATAGACAGTGCCCATGTCCTTGCACCTACTGTAAAACAAAAAACATCAACCCTAATATCAAGCGAAACAGTTGCTATGAAGAAAAAAGCGATGTGAAATGAAGTAAAACGCTAATATTGGAAACAGGGCAGAATATTTAGAAATGTGCATGACCATAAGAAAGCTCTTAAAGGCATAGTAATACTTCGTTTTATCTTTATTTTATTTTGTAGGCATTAATAAAACATGAAGAATGATAGAACTCTTATCTCTCAAACCTTTATGGTTTAAGAGATATTCACAAGCAAAGTTTCCCCTCCCGCCCCTTTTACTTAGTGTAAGCCATCTCTTCTCAGATGTGGAATGCAGTCCATAGACCAGACAGATAACAGAAGGGGACAATCTTCTTCCTATGAGAACAATAAAAGCCCTGTCCCCCTTGACAAGTTTTTCAGGTTTTTCCCTTATCTTAATTGAAGATTGTCCCTCTCTGCAGTCTACCTGGACACCTCCTTTCTGATCTGGCTGAACAGTGTTACATAAGTAAAAGGGGCGGGAGGGGGATACTTTATCATTCAATTACTCTTGAACTACAACTCTGACAGAAATGAAATAACACTCTCCAAAGTCCAAATACTATGATGATTAATTGGAGCTGCTTTTATTATGAAACATTACTATCCCTTTAAAAGAAGAAAACAAATGATGGCCACACATAGGAGCCAAATGTTTGCATTAAAGCTTGAAGATAGTACAACAGCAAACACTCAACAACAAATGGTAAAATGACTGGAATAATTTTATTAAATATTTATAAGGATGAAGGACAACAACTGAGGCTCAAGCCAGAAGTTTTGGTAAAAGAAGTAGAAGCTGCAATAAAATCAATGAAAAATTGCAAAGCAGTTGAACGTTATAAATTCACTTTTGATATATTGTAAGCCGGAGGTCAACCCTTTTTCTAAGCCCTCGCTAAACTGTTTTCAAAATATCTACTACTCAGAAAAGTGGCTGATGCATGGAAAAGTGCAGAAATCATCCTACTGCACAAAAAAGGTGATAAGGCAGATCTACAAAACTTTGAACCAATAAGCCTATTGCTAGTTGTCTGCAAGGTTTTCAAAAAAGTACTATCAAGAAGAATGGACACAATACTTAATACTGCACAACCTAAAGGGCAAGCAGGCTTCAGAAGTGGTTTCAGTACGATGGACCATACTCAGACTGGCAACAGGTTATAGAATGGTATAATGATGAGTACAACCTTCCACTATGCATAGCCTTCATTGACCATGAAAAGGCCTTTAACCCAGTGAAAAAACAAGCAATAATCAATGTCTTGATCAACCATGGAACCTTTAGCACTGTAAGATTTAAGTGTCAGTATGGCAGTTGATGTGGGTCTAAGACAGGAAGTACCTGTCTGGCATGCAGGGCCAGATTTACATACCAGAAGCCCCTTCTTCCCTCGTCTTCTCCTTGCTGATAGATTTTATCCATCAGCTGTGATTTTTGGATACCGAGGCTTGAGCCTCATTACTCCATCTTCCCGGGTTGAGTGTGAAGTTGAGGGTTTTGGATTCTTCTTGGTCTGTGTGGACTTGTCACAGTAGGGCTGGTTTCACAGGGTCTTCGCTAGACAAAGAACTCTAGGGACCTTCAGCACTGCCCATGGCCACACCCCACTCCTCACATGACCTCACCCCAGTCCCACCCACTGTTTCCCAGCACAGCAAGTAAACAAGCAAGAATTAAACACTTTAACCCCCTGACTGATTGAGAGATCTCCAATGCATTATAATTCTATGCAGTTGCCTAATCTGCCTGTTGCAAAATTGGGCCATGATGGCATGCCTTATTTTTGGAGTGACAGTGTCCATTTAAGTATGTCCATTAGAAGGTATCACCAAATTTGACAAATTTGACATAAAATACATATATTTATTATATTTTTTTTCCTATGGATGCTAGGGCTGTCCCAACTCATTGCAATATGGGTTTGAGAGGTCTCTACCCTCTAAGGGGTTAAATCTTGCTCCAAATGAAAACATACTACTCCGACATCTTGGGCGTTTTTCTCTAAGTGTGATAAACTGACGTTGGCAAAGAATTACCTGCAAGCAAATACAGAAAACGTTCCAACGAGATGGGAGTTTTCGAGGTAATTGGATTTTCAGCACTGTTCATCGCTGGAAGCTTGTATTGCCTTATTGATTGCTAAACTCACTTAGTAAACTTACATTAAACCTCCAATTTCCTTTGGAAATTTTTTCATATCCTTGTACTAAAAACTTTGTAGAGAGAAGAGAAAACTCAGCATGATTGCATTCACTGAGGCTGTTGTACTGAGATGAACTGAAGTAATCTGACTGCACCACAGGGGACAACTAAAACTTTCAATTAATTTAAATGGAAATTTTTAGCCCCTTGCATGCAAGAGCGGACTGCAACGCATTTAGATATATGACATTTTTCATTTATAAACAGTGGCACAGTTGGTTTGCTCAAAAACTTCATAGATTCCAAAATACAGACCTTTTTCATTCAATATATAAACCAGAGGTTCTGAACCCGTCCCCTCAGGGGCAACTAGCAGGCCAGGACTAGTGTTGAGCGAGCACCCCGATGCTCGGGTGTTCGGGTGCTCTGACCGAGCACCCCCTGAGGCTCGAGTGCTCGGCCGAGCACCCGAACCCCATTGCATTAAATGGGAGGACTCGAGCATTACACCAGGCACCCCCTGCTCTGATGAGGTCAATGCCCCCCTTCATCTCCACAATGCCCCTCTTCCACAATGTCCCCCTTCCACAATGTCCCCCTTCCACAATGTCCCCCTTCATCTCCGCAATGTCCCCCTTCATCTCCGCAATGCCCCCTTCATCTCCGCAATGCCCCCCTTCCACAATGTCCCCCTTCCACAATGTCCCCCTTCATCTCCGCAATGTCCCCCTTCATCTCCGCAATGTCCCCCTTCATCTCCGCAATGCCCCCTTCATCTCTGCAATGCCCCCCTTCCACAATGTCCCCCTTCCACAATGTCCCCCTTCATCTCCACAATGTCCCCCTTCATCTCCGCAATGCCCCCTTCATCTCCGCAATGCCCCCTACCTCCAGTCCCTGGTGGTCCAGCGGAGCGTCTGCAAGATCTGTGCCTCCTCCGGCACAGATCCCTGCCACCCGAACATGGCGGGCGAGCACATGGCGGTACTCGTACGAGTACCGCCATGTGCCGAGCAGAGCGATGCTCGAGCCGATCCGAGCATCGGCCGAGCATGCTCGCTCAACACTAGCCAGGACGGGTCACTTTGAAAATGTTGCACACAAAAGAGCATGCAACATAAATGCGAAATAACCATGTCACCGTGATGAAAAGGGTGATATGAGAATCTCGCCCTGCATCAAAAGCTCAAGATTCTCATGTCGCAGCATTAAACATCACTTGAACCCTTTATTGCATTGCACTGATCACTTCTGGCACCATTTTACACCAAGAATAAAAACCTGCCCTCCTGAAGTTACGCAGACATATATGAACCTTGAGTCTAACATACATATTTTCTTTGGGAGCTCTTAATGTTTAAAAATGTACCTCTATCTAATTTTTTTAATGTTGCTGAGCACTGTGCTGGTCTCACTCGCCCCTTCTCTGCATGCAGAATGACAGGATAGGGCAGACAAGCAAAGTAGGGGAGAGAGAGGCTGGCTCCGCTCTGCCCTGTCATTCTGCATGCAAAGAAGGGGAGAGACAACCCAACGTAGAGCTCGGCAACATTAAAAAAATAAGATAGAGGTACATTTCTAAACAGGATACCGGCCAGGACTCAGGAATTCCCCTGCTAAGGTTTATTACCAGAAGCTCAGTCACATTGATAAACTCACCTGTGCTTTAACAAGGAAATCTTCAAATTCTGGTCTGTTAGTGGCCACTGATGTCAATGGTTGAGAACCATTGATATAGAATGAAGTTAAATGAGTCACCATGAAGTATGAGGGTGCACAATTTTAATCTAAATAGACCCTGCATCTGAATTTTTTTTGCAGCTACTAATCTCTCTGCACCAAAACTTCTCCTCTTTTCCCCACTTGTACTAAGAGGAGAACAGTGTAAAAGTCTATGGACATTTCCAAGTGTTCTCTCCCTCTGTGACTTGTTTCTTGTTGCTAGCAAGGCACAGAGACAATCACAGTAAAATTACTTAACTTTCATGCACTCTTCAAGATTTGCTTACATTAAAGTACTATACGAGCATTGAACTTTTTATGAAAACCTTCATGTTGTAGGTCTTTTCCAGCTGAGTATAACAAGGGTATTCCCACTGCTAGAGGCTATTTTATTCAAAATTTATAACAGTTCAAAAAACTGTGGTACTCTCTTAAAATAATTCAGGGGCATTACTTCCTGGAATTTCAGACTGGCAGGAAATTGCTCAGCAGTTACTATAACATTGGAGTGCAGAACTGTTGTCAGTGACTGAGGCTCCCATAGAATGTAACAGAAAAAGTATCTGAAATCTGGCCACTAGAGGGCACTGTTAATGTTAAAAAGCAACAGCTTAAGCTGGAATTACTCTGGAAAAAGTATTTGGCCGCAGTGGGAGTACAATTGTTTCACTCAACAGGAAAAGCCCTACAATTTATGTTTGTTCATAAAAAATAGTTTAATGCACTTTGTAAGTATGGTATAATGAGGTCAAAAACTATACAGTGAAATGCTGGAATTGAATCTTGTGCTCTACACCTGAGTCAAAGGCGATTTACCAAGCTACAGATGCCACAATTTCTCCCCATAACTTTTCTTTCACCAAGAAGAGGACAAGGGACAGTCTATGGGTTTTTGGGGTGTTCCTTTCCTCTACTCCTTGTTTAACACTATGAATTAACCCTTTGAGTGCCATAGAGGTATCCAACGGCTTGTGTTGCAATGCGTTATATACCTCTCTGACAATCAAAGGGTTAAACAAACTATTGAGCAAATAGCATGATCTTCTGCCATTTTGCTATATTTGCCATGTGGGACAGGCATACTTGACTTGCAGGCATCAAACCCCTAATAATGGTGGAGTGTGGCTGCTGGCATGCACTAGGAAGCTTGAAAGCTTTATATAGGGTTGACAGATCCTCCCTTTAAAGTGGAACACAAGAAAAATGCTGCTATGAGACTGCAGTAGTTATTACTGGGATATGGGATAATCTGGCAAACACTGTAGGTGCATGGTAATATTTAAAATAATTAGATAGATAGATAGATAGATAGATAGATAGATAGATAGATAGATAGTGGAGGCACAAAATCAGCACTCTCTGGAACCTTTTCTATGTGCAATAAGGGTTTATTGATAGATCAACGTTTCAATCACAACTGGGATCTTTATCAAGATCTTGATAAAGATCCCGGTTGGGGTCGAAACATTGATCTATCAATAAACCCTTATTGCACATAGAAAAGGTTCCCGAGAGTGCTGATTTTGTGCCACTACTACCTATTAATATATACTGTACCCAGGCATGTAGCTACTTTTATCGTGAGTGCATCCCTAAACCTACCTATATATATATATATATATGCAATTCACGAAAGGAGACGGCACTCACAGGATCTTTTTAAGCTCAAAACAAGTTACATTTATTGGAATCAACGTTTCGGCTGTCGCTGCAGACTTTCTCAAGATTACAAATGTGTAATCTTGAGAAAGGCTGTAACTTGTTTTGTGCTTAAAAATATCCTGTGAGTGCCGTCTCCTTTCGTGAATTGTATGTATCTCCCGTTTGTCTGGATGAGCACCCAGGTCACCTTGTTTCGGTCACAGTGAGTGCATTCCGATATCTTTACGATTACTATATATATATCCTATATAATAATTTGCTAAGTTGTGTGTAACGCCCGACATGCGCAGTAGACACTGCTGCGCGTGCGGCAGTCATGCGCAGTACAGACTGCCCGCGCCGCGGCTGATACAGAGCTGGGCGCTCCGAAGGAGCAGTGAGAGTATCCTTGTTTATTTATCAAGAAAAGCCCTGCAATGTGTTTTTTACATAATAAAACATCACTATACCTTTAATGCCAGCAGAGAGAAGTGGTGGCATTAATGTAATGAAAAAGCCTTTTCTGAATTGTGTACCTGTGCATCAGAAACGCTAATTACCTGAGATGATGATACCCGACCAACATTCAGTACTAATAATCTGTCAGGAAAAGGAGAGATAAGCAATAGCCCGGAAATGATATAAAGGGACTTCAAGAATCCTCAATGATGTTAATTAACAATTCAAGAAGTAAGACTAATGGAACCATAAGTAAGATGAGTATTTTATCATCTCTCCTCCCCTGTAATTAACTACGGCACTAAAATAATAAAGACAGGAAATAGTATGTATATTTTCATTGTATATACTTTTTAACTCATTTTAATACACATGTGCTGTAGATATTTAAAGGGATAGTAATGTTTCACAATAAAATCAGCTCCGGTTAATCTTTATGGTATTTGGACATTGGAGAGTGTTATTTCAATACTGTCAGAGTTGTAGTTCAAAAGTAATTGAATGATAAAATATCCCCCTCCCACCCCTTTTGATGATGTAACACTGCTCACCTCAGAGCAGCAAGACTGTCAAGATGGATCGCAGAGAGGGACAATCTTCAGTGAGCATAAGGAAAAATGAAAAACCTGTCAAGGGGAGCAGGGTTTTTTCTTATGTTCCCAATATGAAGATTGTCCCTTGCTGCGACCAGAGACCAGATTCCATATCTAAGGGGAGGCGGCTTACACTAGGTAAAAGGGGTGGGGGGGGATACTTTATCATTCGATTACTCTTGAACTACAACGCTGACTGTATTGAAATAACACTCTCCATGGCCCAAATACTATGACGATTAATTGGAGCTGCTTTTTTTGTGAAACATTACTATCACTTTAACCCTTTGAGTGCCAGAGGGGTATCCAAAGCATTGCTTTACAATGCAATGGATACCCATCTGGCACACAAAGGGTTAAAAAAGAGCAAAATACTCATAAAAATTACCCAATATTTTTGTCACTATAGCCAGAAAATCCCAATGGCTCCTTTGAATTATGTCAATGTGCCTTTTAAAAGCGAGAACATGGATGCCATGGCTATGGAGGCGGACATAATGTTTGCTTGCAGGTTTTTCAAATGAAAGCGGCCATAGTGCATGTGCCTATTCATGACTGCCATGTGAGGTAGCACAGTTTACCCCCCTGAATACTAGCGGGGTACATAACACATTGCAAAGCAATGTATTGCGTATCACTGTGGCACTTAAAGCAGGAATAAGTCTAGCAGGCTAATTTAATGCTATAGATAAGGTAGATGTGAAAATTAGAAAAGTGACATTTCCACTTTAAGTTCACTTCTTTTGATCAGAGACCTGGTCTGTAATATTATGTGCCACGCTTCCTGTAACATACTAAATAATTACATATTGACGCTTTAAACTATTGCTCAGAACATCAGTTACCAAGGTTTTGCTGTCACAAAGTATAAGAAATCCCAAAAGGTCCTCAAAGACTGTGAGAACTATGTGTGTATTAATTATAATGGCTTTGGGTATACTGTAATTGTTTCTTGGTAAAAAAAAATCATTATAAGGTGTTTGAGGTATTGATTTCTGGGTTATGTTTACCATCTATGGATCAGAGGATCTATTACATATATCGTTGTGCTGCAGACTGAGCCAGTGAAATTCTTTTGGTTTTTTTTTTTTTTTTGCAAACAATTATCAGCTAAAGAGAATGTTATAAAACCTCATATAATATTTATATGATCTTTATGCAAAGTAAAAAATAATCATGAGGCCCTGTTCGCATTAATAATTGTAGTGCATTTTAATGTTACTTAAATGCAAAAATGATTTTTTTTTAACTAACCCGTTAACTCTGAATGTCACAGAATTGTACAAACCAGTAATTAACCTGTCAGTGCCAGAAAAGCATCCTTTGCATTTCGAGCAATTACCATATTTTGTTATTGTCTATTTTTATATAGCAGGTTTACAGTACTATAAAGCATCAGGCTTTAATGTGCAAACCAAAAACAGGTCCTATTTCAGAAACTCACCTCTGCAATTGAAACACAAGACAAAAAAGTATGTGTCTGTTAGTCTCAAACTCTATGGGCTACATGCGCAATCTTCCTAGACTATAGAGAGTCTATTTTATCTGCATCATATAGGACAGAGTCTGAACTGAGAGACTCAAGTCTCGCAGATCAGTCTCATTCCACTGGACCAATGAGGGAGAATCAAGGGTATCTTTTCTGAGAGTCTATTTTATCTGCATCATATAGAACAGAGTCTGAACTGAGAGACTCAAGTCTCGCAGATCAGTCTCATTCCACTGGGCCAATGAAGGGGCATCAGGGGTATATTTTCTGACCCTTGCTGTTCTCCCCTGTTGGTCCTCCATGGGCTCCCAACAAAGTCCTGGTTTCACTCGCAGGTGTCCCCATCAGCTAATGGGGCTAATGTTTCCCATTCTGTTGTATATTCCTCCAGTTTTTCTAAATCCTCATGCATTTGGTTTATCCATCCTGGAGAGTCAACCCTGTAGCAGATTTTTTTATAACCTGCAAAAATGCACACGTTACCCTAAATACCACTAGTAATTTCACTAATAAAGATATGGAAGAGAAGAGGCCCTAGCACTGACCCCTGTAGCACATCACTACTCACCCATCCTTTCTTTAAATGAATACCATTGATTATAGCACTATGTTTCCTGTCTTTCAGCCAATTATTTATCCAGTCAATTAAGTTTGACTCCACTCATAAGCTTTGCATCTTATGGATCAGCTTCCTCTATGATACAGAGTCAGCTTTATTAAAATTCAAAATGGCTACATCTACTGCTTCACCCTTGTCTATCACTTCAGTAACATAATCAATAAAATCAACCATATTTGTTTGGCAAGATCTTCCATTCATAAAGCCATGCTGCCATGACTCTTTCATATCATTAACATTCAGATATGCAAATATTCTTCCTTTCTATAGTGTTTCCATCATTTCCCCAGCTACTGATGTCAGCATCATGGGCCTTTAATTACCAGAGCTCTATATTGGCTATTTCCTCGTTATCCAGATTCACTCCTGTCAACAGAGATTAAATGCTCACCTAAATATACAGACTCAGTGGCGTAACTATAGGGGTTGCAGGGGTCGCAACCGCGACCGGGCCCGTCACTCCAGGGGCCGGGCTGCCCACTGCGACCCCCTACTCCTGGCGCCGCAATCTCCCTCTGGGGCTCTAGTAATGCAGAGCGCTGGGAGATGACATCATCTCCCAGCTCTCTGCATTACAGAAGAGGACAGCGCGGGAGCACGTCGCACCAGCCTGTCTATCCTGCCACCCCACTGGACCACCAGGGATTGGGAGGTAGGAAATGGAGGCATTGTGGAGGGCCCGAGGGCCAATGTGTTGGGGGGCCCCATGGCACTTCTTGCACCAGGGCCTGGACCGTTCTAGTTACGCCTCTGTACAGACTTAAGATTTAATTAAACTTTTGGATGAATCTCATCTGGATAAGTGATTTATCCTCTTTTTATCAATAACAGCTCATAATTTATAAATAGGCTAATGTCCAGTGGTTTAATAGCAGTTCTGCTATTGGGGAGTGAGACCTTTGTGCAAAGACTGAGTAGACATAATTATTTAGACAGGTAGCCATTACTTATCTTTCTCCAAATATCTACCATTTTTATTACTTCAATTTTTATACCTCTTTACTTTATCTTTTTTCACTGATATATGTAAAGAAAGTATTGCCACTCTTTTTTTACAGACTTGGTTATTTATCCTTCTGTGTGGGATTAAGCACATCTTATAATATGCTTATCCTCCCTTTGTTTAACTGTGTAAATTTCTTTATCTTCCTTTACTCCCATGTTTTATCCTTTATAGTACCAGCCTCCTCGCTAGAGAACAAGACTGGATTTCTTTTTCTTTTACATTTGTTTACATGTTTGATGTAGTATTCAGTTGAGATAAAATGTAGCGTTTTAGCTGTTTCCATTGTTCCTGCACATTATGAATCAATCAACTTTAAGAAATAAGTTAGGTGTTCACCCATAAGAGAAAATTCTGCCTCATATAATTTAAGATCTTTGATTTAGTATAGTTAGACATAGACATTACCATTATACTAAACCACACTGACTGGTGATCACAGCTCTCCAGGTTCTTATCCACTGATACATTTGACACTAAATCAGTATTCATGAATATGACATTTAGTATTGTTTCCTCGTGAGATGGTTACTTCACCAACTGTACGTGTATTAATTTTACAACACTATAGCGCATTAAATTTATTAACTATGAAGCTTATTTTATAGAGCCTTTGTGCATATTCCAGTTTTATTGCTCTGTCCATTGATCCATGCACAGTTTAGATATTCCTTTTGAGGTGGCTTATTGATCTTGTCTTCTGCATTGTTACAGCAACAAGAACCTGCCAGTCCACATCTGGCTTATTATTTCATCTTTCATTGACATCTTTGTTATTTCCTCCATCAATGCTTTATCTAATGTTTCATCTTGTCCGGAGGTCTATAAATTGCTCCTACTTAAATAACATTCAATGGTTACCAAAATTATGTCTATGTTTTCTCATTACCCTATATTAATATAGACATTTACAGTAACTCCCCCCTTGTCTGTTTTTCTGTAAAGATTTCACCAAATGATAACTATATTCAAAGTATGAGATTCATTGAATTAAGGCTCCATTTTAGCCAATACATTCAATAGTGATTATTGCAGTTAGATCAGGAAATATTCATTTTATGATGTTTTAAAGGGATAGTAATACTTTCTTACTATCCCCCATATTGTACATATTTGTAAAATAATTTAATAGCCCCCAGATTCATCTCTCAAACCTTTATGGTTTGAGAGATAACCTAAGGTAAAGTTCCCCCTCCCTCCGCCTTCCCTGAAGTCAGCGTTGGCATTAAAATGAATTAGTAATGTAAATATCTGTAAACATATGATTTAGTTTGAAATACATTTTTACCATATCCACCATGGATAAGATCATGTAATTTTAAAACAATGTGGTTGTTACATTTTATGGTAGAAAAAACTGAAGGACTGTCCTGAAGCAAAAATCCTGCTGTTTCTCTAGTGTTTTTCTTTCTTTAATTTTTTTTTTCAGCTCTCTGAGTAAATAGCTACTTATATTTTTTTTTTCGTGTTGGCTTTGAATATATTTGCAGATAGTATCATATCCTCCCTCAGATTCCTCAACAAATCCATTTTAGCAAGTCTTGCTTTATGACAAAAATAATTCGGTCCTCTTATCAGTTTTGTTGCATGTCTCTGTACTTTTTCCAGTTGAAGTAGACATTTTTAATCCAGAAGCTATCACAACTCACTTCTATTAAACTGCAATATTTTATCGTGGTCACCGGGTGGTGCTATTCTTATCACTTGCTATGGAGTTCCATACTCTGTAATTCGAGCTCCCTTCTAAGAAGAAAAAACATCTTTCAGACACTAGTGAGAGCTGTTGCAACAGTCTTAATACTTTGAATGCCAGATACATACTCCACGCTTTGCATAGCAATGCAATACGCATTTCTCTAGCAGTCAAGGGATTTAAAATGTAAGCCTGTTCTGTGATAACATTTGAATGAAAAATCGTCAAATAGTAGGCTGACCAGATCTCACCTTTAACCGGGGACACATAGGAAATAGCCATTTTCAAGTGCTTCACTGAAATCAAAGCAGTCCTGCAGTATGCATATTTCATATTTGTCCCCGGTTAAAGGTGAGGTCTGGTCAGCCTATCCAACAGTGACAGAGCCCTTGTTTTACTCAACAGGAAAAGCCCTGTAACATGTATGTTTACTGCTCCTTAATATGCAATAATAATATATTATTAATAACTAGTTGAAGAGCGCGTTACACGGGCCAAAGTGCCACTGCCTCCCGGTCGCGGGGCAGTCACGCGCAGTGGAGACTGCCCGCGCCAGCTCTGCATCAGCCGTGGCGCGGGTAGTCTCCACTGCGCGTGACTGCCCCGCGACTGAAGCACGCGCAGCAGTGTCTACTGCGCATGTCGCGGCGTTACACACGATTTAGCGAATTATTATATAGGATAAGCTGAATTACTATAAATTCACAGTCAAGAAACAAATATTCAGTATGTCCTGTAGGGGTGAATGCTAGTCATGATGTTCTAAAATTTCTTACATAGAAAATAATATTCAAGTAGCAGATCTGTTTCTAATAATATCTCTCCAATTCATACAATAAGAAGACATAGATAACAAATTTGCCACTGGTGCAGCAATTATACGATGATGTAGGTCATGCTGGAAGAGATGCATTAAGGTGCTAAAAGTTAATTTATGGAGCATATACATTAAATTATCTGAGAGGCCTATTTATCAAGTAGTGAATAAGTAAACACAATGGAAAGTATTAGTATTCATGAGTGTTTCCTTTCATATATTTTATAAAAGGAAAAGGCGCTTATTTGTTTTCCGTTATCGGTGTGCTGCTGGAGAATGGTTGGAGTTGTAGCCCAGATAGGAGGCCTCCGGTTGTCTATGTATGACCTAAAGAGTCAGTAGATGTGCAGAGCTGTATATACCCAGGGAAGTCATAGATGCAAATAGTGCAAAACTAACGTAGTGTCTTGACAGTAAGGGTACCTAAATAACAGGCACGCAACAGTATTTGGATTAAAAATTAAAAAAAAACATTTTTAGACTAATGAAGCACCTTGTTGGCCACCCCATCTTACCAGTGCTCAAGAGCCCTATCCCCATATGAAGCAATGAAGTATTTCAGTTGTGGTGTGGTCCACCAGTTGCACTTGTTCTGGGCCTCATGATTTTTGACAGCGGCCTTGACTGTAGGCAAGTGTATGTTTTCCTCACTTACTCAAGGTAGGGAAACACAATAGATACACAATGCTATCTGTTAAAGAGTGCAGGAAAGAACAACATTTCTCATATCCTTCTCTTCCCGCAGTTTGACGAATTCCAGCTTTAGTTTTTGAGTATGGGGGGGGGGAGGCAAGGGGGGACACTTGCCCCCACCTACATTGGACCCCTCCATATAAACATAGGGGCTGGGTGGGCTGGCCTGGAGGTCATAGAATGGCTTTGCCCCCTCAAAAAAATTCTACCTTCTATATGTCTGAAAGGTACAAATAGACAAGCGCAACCACAACACCTGTACTAAAACAGTTATATTGATCTTTCAGTAGCGCAAACATGACATGTGCACACATTTGTGAGGCCTCTAGTCTACATCCAATGGGGTACAAGTTATAAGTTGCACTTTATCTGCAATTGTGTAAAGTAAAAACAAATGATTTATTATTAAATTATATTGATGAGTGCTGCTAAAAATCAATTTTGAGTAGACTGGCTATAAAAATTAATCTTTAGTTAGTTCTACATATCATGTTCTTAGAGGCAGATATGATGCTTCCTACAGGATTCCAACTCTTCCCCAGGGTGCTCTTCAAAAGCCTGCAGAGGAACAAATTCAGAATCCTTGAATATTTGCAACAAGCATTATGTTAGTCTCCATGGACATGATGTGCATTACAAATTAAAGATTAAGTTTGGAGAACCAATCTACACATAACTGATTAATAGGTCAAGACATTTTAAAAGTTGTGGCAACTGAAAAGTTCTGTAATTAGTCTAAATTCTCAAACATATTACAATCATTTGTTGAATCCAATTACACCATCTCTGTCAAAGGGGAAAATCAATCTTAAAAGTGGGTGTGGTTTAATTTAAGTTCATATTGTAAGACATTTTCAGAAAAATAATTTTATTTTACCTGTCAATATTTATCTGATTTCTATTATTTTTCCCAACAAAATAAAAATTATTTAAACTCGGAAAAAACAAATTAAAGTATTATTGACAGGCAGGATTGAGAAACAGTGATATGGTGTTAGCTAGTAAAAAAAAAAAATGTATTTATTTCTTTGCAGATTTGTCATGACTACTGCAACATTCTACTCGCCGGTCTTCCTGCTTCTCATCTCTCTCCACTTCAATCTGTTATCAGTTCAGCTGCAAGAATCACCACATTTGCTCCCAGATACCTTCCATCTCATCTCCTCCTGAAATCCCTGAATTGGCTACCTATAAAGTATCATATTTATTACAAGATTCTCCTCCTCTTCTGTAAGTCACTCTGTTCTTCAGCACCCTCTTACATTTCTGCCGTTATCTCCACCCCTTCCTGTCCCCTACAGTCTTCTCAAGGGTTCTTCCTGTCCTCTCCCTACACAACTCAAGCCATCTCTCGACTACAAGCTTTCTCACTGGCTGCTCCTGGACTCTGGAATGCACTCCCCATCACCACTGGCCAATCATCCACAATCGTCACATTCAAGCGTCTCCTCAAAACCCATCTGCTCAGGGAGGCATCTCAATAGCAATGTCCTCCTTCTGCACAATTACAGTCACAGCAGAATCCTTCTGCACTTCTTCACCACACCTTGTATCTGCACTTATAATCCTCATCCCACTGTCTCTGTTTGTCATTATGAATTCAGCTTAGATTGTAAGCTCCTTGGGCAGGGTCCCTTTCCTAGTGTATGATTCCCTTGCTGCACTTTGCCCCACAAATATTGTAATGATTGTACTTAACCTTAATGCTCTTAACCCAGTTCTGTAGTTTTGTATTATATTATTTCAACTTCTGTTAAGCGCTGTGTACATGTATGGCGCTATATAAATAAAGATACATACATTTTAAAAATAAAGACATTTTAACATTATAATTTTTAAGGGCAATATTCATTAAAATCATCTTACAGCCATTTGGAATCCTTTACTACACATTTGCAAACGTGACTGATTTACTTCTGAAAATTCCTTCCTAAGGGCACGATTTTTTGCCCAGAATAAGTAAAGTGTGAGTTTATTAATATTAAGTATGTGTTCCTTTAACCTTCACATCACTGCTTCATTGGATGCTGCAGTTAGCACAGAACTGTAACACGCCTTAAAGGGATAGTAATAATTATTACTAATCCCTATATTAAAGTCATATTAAAAATAAATGTATTGCCCCCAGTGTCATCTCTCAAACCTTTACGGTTTGAGAGATAATCGCTCCTAAAGTTGCCCTCTCCCTCCCCCTTCCCCGAAGTCAGTGTTGTAGCTGACTGAAGGGAAATCTGGTCTTACTATCATAAGGCGGCTCTGCAGCAGAGCCGTGATCGCGTTAATAAAAACAAAAATCTTTCACTAAAACGGTCTTCTACATGTGCTTGCAAACCAAGTACACGTAGAAGACCATTTCAGTGAAAGATTTCTTTTTCTTGGCTGTGCTGCACAGCCGCCTGACAGTCATACGACAGGCTTCCCTGCAGTCAGCTAGAACGCTGACTACGGGGAAGGGGAATGGAGAGGGCAACTTTAGGAGCAATTATATCTCAAACCAATTAAGTATTACTATCCCTTTAAGCAGCTAGTAACATCATTATAAAATACAAGATTTTAAGGCAAGACACGGAGGCTCCTATTATGCATTTAACTCCATACTTTACTACTCAGCAGCAAGGGTTAACAGTTTAAATAAAACAAAATGAACATTCATAGCTCCACCCTTAATAACAGGTAACCAATCATAACCATATAAAGTCTATAAAGATTAGAACAGGTGGTTCCACTTCCTCTTTTCTTTGCTGCTCAGCTGTAGCTAAGTATTACCTTGATTAATTTCTATGCATTATATATTGTGTGCTGATATATGGCTTAGTTTATCTCTGTAAATTGGTTCCTTAGTTTAACCAATCTATTTGAACATCATTATTGCCCTTTTTTATACCTCTTATTATATAATTTTATCCCTGCTTTGTTTACAGCTTTATAATTTAATTTACTTTATAAAACCTTCCTTATATTTCTCCCCTGTGTTATTTCCATCCTTGTTATCTCTACTATTGGTTCTACTCACTCATTATAGAAGTCGGAATTCACCATTCCCCATTTATCTTCTCTTATTATTTGAAGTGTTACTGCGCTTCGCTTAACTCCGTTTACCCAATGACGTCTCTTCCTTACGCTCTATTAGCTTGCTCTTCCCCTTATCTCAATTCACATGCTGATTCCCTGTCATGGCAGCCATGTTTGTTTTGGGCACTCCCTCTCCCTGTCATCTTGCGCATGTGCAAGTTTCCTCAGGCATTGGCACCAGTTTCTGTTTGCTTGTAGGAACTCCGGATGCGCTGCACAGCTTTTTTGCTTTCACTTTTATATTTTGTGGTAAATTTCATTACTTTCTCACAAAATTATACCAAATATTACTCATATTAATACTATTGACATCGTTTATTAGTTTCTACATTTTACTTTAGTATATTCTCCATTGTCCCAGTCACAATATTGATTGCATAATGTCACACAAAAAGTTAGTGTCACCTTGTACCCCACTTAAATCTAATAAAATTCCTCCACATTTTTTAATTGAGGATAACATATCACTTAATTCTGATTCTCAAGAAGCAATGAATCTTACTTCAAAAAATAATGATATCCATATTCAAAATATGGTAGACCAGTCAGTTAACAAATCTGTGTCATCTGCTCTATCTACCTGTATGACACAGATGACAGAGGCTTTGGCTAAATCACTGGCTAATGTTATCCAAAAGAAAAGAACTAAGAGATCTCATTCACAGATTAACCCTTCATCTTCTCAAAATATTAACCTCGCTGATTCATCTTCAGAGAGAATTGATGAGGATATTGTAAGGGGAAAAATAAACTGTAAAACTAAACACTGTTCCTCTGAAGGAGCACCTTCCAGGTCTCACCATGAAAGGGTTCACAAACCAATTATGATTTCATATGGTTCACGCCCACGTATCAGAACCTCTGCTCGGGAGGATGGCTTACCGAATGTAAGAAATAAGTGGTTAAAAGGCTTATATAAATCAAGTGAAGTTTGAAGATTTCTTGTTTCTGCCCTATAATGCAGCTTGTTTACCCCAAAATTGCCCCAATCTGTTAGTGCACAAAGCACATTATATTCATAAGCTCTGTCACTATAATGCATTGTGTCACTAGAAGAACGTCTTCTATAAGGTAAAGTATGAGGCCATATAAATAAAATGACATACCTACAATGCTTTATCCAGAACTAGTTGAAAAGCCCATGTACAAGGGCCGCAGTGCCAACCAGCAATCTCGTCTGGTGGCTGGATCCTCTCGTCACTGGCGGTGCTGCAGTAATGCACAGTAGAGACTGCCCACGCCGTGGCTGATATGGAGTGAGGTGCTCCGAATTCAGAGTGGAGTCCTCTCTGCACACCTTCCTGGGACCGTGCACGCAGCTGTCTCTACTGTGCATGATGGCTTCTGACAAACATACCTTAGTGAATTATTATATAAGATATTTTATGTAACACAAAGACACCAATGTACTAAATAAAATCGAGTTATTTTGGAGCAAACCAACTGCACCATAGGTGACAAATAAAGAGCCTCAAAAATGTAATTCCTTTAACCCTTTGAGTGTCAGAGTGATTTGCAACGCATTGCTTTGGCTTGCATGCCTTAATTAGGTATACCTTAATTAGCATGATTTATAAATCTAAATAACTCAAAAACGAATTTCCTAAATTAAAAAATGGCTAATACAACATACAAATGATTTTTGAAAGTTTGTTAAAAATCAGCATGTGTTTTTAGGTGCAATGTCCCTTTAATTTCATCTCTGAACTCTGTCATTTAGCTCAATTAGTTTTCTATCTACATACATAAATCTTCCTTTAACCCCTTAATGCAGTGGCGTAACGATAGGGGTCGACCGGGCCCATGCACTCCAGGGGCCCGGCCTCCCCCTGCAACCCCTCCGCCTGGCGCCCACAATCTCCCTCCGGCGCTCTAGTAATGCAGAGCTCTGGGAGATGACATCATCTCCCAGCGCTTTGCATTACTAAGAGGACCGCGCGGGAGCTCCAGGTCGGAGATGGGGGCATTGTGGAGGGGGTCAATGTGGTGGTGTTGGGGGGCCCATGGCACTGCTTCTACCAGGGCCCGGAGGCTTCTAGTTACGCCTCTGCCTTAATGACCAGTGACATGATAGGACCATCACCTTTTTTCTTTCCTGAAGGACTGGTGACTGTCCTGGCACATACTATGTGGGAGCGCTGTAAGTAAAAACAGCTCTGGAATTGACCGATCCAACACCAGAGCAGTCTTTCTCAGACCCCCGTTCGGTGCGCCGGCACATGTGTGATGGCGCACCGACAACAATCAAATAAGTCCTTAAGGGAAGTTAACTTCTCTAGACCGCTGGTCATTAAGGGGTTAAGCCTTTCCTATAATGTATTAACCCCTTAAGGTCCAGCGATCCCGGGGTGTCTGGTCCTTTAAGGACCAGATAGACGAGTTTGACGTGCCATCCCACGTGACATAACACGGGGCGGCACGTCGAAAGAAGGACTGAAAGAGATCGCTCCGGTCTTGGAGCGATCAACTTCAGTCCACGGTATTACTCACCGTGCTCCTACAGGAGCGCGGTGAGTATTAGTACGTGACGTACCAGGACCGTCACTGGTCCTTAAGTGCCGGACCAGCATGACAGTCTGGGTATGTCACAGGACTCGAAGGGGTTAAATAACCTTTTGTGGGTCACAGTATAAAATATAAATAAGCAGCTCTGTTGTAGGTAAAAAGGGCAGATTGTCCTTTAGCAAATACAGCCCATCATTTCTTATCTTCATGCCCCTGGGGTTCTGTGGCTACCAGTGCAGAGTGGCAATGCTGGGGGCTCGGTGTGTGTGTGGAGGAAAAAACATGGACACATTGCCCTTTTCTCAAGAATTCCCATGGAACACACTTTTCTCTTTTGTAATGGAAGTCTTTGACTCATCCCTGTCTTACAATAATGACAGCAGACATGAACCATCTATGAATAGCATGTTAGTTAGTATGTTTTGAGCAAAGACCTTATACCCTTAGCATCAGCAAACAAAACACTACAATTTACAAGATACTTGCCATTATCCCAGAAAGAAATGAAGGTGATTTAGGGTTGGCAGTCAAACATTTTTGGTGGTGCTGGTGGTGTTGGTCTCACTGGAACATCTTTATGGGAATTACTTCCATAATATGGGTTGGCAACTGTTGTACTTGAACATGGGTGGATTGTCCTATTGGGGGATTGGGCATCCCTCAGTGGGCCACTAGATCATGGGCCGATGGGGGAGATCAGAGGATCTCACCTCTCCGTCTCACGATATTTTGAAGGAGAGGTCTGTGTTGCCACCAGCACAGACACTCCCTGTGACAGCTTTCAATGCTGCACAGGGACCACAAGGGGGCATCGATAGAACGTTGGTGCAGCTAGCGGGCTGCTTTTAAAAAAAAATGCCCAGGATGGTATTCCCCTACAATCTGCACCTGTATTTGAACACTACCTATCATCAAGAATTGGCCCCACTGCATGTGAGATGGTTTCAGCATACTTGCAAGATAGTTATGTTCTAGGTCAAAGCAATAACCCAGTTTTGAAGTGGCATTCAGGAAAGTTTTCATTTCAGCTGGTTATATAGATAATGTTCATCAGAGCAGCAAGTATCATGTAGCAAAATTAGAACAAATGCACAAGGCAGAGAAGATCATATGGCACATGTAGCAACATTAGCACTGATTACCAGGAGGAGAGAGGGTATTTGAACAGTTGCCACCATCTATGACAGCTGGGACCAGTGCTATGAACAGTGCTGAATGACTGACAAATAAAGATAGGTTATATTGGAATCATACATGATACTGCATGTAATTTTTCTAACATGTATTCCAATTCATCATAATCATCATCATCATCATATATTCTCCAATCACCACACCACAACCATCAATGTACACATGTTAAATTAAACCTTTCATTTTTTTAAGACAATAGATTCAAAACAGTCTCTTTAATCCATGAACTGGGACCCAGCTGTTGCACCAATATTCTATTAATACACAAAGCTCAAGTATTCAGATGAAAGTCTATTTTGTTGAATCCAAGGAGAATTGTTTTATATTGTATTCTACGAGTACTTCAAATTAGAGTGCACAATTATTTTATTTTTATTTGTTTGTTTTTCCATTGTATACTTATTTATCTTTACATTCAGGTAAGGTGTAATGCATATTAAACACATACTGTTCAGTATACAATTAACCTATTGGCTCTGAGCCATTGGCATTTAAAGGAATAGTAATGTTTCACAAAAAAGGCAGCTCTGATTAATCTGTATAGTATTTTGGCCATGGAGAGCGTTATTTCAATACTGAGTTGTAGTTAAAGAGTAACTGAATTATAAAATATCCCCCTCCCGCCTCTTTTACTGACTTAACACTGCTCACCTCAGAGCAGCAAGACTGTCCTGATGGATCTCAGAGAGGGACAATCTTCAGTGAGCATAAGGAAAAACCTGAAAAACCTGTCAAGGTGGGGCAGGGTTTTCCTTATGCTCACTGTAACAAGATTGTTCCTTGCTGTGAGCTGTCTGGTCCCAGGACTAGATTCTACATCTGAGGGGAGGCGACTTACACTAGGTAAAAGGGCAGGAGGGGGATACTTTATCATTCAATTACTCTTGAACTACAACTCTGACAGTACTGAAATAACACTCTCCATGGCCCAGATACTATGAAGATTAATCTGGGATGCTTTTTCTGTGAAACATTACTATCACTTTAAGGACTTTACTCAGTAAGCAATAGAGGAGCAGTTCTACAGTAAACCAATAGCACCATGGGGTGGAGTAGAATGCAAATTTCCAAATCTCCATTAATTTAAATGGGGCCTTTAATTCCTTGAATGCAACAGAGGCCTCCAATGCATTGCAATGTAATGCATTAGAGACTTTTTCTAGCATTCAGGGGGTTAAAAATGTCTAAGTTATCTCACTGGCTATTGTCTTTTGACCCCTGTAGTGAATCTGGTTTGTTACACAATTGCTATTCTTTAGCATGGCCCTTAAAGTCAATCTACTGTTTAATGTTTGGTAATGCACTCAGGCTACACGTAAAGGGATAGTAATGTTTCATAATAAAAGCAGCTCTAATTAATCATCATAGTATTTGGACTTTGGAGAGTGTTATTTCAATTTCGTCAGAGTTGTAGTTCTACGTAGAGTTATTCAATGATAAAGTATCCCCCTCCTGCCCCTTTTACTGATGTAACACTGCTCAGCCAGATCAGAAGGGAGGTGCCCAGGTAGATTTCAGAGAGGGACAATCTTCAATTAAGATAAGGGAAAAACCGGAAAAACTTGTCATGGGGGGACAGGGATTTCATTGTTCTCATAGGAAGAAGATTGTCCCATGCTGTTTTCTGTCTGGTCTATGGACTGGATTCCACATCTGAGAAGAGATGGCTTACACTAGGTAAAAGGGGAGGGAGGTGGAAATGTTGCTTGTGAATATCTCTTAAACCATAAAGGATTGAGAGATAAGACATATCGTTCTTCATATTTTTTTAATGCCTACAAAATAAAATAAAGATAAAATGAAGTATTACTATCCCTTTAACCCTTTGACTGCCAGAGGGGTGCCATGCATTGGGCTCCCCTCTGGTTATCAAAGGGTTAAGAGAGATTAATTTTTAGCTTACAAACAAAACAGGTCCAAATGAACAATTCTAGAATAACATAAAAAATCAGCACCAGGTATTTTAGATATTCACCCATCAAGAAAGATAATGATATTCAAGGTTGCTTTCATTTGAAAAGTATAATCACTTGCATGCTCTAAACATTCCATCAAGAATATTATATATATATATATATATCTCCTATAGTGTTGAGCGAGCGTGCTCGGCCGATGCTCGGATCGGCTCGAGCATCGCTCTGCTCGGCACATGGCGGTACTCGTCGAGTACCGCCATGTGCTCGCCCGCCATGTTCGGGTGGCGGGGATCTGTGCCGGAAGAGGCACAGATCCGAAGACGCTCCGCTGGACCACCAGGGACTGGAGGTACGGGGGCATTGCGGAGATGAAGGGGGCATTGCGGAGATGAAGGGGGACATTGTGGAAGAGGGGCATAGACTCTATGCCCCTCTTCCACAATGTCCCCCTTCATCTCCGCTATGCCCGTCTTCCACAATGTCCCCCTTCATCTCCGCTATGCCCCTCTTCCACAATGTGCCCCTTCATCTCCGCTATGCCCCTCTTCCACAATGTCCCCCTTCATCTCCTCTATGCCATAGAGGAGATGAAGGGGGACATTGTGGAAGAGGGGCATAGCGGAGATGAAGGGGCACATTGTGGAAGAGGGGCATAGCGGAGATGAAGGGGGACATTGTGGAAGACGGGCATAGCGGAGATGAAGGGGGCATAGCGGAGATGAAGGGGGACATTGCGGAGATGAAGGGGGCATTTGGAGATGAAGGGGGCATAGCGGAGATGAAGGGGGGCATTGACCAGGCACCCTCCCCTCATCAGAGCAGGGGGTGCCTGGTGTAATGCTCGTGTCGCCCCATTATATGCAATGGGGCTCGGGTGCTCGGCCGAGCACTCGAGCCTCAGGGGGTGCTCGGTCAGAGCACCCGAGCACCCGAGCATCGGGTTGCTCGCTCAACACTAATCTCCTATATAATAATTCGCTAATTGTGTTTGTCAGAAGCCGTCATGTGCAGTCGAGATGGCTGCACTCGCTGCAGTCATGCGCAGTACAGACTGCCCGCGTTGTGGCGGATAATGGAGCAGGGCTCCGAATACAGACCGTGCAGTCTGAATTCGGAGCGTCCCACTCTGTATCAGAAGCGGAGCGGGCAGTCTATACTGTGCATGACTGCACCGCGGCCATTGCTGGGTGGCACTGTGGCCCGTGTACACGGGCTCTTCAACTAGTATATATAAACAAAATGTTCATACAGTTGAATATCAAGAAAAAAATATTTATTTTATGTAAATACAAAGATTTCTAAAAGTCACCCTGCATTTACAGTTCATTTATATTTGGCTGAAAGGAGTGTGAAATTGTATTTTAGGTATTTTTGTTTCCTGCAGAACACATACAAGACAAGCAGGACTTCTCCTACTGCCTTTCTGGTAGAAATAACATCAAATCAGAGACTACAGAAGCAGTTAATTGGCACCAATAGTCACACCTAGAAACTCTCTGGATTTGCCCCGGAGAATTTGGTTTTGAGAGTGCATTACTGGGTCTCCTGGGCAGAGGCTGAGTCTCCAGATGTGTGGAGTTTTCTTTAAAACTCTGCCCACTTCTGCTTGTTCCCATCCAGTTCCTCCCATTTTTCTCCTTCCCCACCCAGTTCCTCCCACTTCCCGCCCACTTGTGTGATGCCCTGGAAAGCCCCACCCCCACTCGCTGGTACACCCCACCCCTTTTTGCAGCGATTTCCAGCAATTATATTCCCCAGCGGCATCAGAGGAGTCTCCTTCAGGGACTCCACAAATTAAAGTTCCCAGGTATGCCAGTAGTGTAGCAGGTAACACTGGACTCTCTCAGCCTGAGAATCTGACTCTTTACACTGAGAGATGGGTGTAAACCCATATGGGGGGTTTAACCCTGTGAATGCTAGAAAGGTCTCTAATGTATTGAGTAGGAGACTTAACTAGCATTCAAGAGGTTAACCCTTTGAGTGCCAGGAGGGTAACCAACATATTGAGAAGCAAAGACCTTTTTGAATCAATGGTAATTTTTATTTAATCCTTATTGTGCAATTGACTTGCCCCAGAACTGATCCAGTTACTTTTAGTACATCAGTCCAGAAGGTGAATTAGTTAAAGGAGCAGTAAACTTTTTTTAATGAAAACCTATATGTTATAGAGCTTTTCCTGCTGAGTAAAACAGCGGAACTCCCTCTTCTGTCAGTTGTTTCATTCAATCTTTATAACAGTTCAAATAACCAGGAAGTGAATGTATTGTGTTTACTTCCTGATTGTTCTAGCTGACAGGAAGTGACTTGGCAGTTTCTATCACATTCTGACTTTATTCTTCATGAGATCTGAGTCGAACTTATAGAGGAGGCTCTTCAGCAGAGCCGAAATTGTGTTATTTAAAAAGAACTACTTCATTGGAACGGTCTACAAAGTGTGCTTGCAAAACAGGCATACTATGTAGACCATTCCAATGAAATTATTATTTTTAAATAATGTGATTTGGCTCTGCTGAAGAGCCGACGGCTGGTCTCAGGACCGGGATCTCCTGCTGTCATCTAGAGACCCAACGTCAGGAGAAGGGGATGGAGAGAGAAACTGTAAATTTGAATATCCTTCAAACCATAAAAGTTTGAGAGATGGGATTTGCTGCAAATAATTTATTTTCTTTTAGGCTACAATACAAAATAACATTATTCTTGGACATTAGTATCCCTTTAAAAAAGTTTACTGCTCCTTTAAGTGAATAAGTCACAGATTGATTCACTTCAATCAAGAATATATATCCTAAAACATGCACTCTTGCTATCCATTATGGGCCAGGCTTGGTAAGCCATAGTCTATACCAGGGGTTCCCAAAAATGTCCTCAATCCAGGACCCCTGGAAGACCTGTACTTAGGACAGTGGTTCTCAACTCCAGTCCTCAGGGCCCATTAACAGGCCAGGACTTAGGGATTTCTCTGCTAGAGCACAGGTGTGGTGATCAGGGGCTCATTCACAATGATTAACTCACCTGTGTTCTAACAAGGAAATCATCAAATGCAATAATTGTTTCCGTTAAACAAGATTACAAAGGAATAACCAAACTGTGCATTTCATTTCTCAGAGAGTCTTGGATTGTCCCTATACATAAATAGCTATCACAGCAGTTCAAATTCAAGTGGCTGCCTAGCCTCGTCACGAGGAGCTAAATTACTGCAAGATCAACAAGAAAAGCACTGACTAAACTCCCCAGGATTCTGCAGCAGTAATTTGTGTTTCAGCAATAACTGGGAATGCTACAAGTTCAAAGTATATGAAATACAGAGAGGTATTATAAAAGGTTTGCAACAAAAACTGATACTATTTGAGGTATGAAACAACTCCAATCCCCCTTAGTCAGTTAAATAAAAATGCACACATATGAATCAGCCTATCTATCTATCTATCTATCTATCTATCTATCTATCTATCTATCCATGAGAATGCAGACACTCTGCTTTAGTATATATCTCTTAAAGGGATAGTAATACTTTATTTTATTTTGTAGGCATTAAAAAAACATGAAGAATGATGTAAGTCTTATCTCTCAAACCTTTATGGTTTATGAGATATTCACAAGCAAAGTTTCCCCTCCCGCCCCTTTTACCTAGTGTAAGCCATCTCTTCTCAGATGTGGAATGCAGTCCATAGACCAGACAGATAACAGCAGGGGACACTCTTATTCCTATGAAAACAATGAAATCCCTGCCCCCCTTGACAAGCTTTTCAGGTTTTTCCCTTATATTAATTGAAGATTGTCCTTCTCTGAAGTCTACCTGGGCACCTCCCTTCTTCTCAGGCTGAATAGTGTTACATCAGTAAAAGGGGCGGGAGGGGGATACTTTGTCATTGAATTACTCTGGAACTACAACTCTGACAGAATTGAAATAACACTCTCCAAAGTCCAAATACTATGATGATTAATTAGAGCTGCTTTTATTATGAAACATTACTATCCCTTTAAATACCTTGCAAAATGTTGGGAAAATCTCTACAATATATTAAAGTCAATCAAATCATAAAAGGGCTAATATTCTGTAGTCTCTTAAAAAGGTGCTTCTTTTGAAAGTGAAAATGTCTTTTCACTTTCTATCACTTAAAGGGATAGTAATACATCATTTTCAGAAAAGTTCATCTTGTAGGTATTTAACCCCTTAATTACCAGCGGTCCAGGGAAGTTACCTTCCCTTAAGGGCTTTGATCTTTGCCGACGCTCCGGTACACGTGACCTGTTACGCGTACCGGCGTGCCGCTTGGAGGCCTAAGAGAGATCGCTCCGGTCTTGGAGCGATCAATTTTAGGCCCCATTTTTACTTACAGGGCTCCCGGTAGAGCGCTGTAAGTAAAAAGTACATGACGTGCTATGACCGTCACTGGTCCTTAAGGGTATAAGGACCGTGACGGTCATACCACGTCACGTAGTCCTTAAGGGGTTAAAAAAGAAATTAAGCAGTGTTCAAGCTCCCTAATCTGCAAACATCCTACAACATAAAGTCGTAGAATGTGTCACTCACTGTGTGCGTAACTGGACATGCGCAGTGGGGACTCGCAGAATGGGCTGTTCCGGAGCGGAGAGCTCTGGAAGGCTGACAGCCTGTCTGTGCCCCCTGCTCTGGGGCAGCAGCGGAGGAGGCTGGGTGACAAACTGTCACCCAGCACCTCCGCTGCTGCCCCGGAGCCAGGAGCACATACAGGCTGTGAGCCATCCAGAGCTTCCCACTCCGGATCAGCCAGTGTATACGGGCTTTGTATCTACTTTAATAATAAATACTTTTACAAATGGGATTCTGTTAGAAGATTGTGTCTAGAGCCGCTTCACTGCTAATGTCATCTTCCTGTGTCTGTGAGTGAGCCAAACATTTCTAATCACACCTGCTAATTAAGATTTTTTTTTTTTTCATATTCACTGCCGCGTTGTATCTCAATGTATCTCTTGTGGTTTTCTGTATCGGTATATGCTGTGCTTGTTGTAGCGATTTGTTGCTACAATGTGAGTCTTTGGCAAGCACTGGATGCCTGTCTTCAGCCGACAGCTCCAAGCGCTGTTTACATGTATAGCTTTTGGTACCCGTTACTTGGTAACGGCCACAAATGACGTCACCACATCGTGGAGCGCCGACAGATGCTGAGATTTTGGCACTCGTAATGCAGTTCTGCCCCACAATGTGATAGGTAGGTGGATACATTTTTAATCTATTTAAAGGCTGTGGGTTACATCCCCCTCTGTTTGCCCTGAAGAAGGTCCATTGTATTGGACCAAAAACGTTCCGGCTAGATTGTCCTAGCAATCATTGTGATGTTTGAATAAAACGACTTGAATTTGATCTACGGCGTGTGCTGTTCCTCTCTGCTACTGAGGAGACCTCAGGCTGAGTACATCTTTGTATCTCAGGCATAGATATAGTTCTTTTCACTAACAAAAATGGCCTTTTCGGGTTCCCTTTGATACTACTGTTTGGGTGTTGACTGCAGACTAACCACAAGTCATTACAATCTTGAGGTTTCAGCTACAGGTCAGTTTCAATTTTATCATGTACTTTTATCACATCAACAACCAAGTAGTTGAGTTTATTTGTAGGATTAGTATTGAATTTAATTATTGGGTCTATCTGATACATCTGGGTATATCTGCATCATTGAGCAAAGCCTTCAACTGTCCCATTCAAGATGACAAAATGTAATCTACAAATCTGAGATCTATCTTTATGTGTCCCAAAAAGACAGGTTATTGAGAGAAAAATCCACTTTCATTCCAATACATGAACACATTTGCATTTGTTTTTTTTTGTTTTTTTTTAGCATCATGTAATTTTGTTTTTGTCTGAAATAGTAAAAAGCATTTTCCGAGTCAAAACTAAATTCAAATATAACCAAAATGGTAATTTTTATTAAGTTGGCAGAAAACATACGGTGAGAAAATGGAAATTCAAATCACAAAAGAATAATCATCTTAGCATAGCTACTGTCTTTTGGAAGCAGAACTGGTTTAAAATCAATGAGATTTAGAGAGTCAACAAGTTAACCTGTTGTGAATATTTTGAAAAGGTTATTGCTGTCATAAATGGATATGTTACACTGCTGAGATAAGCGATCGGTTATTGTGGGTTAGGGCAAAAAAATCTTAGTAATATAGGAACATAAACTATGAAAACAGGTCACTGTTACCAACACGGAGAGAAATGACATTTTCAAGAGCCCTCGCAACACAACTTCTATGTTGGTTAACCCCTTCCACGTAAGAAAGATCTTCAATGCAATGTTTTGGATACCCCTCTGGCATTTGAATGGTTAAATATGCAGTATAGGACCTTATGCAGTAAGACAGTGCTGCTCAAGTTCAGACCTCAAGGGACACCAACAGGCCGGGATGAAAGGATTTAACTGATTAAGCACAGGTGAGTTAGTCAGTGACTCATTCATTGTGACTGACTCACCTGTGTTTAATCAGGTAAATCCTTACATCCTGTCCTGTTGGTGTCCCTTGAGGACTGAACTTGAGCAGCACTGATATAGGATAATGCATTTTATTTTTGGATAAAAGGTGTGGGTACTGCATGTCATTCAGTACACCCCCCCAAAAAAAAGCAATATTTATATATAGCATGGCTGTCAACGTCCAGTCCTCAAGGTTCATTAACAGGACAGGATGTAAGGAGTTCCCTGATTAACCCCTTAAGAACCAGCGGTTCCAGGGTGTGTGTTCCTTTAAGGACCAGATAGCGAGTGCCAGCACGCCGAACGGGGGACTGATAGTCATCAATCCATTCTTGGAGTGATCAATTTCAGTCCCCGCTATTACTCACAGCGCTCCCGCAGGAACGTTGTGAGTAAGAAATACATGACATGCCAGGATAGAAAAGAAAAAAAAAACTTTTTATATAAAATATATAATTCCGCTGCGCTTCACTCCAAAAGATAACAATTGTGAAAAAATAAAAGGGTATATTACACCACCTCCATGGTCAAGAATGGACCCACTAAACCGAAGCAGTAAAGTAATCAAAAATAGGACCACCACACTACCTCAACAAAAGGGTACCCCAAGATCCACCAGAGAGAAAGAAAAAAAAAAAAAAGACACAGGCAATACATAAACATAGTATTATTCAAATAGTCAACATGCCAGGACCGTCACTAGTCCTTAATGGATAAACAGCAGTGACAGTCCTGACACGTCACTGGACATTAAGGGGTTAAGCACAGGTGAGTCAGTCACAAAGAATGAGCCACTGATTAACTCTCATGTGCTTAATCAGGGAAATCCTTACATCCTGGTCTGTTGGGGGCCCTTGAGAACTGAACTTGGACAGACCTGCAGTAAGGTAAAGGGTGCAATTCTGGTGCAAACCCGATGTAATGCAGGTGATAGATAAAAACTCCCCTTGAGTGCTAGTGAAGTCTTCAAAGCACTGTAAAACAGTGTTCAGGATTACTCTAGCATTCAAGAGGTTAAAATCCTTAGTTAGATCAATGGTAATTTCAAGATACTTTATTTGTCCCCTATGGTGCAGTTCGTATGTTGTAGAATTGTACCTATTTAGGTTTCTATATATATGGTTCATAGTATTGTCAGGGTAAATGTAAATGCTGGTGCTAAAAGGGTCAAGACTGATCATTACAAATCCAGAGAGAGAATCATGTAGCGCTCTTCTTCTATGCATCAGAAAGCTCATTGGATGTCTCACATAGACACGTGTTCCTCTCTCTCCTGTGCAGTTGCAAAGATGGCCGGCACATTATAAATGGAGACTCTGTCACATTATGACAGGGGCGTGTAGGTGGGTCTTACCAACTGCTAGTGATGAGTAAAGTGCCAGTAATTTGTTTTACATATTCATTTGGGGTATCCATGAATAATTATGGATATGTCCAAATCAATCCATGACAGATAATAGAGGAATAGACAGGTGGAGATGTTGGGTAATTGAGGAACAGGGGAGTGCAAGTTTGAATGGAGAGGGAGAGAACAGAGGGCATGTTTAGCCCAAAGGAACCATACAATTGATGTTGAATGGAGGATCTGAATGGGGCAGCAGCCTAGAGGAAACTGAAAGGAGAAGAGCATAATAGAGAAGATGGAACAGGGAAGGGGTCTGGAGAAGAAGGAATGGAGGGGACCAGGATGGAGGAGACTGAAGGGAGGGGAGCTGGCTGGAGTAGACTGAATGGAGGGGAGCAATCCAGAGAAGAATGAAAGAGAAAAGCAGGTCTGATGAGGTGGAAAGAAAGGATGAAGGCCAAGTTGAGGGAACAGAGTGGAACAGGCCAAAGAGAGAGAGGGCAAGGGAGAGGGCCTAGGAGAGGAGGTTGACACAACTATTTTGACAGTGCAAAAAGTGGGAGGGGTAGAGAAGTTCCTTTCCTTGATCAGATGACTTCCCGAGGCTGAACTAAAACAGATGGTTCATAAGACATGTATTCATTCAATATGTTATGTGTATGTTATATGATCCCCTGAGTATATATTATATACTAGTGTAAAAGCCCGTGTACACGGGCCAAAGTGAATGGCACTGAATGGGTTAAACCTCTGAGTGCCTCTGGTACTCAAAGGGTTAAGATGGCTGTGCACCCGCCAGTCCCTGCACCTGCCGCCTCAGTAACAGCAGCGCGTGAGGTACCAGGAGAGGAAGCACGCCTCTACCTTGTCAGTCTCGGGTGTTCGTGTGGGAGCGCGCCTCGACCTCCGGGCTTAGCTAGACACCGTTCGACTGGGGCCAGGGCTCCCTTACACCCTGGGACGGACACCGGGCACACAGGGCTGGGAGAGAGACTGGGAAGATGTCACATTTTGTCCGTTCGGGCAGTCTCTATTGCACATGACTGCATCTGACAAACATACATCTGGCCTTTTATATAATAGGATGTACCTGTATCAAACTCACTGGATACCTGATTGTCAGCTCAAAAATCTAATGCACATTTAATTTGCTTCCTGTAGACTAAGAAAGCTATTCCTCACTAAAAGCCTGTAGAAATCAAATAATCAACTATTTCAGGTTATTTTGTTCACCACTGGGGCTTAATTACAAGTTATATTGTTGCATGGAATTACACAGAAATGTTACATACATTAGAGTACAAGTTTTTTTGTTTTGTTTTTCTCTCTCTCTCTTTCAGTATAAAGAACAGCAATATCATCGCAAGGAAAACATAATTACCTAAAATGTTTGTGTAATTCCAATGAAACCCATACTACAAATCAGTAGATGCATTATCCTACTTTAATTGTGTCCCCTGTGTGAACAAGTCTTAAAGGGATAGTAATACTTTGTTTTACCTTTATTTTATTTTGTAGGCATTAAAAAAACATGAAGAATGATATAAGTCTTATCTCTCAAACCTTTATGGTTTAAGAGATATTCACAAGCAAAGTATCCCCCTCCCGCCCCTTTTACCTAGAGTAAGCCATCTCTTCTCAGAATGCAGTCCATAGACCAGACAGATAACCGAAGGGGACAATCTTCTTCCTATGAGAACAATGAAAGCCCTGACCCCCTTGACAAGATTTTCAGGTTTTTCCTTATCTTAATTGAAGATTGTCCCTCTCTGCAGTCTACCTGGGCACCTCCCTTCTGATCTGGCTGAACAGTGTTACATCAGTAAAAGGGGCGGGAGGGGGATACTTTATCATTCAGTTACTCTTGAACTACAAATCTGACAGAATTGAAATAACACTCTCCAAAGTCCAAATTCTATGATGATTAATTAGAGCTGCTTTTATTATGAAACATTACTATCCATGTAATTACTGTCACAATAAAAACATGTATTCCTTATAAAATAAAATGTAGTAGCCTATGAGGGGCATATTTGAAAATGCTTGTTGTATTTTTTTTTTTTTTTTAAACAATGTTACTTTAGTACATAAAATCAACAGTAAAAAAAAGTAGCAATCGTGACATAGCATTTTAGTCATGTTATAACTCCTGTGGGTAGTCAAATGTGAGCCCGACTCATTAAACCTATTCCTTTGAGGACTGCAAATAAGTATGGTCACATTTTGCCCCCTGGATGTTGATCCAGGGAAATATCTGACTGCCATTTTGTTTTACCCTTTGGGTTTTTACTGGAAATGGCTTCAATTGTGGGGTTGTTTTTTTTTTGGTTTTTTTTTAACTACGCCTTCCTCTGGATCAACAGGGGTGATATGGCATAGGCTGAACTTGATGGACATGCCTTTTTTTCCACTTCATCAACTATGTTAGTATGTTACTATTAATACCCCCCTAAAGTGTTACCAGCTTGTGTTTCACTGGGTTTTTGGATACTTTTTTAAAGGGGAAGTAAGTTGGTCTTAAAGGGATAGTAATGATTAATTTTAAGTTGATGTAATATTGTAGGCATTAAAAAAAGATTAATATCAATGCAAGTCTTATCTCTCAAACTAAAGTTACCTTTTCCTGGCTATTTTACTCAAGTCTGCCATCTAGCTGACAGCTGCAGATTCCAGTTATTTGACCAGACAGAGGCTTTTCAGCATAGCTGAAATCATGCTATTTAGAAATAAATACTTCATTGGGACGGTCTACAAAGTGTGCTTGAAAGCCAGGCACACTTTGTAGATCATTCCAAATTAAGTATTTATCTTTAGATATCATTATACCAGAGCTGCTGAAGAGCCACATCTGGTCAAACGACCAGAATCTGCTTCTGACAGCTTTACAGCTCATCAAGCAAAAAGGGGAGGGAGCAGAGAACTTTATTTTCCTATATCTCTCAAACCATAATGGTTTGAGAGATACAAATAAGTGCAAGTACTCTCTTTTAATTGTATATACCATATTGTTAATACTTTTTTTCTGACATTGCTATCCCTTTAATCTATTTAAAATAATCACTTGCCTGGGTAGGTGTCCTTTACACAGCAGTCGGGTACATCTATTTATTTGTTTATTTATTGCATAGTATTTTCAGTTTCCTGTATTTGCTGTGCACCATTTTAGACATGTATTTCGTTTTCATCTCCACACAATACACAATATACTTTATCAGTCCGAATGATATTAGTTATATAGAGAGAGCCCTGTTCATGGTTCTAATGAAATCTTCTCAAGCCCTTCTATAAGACAAATTAAAATCTTCATTTAAGGGTATAGTTTTTCCTTTAAATGCTAATTATCACTCTCCTATGGGAACAGTTTTAGTAAAAAGCTGGGAATGCAATGTGCAGCCCCAAAACTGCTCCTACCAGCTGTTTGTTGGTCTTAAAAAATTAGCTCCCTGGTTTGTCAGAAAATTAGCACCTTGGCTGCAAAACAAACCAAAAGTGTGTGGCTTTCAGGTTGTGTGCACAGTGTCCTTATAACCAATGTATCTGGTTTTCAAAGCAGAAGCAAAATGTATATGGAACATCATTACACAGGACACTTTAATATTGCAGCCTCTTCATGGGCAACCAATGAGGGAGCCCCAGGGGTCTCTCTTCAGATAAACATCTTGCTTTTTCATTGGTCCACCTGGTTCTCAAAATCCATCATTGGCTTCATCAGCAGAAGAGCAGGCCTTCCAATGAAGCAAAACCCTGGTGATAGTGGCCCATTAAAGAGGCAATACAGATTTATGTTTTATGATTTATGTTTACTAAATGGGAATTTACATTTATTAACCCTTTGAGTGCCAGAGGGGTATGGAACGCATTGCAAAGCAATGCGTTCTGTACCCCTCTGGCACTCAAAGGGTTAATTGCATCATTAGAAACCTCTAATTACAAAAAATGTGAATAACATTTTCTGCTCTCTGGCTCACGAAAGAACAATATTAGGAGTCCATTTTAATTCAACAGATACAGGATGTTAAAAAAAGACAACTATCACACAGAATTTAGAGTCGTCTTATTCAATAGCCTCAGGTGTTCATTATCCCTAGAATCCTGTGGATACACAGATCTTCTGTCAGAACAGAACAAAGCTGACCTGCTTTGCATATATTATTTGAAAAGGTGAAGTACTCAACTTTATATTTTGCCAGGCATCTTAACATGAAAGGACTGGATACATTTTGCTCATGAAATGAGACAGCTTTCTTGACATTACTTTCTGGGATAGCAGATGCAGCCTTAAAGGGATAGTAATGTTTCATAATAAAAGCAGCTCTAATTAATCATTATAGTATTTGGACTTTGGAGAGTGTTATTTCAATTCTGTCAGAGTTATAGATCAAGAGTAATTCAATGACAAAATATCCCCCTCCCGCCCCTTTTACTGATGTAACACTGCTCAGCTAGATTAGAAGGGAGGTGCCCAGGTAGACTGCAGAGAGGGACAATCTTCAATTAAAATAAGGGAAAAAGCTGAAAAGCTTGTCAAGGGGGGCAGGGCTTTCATTGTTCTCACAGGAAGAATATTGTCCCCTGCTCTTATCTGTCTGGTCTATGGACTGCATTCCACATCTGAGAAGAGATGGCTTACACTAAGTAAAAGGGGCGGGAGGGGGAAACCTTGCTTGTGAATATCTCTCAAACCATAAAGGTTTGAGAGATAAAACTTATATTGTTCTTCATGTTTTTTTAATGCCTACAAAATAAAATAAAGATAAAACGAAGTATTACTATCCCATTAATAAGCATTATGCAGTAACCATTTCAGTGCCAGAGGGACGTCGAGTTGGTCAACCCTCTGGCACTTAAACCGTGGTTTACTTTTAAAATGTTGCACACAAAACAGCCCTTTTCATCACAGCGACCTGCTTAACTTGCCTTTATGTTACACGCTGTTTTGTGTGAGACATTTTAAAAGGATACCTTAAACAGTTAACCCCTGGACTATATACACAAAAGAATAGCAATTCTCGGACAAACCAACTATACCATAGGGGTTAACTAAACTTCCAGTTGATTAAAATGGTGCGTTTAAAGGGATAGTAATGTTTCATAATAAAAGCAGCTCTAATTAATCATCATAGTATTTGGACTTTGGAGAGTGTTATTTCAATTCTGTCAGAGTTGTAGTTCAAGAGTAATACAAAATACAATAAAGATAAAATGAAGTATTACTATCCCTTTAACTGATCAAATGCAAGAGAGATCACAATTGTATTACAAACTAATGTTGGAGACCTCCAAATCAATAGGAATTTGGAGAATTCCTATATGGGGCGGGTAATTGTTGCTCCTGAAGTACTTCAGTTCTCTTCCACGAGACTGATGTGGGAGAGGAAACATGGAGTAATTCTACGCTTCTCTAGCAGTCAATGGGTTACCCTTTGAGTGCCAGAGGGGTATGCAATGTATTGTGTACCTCTTTGGCACTCAAAGGGTTAAATCCCTTCATTAAACTCTTTAAAGGGATAGTAATACTTCGTTTTATCTTTATTTTATTTTGTAGGCATTAAAAAAACATGAAGAATGATATAAGTCTTATCTCTCAAGCCTTTATGGTTTAAGAGATATTCACAAGCAAAGTTTCCCCCTCCCGCTACTTTTACCTAGTGTAAGCCATCTCTTCTCAGATGTGGAATCCAGTCCATAGACCTGACAGATAACAGAAGGGGGCAATCTTCTTCCTATGAGAACAATGAAAGTCCTGCCCCCCTTGACAAGTTTTTCAGGTTTTTCCCTTATCTTAATTGAAGATTGTCCCTCTCTGCAGTCTACCTGGGCACCTCCCTTCTGATCTGGCTGAACAGTGTTACATCAGTAAAAGGGGTGGGACGGAGATACTATTTCACGGAATTACTCTTGAACTACAAATCTGACAGAATTCAGATAATACTCTCCAAAGTCCAAATACTATAATGATTAATTAGAGCTTCTTTTATTATGAAACATTACTATCCCTTTAAGTGCCATGGTGGTATCCAACCGTTTGTGTGTCAGAGGGGTATGCAATGCATTACGTACCTCTCTGGCACTCAAAAGGTTAAAATGCCGCCATTAAACCCTTTGAGTGCCAGGGTGGTATCCAACGCATTGCATCCTTCCTGGCACTCAAAGGGTAAAGTCAACTGGACATTTTATTGCCCCCTACATTTGGTTTTACCCCGAGTTATTCAATTTCTATCTTAGCTCATATGCCGCACACCTAGAACTCAAACAGTTAATATACAAATACATTTTCCTAACCAATTACTTCTTTATTACATATAACAGTGAATTAAAAAAAAACTTGTTTTGCAATCAAATTAATTAATCCTTTGAGTGCCAGAAAGGTATCTAATGCATTGCGCTGCAATGCATTATCTACCTCTCTAGTACTCAAAGGGTTAATATTAAACAATAAAAATAATAACACGTCTGCCATTGATTATCCACAACAGTAC
This sequence comes from Rhinophrynus dorsalis, assembly GCA_037306005.1. Classification (NCBI taxonomy): domain Eukaryota; kingdom Metazoa; phylum Chordata; class Amphibia; order Anura; family Rhinophrynidae; genus Rhinophrynus; species Rhinophrynus dorsalis. The sequence goes on along the minus strand of CM074727.1, from coordinate 46,209,767 downwards.
TTACAGAATTCCGTTCTGACTCCTGGTGCCAGGCTACAGTCCCTGTTCTTCTTTGCACTGCAGTTGAAAGCAATGTTCATCCGATAAGATGCTTTTCTTTCACCCTTCTTCCTCTAGGCAGCTGTGTCTTGTATTCCCTAGATCAACTGACTTGTATATGTCATTAGTGGAGTTGCCATTGATCCCCTCACACAGACAAGAAGACTTCTCACATCCTCCTTGTCTCTGGATTTCTGGCTGCAGAATACAGCAGACATGAAACTGTCAACTGATAGCACACTGTACTCTGAGGAGAGTTGGTAAGACTTAGTTTCACATGGCAGCACACTGACCCTGTATTTCATCCGTCACAAAAAAAAACAGCATTCATGACTAAAATGTCAGTAATGAGCAAGAATTTGGGTATTTGTCAGAATAAAACAATTTATTTAAAGGGATTGTAATGTCCCCAAAAAAGTATCTTCTAAATGGTAGCTGCAATAAAAAAACATTTAAAGGGATAGTATTACTTCGTTTTAACTTTATTTTATTTTGTAGGCATTAAAAAATATGAAGAACGATATAAGTCTTATCTCTCAAACCTTTATGGTTTATGAGATATCCACAAGCAAAGTTTCCCCTCCCGCCCCTTTTACCTAGTGTAAGCCATTTCTTCTCAGATGGGGAATCTAGTTGTAAGATCAGACAGATAACAGAAGGGGACACTCTTCTTCCTATAAGAACAATGAAATCCCTGCCCCCCTTGACAAGCTTTTTAGGTTTTTCCCTTATCTTAATTGAAGATTGGCCCTCTCTGCAGTCTACCTGGGCACCTCCCTTCTGATCTGACTGAGCAGTGTTACATTAGTAAAAGGGGAGGGAGGGGGGCACTTTGTCATTGAATTACTCTTGAACTACAGCTCTGACAGAATTGAAATAACACCCTCCAAAGTCCAAATACTATGATGATTAATTAGAGCTGCTTTTATTATGAAACATTACTATCCCTTTAATGCTCTTAATCCTTTCTCTCAAACCTTTATGGTTTGAGAGATATAAGAAAATAAATTTCTCCGCTCCTTCCCCCTTCTCATACATCAGCTGTATAGTTGACGACATGAGATCCTGGTCCCGGGATCAGATGGTGGCTCTTCAGGAGCGCAGACATAGCAATATCTAAAGAAAAATACTTAATCGGATAGGTCTACAACGTGTGCTTGCAAACCAGGCACATGTTGTAGACCGTTCCAGTAAAGTATTTATTTTTATATATCGCTATGTTGGAGCTCCTGAAGAGCCGTGTCTGGTCGGGCGACCGGATTCTGCCTCTGACAGCTTTACAGCTCGTCAGGCAGAAAAGGGAGGGAACAGAGGACTTTATTTTCTTATATCTCTCAAACCATAATGGCGGTTTGTTAGAAAGGATTAAGTACATTAGGTGTTTTTTTTATTGCAGCTACCATGTACAGGATACTTTTTTTGGGACTTTACTATCCCTTTAATACTTGTCATCAGAACAGGGGAGGGCTGGCCTGGGGGGCAGGGGGGCAATTGCCCCCTGGGCCTATCATATATCTGGGTTGATGAGCCACTGTGTTACTCAAGCTCCCACTACACTAGTGATATCATATAGCGTACAATTGAAATGGAGCTACACAGTGATACCACAGAGCTGCAATAAAAATGGAGATACACTACTAGCATAACCTATTTCCCTTGTAAGCTCTACGGTTACTTTACTTAAACTGTAAGCTCTGTGGCATCAGTAATGTAGCTCTCTTTCAATTGTAAGCTCTGTGGTACCACTAGGGTAGTGCCATGTCAATTGTAAGCTCTGTATATCACCAATGTAGCCCCATTTCACTTGAAAGCTATGTAACGTCACAGTATTTCACAACATTAATGCCAGTTTTAAAATTAACAAAACTGATTAGGCTGGGACAGTGGGCTGAAATGATAGTAATAATGGACCACTTAATTGCACTTGCCTCCCAGGCCACAAGTTGCCAGCCTTCCCCTGCATCAGAAGAAGAGGTTTTGAGGCCTTCAATAAATATTGATTTTAGTAATGGAGCAGTAAAGTGTTTTATGAAAAAAAATGTTATAGTGATTGCTTGTGAAGAACAGAAACACAGTAGTCCTGGAATCAATGAGCATAACCTTCCATCAATATAATTCTGTATTTTCCACCAGATTTTCCTTCTAGCAGTAACTTCTGTGATAAAGAGAATATTTCCCAATCAATAAAATAAGGTGTTCGCTATCACCTACTAAAAAACACTTCATCTGGTAAAATGTCAAGTCTGTATTAGGTTAACAAAAAAAGATAGAGTCAGTGATATATGGCGCGATGCAAGAAACGTTTGCATTGGATAAAGGCATTTTTGTGCGCAGATAGATTTTGCGCATGTTCTAATCCAGGAAGCTAAATACCGAACGCTTCTTGTATTGCGCATAAAAAATTCCATTTTATGACAACAGTACACAGACGTATAAATTAATTCCCAATAGCAGTTCTTGCATTAGGTGCATTTGCTATTCCACTCACACAGATTCGGTAATCTTAGCCACGCCCACAAAAAAATAAATATATGCAGCCGTTCACTAATCTTGAATTTTCATGCGCAATTCAACAAAATCATGCTCAAACCTATTCTCTAGTGGTTTTCACATGGGAAATAGAAATTGAGCACGTTTACTGCATCGCGCCAATAGTGTAGTATGACAGTCAACAGCAAAAGTGCTGGTGCACTTACACTGTTTTGAAGCGGTCATGCACAACGAAGTGATGAAGTTGTCACTCTGAGCAGCCCCCATTGAGATTACTACTGAGCACAAAAGCCAGATGTAGGGTCCCCACCAGTTTCAGGTATAAAGTAAAGATTTGCAGATTTGTGTTCTTTAGCTGGGAGGACATGTACAATGTACAAATTTGTGTGTGTGTGTGTGTGTGTTTTATAAACCAAAAATGCATGTGTGTGAGAGTGTGAGTATATGTTTGTAAATAAAAAAATGCCTACATATATATGACACTGAATGTGCATGATTATGTATGAGATTGTATGCTTGTAAATTGTGTGTAAATAAAAAAGCCCCCAGCAGTGGCGTAACAATAGGGGTCACAGTGGTCGCACGTGCGACCGGGCCGTCACTCCAGGGGCCCGGCCACCACCTGTGACCCCCTCGCCTGCAGCAGTCACTTAACTTAACCACTCGGCGTGCCGCTCTAGTAATACAGAGCGCTGGGAGATGACATCATCTCCCAGCCTCTGAATTACTAAAGCGGCACGCGGGAGCTTCAGTTCAAGAGATCTGTGCTGACGGAGGCACAGATCTGTCAAACCACGCCGCTAGACCCCCAGGGACTGGAGGTAGGGGCAATGTGGAGATAAAGGGGAAATGTGGAGATGATGGGTGTGAAATAACCAGAGGTTGAACTTTCATGTCCCTGTGATATATGAGGACTGTGGGATTCCATGGACATTCCAGCAATACATCTGCTATGGACTTTTCCTGTCTCAAGTCCTTCGACCTCAACCTCGCCATCTATTGGATTTAATTTGCATTTCAGCCTTGTGCTATGCACTGCCATCTGTTGGTTGGTGACCTACATTGCAGCATTGCTGTGTCCCATGTGAGTATGCAAATATGGCACTGTTGCATTCTGGGACTGTCAGTTTCTCTCCAATGTTTTAATTATACTCCCCCATCTTACACCCTAAAATTGTTAAACCATGTTATGTTTGTTGTATGTATTGTCTTCTGTGTATTATGATATTTTGTTAAATTGATGACACCACAAGTTGAATGAAGGCTGTTAAAGGTCTGGTATTCAATTTAAAAAAAAAAAAAAAAACTTAGGTATGTTTTTGCTCTGCTCTTGTAGCAGGTGTTTAGGCTCTGTTATTGGGTTAGGTGGGGATTGATGGTACTTGGCTTGTGTAGCTAAAAGTACCTTGTTAAAGGCAGTGTTGCTTTACTTTGGCAGAGGGGTGAGTTCCTGGCAGGCAGAGGTGTCTTGGTTGGTGAGGGACCTGAACTTGTTCCCCAGGTCAAGGCAGAGGGGTTAGTGCCTGCCCAGCAGAGACTTCGCAGCAGAGGGGATGATACCTGCTCTGCGGTGACATGTTCTAGTGGGTAGAAGTGCGAGTCCCTACCCAGGTCACTGCTCCCCATTTGGCTGGCTGCACCTGGAGGTCTTCCAATCCAGTTGACCGTTCCTCCTCTGGGTGGTGCAGCTAGATCCAGTGGCAAACGGCCCAGGTCTGCCCGGTGGTCCTCTGAGGCCGGTCCGGTGTAAATGACCTGGTAGGCGCGGGTGGCCGTCACATTGGTGGCAGCGGTGGGATCTCTGCACTACAGAGTCCAAACTACCACCGGGATTCACCTCTATCGGGAGGTCCAGAGGAGAGCACAGCCAGCACCCTAGATGGAAGCCATTTATGAGCAGCTGACTGTCCCATGTTTTAGAGAGCTCATCACAGCCTGAGGGTCCGAACCACGTCAGAATCGCAGGCCTGAGCTTGTTGCCCAGCTAATCCAAATGGATCAGAAGACTGGCATAGCTGGGGCCCCAGCTCCCCCACAGGGAACTGAAACTGCCTTTCAGCAGAGGATGAGGCAGAGACTGGCTTACTTGCCCACAACCGTCTCTGAGGGTGCCCTGGTGGAGGTCATGCAGCAAGTACAAGAGGAACTAGACCGAGTGCGAGACTCAACCACCAACAACAGAAACCTGTCCGAGGCTGGATTCAGCAGAGGCAATGGCACGGTTATTGACATTAAAGTAACCCACCAGATCTTCCAACGGTTCAGTGAAGATCAGGGGGACATTGATGGTTTTCTCCAGGAGTTCGAGCGGCAGTGTGACTTGTTTGGGGTTGATCGCTCTGAGTGGGTCCGCATATTGGCTGGTAAGCTAACGGTCAGGGCAGCTGAAGCCTACCGGGCCATGTCCCTTGCAGCTAGTAGAGACTATGAGCAGGTCAAGCAGACTCTCCTGGATCAGTATGCTATTACCCCAGACGCCTACCGGCGGAAATTCAGAAGCACACGGCTGGCCTCCAAAGAAACTTACCAGGAGTGGGGCAGTCAGATGGACAGAGCCAACCTTAGCTGGTTCTGAGGGGAGAAGGCCACACTTTTGAGGACTGCCGCCAACTCATTCTGCTGGAACAATTCTATAACTTCAGCCCCCCAGAGGTCCGGGAGTGGGTAAGTGACCGCAAACCCCGTACTCTAGCAGAGGGCACCCAGCTAGCTGACCAGTATATTGAAAGCCGCCTGGCCAGCCCCAAGCCTGTGCCTCCCACTCCCCCCTCCACCACCTTATGGACTCAAGTGCCTATGAGGAGAGTGCCCCCAGCCCCGGTCCGTGCCCAGCAGGCCGAGAGAAAGGTTGATCGACATTGCTGTTTGTGTCAACAGGTGGGTCACTATGCAGCTGAGTGCCCCCTGAATCGCAGACCTTCCCCCAAGCAAGTCCACTGCCTTGACCACCCCATAACAGAGAGCATCCCCATCCCCACTACCCAGGCTGGGTTTGTAAAGGATTCTGTCTATTACCACGAATACCCAGCCTACCCTTTGGCCGAGTATACTGAGGAGGCATATGGGGTGGCTTCTGTACAGCAGCCCCACCGGGATAACAGGTGGCGGCACCGTCAGGATGTACAAATTAATGGACGCACAGCACAAGGTCTCAGAGATTCTGGGGCTACCCTCACCCTTGTCAAGCCCCACTGTGTGCCCCTCAGTGCTATCTTACCCAAAGGAGTATCCGTCGTGTCGCTGGAGGGCAGCAACATGTTTTGCCAATGGCCAAAGTGCATTTGGATTGGGAAACCGACCGTGGGTTTTTTGAGGTCGGGATCATGGAACAGATCCCGGCTGATGTGTTATTAGGTAATGACCTTGGGACACTGTCTAGTCATTATCTACCCAAGGAAGTAGCTCCAGTGCCCGCAGCCTCACCCGCCGACAGTCGGTCGATGGCCTTGCTTCACCAGTTCCAGTGGCCCCTAGGTTTATGGGAGTCAAACCCGATGCATCCAAAGCCGTGAGTAAGGGCCCAGTACCATCCCCGACTGATGACGTCCCTTCCCTGACATGGGCTCAGCCCACTGACTTCAGGCAGTCGATTAGGACAGACCCCTCATTAGCTTCCTTGTGCGCCCGTGCAGATTCCGGTAACCAAGGGAGTGCAGGGGAACAGATAGTGTGGAAGAAGGGACTGTTATATAGGCTCACAGGTACCCAGGATCATAACCGCCCATGGGACTGTAGGAAGCAGCTGCTAGTCCCCAAACCCTACCGTGAGGCACTACTTAGATTAGCTCATGAAATCCTCCTGGCAGGGCATCTCGGGAGGAGGCGCACCCTGCACCGCCTGCTGCAGGCCTTCTTTTGGCCTAGGGCATCATAGGAGGTGGTTGACTTTTGCCGTTCCTGTGACGTCTGCCAGCGGGTTGGAAAGTCTGGTGATCGTTCTTGAATGCCCCTCCAGCCCCTACCAGTCATTAGGGAACCCTTCCAACGTGTAGCGGTGGATATCATTGGCCCACTTGCCAAGCCTAGCCGCTCTGGGAAAAGGTATATCCTAACTGTGGTAGATTATGCTAACCGGTATCCCGAGGCGGTGGCACTATCCTCCATATCCGCAGAGAAGGTTGCTGATGCCCTAGTACGCATCTTTACCCGAGTAGGATTCCCAAGCGAGATCCAGTCAGACAGGGGCCCCCAATTTGTGTAAGAACTGCTACAACAGATTTGGGAGCTGTGTGGCGTCCGGCCCATCCAGACGGCCCCCTATCACCCCCAGACTAATGGTCTCTGCGAACGCTTTAATGGGACACTCAAGGGAATGATAAAAGCGTTTGTACACACCGATTCAGATTGGGAGCATTTCCTGCCGCACTTGCTCTTTGCATATAGGGAAGTGCCACAGGAAACCACAGGCTTCTCGCCCTTTGAGCTACTATACGGGCATAAGGTGCGGGGACCTTTAGAGTTACTCAGGGAATATTGGGAAGGACGGTGTACTTCTGAGGAGACCCCAGTAATTCCCTATGTGCTAGAGCTTCGGGAGAAGTTAGAGACCCTTATGGAGTTGGCAGGGAATAACCTCCGGGCGGCCCAGACTAAGCAGAGAGTCTGGTATAACCGGAAAGTAAGGTATAGGGAATTCCACGTAAGCCAGAGGGTGCGTGCCTTTGTGCCCGTCACCAAGAACAAACTCCAGGCCGAGTGGGCAGGCCCTTGGACAGTTAACCAGCGGCTGAATAATACCACATATGTCGTAGCTAGGGACCCACCTAGTCGAGTACATCGTACATATCATATTAACATGCTCCAAGAGTATGTTGAGCGTCCAGAGCCCGTTGCTGCTATCTGTACCCCCCTTGAGGGAGATTGAGAGGGCAAGACCCTCCCTGACCTCCTTGCCAACACCCGTCGAGCCACTTCACTCGATCAGGTGGAGGTGAACCCCCAGTTGGGACTGAACGCCAGACAGCAGGTTCGACAGATTCTAGAGAGTAGGGCTGCTATGTTCTCCCCTCTACCTGGTACAACCCATCTCACTCAACACACAGTCAACACAACAGGTCATTGTGCCCTCAGACAGCCACCCTACAGGGTACCAGAGGCAGTACGACCACACATGGAGGCTGAAATTGCCGACATGCGTGCCCTGGGTATCATCCAGCCGTCCAATAGTCCCTGGGCTTCTCCTGTAGTCCTTGTGCCCAAAAAAGGATGGAACAACCCGGTTTTGTGTGGATTATAGGATGCTCAATGACATTACAGTCACTGACGCTTATCCGATGCCCTGTGTTGATGACCTCCTAGATAGGCTGTCAGGGGCCCACTTCCTGACAACACTGGACCTTAGCCGTGGTTACTGGCAAATCCCCTTGGCTCAGGACACTCAGGAAAAGTCAGCCTTCATCACCCCATTTGACCTGTACCAGTTTACGGTCATGCCCTTCGGGATGAAGAATGCCCCGGCTACATTCCAGCGGCTGGTGGATCGCCTCCTTGAGGGGGCACAAAGTTATGCTTGTGCCTACCTTGACGATATAGCCATCTACAGCCGTACCTGGGAGGAGCATCTGCAGCACCTGGGTGATGTGTTGGACAGGATTCAGGCAGCTGGGTTGACCTTCCGACCTGACAAATGCCAAGTCGGGATGGCCGAAGTACAATACCTGGGACACCGGGTGGGAAGTGGACAGCTAGGGCTAGGGCCTCCAAAGGTCGCAACTATTGTTAACTGGCCAATACCCCAGACTAAAAAACAAGTGCTTGCATTTTTCGGGACAGCTGGGTATTATAGAAAGTTTGTCCTTTCTTACAGCTCCTTGGCCAAACCTCTGACAGACCTGGTGAAGAAGGCGCTACACCGCTCGGTGACGTGGACCCCGGAGTGCAACAAGGCCTTCAATGCCCTTAAACAGGCCCTGAGCAGCGGTCCCGTACTGGCTGCCCCAGACTTTAGCTGCCGTTTCCTTGTACAGACTGATGCCTCCATGTTCGGCATAGGGGTGGTACTGAGCCAGGTGAACTCCAAGGGGGAGGAACATCCAGTCGCTTACCTGAGTCGCAAACTACAGGAAAGGGAGGTTGGGTATGCAGCCATCGAGAAGGAATGCTTAGCCCTCATGTGGGCAATCAAAAAATCGCAACCCTATCTCTACGGCCGGGACTCTACCGTTATGACAGATCACAACCCTCTGTGCTGGCTCAACAAGGTATCCGGGGACAATGGCCGGTTTCTGCTGTGGAGCCTGTCCTTACAGCCCTATAGTTTTGATGTGCAATACAGGCAGGGGCGGGCCCACGGCAATGCTGATGGCCTCTCCCGGCAAGAGGACTATTAATGACTTATTGCTTTCGGACAGAATTGTTGGGTCTGGACAAGACCACCCCAATCTGCCCTCTTATTTGGGAGGGGGGAGGAGTGTGAAGTAACCAGAGGTTGAACTTTCATGTCCCTGTGATATATGAGGACTGTGGGATTCCATGGACATTCCAGCAATACATCTGCTATGGACTTTTCCTGTCTCAAGTCCTTCGACCTCAACCTCGCCATCTATTGGATTGAAACTTGCATTGCAGCCTTGTGCTATGCCCTGCCATCTATTGGTTGAATCTTGCATTGCAGCATTGCGTTATGCACTATCATCTATTGGTTGAATCTTGCATTGCAGCATTGTACTATGCACTGCCATCTGTTGGTTGGTGACCTACATTGCAGCATTACTGTGTCCCATGTGAGTATGCAAATATGGCACTGTTGCATTCTGGGACTGTCAGTTTCTCTCCAATGTTTTAATTATACTCCCCCATCTTATACCCTAAAATTGTTAAACCATGTTATATTTGTTGTATGTATTGTCTTCTGTGTATTATGATATTTTGTTAAATTGATGACACCACAAGTTGAATGAAGGCTGTTAAAGGTCTGGTATTCCATTTTAATAAACTTAGGAATGTTTTTTTCTCTGCTTCTAAAGCAGATGTTTTAGGCTTTGTTATTGGGGGAGCCAGGCATTGAAGATACTGTACCTGTGTAGCCAAAAGTACCTTGTTAAAAGTGGTGTGTCTTACTTGGGTGGAGGGGTCCCAGGGCAAGGCAGAGACTTTGAAGCAGAGGGGGCAATACCTGCTCTGCGGTGACCTGTTCTAGTGGGTAGAAGTGCGAGTCCCTACCCGGGTCACTGCTCCCCATTGGGCTGGCTGCACCTGGAGGTCTTCCAGTCCGGTTGACCGCTCCTCCTCTGGGTGGTGCAGATAGATCCAGTGGCAAACGGACCAGGTCTGCCTGGTGGTTCTCTGAGGCCGGTCCAGTGTAAATGACCTGGTAGGCGCCCACCTAACGGTACAGGGGCGGTTGCCTGCTGCAGGGGGGTGTCACAATGGGGGCATTGTGTAGATGAAGGGGGGCATTCTGGAAGGGGCATTGTGGAGATGAAGGGGCAATGTGGATATGAGGGGGGCATTGTGGAGATGAAGGGGGCATTGTGGAAGGGGCAATGTGGATGAGGGTCCAATGTGGTTGGGGGGGCCCATGGCAATTCTTGCACCAGGGCCCGGTGGCTTCTAGTTACGCCTCTGGCCCCCGGGTGTATGCGCATGTCTGTAATTGTGCAAGATGACTAATTTGGCTACTTGTGCACATTTTAACTCTAGATAGGACCCCCACACAGAAATATTCCAACACACTTGCTCTGTAGTTTTCCAAGAATGTTCTCAATACCAGTAATCATCCAGAAAACAACAGTCCTGTGACCAGATAAAGCATACTGATTACAGCAGTACCGGGAGAAAGACAGGAATCACTCAGGGACCAAATGAGACAACTGTGGATCATGTGGGTCTTTCTTTCCCTTCCATAAAACATTACTATTGCTTTAAAGGAGCAGTAAACTTTTATGAAAACCTAAATGTTATAGAGCTTTTCCTTATGTATAAAACAAGGGTACTTCCACTTCTGTTAGTTGTTTTATTCAAAAGTTATAAAAGTTAAAATAACCAGGAAGTGAATTTAGTGTGTTAACTTCCTGATTGTTCTAACTGACAGGAAGTGACTCAGCAGCTTCTATCACATTCTGTGAAGAACTGTATGTTATTGACTTTCCTCTCCATTAGAATGTAACAGAATTACTAATTGAAATTTAACCACAAGAGGGCACTGGTAATTAAAAAAACAAGGGTTTAAACTGTAATAACTCTGGAAATATGCATCTGTCAGCAGTGGAAGTGCTCTTATTTAACTCAATAGAAAATGCCCTACAATATGCAGTTTTGTGAAAAAGAAAGTACACCCACTTTGAATTCTATGGTTTTACATATCAGAGCATAATAACCTTAGCAGGTCTAACAATTAGGTAAATACAACTTCTTATGAACAACAACACATGACATATTACACTGTGTCATGATTTATTTAACAAAAATAAAGTCAAAATGGAGAAGCCATATGTGATAAACTAAGTACACCCTTACTGCTGCCATAGGAATTAAGATGCTAAGTAGCAGACAGGTGCTGGTAGTCAAATGCCCTTGATTAATTGATCATCAGCAAGTGTGTCTACCTCTGTAAAAACCAATGTTTTAGCAGTTTGCTGGTCTGGAGCATTCAGGTGTGTGTTAACACAATGCCAAGGAGGAAAGACATCAGCAGTGATCAATTGCCCATCAATCTGGGAAGGTGTAAGGTTTGTAAGCGGCCTGTGAATGAAAACTACACTATAAGCAGAGTGCAGCAGGAAAGAAGCCGCTAAAATTAATTGTATAGGTGAAGAAGCCAAAACCAAGACTCCAGAAGACCCCCAAAAAGAAAACAGAAAAAGAAAACAGAGCAGAAGCGTGAAAAAAACGGAGCGAGGTACAGAAGCAAAAGACAAAAGCGTAGTCAGGACAAGCAAAGGGTCAGGGCCGGCAGCAAAGGAGCACAAACGAGGAGAACAAGCCGAGGTCAGGAGAGGCAGAAAAGGAGCAAGACGAGGACACCAGGATGAGGTAAAAAAAAAACGGAAGGACACGAGCTAAAATAAAAAGCAGAAACGCCAGCAAAACAAGACACTAGACGGAACTCAATACTAGAGCCCCTGAGTTCCGTCTAGCCAGGGTTTTTATGGGATTGGGGCGTGATCTGGGCTGTGACGGTGATTGCTGGACGCAACCCTGGAAACGTTCCAATAGGCCGCCGAGTTCCGACCCAACGCAATAACGGCAACGTCATCGCCAAAACCGGAAGTGCGCGGCAGACACGTCGCGGCTGAACAGAGGAATACCCGCCGGAGATAAGAGCAGCCGACATGACATATACATCCCCCAGGATGGATGCCCTCCGGGCGGACATGCCCGACGGCCAATCTGGGTGTGCTGCATGAAAGGCACGCAAACAGGCGGGAGCATGGATGTTGGCCCTGGGCTCCCAGGAACATTCTGCCAGGCCATATCCCTGCCAGTTTACTGTTCCTTTAAGAATTCCTAAGCTAGAAATAATGGTTTCTGAGAATTAAATGTGTCTGAGATTTTGGACCAGGACTAGTCAAGCTTGATTCTCATGAGCTTCCAATAGTGAATGGTTTTAGATCTCTTTACCTCAGTAAAGGTGAATCAGTCAGTAGCCCAGTTATTTTCATTGATTCACTACTGTATTCAAGAAATATCCTGGAAACATGCTCTAGGACTAGCTCATGAGGATCAGGCTCTGATTAAACCTGATATAGGCAATTTGCTCTTATCTACAATCAGATTCTATATCATTCTGTTGTCTCTTGATACGGAGTAAGAAGATACAATTCACTTAATGTAAGGTCCAGCGAGCTAGCAGGAACAGAGTGGAATGTAACTAACGTATTGCTGTACCCATCTGTCACTCAAAGGTTTTCTTAAATAAAGCACATTTTTACAATTATAGGACCTTGATTTTAAAGCAGAACTTTCAGATCATACTTAGTCACCACGCATTCATTAAACGACATTGGCGACTATCCTGGAAATAGATGTCTTACCTGTAAAAAATAGCAAAGTGTAAAGTAATCCTTCCCGTTTGGAGACCGGAACCCCAGCTACAAAATGTCTGCGCTCTTGCGCTGTCAGTCCCGGTCTCCATTGAGTAGCACTGCAGTGCACTATATGTTTACCAGGAGGGACTGACGGTGCAGGCACGCGGACTGCACTAACCTTCCCGTCAGTCCCGAAACGAGAAGGATTACTTTACATTGTGCTGTTTTTTAAAGGGAACTATTTTGGAGCAAATGAATTATACTGTGCCAGAGAGTTGCAATGCATTCAAGCTGTTAACCCCATTTAACCATTTGAGTGCCAGAAAGGAATCCAACACATTGCGATGAAATGCGTTAGATACCTCTCTTGCACTCAAAGGATGTGTCCTAAAGTGTGGTGTGCTTGCCCTAGAATTGCTTCACATCTCCTTTACCCAGAAGTCTCATAGTTTCCCTTTAACCCACTGGGTGCTAGAGAGACCTGTTGGGTTGTATATTTCCATCGGTAGAGAAAGAATTAATGTGCACAATGACAGACCATATATCTTTTTAAGCTACTTTCTAAGCTCCCATCTAATTACCATTCACAGATATTCAGCAGATAAACACTAGTACAAATCTTCACTTGAGAACGAAATAGGGATTGTAACCTTTGATTTGTCTTGGTCTCTCTCCTGGAAAACAGAACAAGTCTAGAATTAATTGCTTTAATTAAAATGGATACTCATTCATAATTTATGGAGGTGATTAATGCATTATTTATGGATTTAACATTAAAGCATTTACTGCAGTGTGTAAAATTCTAAAGAGAACTAACGAGAACATTGCAAGGAATGAATTCCTGCTAGTCATTGGGAATAAATATATTTCGAATGTGTATGCGTGTGTGTGACTCACACACGCATACATACATACACGCACACACATATACACACAGACAAATACACATAGACATACACACACATTAGAAAAAGAAGCATCATGTTCCCAAAAGACAGGACCTACACACAATATGCAGCATTGTAGGATTGTCTCACTGGTAGTAACTAACACATATACTGTCTGGCACTCCAGCCTTGTTCCACTGTACTCTGTTATAATAGAATCCTGCGTATTCTGTCCTATATGGAATGAAAATTAAATATGGAGTGGGGGGCATCGCAGAGTAGACACTCTAAATGTAGTAATTGTTTGGTAAAAACAGCTCACAAAGAACCTAACACAGTATGAGATAAAATCATATAAATGGTGTATATAGCTCAAGGTGAATATGGAAATCTGTATTCAAAGGTAAAACCATACACGTATAGTTATAAAAGCAATTGTGTGTAGTCAGAAAGAGTCTGTGAGAGTCTGCAAGTCTATACACACAAAAAGGAAGCAGGGCCGGATTTGTAGTTAGGTAGAGTAGGCATCTGCCTACAGACGCACCCCACAGAGGGGCACCTGTCATTGGGATCGTCTTTTGTTGCCACCCCCGCCTGGAACCACAACATCATGGTGAGGTCTGTGCCTTCTTTGGCACAGTCCTGTAGCTGCTGAGCTCCCTCGTCGGCTCTTTAGTAATACAGACGCTGGGAGATGACAGGAGGCACAGACCTCTCCTGCCGCTGGACCACCAGGGAGGAGGTAGGAAACAGACACTGTGGGGGGGCAATGTGAGGGTAATATGGAGATGGTGGGAGTAATGTGGGAGCAATATGGAGATGATGGGGGGCAAGATGGAGCTGATGGGGGCAATATGGAGCTGTTGGGGGGCAATGTAAGGGCAATATGGAGCTGATGGGGGCAAGTTGGAGCTGATGGGGGCAATATGGAGCAGATGGGGGCAATGTGAGGACAATATGGATATGGGGGGTAATGTGGAGATTTAGAGCATTGTTGAGGTGTCCAGTGGAGATGACCAATGGGGCCTCAGATTTCTGTGCCTACAGGCTCCTGAGATGTAAATCCGGCCCTGAAAGGAAGACTGTTGATATAGAGACCCATGCATGTATAATTAAAAATAAATGTAATAAAATGTCTTTTAATGCAGGAATATCACCAGAGAATGCAGTTAAAATGCGGAATAAAAAGGAAAATGTGAAATAAATGAAATAATGTGAAACTAAGTGTATCATCACGTGACAAGTGAGATATGGACCAAATCACGTTCACCACTAAGAATTACAGTGTAGCTAACACTTGATATGATAAATAACTTCCTCTAATGGACAACGTAACACAAAGTGACTATAGTAGTTTTAAAGCCCGTGTACACGGGCCAACACTGGCGGTGCTGCAGTCATGCGCAGTACTGACTGCTGGCACCGCGGCTGATGCGGAGAGGGGTGCTCAGAATTAAAACTGTAGTCCTTTCTGCACACCTTAAGGTGCACATAAAGGACTCCGGTCTGAATTCGGAGTGCCCCGCTCCTTATTAGCCGCGACGCGGGCAGTCTTTAGTGTGCATGACTGCAGCATGCACATGACGGCTTCTGACAAACATCCTTAGAGAATTGTAGGATGTGTGTGATTTTATCTTTGACTATAGATTTCCATATTCATCTTGGGCTATATACACCATATTTTTTATTTTATCTCATACTGTGTTATGTTTTATTAATGCTGTTTTTACCAATAAATTACTACACTTTGAGTGTCTACTCTGCACTGCCCCCTTCCTATTTTTTCCTCTTGTTTCATATGGTAAACCATGTCTTGGAGGTCCTGAGACCAAGTGGACTAGCGGCATTGTAGCATACAAGGGCTGTTGAACACGTTCATTTGGACACTCAGGCATGCAAACATTATTCATAAACTTCCTCTATCTTATTAATCTGTCCCAATATAGTTCTATTTATAAGCATCTCTCCCCACCCCACTTTATTATGGGGACTAATTGTATCACTGATTCTTATACCCTAGCTTTGTTCCACAGTCAGAGGCGTAACTGGAAGCCTCCGGGTCCTGGCGCAAGAAGTGCCACGGGCCCCCTACCACCACCACCACATTGGCCCCCCTCGACCACACTGACCCCCTCTACAATGCCCCTCAATCTTCACAATGCCCCCATCTCCTACCTCTCTGGAGCTCCCGCGAGGTCCTCTTAGTAATGCAGAGCGCTGGGAGATGATGTCATCTCCCAGTGCTCTGCATTACTAGAGTGCCGGAGGCAGATTGCGGGCGCCAGGCGGAGGGGTCGCAGGAGGAGGCCGGGCCCCTGGAGTGATAGGCCCAGTCACAGGTGCGACCCCTATAGTTACGCCACTGTCCACAGTCCCACTGATAGTCACAGAACCAGATACAGACACTGAACAAAACATACATTGTCTGACACCACATCCTTGTTCTGCTGTCCCCTGGAAGCCACAGAACCACACATATATTGTGGGGTTACCTTATTTTTCTTTGGAAATAAACAAATTAATTTGGTCAGAGGTGCACTCGCTTTTGAATACAACTGTAAATCTTGAGAAATAGCCTGTTTTAATGCAAATGCCAGTTATAGAACTGCTGAGCTCATCTTTTCTAGCCACCTCGTTCCCTTTTGCTGAGTGCACTCAAATATAATGGAGGCTTTGAATGCAGTGCACATCATTATAACAAGTGCATAAATGCACTAATAAGATGCTGGACATTAATGCATTTATAGGTAATTTATTATAATGGATATGTTGTGGGGGTTGTTTATCTGTAGCATATCTAGTCATTCTGTTAATAGCACTCAAGACAACATTATATACTCTTCATTATAGGAGAAGTTGGGTTTTTTATTTCATTATGATTTTATCATGGTTGAGATAATGGGCCGCATGTATAAAAGCTAACTGGTGCGGCAGTAGTTCTTTTTTTATGAAAAAAACATGTATTGTAGGGCATTTCCTGTTGAGTAAAATAAGTGCATTCCAACTGCTGATAGATGCATATTTCCAGAGTTATTGCTGCTTAAACTTGTGTTTTTTACATTAGCAGTGCCCTCTAGTGGTCACATTCCAATTAAATATCCTGTTATATTCTAATGGAGAAGTCAGTGACCTACAGTTCTCCATAGAACTGCCGAGTCACTTCCTGTCAGTTAGAACTATCAGGAAGTAAACACAGTAAATTCACTTCCTGATTATTTGAACTGTTATAACATTTGAATAAAATATGTGACAGATATTTTACTCAGCAGGAAAAGTTCTATAAAATATAGGTTTTTCTTAAAAAAAGTGTACTGTTCCTTTAAATTGAACTTTAGACACTTGAATGCTGAGGAGGTCAACAATGCATTTCTTCACAATGTGTTTGGAGATTAGGGATGAGTGAAACTTTTTACCTCAAAAGAGACATATGCACTGTCAAGCACTGATCCTTAACTAATCAGTCTTACACTTACCTGTCATCCACTGTCTGTCTCCTTCTGTCTTCTCTACTGTCTTGTAGCTTCTGTCTTCTTGCTGTAAAAACTACCCAGAAAAGTATAAGTCCAATGCAATATCCGACACACTAATACATAGTGTAACCCCTTCAATGACATAGGGTTACACAACACATTGCAAAGCAATCAGTAGGATTAAAGTATGTATTAGTGTGCTGGATATTCATGCATTGTACTTATACTTTTCGGGGGGGGGGGGGTTTACAACAAGAGGAAAGAAGACAGAAGAGAAGAAAGAAGGACAGAAGAGGACCGGTATACTGAGGACTCTGCTGGACATCAGGATTAATGGTAAGTGTTACTTGTAATGTGATGGGTTTTTTTTTACTTAGTTGGGTTAACTTTATGAGTGCCGGCAGGGTGCTTATACCCCACTGGCACTCATGGGGTTAATTCTACTAACATTTGACATTGTTTTGGAGTGCTTTGATGTATTGATGTGGGGCTTAGGGCCCCATATCAATACACCCACTGGGTCTTAGGTTTTTTTAACTTTATTTTCCTTTCTGTTTTGGCGTCAGCTGTTTGAAGATGCGGTAAGGCACTAAAGTCAGAAAAAAAGTAGGTCTTAACTTTCCAGCAATAAATTGAGTCCCTTATCGGATCTTCATAGCTAACGCAGACAATTGAATTGCAGTTTACAGTGTTTTTATTAGTTCCTATAGATGAAAATACCTCTTAACTTTAACACCCCAAAAATGCCGTCGGCAGGAAAAACAGCCATCTCCAACATTTGAATCGAGCCCTGTCAGTCTACACACCTCCCTTTCACTCATTTACATTCATTCCCTCTGTCCGCCTCCTTCCCTCTCTGTCCATCCGCCTCCTTCCCTCTCTGTCTATCAGCCTCCTTCCCTCTCTGTCCATCCGTCTCCTTCCCTTTTTGTCCCTTTGTCACCCTCCTCCTCTGTCAGCTTTCCTTCATGCAAATTTGTGTCTGTCTTCTTCCCTTTTCCAATCTCTAGGGGAGACAGACAAGGGTTGGAGATACACACATAAGAGTGGGTCAGCAGTGGCGTTATGCACTAAGGTGTTTTCAAATGGTGTTGAGGTGTAAGGAACTTCTCCAGGGTGCTAAACTCTCCAATTCCTGGATTATCCCATGGAGCCAATGCACTAAGAACTTATAGGTTGGTTAAATCTCTGTTCACTGGCTAGATGGAAGAAGCAAGGATCATTCATCACACTGGAAGGGTCATCTCCACTTTATCACCTCCTCATAACACTTTGGTGTATCTCCCCCCTGTTTGTATCTGAAATAAATGGACAACAACAATGCTGAAATTGAAAAATGTAATAACAAAGATAAATAATAATAATAATAAACTTTGAAAAATACCCCTCTGGAGGGAATGGGGTCAGTGGGGCGGCCTCCTTCCTCCTCTTGTGCAAGCTCCCTGTCTGGGTAGGTGGCGCCTACCACCACGTGCAGCAGGCAGGGCATCAGATGATGCCAGGCTGCTGTCTGATAAGATGCTGCTGGGGACGGGGGCTGTCCCTGGACGCACGACATGTGATGTCAGGAGGCCCAGCATTAGCCTGTTCTGCTCCACCATTTGTTGGAGCAGAGCCTCTAGACGGCGCATGTCGATTCTCAGCTGACTCCGTAAGCCCCTGATGTCAGCTGAGATCCCATATTGGACGTCCAGGGCCTCTGCATACTCCTGGCTGGAAGAGGGCTGCTGCTTTTGTTCTTCACCAGATGCAGCTGTGGGGAAAGAAGAAATGCAAAGCAGTGAACACCTCTCTGGCACACAGATGTTTGATGCATTTAGCAGGGTGATTCTCAGCAATGGTCCTGTTGTCTAGGATGCACAATCATGTCCTCTAACCACACCAACAGTGCATGTTGTCAAGATGTGCTCACTTAAACACAAGCTTTATTGACATTCACTTGTGCTCAACTGACAACATGCACTTTTGTGGTGGTTAGAGGACATGATTGTGTGTCCTAGACAACAGGACCATTGCTGAGAATCACCACACAAAATGTGTTAAAGTGGATGTGTCTCCTAATTATAAAATAGACTAAATAGGCTACATATCGAATACTTCTAAAACGTTGTTCATTTTATATTTTTAAGTTTTATTTTTTGCAAATTTAACTTTGAAAATCTGTCCCTTACCTACTTCTGCATAGACTGCGGTTACCTGCTCTGTAACCGCAGTCCGTCACTCTGCCTCTGCTCTCCTCCTTTCTCCGATGATGAAGGCTTCTATCTGCAAGCTGGAGTGGTCTCATTGGCAGAGATCGATAGCTAGCCAATGAGAGCACTCCAGCTTCCAGACTGAAGCCTCCGTCATCGAAGGAAGGAGGAGAGAAGAAGCAGAGCAGTCTATGCGGAAGTAGGTAGGGGACAGACTTTCTAGGTTAAATTTATAACAAATTAAACTTTAAAAAAAAATTAATAACGTTTTGCAAGTATTCGATATGTAGCCTAACTATTTAGGCTTTGTTATAGATAGGTGACACATCCACTTTATTTGAGGGGACGCAGCAAACATGTGGCATTGTTGTGGCCAGAGAACAGGATTGACCACCCCTGCTATGAACAAACTGACAGGTCAGGTTTGACCTTTAGCCTTGATTGGACACAGGTGGTTCATCACTATCATTGTGATTGATCCACCAACACTCAATTAGTGCTAGCCTGCAAACGGGAACTGTAGGTGTGTGCTGTGGCCTGGAGCCAAGCATACGTGTGTGACAAAGGTCATGGCATTAACAAAAAACACATAATGATATTTGTTCATGCCATGATACTGTCACAGGTATGTGTGACAAGAACACAGATCACTACAGGGGTCTTTGTAAGGGAAGGGGAGACAGGTGGAACACACATGGGACAGCAGATTTAGGATTTTACTTACCATGCTCTTCCTCTTCCATAGCCTTAGGAGCAGAGACAGACACCCCCAGAGGTGGTCCCTCATCCTCTTCACCAGACGCAGTCCGCGATGACCCTAAGGAGATACAGGACATTTTCACAAGGGTGAGATAATTGTATGGAGTCTTAACCCATTTCAGTGCCAGAGGAGTATACAACAATTTTGAGAATACATTAGGTACCCCTCTGCTATTGAAATGGTTACAACAACCAGAAACACAAAACTCAGAACCCTTTCCACAAACATAAACCAACAACACGCAACAAAAGACATATTAGACATTGAACTGATGTACATGTTTTTGCTGGAGGACATATTACAATTTACCATCCTCGAGCCAGTACATGAAAAACAGAAAAAAGGGGAGAGACAGCGCCCCAGAGATCTAAGAGTAGTCCATGGTATAATGAGAAATAATGTGCAAAACAAAAATAACTTGGGTAACAAAATGTCAATATTTTATTGGTTAAAAAGTATATTACTAAAAATCAAGATAAATTTCGTATATATAAAGAAATTCACGAAATTTAACTTTTTTCCAGGTCATAGAGTCATTTTTAACTTTTTTGCATTGCTAGTAAGGCACCTGGCCAACCAGCAATGGGAATCCTAAGAGTTCGAAACTTTGGCCAATAGTATTCGAAAGCGGGAGCTGGAATGGGCGATGCCATCTCAATATATCCAATACGATTCGAGGAAGATACGACATGATGTCGCAAACTAAGCAGGGGCAAGAAGTGACAAGATAGTTTTTCGACAAGCTGTGCTTGGTAGGTGGGGTCGGACGGCTTGGTTATGTTCAACAAACTATGCAGGTTAGACTGTGACAGACATATGTTCGTGATGTTCAACAAACTATGAGTGGCAATCTGAGATCATTCTGGGGAGGCAACTGAGTGCTCCAGGCCCAGCACATTCAGTTTCTTTTGAGCTTTACTACTGCGTGACAACTCTAATGTATACTGTACATAACATTACTGTACTTTCAGCGATAGCTAGGAAGGCACAAGCAGAGCATGTAGCTAACTGGAAAATAAAACAAAAAGAGAAGGGCACAGACCCTCTAAGAGCAAATCTGTATATATATCAGGGTAATTGTACCCCCTTAAATGTATATGCTCACCAGAACCTTGATTGATAGCAACATATCTGGGATCAGATACTCGAAATTTCCTCCGTTGGATTTAGCACTCTTAGCAGTTTGAAGATGTTTAAAAGTAAGTTTTATTAATATAAAATTCCAATTATTAATAATATAATTAAAAGTAAACACCCCGACGCGTTTCGTATCATTAAGATACTTTCTCAAGGGTAAAAATAATAATATACAATTTGTGGAAAATACTACATAGAGTTTTGAATAGCGCCATAACATTAGGTTGGTTGTTTCAGTAGCTAACTGGAAAATAAATGGCCAAAGATGAGGAAATTTATTTTGAATTAGTGGTGCATGGGGCATGGTTGTCGACCTCTTGGTTGAACTCTTGCCAGCCCTTGGTGAATGTGAACAAATTACTTAACTCTTTGAGTGTCAGAGAGTTATGCAACGCATTGACACTCAAAGGGTGTAAGCGGCTAAGGGTTTGGACAATACAGGATGAAGATTGCTTAGGAGAAAGAAACACTAAAAAGTGGGGTTTGTGTTTGAAAGATTACTGCCTAAAGTGGTGAAGGGAGATACAGTGATCATATATACGTGTTGCTGGTGGTGTGACTGGTGGGATATTCCAGTCACTTTGTAGTTAACTTCATAACCTACTGACGACTCTTTAGGTAAGCGAATTGATGATTTAGCACAAGAGTAATGTGTTTTCAGTACACAAACTAATTTAGACACACATACTGAAGTTTAAACAAACATTGATGTGTTTATTCTTGACGTAGTATGAAACACTAATGTATATACACATAGATTTATCTAATATGAGGGGAAATCAGGGTAGGAAAATGAGAGAGAGAAATATGGGTAAAAAAAGAGGGACAGTAGGGTAGGAGGCTGGTACCAGAAAATGAAACCTTAACCTTTACCCATGTACTAACATAGAATGTTACATGTATAGTTTTTTGATGGTCAGATTAGTCTAATATGTGTGTGGAAATGTCTCCTCTGTAATTGTATTAGAGAGCTAAAATGTCATGCTTCTGAGAGGTACCTAATCATAGAACAGACCATTGTGCTGGTGTTTATCCTCAGAAGCCTCTCTCATGCCGTATGCTTACTTTGAATACTCTTAGGGGGTCTCTTTAAGAGTGATAGGTAATCCAGACGTGGACCCCTTGCTCTCAGTGCCTAGGGAATCAAGCTGCACCTTCCTGATGAGGCCCAACCAGGCTGAACCTACTTCTGAGATTAGCTGGTGATCACATGCAGAGGTGACTTGCCTGTCGTTTTGAACTGGACTGCCCTTTTGGGTGGGATTACCGTAAAATCTCAGGTATAATACGCAGGTGCATATTATAACAAAGATTTTGGGGGAAAACAAGAGTGCCTATGTATAATATGCACCCTGGTTTTCCCCCCTTACTAAAAAATTATAAAGGCTGGCTGATCCCTTCCCTCCCTCCCCCGGGTCAAACCCGCTCTCAGAACAAGTCTTACTAGCTTGAAGTTAAACTTGAAGTCTGCATCTTCTTCTGTGGATAAGGCAAAATAAAGCGTTATGCACAGCTTCCCTGCGGGCGGCAAAGGGAAGCGTGCCGCCCGCAGGGAAGCTGTGCATAAAGCTTATTTTGCCTTATCCACAGAAGAAGATGCGGACTTCAAGATAAACTTCAAGCTAGTAAGGCTTGTTTTGAGAGCGGGTTTGACCCGGGGGAGGGAGGGAAGTGATAGGCCAACCCTATATTTTTTTTTTTTTTTTTTTTTTTTTTTTTTTTTTAAACTCTCGTGTATAATACGCATCCCCCACTTCACATAAGGTGAAGTGGGGTAAAATTGTGCGTATTATACTCGAGATTTTACGGTAGTCTAATATGTATGTGGAAATTTCTGTTCTGTAATGGTACTAGAGAGCTAAAACGTGATGCTTCTGAGTGGTGACTAGCCGTTGAACAGGCCATTGTGCTGCTGTTTGTCCTCAGAAGCCTCTCACATCTTGTATGCTTAGTCTCCCTAATGGTAAGGGATCCCAAGTATGGGCCCTTGCTTTCCATGTGCATATAGGGAATCAGCTGCACCACACCAATGAGGCCCACATAGGCTGAAACGTATGTCTGTAGTTTTGCTGATGCTCTCATACAGAGAGGATTTGCCTGAAATTTCACAGCTGGACTGTCTCAGGATGGGACCAGTCTGATGTGAATATGGAAATGTTCTCTCTGCAAAGGCACATGGGAGTTAAAAATGTGGCTTGTAGCACCACTGAGGGGCCACTATGCCTAAGGACAAGACACTTTATCTTGTTTATTCTCGATGGGTGCTTGTCACAATATTTGTTTCTTAGTCTCCCTAAGTGGAAGGGGATCCAGGCATGGGTCCTTGCTGTTCATGTGTCTAGAGAGAATCAGCTGCACCACACAGATGAGGCCCACGTGGGTCAAACGTATGTCTGTGGTTTTGCTGCTTTTCTTGAGTAAAGAGGATTTGCTTGATGTTTTGTAGCTGGACTGTCTGAGGGAGGGACCAGACTGATGTGAATATGGAAATTTTCTCTCTGCAATGACACATGGGAGTGAAAAACGTGACTTGTAGCACCATTGAGGAAACACAATGCCTATGGACAAGACACTTTACCTTCTTTGTTCTCGATAGGTTCTTGTCACGATATTTGTTTCTTATTCTATGGAGCCAATATACTAAGATTTCTCAAGCTGGAGAAATCTTAGTGCATTGGCTCCACAGAATAACATAGGAGAAGTGATATCCCTGCAGAAGTGATAAGTAATAACCCCCCTGGACACATCTCTCACTTAGGACGTTTGGCTTCATGGGTGAAGACGCACTAAGGAGTGATAAAGAAGTGATAAAGTGGAGATGGCTTCTCCAGTGATATCACTTCTCCAATTCTTATGTTATTCTATAGAGCCTATACACTAACATTTCTCCAACTTTGGAGATGTTAGTGCATAGGAATTATGTCTGCCTCCATGGACATTATTTTCAATACTAAATAAAGAGGAAGTAAAATAACTAAAATAACACCCCACACACACAAACACACACTTACTTTACTATAACCAAAAATCCTAATGGCCCCTTTGAATGTTTCCCTTATGCCTTTGTTCAAGACATAACATTCTTCGGTCAGTCCTAGGTGTCATGGAGTCACTAGCAATGTTTTCCAAGTGATGCAGGCAGTGACCATGAGTCTATTTAACCCTTTTAGGACCATAGAGTTGTGCAACACCCAGATTAATGTTAGTCAGGCTTTATTATTAGGTATTAGTTTTCCTTTAAGATAAGTGAGATTTTGCTCATTATTTCAGTGTGTTCATGTTCCTTTAACTGTCTCCTCCAGCTGTCTTCCTGTGACTAGAAATGTCTCACCTTATTCTTTTATATCTCTGCACCTACACACTTACAAATTCACCCATCTATCTGACACATTTACTCATCATAACAGTAAACATCACTGCTCAACAATTTCTATCTCACATCAATACGCTGCCTATGAAAATATTAAGACTGACAGGCAGGGGACTGTGGGAAGTCTTCAGCTCTCAAACACGGAGCATGAAAGTTGCATGTCTGGAAATAGGACATGAATAGGGATACCCAGGAGTGATAAATGAAATGAATGAAATGTATCGTAAATAAATATGAATGTGTGGGTTGCTCCAGTGAATTTCAAGAATGATGGGTATTGCTGTCCTTAAAGGCATAGTAATACTTTGTTTTATCTTTATTTTATTTTGTAGGAATTAAAAAAACATGAACGATATAAGTTTTATCTCTCAAACCTTTATGGTTTGAGAGATATTCACAAGCAAAGTTTCCCCTCCCGCCCCTTTTACCTAGTGTAAGCCATCTCTTCTCAGATGTGGAATGCAGTCCACAGACCAGACAGATAACAGCAGGGGACAATCTTCTTCCTATGAGAACAATGAAAGCCCTGCCCCCATTGACAAGCTTTTCAGGTTTTTCCCTTATCTTAACTGAAGATTGTCCCTCTCTGCAGTCTACCTGGGCACCTCCCTTTTGCTCTGACTGAACAGTGTTACATCAGTAAAAGGGGAGGGAGGGGGATACTTTATCATTGAATTACACTTGTACTACAACTCTGACAGAATTGAAATAACACTCTCCAAAGTCCAAATACTATGATGATTAATTAGAGCTGCTTTTATTATGAAACATTACTATCCCTTTAACAGTTGGAGGGCCAGGGCCAGATTTACATCACAGGGACTCCTAGGTAAGGCACTCTAGGTGTCCTTAGGGTTTCCCATAGCCACGCCCCAACTCATCACATGGACTTTCCCCCAGCCCCATTCACTATTTCCTGTCACAGAAAATACCCTTGGCTTTTAACAAGCAAGGAGAAAAGAAAAAAAATCTTTAACCTCTTGTTTACAAGGAAGAAATCCAACATATTGTTTTGCATAAATAATCAAACAATAGCCAGTAAAAGGGTAAATAAATTGGTGCTGGGTCATTGAGATCGTGTGTGTGATCAGCACAGCTGAGGCACCCCTGCATATCTGGAGCTCTAGGCAGCTGCTTTATCTGTCTATCAGGAAATCTGACCCTGTTTTGGCCTCAATTTTTCCATCCCAATTTTAGAGATTAGAGAGGAAGAATAAAACACTTCCTAAGTGTCCCTCTATAGAAGGGACCAAGGGAGGGCTGGCCTGGGGGGCAGGGGGGCAATTGCCCCCTGGGCCTATCATATATCTGGGTTGATGGGCCACTGTTTTACTCAAGCTCCCGCTACACTAGTGATATCATATAGCGTACAACTGAAATGGAGCTACACAGTGATACCACAGAGCTGCAATAAAAATGGAGATACACTAGCAGCATAACCTATTTCCCTTGTAAGCTCTACGGTTACTTTAAGGTTACGTTACTTAAACTGTAAGCTCTGTGGCATCAGTAATGTAGCTCCCTTTCAATTGTAAGCTCTGTGGTACCACTAGGGTAGTGCCATGTCAATTGTAAGCTCTGTATATCACCAATGTAGCCCCATTTCACTTGAAAGCTATGTGACGTCACAGTATTTCACAACATTAATGCCAGTTTTAAAATTAACAAAACTGATTAGGCTGGGACAGTGGGCTGGAATGATAGTAATAATGGACCACTTAATTGCACAAGTTGCCAGCCCTCCCCTGGAAGGGACATTCCCTCTTTGAGACCCAAATCCCTCTGTCCCTTTTTCCACCCTGGTATCCCTCTTTTTAGATCAGACTATGTGGTGAGTGCATACCTGGGAACTTCTAGGTCTGGGCTCCGTGTGGTGTGGATAAGGTTAGAGAAATCACGCGATTCACGGCATAAAGGGGCAGGGATTAATCACGAGTGGGGGGGTGGGAATTTAAAAAAAGAAAAAAAAGCTGGACTAGCCTGGGGATGGAGGAGAAGAGGCTGGGGATTGGGAGGAACTCAGTTGGAGGAGTGGATGTGGGCAGAGTTTCATCAGAAACTCTCTACATCCAGAGAATCAGACTCTGCTCCGGAGACCCAGTAATTCAGAGTCAAAACTGGAGTTTCCGGAGAAAAACTGGAGAGTTCTCAGCTATGGGTGTGTGTGTATAAGTGAATCACATTGCTCCACAGCAATAAAACTCTCAAACCTACTCAATACAGGAGAAAAATGTAAAAATTCCCAATTATTTAAATTGGGCTCTTAACACATTGAATGATTTGTGGGTCTCCAACACATTGTTTAATTTCGCATTGGAAACCACTCAAGCATTGTAGGTTAAAAAGAAAAAAAAATTTTAAAGACGCAGTAAACTTTTTATTATGAACACCTATGTGCTTCATTGCTTTTCCTGCTGAGTGAAGCAAGAATACTCGCACAACTGTCAATTCTTTTATTATGAAGTGATAACAGTTCAAATTGTCAGGAAGTGAGTGACAGCATGAGTACTTCCTGAAAGTTCAAACTGACAGAACGTGATTAAGACTCACTTTCACATTCTATGGAGAACTGTTTGGCATTCACTGAGCTCACCCATTGAAGGCAACAACATAATTAATTAAAATCTAACCACTAGAGGGCATTGTTAATGTAAAAAATGCAAAAGTATAAACTGTAATAATTCTGGAACGATGCATAATCCAGCAGTGAAACTGTCCTTGTTTTACACAGCAGGACAACTTCTACATTATACGTTTATTTTCATAAAAAGTTTACCGCTTAAATCAATGGGAAGATTTACGTTCCTCTTGTGGTGCAGTTGATTTTCTCCAGAATTTCTCCTCTTTGTTTTGCGTATAAAACTCAAATAATATTTAACCGTTTAACTCTTTATTCACAAGTGCACTGCATTGTACTAGATTTTCAAGGAACATATATATAAAAATTAAATTGGATAACTTTAAATATCATGAACTTTTAGCTTGCCTAAGTAAAAATATATAATTTATATGCAACAACCTTAATATATAATCTTTTATATAATGCCTGTATTGCTAGGATACTGGAACCTGTGAAAAAGGCAGGGATATCTTTAATGCCCTCACAAAGACATAAACTATGTGCTTATTTTAGCTGACCTGACTGTTAAGCTCACTATTAACTATAAATGCTGCTATTTCGATAGTTACAATAGAATGTCAACCAGCAAGGCTCTATTTTTTTCAAGGTACCATTTGTGAACAATAATATAAAAATCTCAAAGTTAATATGAAATTCTTAAGATCTGTCATTTCATTACATTAACTGAGACCAAGGCACTATGACCTCTGTGAATCTAAATTAAGAAATTGGAAGTGGTCACGACTCACAGACCACTGAATCTTAACAAGAGTGTAATTAGCCTTAGAATATTATCTTTGTATAAAACGGTCAAAGCAAAGAATATTGCACACAATTATTTCCCATGCTGTTTAACGCAATACTGAGGCTGGTGTACTAAGCTGAACTGGTGCAATTCTGTAGCAAGCCAAGTGCAGTTTGAGGGGACAAATAAAATGCACTGTTGATTTAAAATGTTCTCTTAAACCCCTGAGTACTAGAACGTTTGGACAAGTCTCTAGGACTTAACCCTTTGAGTGCCAGAGGGGTAAGCAACGCATTGCTTTGCAATGTGTTGCGTACCCCTCTGGCACTCAAAGGGTTAATGCTTTGAGAACTAGCACCAAGGGCATAACTACAGGGGGGGTTCAGAGGTTGCAGTAGTGACATGGCCCAGCATCCAAGATCAGTACCAGTGCCCAATAGGTTCTAGATATGCCATGGAATATATTAGGTATTATAGTGTTAGGCATGCCTACACCACTGACCCCAGGTGTAGTCAATTGCTGGACCTCTGACTGCTGGAGTTTAGATATTACAATTCCCATCATCTCCATCCAGCCGCCCACTAACTCATGTGACTGTTCTAGCCTTGGGACTGTGTTTGCTCTGCATTCCATGTGCCCCTTGAATGATAGAGAGGTCACCAATGCATTATTAACCCTTTGAGCGTCAGAGGGGAAGAATTGTGTTGTGTACCCCTCTGGCACTCAAAGGGTTAAGCATTATGTTGGCAACCTCTCTATCATTGGTACACTATTGAAATGTTGCCATCTGTTGTGCGTCCAACAAAAGGACATGTCAAAAATGTTGCCTGAACCAAAAGGGCAATAACAGAATGTTGCCCCTTTTGTTGGTCGCCCTATAGATGGTGACATTTCAAGTAGGATACCTCTTTCATTCTAGATGTTAAAATTTCAATTGAAATCAATTGGAATTTGTATCTGTTGTATATGGTGAAGATGCACCACCCCACTTTTATACTTACGGCTGTAGCAATTTTATAAGAATCTTCTAAGCAAACACTGAACAAGTACACCAATGTCAGGGAACTCATTTCAATTACAGGAAGATGTGCTTGAGATGGGAGCAATGAAGCAAACTTCTTTTGGATGGTACTGAAGCAGAAATTCATGTACGCTGGCAGGATGTGTGACGGAGCAGACAATTTCATGCTTTTCAAAAAGCTTTTATTTATAGGAACAAGCAGCCAAAGGTACTTGATATTTATTATAGATGTCACTGTTCAGAGACAGAAGTGAAAAGGTTCTTTTATCACTTATAATTAAACGTAAGTAGATTTTACTGATTGCTCCAACAAGAGCAATGGGGACACTTACCATATAAGATTCTGTGTTGAGGGCATAATAACGCAGATATACTGAGAAAGTAGAGCAATTCTGGGGCAAAGGAACCGTACCACAAGGAGCAAATAAAAATCCCTTTTGCTTTCATTTTTTAAAAGGAATAGTAAACCTTTATTATGAAAATACGTATATTTCAGGGCATTTCCTGTTGAGTAAAACAATGGTATCACCACTGCTCTGAGATGTTTTGCTCCATAATTATACGAATTTAAACTGTTGTTTTTATACATTAAAGGAGCAATACAATGCTATTATGACAACGTATATGTTATAGGGCTTTCCATGCCAAATAAAACAAGTGTACTCCAGCTCTTTTTGTTGTTTTACTCAATAGTTATAACTGTTCAAACTGTCTGGAAGTGAGTGACAGTGTCATTACTTCCTGTAAGGTCAAACTGACAGGAAGTGGCTCAGCGTTTCTATCATATTCTACAGAGAACTCCCCTGTACTGCAGAATGCAGCAGAATAACTATATGAAATCTGACCACTAGAAGGCAAGGTTAATGTAAAACACCAACAGATTATACTGCAATAACTCTGGAAAGATGCATCTCACAGTAGAGGGAGTGCCATTGTCTTATGCAGGAAGAAAAACACTATAATATATGATTTACTTTAATAAAAAGTTTACTGCTACTTTAACAGTACCCACTGGTGTCTGCACAGGTCCCCTGCATTTCACCTGGTGTTATGACAGTTATTCTGTTACATTATATGGGAGAGGTGAGCCTCTGGCTACAGTTCTCCATAGAATCTGATGGTAACAGCTTCATCACTTCCTGAGAGCTTGAGATAACTTCCTAACAGTTTGAAAGGTTATAGCTTTTAAATACAACAACTGTCTAGATTGGGGGTGCCTTTGATTTACTTAACACGATAACCTCTGTACCATATACATTTGGAATTTTATTTATTCCCATGGTATAGATGGTTGCATGATATGTGTACCACTTTACTGGTACAGATAAATTGAAAACTTCAAATATATTATGGGATTTAACCCTTTAAGGATCAGAGAGGTGTGCATGGCATTCCAAAGCAATTTGTTGAGCACCTTCTGGTCCTTAAGGGCTTAATAAATTCAGGAGGGATATATTTGTCAGAATACTATATATATGTATACAAGTTCAATGCAAATACAAATAACTAGAATCCAAAAGGCTACAAGACAGTGGAAATGTTGACTTATGGAGAAAGGCCTTTTGGGTATGTTGTTCACTTTATTCATGTTGGGAGAGGTGTCACTAAGGAAGCTATGGAAACTATTAAAGTAACCTACAGTATATGTACCTAGACAGTAGTGTCCACCAAAAGCAATCATTTGGACACGTTTAACTTGCAATAAATTACGTTTCCAACTATGAGTTGGTAAAGGGAAACATTATTTTGGGGGCCTACCTGTAAATTCTCTGGATCTGCCCTGGAGACTGATTTTTTTTTATATTAATGACTGGGTTTCTGGGGACAGAGGCTGATTCTCTGGTGGTGGTGTGATCCTTCTGAAATTCTGGCCACTTCTCCTCTTTCCACCCTGTTCCTCCCACTTCCTGCATACTTTGCCTCCTCGATACCCTGTTCTGCCCACTTCCCACCCACTTTATGACACAAAACTACAAAGCCCTATGCATCTGATTAAGTTACACCCTCTTTAGGGAACATATAAAGCCATTTGCACCCCCCACTTCCACCTGACGGCAGCACATAAGCTTTCTCTGGAAGTTCCCAGGTATACAGACAGGGAACCAAGAGGGGCATTAGCTTCCTGGCTTCACCGGCCTTATTCAGCCTCTGGAAAATAACAAATGTCCTCAATCTGGGGTTGTTTTGGATAGTCTTTCAGTCAGAATGTGATTGTAGAATTGAGCATATGAAAATATCTGTCAAAGCTAAAAATAGTCATTCTGCAAATATTTTGTCTGTAATGGAATCCAGCCCTAAGTTTGAATCAGGTCAAGGTCAGGGACATAACCATAGGCTCTAGGTCAAGAGACAAGCTTTAAAGGTCAGAAAAGGAAAACCGATCTGGGGCAGAATCAAGACAGGTGACAATGACAAGCAAGTGGTTGCTAGCAACAGGGTGGTCAGCAACAACCAAACAGGTGCCTTATGAGCAGGCTTATGATATACAGGAAACAATAACAGATTGGATTATTTCTGGTTGTCTTCTTAGGAAGCTTTCTATGCAAAAAGTTTGGGGTTCTCAAGTTTTGCAACAAAAATCATATCCACCTCCATTGTCATAATATACAATACAAATTAAACATTACAATGACACTGTGGCTGCTGCCCTCTTGAGGCATGGGAACATGTTCAGCATCTTATCGCTATTCTGCTGTAGATCTAACAGCTCCCCTTTGGAAAAATGCTGCCTTGGGACACCTCGTGCGCCTAGAATTTGGGCCTATATGGATCAATATGGTGTCACTACTATTGGTCATATATACAGTGGTATTCTTCTTAAATTGTTTCAACAGCTTAGAGATGAATTTGATGTTCTGAATTCATTATTATATACCTACTGGTGCCTTCACCATTCACTCCAGTCGCAAGGACTGGGGGATGCCCTGGTGGTTGAGGAGTTTAAACTGATGATGGAACTTAGGAACCATTGGCCTGGAGCACATTGTATCCTTTCTTTATGGGTGGATGCAGCCCACACCTCCATGCCAAAAAGAAGATGGATCTGGGTTTTCTGGAGGACAGGGAGTGGGCCCTGGCAAGTGCATCAGCTGTCTCCACATATGTTAAGAACCAGCTTTTACAACTAAAGATTCTGCATTTAATATATTATACTCCCTCTTGACTTCTTCTCTTGGGACTGAGGGACTCTGGTCTCTGTCTTCACTGTGGTGAGGGGGGCAGTACCTTCCTTCATATGATATAGGCCTGTTCGGAGGTCCAGTCTTTTTGGTCCCTTGTTTTTGATACTTTGTTGCGTCAGCTGGACAGACACATTGTGCCATCCCCCAAACTTGCCCTTCTGTCCATCTTTATGAAACCTTGGTTATGGCCCGTAGGGTACTTGCTGTTGTTTGGATGTTGGATCGGCCCACATCACACACTGGTTGGCTAAATCTTGTCAACCAAACTATTCCACACTATAGGCTGCTTTACCTGCACAGGGGCTGTGTATCCCAATTTGAGAGGATCTGGGGTCCCTGGATGTCCCGCATGGGGTGACGGTCGGAGGTGAATGAGCTCCCCCTTTTCTCCCCCCACCTTTTTCTTTTTTTCCCCTAGTCTTGGACCTTGTCTTGTCTTTCTTGACCTTCTAACCAGGCATACTCCATTACTAATGTGATATTTGGGGGCTGATATAATTGCTTGACTTGCATGTAATCTCTCTACACTCCTCTGTGGGGATGCAGATGGCTCCCTCTCTCTGTTCCAGATTTTTGCATTCTTACACTCTCTCCCCTTCATCCCCCCTCTTTTTTCATTTTTTTTTTTATTTTTTATTTTATTGTTGGAGTTTTAAACAAAAAACAATGACGGCCATATGAAGGTTTATTTTATGGTAATTTTGCTGATGGTTGACATCTTTTATGCATTAACCTGTATCGTTATGTCTTAAGACTGTAATGTTATGCATTTTGTGTATGTGCAGTATTTGGTCCTCAATAAAAGTAATTTATAAAAAAAAAAAAAAAAAAAAAAAAATTACACTGGGTGAATTAATCCACTCAATATTGATTCATGGATGCAATTAGGATTTTCTCCACAGATTAAGATAAACGGAGGTTTAGAATTTGAAGCTGTTACTGTTCCTTTACATTTGCAGGTTTTTAACACTTTGAGTGCCAGAGAGGTATCTAACGCAATTCGTTGGATTCCTCTCTGGCACTCAGCGGGTTAAATAGGTGCTTTTACCAGCACTGTTATTGTCACAAGCAATAATAATAATAAAGATTATTTAAAAAAAACAAAGTAACAGATGTCAAGTTAGAAAGTCAGGTACCAATTATATACAGGTGAAACATTAGCACGTGTACATGCATGATGAGTTCACAAGTATTTTAAGAACAGACACACCTCCATTAAACCTCCAAAGCTGCAATTTATGCTTTTTCCCACTCAATATGTAATTTTCTCTGATGTTAGCATGACTCTAAATACAGTTATTTCAAAATGTAATTTTTCATGCAACCCATGGCTTTGCACTAGTCATAAATACATTTCAAGTCATGACCTTCAGTTCATTTCTGACATCTGCTCAAACTGCCTCTCTTCCTAGAGTCCACAAAGACACTGTGGACTTTATGTATAAAAGCAAACTGGATCGATTTCTGAGCTAAACAACTGTGCTCTAGAAGAGCAATAATAGTTTTCATTTTCAAAGGGGCTCTTAAAGAGACAGTAATTAATATCTTCCACAAAGTAGTTCTACGAGTATTCAAATTGTGCTATGTTAAATCACTTACTTTGCTGTAGTTACAAATATATTACATGTAAAAAGATCTCCCTCCCACCCCTTCTTGCCGCCTTCCCTTGGAGCTGCAATCTGGTCCCAGGACCAGACGGATGCAGGGAGGGACAAACTTCAGCAAGTATAAGGAAAACCCTGCGTCCCTTGACAAAGGAGGGCAGGATTTTCCTTTGCTTACTGAAGTTTGTCCCTCTCTGCTCTCGATCAGGACAACAGACAGAGGAAGTTTGACACGGTGAGAGGTTTCTCAGTATCCCCTACCATTTTGACATGATTTGTGCTCTTTTCCACCCACTCTTCCATCTATTTTAGGAACCAAGCCATACCTTTTCATCATGGTAATCCCTCCTAAGTGATTAAGCCCCACCCACATTGTGATTCAAAGTGCATCTTATTGAACATTCCAACCCCAGCCCTTTGGATCACTCCAGTAAAGAAAGTTCTCAGGTATGCTTGCTTTGCGCATGCTTTACAATTACCATTAAAATTCACAACAATGCATCTTATTGATATAAGATGAGAGTTTGTATCGTGTTAGCCGTAGAAATACAGGAGGCAAATCTATTTTTTGATACCTTTTATTGGCTAACTAAGCAGATTTAAATGCAAGCTTTCAAGACCTTAGGTCTCTTCCTCAGGCATGTTATACAGATAAATATGAAAACATCTCTCTTAAATACAAGTACACATCACATTGTTTAGCATGGAAATCAGATAACAGAATGCAGTCCAGATCCAGATATCTTTGATCAGTCAATGGTAAATTGCACTCTTCCTCTGAGGCTTTAGAGGCATTTACGATGCTCTTGGGTCTGTTGGAAAGGTCAATTAGCTAAATTGTATTTTGATAAGAATTCTTTATCTCTATTTAAACCACTACAAATTGCATTAAATTTTAACATTAATTTTACCTCCTATACCTTTCTGTCCCTCTGAGTGCGGAACAGTCCCATCAATACAGTTAACTTAATATCCTTGACACTGTGCCCATTTTGACAAAAATGTTCTCCCACTGGTGTCTCTGTCTTTTTGTTATTAACACTGGATCTGTGGGAATTAAATCTCCTACGTAGTGCTTGTCCAGTTTCTCCCTCATACAGAGCTGTTGGGCATTTTGCACACACGATAAGGAATATTACATTGGATGATTTGCAGGTGAAGGTACCATTGATCTTATGGTGTAACTGGGTGCTGGGAATTGGTATGTTGTCCGTGGTATAAATGTGTGCACAGGTTTCACATCTCTTTTGTAGGCAGGGAGATGTGCCATTTTTTGTATTTTTATTCAGGGCACTCCTCACCATCAGTTGTTTCAAATTGGGAGGCTGTCTGAAGGAGAGTAAGGGAGGCTGTGGGAATATGATCTTAAGTCTTTCATCCG
Source organism: Rhinophrynus dorsalis (assembly GCA_037306005.1). Lineage (NCBI taxonomy): Eukaryota > Metazoa > Chordata > Amphibia > Anura > Rhinophrynidae > Rhinophrynus > Rhinophrynus dorsalis. The sequence goes on along the minus strand of CM074727.1, from coordinate 46,174,900 downwards.
TATGTAATTTCTTTTGAAATTCTCATGATATTTTGCGTAGCACTTCAACCTGGGGGTGGTAAGTGACCACCAGTGGCACCAAGTTTCCCTTATGTTGTTATTTGTAGCGCAACAAATTTTTTCTTGGTATTTGGGTAGCCTTCTGTATCTGACTGTCAATAATAATTGCGCTGTAACCGTGTTTTATAAAGTCTCCTCTGAGTTTCTGGAGGTGCTTGTCAAGGTCCATCATTTCAGAACAGATGCAGTGGTATCTGATGGCCTGGCTGTATATGATTGAGTTCTTTGTGTGTTTTGGATGGAAGCTATTGCTTTTTCAGGTAGGTTGGCCTGTCTGTTGGTTTGCGGTATAGGGATGTGTGGTTGGAGTTGTTCTGAATACTGATAGTATGTAATATACCTTATCATGTGTGCAAACTGCCCAACAGCTCTGTATGTGGGAGATTTAATTCCCACAGATCCAGTGTTAATAACAAAAAGACAGAGACACCCGTGGGAGAACATTTTTGTCAAAATGGGCACAGTGTCAAGGATATTAAGTTAACTGTATTGATGGGACTGTTCCGCACTCAGAGGGACAGAAAGGTATGGGAGGTAAAATTAATGTTAAAATTTAATGCAATTTGTAGTGGTTTAAATAGAGATAAAGAATTCTTATCAAAGTACAATTTAGTTGATTGACCTTTCCAACAGACCCAAGAGCATTGTAAATACCTCTAAAGCCTCAGAGGAAGAGTGCAATTTACCACTGACTGATCAAAGATATCTGGATCTGGACTGCATTCTCTTATCTGATTTCCATGCTAAACAATGTGATGTGTACTTGTATTTAAGAGAGATGTTTTCATATTTATCTGTATAACATGCCTGAGAAAGAGACCTAAGGTCTTGAAAGCTTGCATTTAAATCTGCTTAGTTAGCTAATAAAATGTATCAAAAACTAGATTTGCCTCTTACTTGATATAGAAGTCAAGTTTAAAGGGATAGTAATGTTTGCAAAAACAGCAGCTCCAATTAATCTTCATAGTATTTGGGTCATGGAGAGTGTTATTTCAATACTGTCAGAGTTGTAGTTCAAGAGTAATTGAATGATAAAGTATCCCCCTCCCACCCCTTTTACTGATGTAACACTGCTCATCTCATGTGGAATTCAGTCCATAGACCAGACAGATCACAGCAAGGGACAATCTTCTTACTGTGAGAACAATGAAAACCCTGCCCCCCTTGCCAGGTTTTTCAGCTTTTTCCCTTATCTTAAATGAAGATTGTCCCTCTCTGCAATCTACCTGGACATCTCCCTGCTGCTCTGAGCTGAGCAATGTTATATCAGTAAAAGGGGGGGAGGGGGATACTTTATCATTCAATTACTCTTGAACTACAACTCTGACATAATTGAAATAACACTTTCCATGGCCTAAATACTATGATGATTAATTAGAGCTGCTTTTATTATGAAACATCACTATCCCTTTAATAATATGTCTCTATAGTATTTAAATCACTAGTGAGAAATGTTTTTCTACATACATAGTTTATGCATTCTATCACTTAACATCCAATATAACGCCATAAAATATAGGTTCTAGCTGGGTGGAGATGCATATAGCCTCATATTACACCAGCAACACAACAGCACTGTAAGTTAATCAGATTCCTTGGATACCAACATAGCTCTGTACTTGACATTGGTCAGTTGGTAGTCAGCACTGCACTGTTTACATCGATCAGCTGATCAGGTGTTATGGCAAGGTCCTCAATTCACCAATATCAGGGATGCATATTTGTTTCTGTGAATTCCAGGAGCATCACCAGGTAGAAATAGCATAGGGCATGTGGTTTTATTAAACCAGTGTTATACATCCCCCTCTGTGAGCAATTCTGGGCAGACACTTTTGAAGGCAAATACAAAATCCCACTTATATAAATAGGATGTTTAATGCTTTGAAAGCTAGATAGGACCTCAATGAAATGTATGGGGCTTTTCTGCAAATAAATTTAAAAAGTTATTGCAGCTCCAACTATTTCTTTTTATATTAATCTACAAATTTCTGTTGTAGTCAACAAGTGCTGCTGTTCCCATTACGTATTATAGAGGCGAAGTCTACGACTCAAGCTAATTTTTTATAAAAAAAAAAAAGGGCATTTTGGATATGTTAGTTCAGTGGTCAACATTGTGATTAAAAAAAAGACAGAGTTATAATAATATTTGAATGGGAATTCTCCCTGCACTAAGAGTACCCTTTTTTTACCCATTAGGAAAAGCCCGATGGTAAAAAATAAAATTTACAGCTGTAGGTTAAAGGGTTAGTAATGTTTCATATTAAAAGCAGCTCTAATTAATCATCACAGTATTTGGACTTTGGAGAGTGTTATTTCAATACTGTCAGAGTTATAGTTCAAGAGTAATTCAATGACAAAGTATCCCCCTCCCGCCCCTTTTGCTGATGTAACACTGTTCAGCCAGAGCAGAAGGGAGGTGCCCTGGTAGACTGCAGAGAGGGACAATCTTCAATTAAGATAATGGAAAAACCTGAAAAACTTGTCAAGGGGGGCAGGGCTTTCATTGTTCTCATAGGAAGAAGATTGTCCCCTGCTGTTATCTGTCTGGTCTATGGACTGCATTCCACACCTGAGAAGAGATTGCTTACACTAGGTGAAAAGGGCAGGAGGGGGAAACTTTGCTTGTGAATATCTCTTAAACCATAAAGGTTTGAGAGATAAGATTTATATCGTTCTTCATGTTTTTTTAAATGCCTACAAAATAAAATAAAGATAAAACAAAGTATTACTATCCCTTTACTGTCAGGAAACAAGCAAAAAAGCTGTTGAACTGAGTAAAATATGGAGGTCTACAGTCAGATGATCTAGCAGCATCTGAATGTGCTGCTACTTTCAAAGAAGCCTGAATACCCAAGACATGCATTTTATGCTATATGATGTTTATGGTACAATGAAACATTACATAATACTCAATTACATCCAATTTCCTTTCCTCGTTTGAGCAGATGGAATCAGGTCTATTTATTTGATTTGAGGATTCTAGAGTTGATAGTTTCCCTCACTGGGACTGTATTTTCACAGCTTGTTGGGGTGTTTTGCTTCATAACAACAGATGCCTTATTCAGAAGCACACAGCTTTTATTGACAAGTTAAGTGCTATGGCATTTTCAATTTGGGAAATTAACCTTTCAATGTATAATTCAAGCAAATATATTGAAAACATGGAAGTGAATTTGTAAGTTCAGTATAGACATGTAGAAGTAAGTTAGCATGTGTGGTATGAGGGGCCATGGGTTAGTCCTCATTTATTATAAAGGGTACAAACAGGGCTGAATTTACATCTTAGGGACCACTGTCAAGGGTAAACTGAGATAAAGTTTCCCAGTATACCCCCTTGGACTCTTTTGCCCCATCAGATTAGGGAAAGACAAAGCTTTAGCATGATAACGATACATGTTTGCTGCTGTTGAGCATATTGTCCCTCCAGCTGTTACATGTCTACAACTTTCAGCATACCAAAATAGACCATCTGCAGATGATGGGATTTGTAGTTCATCAATAAAAGGAGAACTGCTGGCTGCCGATGCCTGGCCTATATATTATATCTGCACTGGAAGTTGCTAATTCTAATTATTCTTATTGACCTTGCTTTAATTTTTGGAAAACCCTCTCTGGAAATACTGGATGTGTCCCTGCCTATGCAAGGCATCCTAGGTGTCCTTAGAGCCACCCATGACCAAAGCCCATTTGACACACTATGTCCCCCCATTCACCAATTCCCTTACACCAGTGTTTCTCAAAGTTAGTCCTCAGTACACACCATCAAGGTCAGGTTTTCAGAATATCACGGATTGATTGAAGGTGAGTAAACGGTGTCTCGGTTATTGTGGTTTATCTACTAGTGGTTAATCAGGTTGATATGTCTTACTTTTAAATCAGCATTAACATTGAGTTAAATGCACCATTGTGAATCAGCTTGCTCCCATTGGTGCTGTCCACATGGGCAGTTTCTACCTCGTGAATTAGATCATAGTGCAGCACGTTGACACTTGGATACTCTCTTGTTTGGAGCATCCAGTTTTCAGCCTGCCTATCTGCATTGCAGCCTAGTGCCCACAGCATAGATCATTAACACAGGTGACATAGAGTATACAATGCTGTTTACAACCTCAGGTGACTGGCCAATAAAATATGACTGATGGTCACATGAGCCAGCATTGTGAAACACTTCCCCCCCATGTAATAGGATTGCCAGAACACAGGAGGACATCTGTGGAATGCATGGGTGGCCTGACATGAATAAAATGGATCACAGTCAAGTAGACAGGGTTTTTCAAGCCCAGATGAAAGTAGTATTTTTTTGTAATATTAAAGGATCTATTATGGATATATACATTGTTATTTTGCATAGTAAATATAATTTTTGTGGTAAAATAACCATTGTCACTGCTGCAATACTGGCTGGTCTTAAAAGTCAAAAATGATGCTTTGAATCACCCCCCATTTGGTTAATCAAAGTTTCGGTGAAGATTTTCGTTAATAAACAAAATGTGTTCACAGAATTATAAGCCCCCCAAGTAATAACACTTACCTTGATGTCGGTGGTCAAGAAGATTCCTTGCCATCATGGTCCTTCAGTATCTGTAGATTGAGGGGTGATCAGTGACCCCTCCAGCTAGATGCTGATTGGCTATTAGGTGAACATAGTGCAGAACACATTCCGTGCCCTGCATATCCTCAGAGTCACAACATGTGTGGGAATTTATTTGAACAGAATGGCCATATAAAAGCAATTCCCTGTTAATTTTCCTCTCATTCTGCTTCTGGTAAATGTGGGTGAGTGCGTGGGGGTTCTATATTGTAGTGGGTGAAGGGGAAGATGGCGGTGAGCAAGTAGGGTTTTTTATTGGAGGACGAGGGATTCGAGGACACCACTGGTCCTCCAACATAAAGATGTTAAACTTGTTGCAAATGTGTGTAAGGGTGTGGGTATGCATGTGGATGAATAAATGAACAAATGAATGTGCATGAAAGTGTTGATTGTGTCATTTATGTTTCTGATATTGCATGTTCCATATCATTCAGTTCTTAATTAAATCTGAATGGCATGAAACATTTATTCCAAAACAAGTGAACAAGTCTACTGTAGCCTCTGATTTAGAAAGGATTATTTTATAGTAAGATACCAGAAATAGTTGGTGAGGTCCTAATGAGTTGGGCTATGGGTTCCATTATATGGGTAACAATTAAGAGGGGGTAAGGGACACCTAGAATCACATGTAGATCTTTTGTTAGCTCTCTTGCTTATGAACCAATGATGCAACTACACATCTGACCAAGAAATACCTGAGCAGCCTATTGTCCAGTTACGTTTGGACACCTAAAATTGGGTAACTGTCTAAAAAAGGTGGAAATTCCTACATGGTTCATGATTTATGGATGTAAAAATCCTCAAATCAAAGCAAGCAGTCTGCACTTTATCCTCATTGTTTCATTTCAAATCCAATGTGCTGGAGTACAGAGCCAAAACAGCAGAATTTATGTCATTGTCCAAATACTAATGGACTTCATTATTAATAGGAATGAGCAAAATGTTCCATCTCAAAAGCAAACCATGGGAAAAAAGCACTTCTCACCTTTTTTTGATAATTTCTAAGTAAAGTACTGCTTTTCTACTTCTTTCCTCTTTTTTTTAACTGAAATTAGATAAGTGATAATAATGTACCACCCCCCGACACACACACACACACACACATATTCTCCCACATATTCCTGTTATGCTTAAGTATAAAAGTGGGTGTCAGTTTCCTGCATGGTCTCCCTGTGAGAGAGAGATAGCAGAATAAATGTTGATGCTACCTGGTAAAGGCAGAGAAGACAGAAGAGGGAGCTGGAGTATTGATGGCACTAGCCACTGCCATTTATTTTCCGGCTGTCAGTATGATGGTAGAAAGGAGCATTAACAAAGAAACAAAAACAAACAAAAAAAAAAACAAAGATAAAGACAAAACAATATAATTTTGCCTGATATCATGGAGAGTGTCAGTGATAGTTTCTACCAGAGCTGTCTGGCTGATCTCAAGATCCTACGAGACTGAGTGACAGATACTACACAGACAAAATTGCATTATACATGCAATACAAGCAGATACAATTTGATATTCATTACTACATCGTCAAGAACAAGAGGGACTATGCTGAGGTGTGGTGGTGCTTTATCCTCTACTGCAAGCTTCTGATTCTGAAGCAAAGAGTTCCATTCTGTACTATAATATAGAAATTAACACTGCAGTCCTTGGGGGAGAGAAAGAGATAAAGAAATCTGCTGACAATTTTCCTATAGTTACTATTGTGTCAGCTCTTTGAGTAAATAGTTCTTCAGAGAGTTCTTTTTTATTGACCTTGAATATATTTATAAATGGTAATTATATCACACTTCATGTCGCTTCTCTTGTGTAAACAAACCCAGTTTAGCTAGTGTCTGTTTATAACTCAGATCCTCCAGTCCCCTTATCAGTTTTGTTTCATGTCTCTGCACTTTTTCCAGTTCAATAATGTATTTTTTAAGATCTGACGCTCAACATTTTGTATCATATTCTAGATGAAGCCTTACCAGGGATTTATAGAGGTAGAATTATATTCCCATCCTGTGTATCTAACCCCCTTTCTATACAGGACAGTAACCTATTGCCTCTTGCAGCAGCTAAGTGACACTGCATAATTTTGTAAAGTCTGTTGTCTAACATGAGTCCTAAATCTTTCTCTAACAAGTACACCCAAGCAGTTTCCCATTTAGTGTATATATATCTATATATATAAAAGAAGACTGTGCCTGGCAAAACACACCCAGGTGAGGCAATAAGGAGGAGTTACTGCTCCCATTGGGTGATTCAATGGGGGCATGATTTTCACACCAGTTCCAGTGGCCTCAGCAGGACCTGTACTACAGCCACTGAAGGGAAGCTGCAGCTGTAGGGGAGCAAAATGGCACTCAAAGGGTTAAGGTAGACCCTCACTGCTGAATTATTTCTTGACTGTCATCATTTGCTATGCAAGACACAGGACACACAGCCATCAGGTACACACTTAACCCACTATCTGCCACAGGGTTGTGTATCACGTTTTATCCCTCAGGGAGTCTGATCAAACCCCTCACACTGTAAACTTGCATTTCCCTCCCACTTCTCCTCCTTCCTCAGTCTATTACTAACACTTTTCCCACATTTATGTTAAGCCCCTCTCCTACTCACGATTAAGTCCCACACACTTTTAACCCAAATTGCCCCATTGCTCTCTCAACATCAGCCCAGGTTTTGGTAAGCACAACCAAAGAAGAAAAAAAAATTAAAATTTTGTGTATTTGCTCTCCACATCAGCACCACATGAGGGACTCCACAAGTAAAAGTTCCCAGGTATTACACACACATGCCCCACTCACACAGCACCAAACACACACACAACGCCAGAAAGAAATATGGCTGATACACACACACACACACACACACACACACACAGTCACTCACTCTGACTCCCAGTGGCCTTAGCAGGACCTGTAGTACAGCCACTGAAGGGAAGCTTCAGCACCAGGGGAACAAAATGGCACTCAAAGGGTTAAGGTAGGCCCTCATTGCTGAATTATTTCTTGACTGTCATCATTTGCCATGCAAGACACAGGACAGGCAGCCATCAGATTCACACTTAATCCACTGACTGCCACAGGGTTGTGTATCAAGTTTTACCCCTCAGGGAGTCTGTTCAAACCCCTCACACTGTAAACTTGCATTTCCCTCCCACATCTCCTCCTTCCCCAGCCTACTACTAACACTTTTTCACATTTATGTTAAGCCCCACCCGAACTCGTGATTAAGCCCTGCCCACTTTTAACCCAGATTGCCCCATTTGTCTGTCCACATCAGTGCCACAGGATTTTATGGCAATAGTAAGGTAAATGGTGGATTTATTATTACTTGTTGTTACTTCTTCTTTAAAGGAGCAGTAAACTTTTTTTATGAAAAAATATATATTGTAGGAATTTTTCTATTGAGTAAAATAAGGGTACTCCCACTGCCGAGAACTGTATATTTCCAGAGTTATTACAGTTTAAAACCATGTTTTTTTACATTAGCAGTGCCCTCTAGTGGTCAAATTCTAATTAGTTTTCCTGTTAGATTCTAATGGAGAGGAAAGTCAGAAAAGTCAGAGACATACAGTTCTCCATAGAATGTGATAGAAACTACCTGTCACTTCCTGTCAGTTAGAACTATCAGGAAGTAAACAGTAAATTCACTTCCTGATTATTTAAACTGCTATACACTTTGAATAAAACATCTGACAGCAGTGGGAGTGACCTTGTTTTATTCAGCAGGAAATGCTCTATAAAATGTGTTTCCATAAAAAAAGTTTACTGCTCCTTTAAGTAAAATATCCTTGGTCAGGCACAATCTGCACGTAACACACGCCTCTCCTAAAACTTGTTTTTAGTCCATAAGAAATAATTTGCGGAACATGAATCCCCTCAGCCCTCCTCAATTCTCAAGTAAATAAGAGCAAAAACAGCCTTCCCCATAAAGAAAAGTGAAATACATGCTGCTTTCCAAAAGCCAGGAAAATATAAACAAATTAGACATATACGAAGCCATTGACTAGGACACAGACTCAGTGACTGTAAATGCCTTTGCAATTTTTTTTATTCGAAAAAAAAAAAAACTAAATTCGAAGGTGTTCTCAAAATAAAGAGTTCCCTTTTCATACCTGAGACAAGAACACACAAACTCTTTTGTCCTTTTGGCTATGGATTAATGTACTTTATTTACGCAGGAAAACAACCTCTGATAACCTGTCGTGGGTGGGCTGGTTACAAATTACAAATCCACACTGCCACTCATACACGTCCCTTGAGTCTGTCTGCACTTATTGCTCACATTCCAAACTGTGGGTCTTATTCGGGCAGTGAAAACAGTGCAATTCTGGAGCAAACCAACCGCACCGTAGGAGTCAAATAAAAATGTCTCAAAATTAACCTCTTGAGTGCCAGAGGTACATGCAATGAATTTCAGAGCAGAGCATTGTGTACCCCTCTGGAACTCAAGGGGTTAACCTCTTGACTGATTCCCAATGCACTGGAGATGGATCCAACATTCAAGGGGTTAAATATCTAACTACATGGGAAATGTTATTTGTCCCATTTCACTGCAATTGGTTTGCTTAACCCCTTAAGGACTACGTGACGTGCTATGACTGTCACGGTCCTTATACCCTTAAGGACCAGTGACGGTCATAGCACGTCACGTACTTTTTACTAACAGCGCTCTACCGGGAGCACTGTAAGTAAAAACGGGGCCTAAAATTGATTGCTCCAAGACAGGAGCGATCTCTCTTAGGCCTCAAAGCGGAACGCCGGTAAGCATAACAGGTCACGTGTACCGGTGCGTCGGCAAAGATCAAAGCGGTCCTTAAGGGAAGGTAACATCCCTGGACCGCTGGTACTTAAGGGGTTAAAGGGATAGTGATGTTTCAAATTAAAAGCAGCTCCAATTAATCTTCATAGTATTTGGCCATAGAGAATGTTATTTCACTACTGTCAGAGTTGTAGTTCCAGAGTAATTGAATGATAAAGTATCCTCCCCGCCCCTTCTACTGATGTAACACTGCTCACCTCAGAGCAGCAAGACTGTCCAGATGGATCACAGAGAGGGACAATCTTCAGTGAGCATAAGGAAAAACCTATGGTGCAGTTGGTTCACTCCAGTTCCACTTATTAAAGAATAGTAATACCTGATTTTCCTAAAGCTGAATATTGTTCATGTTAAAAAAATAATTTCAATGATGCAAGTCCTGTTCCTTAAAGTTTTATAGTTTTTGAGTTATAAGTTTATAAATTTCCCCCCTCCCTCCCCTTTTCTAGACGTCAGCGCTCTAGCTGACGGGACTTGCATCATGGAACTTATTTTTTTAATATGAACACAATTCAACTTTAGGAAAATAGGGTATTACTATCACTTTAAGTCAATTTCTATGAAGAAATGGAATAATTCTGGAGCAAATCAGCTACATTAGAGAAGAAAGGTCAAAATTCACATTGATTTAAAGTGCACCTGTCACCTTAATTGAAGTTTGCATGATAGAAAACTTCATTAAAAACTGTGTATGTGTCATGTCAGCTAAAAGACCAGCAAGGGATATTCATACATGATAATGTATGCTAATAAAGGCTAATTGTGGCACCCTGCAGTACCAGTGATATCTAATATGCTAATTAATCTGTTCAGGAACATTTCATATGTTGATGAAGCTTTTTCAGTGGCATTTCATATGCTAATGAAGGTTTTATGTGAGACTTCATATGCTAATGAACACTTTTTAGTTACATTTCACATGCTAGTGAAGGTTTTCAGTGACGTATCTGCTAATTAAGAACTGTGTAGGGCCAGGATACTTTCACTTTCTCTTTTCCCAAATTAAAGTGTGACTATTTCCTAAACTATATATCTGCTGGACTTTTGGGTAACAGAACACACGGGTAGTTTTAAATGACGTTTTCAAATATGAAAACTTGAATCAAGGTGATAGATCCACTTAACGGAATAGTAATGTTTCACAAAAACAGCAGCTCCAATTAATCTTCATAGTATTTGGGCCATGGAGTTATTTCAATACTGTCAGAGTTGTAGTTCAAGAGTAATTGAATGATAAAGTCCCCCCTTTTACCTAGTGTAAGCCACCTCCCCTCAGACGTGGAATCTGGTCCACAGACCAGACAGCTCACAGCAAGGGACAATCTTGTTACTGTGAGAACAATGAAAACCCTGACCCCATAGACAGGTTTTTTCAGGTTTTTCCCTTATTCACAATGAAGATTGTCCCTCTCTCTGATCCATCCGGACAGTCTTGCTGCTCTGAAGTGAGCAGTGTTACATCAGTAAAAGGGGCGGGAGGTGGATAGTTTATCATTTAATTACTGTTGAACTGCAGCTCTGGCCCAAATACTATGAAGATTAAGTGGAGCAGCTTTTATTATGAAACATTAATATCCCTTTAAATGCTAGAACGGTATCTAGAACATTGCACATAAATGTGTTGAAGACCTCCTTAACATTCAAGGGGTTAGAAGCCCTTTCAAATTAATTCTTATTTTTACTTCTCACCATACAGATTAGCCATCTGCAGATTTACCCATTAAGGACCAGAGGGGTGTTCATTGTATCACTTTGCAATGCATTTCACACTCCTCTAGTCCTTAAATGGTTAATAAGTGGTTCATGGCTTTGCGCACTGAGAAACACACAGTAATTTACTTCCTGATTATATGAACTGTCATAACTTTTGGCTAAAACACTGATAGCAGTGGGAGTGCCCTTGTTTTACTCAACAGGAAAAGCTCTATAACGTATAGGTTTTCATAAAAAGTCTACTGCTCCTTTAAATGGGCAGAGAGTGGGAAGAACAGGGAGGGAAGTGACTGGAACGCTCAGTGAAGTGGGCGGAGTTACAAGGGAACTCAGTTTGCTGGGAGACTCAGCCTCTGGTATGATATTAAAGTGATAGTTCTGTTTTTACCGGAAGGCTAGGTCAGAGCTGGCCCTTACATGGGTTCCGGTGGGTCCATGGGACCCAGGAGGCACTTTGACAGGGGCAGCAATTGGCCTCCCCAAGTCATGTTATTTTGTGCACCAGCAGCCAGGTCTGTCCCAAGTTACCACCCCCCACACACATACACCACCACCACCGGGACAAAGAGTCCTGACTCCCATCTGGTCTGATGGCGCGTAGCTTAGTCAGGGCTGTAATGTACAAGTCAGTGTCAGCGGCCTTAGGATCACTCAGTGGTGCTGGCTGCTTCAGTGACATCATGTGCTAGTTAGACTCGGTCCAATCAGACACGCACCAGGCACCGGAGTGTGCTGCACCTCACAGCCAACACACACGCACCGCCTCCCCCAGCCAATTAAAGAGGAGCGTATTTGCTCACTGTGGTCCATCCTCAGTGGCTGGCTGGGGACAGTGCATGTGGTGTCAGACAGCGGGGATGTCGGCGCTGCACCTTGTTTGTGTTCATTGTAGCATCTGTGACTGTGAGTGAGTTCACTCAGGGGTAGGACGCTATGGTTGTGAGATTTATTTTTTCCCTCAGCTTTCTATTTTCTTTCCATCCCAAGTCACCAGGAGCTGTAAATATGTCTGTAGACACCAACCAAGTGTAAGTGCATATTATATATTTAGTCTAAATATCGGTTATGCACTTACACTTGGTTGGTATCTACAGACATATTGTAAGTCAGAGTGTATGTTTACAGCCCTGTGCCTTAAAGTGGATGTATCACCTATGCACAACATCCTCTAAATAGTTAGGTGATACATCCAATAGCATTAAAACATTATTGGTTTTATTCATTTGGTTTAAATGTAACCTACAAAAGTATCTGCTGCAGCCACTTCCGGGTGACTGCAGTTCTCTGCGGTTCTCCATGGTTACAGAGCTCTGCCTCTGCTCCCCTCCATCATTTGATGACAGAGGTGTCTGTCAGTAAACTGGAGCGGTCTCATTGGCAGAGATCAATATCTAGCCAATGAGAGAGCTCCAGCTTACTGACAGAAGCCTTTGTCATCGGAGGAAGGAGGAGAGCAGAGGCAGAGCATCGGGCTGCAGTCTATACGGAAGTGGCTGCAGCCCAGACTTTTATATGTCACATTTAAACCAAATGAAATCTTAAAAACAAATAATAATAATGTTTTAATGCTATTGGATGTATAACCTAACTGTGCATAGGTGATACAGCCACTTTAAGATCTGACTATGGACACAAGACCCCAACATCATATTTACTGGCTGGAATATTATAAACCAGAGTACATATTTAAAGCGGAACTTTCACCCAAATAAAAATAGATTTAATCCGATGGCTCTCAGTCTACTATTTTTAACGGCTATATTTATTTTAACAAAATCGGCATATTTAGAAAGTTATTTAATGTAAAAGAAATACCTGGTGACGTCCTTCCGCGGCACACTACGGTACACTTTGCACCGCTCTGCTCTCCAGCCCATCCCCTTGCCGGCCAGAGCCCATATGCGCATGTCCTACACATGCAATGCAGGCTTATTACTGGGCTCTGGCCGGCAAGGGGATGGGCTGGAGAGCAGAGCAGTGCAAAGTGTACCGTAGTGTGCAGCGGAAGGACGTCACCAGGTATTTCTTTTACATTAAATAACTTTCTAAATATGCCGATTTTGTTAAAATAAATATAGCCGTTAAAAATAGTAGACTGAGAGCCATCGGATTAAATCTATTTTTATTTGGGTGAAAGTTCCGCTTTAAATGTAAATTCTCACTTCCTGATCAGTTTCATTTTAGTTTTAATTATCATGATATAATATAATGGATGCGGGCGTGGTTTGGGGGGCAGCATTTCGTCCTTGGACCCAGGCAGCACAATGTCTTGGGCCTGCCCTGAGCTAGGTAGGGAGGTCTAGATTGCACTGTTTTTTTAAAAAAACAATGTGAATTTTTATTTGTCCCCTATGGTCCCCTATGACTCCAATTCCATTTAGTACATCAGCCTTACTGTATCACTGATGAAATATCTCCCTCTGCAATGCGCTAATACCTTACTTTTCAGATGTATAACTGACTTGGAGTATCCTACTGGTTACCAAGGGAACAGGCTAATGAGAAAATAGCACCTGCACCATAAAATCTCGACTTGCCAAAACTTCAAAATTATTTAAAGAACTCCACAAATAAAAAGAGAAAATGCTCTGGAGAATGGAAGCAATCCAGTGCCAATGTTACTCTCTGGGGCCTTGTTAGTACGCAAGAGAGTGTTCTGAATCAGTGGGTCATTTGCTTATCGGACTCACTCTGAAGCCAGTATAAGTGAGGTTGGTACTTTAAAAGAAAACGCTGCAATTCTGGAGCAACCAACTGTACCATAAATGACAAATAAAAACCCAGAATTCCCAGTGATTTAACCCTTTGCGTGCCAAAGGGGGTACCCCTCTGGCACTCAAAGGGTTAAAAAGCAATGTATTAATGATCTCTCTGACACTGAAGGGATTAAAAGGATAGTAACTCGTAAAGAGATAGTAACACTTAATATATACTTAGTGCATATTGAAGGGGTGTTTTATTCAAATGTTCAAATGTTATTACAACTCAAACTTGAATTATTTAGGTGCGGTATCACAGTGCCCTGAAAGTGTACAGTGGTTCTGTTGCTACAACATTAAATGGAGGTTTATGGAATGGTGTAGCAACAACTCCACTGTAACATTTCAGGCCATTGAGATGCTGCACCTAAATAATTAAAGTTTCTGTTACAATAACTTTTGAATCAAACATCTCTCAGCAATGGGAGTACCCTTGTTTTAAATCCAACAGTATATATTTGTTTCATATTCATATTAAGTGTTACTAATAATATCCCTTTAATATTGAATATATATATTGTGAAGAAGTTTGAGGAGAGTAAGAACACTATAAAATACTAGCATTTCATCATGGACATTTATAGCAATTTTTTCTGGACTGACTATGACACGGTATGTCATTTGGACAGATGTGTATGGATCTGTAGGCTAGGCTAGTTACTCCTGATAAAAAAAGAGGACAAGAGAGTGAAGTTTGGGTGAGAGGTCTTCAAACACATGTGCTTAGTAGAGACTTTCATAACACATATCATTTTATTGATTCACAACTCATTGCACAACCCACTGGTCCTCATAGGGATAATATACATTTAAAGTAAAAGTAATGTCCCCTAAAAAATTGTTTTTGTTTTGTAGAGTTTAACCCCTTAGTGACGGCCGCGTGCAGACGCGGCCGTCACTTAACGCCCGTCTAACATTTTTTTTTTTTTTTTTTTTTAAGAATCCGGAGTCCCCGAACGGCGTGCAGCCGCGCGGGGATCCGGATTTCCTGGACGTACATGTACGTCCTCTGTCACTAAGTGACACCCACAGAGGACGTACATGTACGTCCTTTGTCGCGAAGGGGTTAAAAATATAAATTATGTGGTGTTACAATTAGAGGTCTGGAATTTCAGAATAAAAATAAGGACAAACACACTGCAGTGAAAACTATAAAACTACAGTTTATTAAAACATGCAATAATTAAATAGGTTATGAAATAAACATCCTGCCAGAGTTCACAAGCGTATGAGAGACATACCTCTAACAGGTGATAAAAAGTATAAGAAAACTATTGCCAGAGCTTAACAAACTCTACAATACGCAAGATAGGACAGATAAGAAATAACAAAAGGTACTTATCAACGAGAGAGCCTGGTTACACGAAACCTCATAATAATACACAGGTGCATGGACAGAGGTGAAAATCAGGTCGCCCTCATTCGTCTCAAAAACGGCTCTCTGAATCTATTGTGTTGATTACAGGTTAAAATACAGATGTCTAATACTACGCATGCGTATGTGCTTGGTTACAGAAGGCTGAATAGTGGAGACATCACTGCCTGTCTCTCATAAACACTACGTAAGCTAGCATCGCCCGCCCCTCTGCTGTTGCCAGCCAAACTGCAGATAATTAACCCCCAACTAACCATGAGGAGATCACCAAAAAAAAAAAAAACATCCCTTACATGTGGCACAAATCATACTTCTCAACCCTTTATGGTTTGAGAGATATTGACATCTAACGTTCCCTCTCTCCTGATGTCAGCTGTAAAGCTGACAGCAGGAGATTCGAGTTGGCCAACTCGAGGAGGGTCATCAGCAGAGCCGAGATTGAGTTATTTAAAAAGAACTACTTTATTGGAACTGTCTACAAAGTGTGTTTGCAAACAAGGCATACTTTGTAGACCATTCCAATGAAGTAATTATTTTCCAGTATTGCTATTTCGGCTCTGCTGCAGAGCCAGCCGCTGGTCCCAGGACCAGGATCTCCTGCAGTCAGCACAGCGCTGACGTCAGAAGAAGGGGAGGGAGGGGGAACTTTAGATGTGAATATCTCTCAAACCGTAAAGGTTTGAGAGATAGGATATGTGCCACGTAATTTATTTTTTAACTCTACAAAACAAGAAGAACATTTATGGGACATTAGTGTCCCTTTAATTATTTTTATAGACAGTTAAAAACTAACTATATGTTGTGCTAGTTATTTTCTGAAAAAAAGGAACCTTAGACAATTTAAAATGTTTTCTTGTACTTAATGACACTGGACACTCTTGTTTGTTTCTGTTACTTTAAAATGCGTGTAAAGCAGACCGGCTAACTTTTGAGGCCTGATTGATTTGTTCTGTTAACCCTCTGAGTGCCAGAGGGGTACGTAACGCATTGCAAATCAATGTGTTCAGTACGTCTCTGTCACTTAGAGGGTTCATTTGGTCTGTTGGTGTCTTCCTAATATCTGTTAATACCTTGAAGACTCCAAAAGCATTGCACACCTAGCTCTAGGCCTCAAATGGTTAAAGAACATTCATTCTTTAAGTGGGCCTGTCACTTTAAGACAAATTAAAATTAAAAATGTTAAACCAATTCCATGGACCCAGATACTCCTTTGTGGGGTGCTGCGGGTTTAAGTCACTTATCTAATACTGATTGCGGCCCCATATGGACCAGGTATGGTGTTACTCGCCTCGGACAGCTCTATCACGATAATCAGTTGAAATCTTTTTTGCAATTGCATGAAGAATTCCATATACCGCATACCTTCTTTTATTCCTATTTATGTCTCAGGCACGCTCTACGTGCTCAATGGGGGGATCGGGCTCCGGTGGTTTCTAGGTTTTCGCTGCTCACTAGGATGACATTTCTTGAGCCTCCGAGACCTATATCCTTTATCTATCGCTGGTTAGATTCCTGTGTAGATGGTGGGGAGCTCCCTTCTCGGGCCAAGTGGGAATTGGACCTGGGCCAATTGGAAGATTGGGAGTGGGATATGGCTAAGGCGGGTCCTACAACGGTGGCGACGTCAACTAGGCACCAAATGATACAGCTGAATATTCTGCACCGTATCTATTATATGCCGGTTAGACTGTGTAGAATGGGTAATTCCAGATCTGATTCTTGTCCTCGATGCCCTGATATTCGGAGTACGTATTTTCATTTGATCTGGGGATGTCCTGGGGTTGTGAAATTCTGGCATGCAGTCATGCGTATTGTGGCCCAGGTGTTGGAGAGGCCTATCCCGGTGACACCGAAGATATGTCTCTTATCCATTTTCCCTGATGAAATTGAGGGTGCTGCTGACAAAATTTTGTTGAGTGAGCTCCTGGTAATGGCGAGAAAGGTGGTGACTTTGAATTGGTTGTCAGACAGAGTTCCCATCTGCAGGGTGTGGATAAATTTGGTTTCGCAGTGTGTCCCACAATATAGATTAGTTTATCTACACCGGGGTAATCCGAGCAAGTTTGATAAGATTTGGGGAAAATGGCAGTTATGGTGGACAAACAGAGCGAATGACAATGAGGCACTTGATGACGGGCTGGTTACCTGTGATGGTTGAATCGGCTTTTTTGTTTGGATCTTTGGTTGCTTGTGACGTGTGGTTGCTGTGTGCGGGCTGGGGGGGGGCGCCGCGCCGCCCCTTTTAGCTAGTGTAAGCCATCTCTTCTCAGATGTGAGTCTGGTTGTATGACCAGACAGATAACAGAAGGGGACAATCTTCTTTGTATAAAAACAATGAAAGCCCTTCCCCCTTGACAAGCTTTTCAGGTTTTTCCCTTATCTTAATTGAAGATTGTCTCTCTCTGCAGTCTACCTGGGCACCTCCCTTCTGATCTGGTTGAACGGGGGGGAATACTTTGTTTGTAAATATCTCTTAAACCATAAAGGTTTGAGAGATAAGACTTATATCATTCTTCATGTTTTTTTAATGCCTACAAAATAAAATAAAGTTAAAACGAAGTATTACTATCCCTTTAAGTGCTACAAGATGGGGGATAGTAAAATTGAAGTATTACTATACCTTTAAAGAGATACTAATGTCACAATATAAAATTAATATTGATTATTCATGATACTTTTATATAATGCATAGTACCATTGTAAGTGTCTATTTCGGTGTTTTCTTCTTGTAATTTTATTTTAAATTTTCCCCCTCCCGCCTCTTTTCCCTACATCACTCAGTCTCCTCAGATCTGAAATACGTTCTGGACGGATCCCAACGAGGGACAATATTGTGTCAGCATAAGGAAAACCATGCTCCCCTTCGTCAAGGCGGTAGGATGTTCCTTATACAGACACACACAATATTGTGACACTTTGCAGTCTGTCTGGGCAATCAATCAACTTTCAGATCTGAGGGAACAAGAATCACCTAGAAAAAAGGGACGGGTGGGGGAAACTTTATAATAAAATTACAAGAAGACTTAAAGGATATGGACATTTACAACAGTACTGTGCATTATAAAAAAGTATAAAGAATAATCGATAATAATTTTATAGGCTGACATCACTATTTCTTTAATGGCACAGTGTGGCATTATGCTATGTTAATAATTTCCTGTGCTGGCCAATATGACCACATCCTGTGCTATGACTTAACCCTTTGAGTACCAGAGGGGTACGCAACCAGATGTGTAGGAACCCCCACAAATCTGGGGGGATAGCATTTTTATGTGTGTTTCTTTACCCCCCCCAGCCCCCCTGTGTGCTCCCCCAACCCCTCTGTACCTTCTTGTAGTGTGACCAAGTGGACAAAGTTAGAGGAGTTTCTGTTCCTCAACCCAGTCTGACAGGAAGCTGCTCATTGTGCTTGGCGAGCAGCTTCCTGTCAGATTGGTGTAAAGGATACAGAAGCTGAGCTCCTCTACCTGTGGCCCTTTCTGCTCGGCCACATTACTAGGAGGTGACCGGCAGGAGGGAGCTCTGTGCAGTGAGCTCCCTCCTGCAGGTCACCCAGAGCCTGCGCCCCCCGGGACGGTGCACCTAGCGTCTGGGAGGGGGAGATCTACAATACCTGTCCCCCGCATGATTTTCTGGGGGAGGGATTCATCCCCCCCCCCCGGTTCCTACTCTCCTGTTAAGGCAATGTATTGCAAAGCAATGAGTTGTGTACCCTACTAGCACTCAAAGGGTTAATCTAGACAGAATCCACACGCTGACGGCATTTCTACTAGAACAGTGAGAGATATTGTATGTTTAACCTGGAACATAACTAATTAGTGTGCCACGCAGGAAGCATAATGTTTCATACTATAAGCTGCCAAAATATGAAGGTTAATTTGAAAAATAATTTAGTTTACATGAAAATAACTGGCTTAACATTTTTAATTTTAATTTTAATTCAGCATTTGATTCTCTGTAAAACAAACAAAACTAAACTTAAGGTGACAGGCCCACTTAAAGAATGTTCTTTAACCGCTTGAGGACCAAAGATAGGTGTGCAATGCTTTGTAAAGCAACACCACTCTTCAAGGGGTTAACAGATATTAGGAAGAAGCCAACAGACCAAATTAAGCCTTTGAGTGACAGAGAGGTACGCAACGCATTGCTTTGCAATACATTATGTACCCCTCTGGCCCTCAAAGGGTTAACAGGCCAAATTAATCAGGCCTCAAAAGTTAGCCAGTCTGCTTGACATGCCTTTTAGAGTAACAGCAACAAACAAGAGTGTACAGTGTCATTAAGTACAAGAAAACATTTTAAATTGTCTAATTAGTGTAATGCACCCAGAGATGGATGCATCAATTAACATAATTTAATATATGAAAGATGAAATGGAACCACAATAAATGGAATGAAAGAAGGGTACAAGTGAAATCCACATCAAAAAAATAGGCAATGGTATTACAATTTCCTCTAAACAAGTACAGCAAATGCAGATCAGTATTAAAGTAATTTTAAGAAAATATTAAACAGGCATATTTGAGAGTTGTCAAGGCAACTTTGGAGTAAAGGGAGACAATTTGCCTTTGAGTAAATGGATGTAGAATATTTCACTTTTTTAAAATAGCAGGCTGTGTTCAAAATTAACCCCTTAGATTCCAGAGATGTCTAACATCGAAAGGGTTTAGATAAGAAAAAGTTCTTAACAGTGTCATTGAGGCACTTTTTATCTACTTTCTATGAGGGCAATACGCACAAACTAAATTGAATATTTTTGGGATAAACCATTCTCGGAACAAGGGAGGTACAGAAGGCACAAACCTCTCCTGCCACACCGCATGCTGCTGGACCACCAGGGATGAGGCCCCCTCCCGAGCCAACAAAGGTAGGCATGTAGGAGGGGGCTGCTGTAAAGGAAGATTGGGAGGAAAATGATGCACAACAGAAAAGGAACACACACAATTTCTGATCAAATCTATATGTAAAAACATCAAAACATCTTTACTGTACATAAGTAGAATAAAAATATCTTCAATATCTTCTGGCCCAAATAGGGTCAAAAGGAGAGACTTAAAGGTTGGGTACAAACATGCAGAAGCAGCCAGGTACCATCAAACAAAGATCATGATGTTTGGATGATGACACCTGGCTGCTTCTACATATTTGTACACAACCTTTCAGTCTCTCCATTTGACCGCTATTTGGGCCAGAAAATATTGCAGGAATTTGTATTCTATTTATGTACAATAAAGATTTTTTGATGCTTTTACATATGGATTTGTGGTAGTGCGTGTCCTCTTTGTGCTGTTCATCACGTTTGTTTGGGTGCCCACTGAGAAGCCCAATGTGGAGGTGGACAATGGGAGCCAATGTGGAGGTCTACAGTTGGGGCGATGTGGAGGTGGGCAGTATGGAAGTGGACAGTGGGGGCAATGTGGAGATGGCTAATGTGGAGGTGGACAGTGAAGGCAATGTGGAGGTGGCCAATGTGAAGGTGGACAATGGGGACAATGTGGAGGTGGACAATGTGGGCAATGTAGAGGTAGACAAAGTAGAGGTGGACAATGGGGGCAATGTGAAGGTGGACAATGGGGGAAATATGGTCTGGGGGCCCCATGGCAATTTACACACCAGGGCCCGGTGGTTTCTAGTTACACCTTTGTTCCCACCATAATATCATACTCCTCTTTTTGTGGCATTCTACAATAAAGATGCCTTTTAAAGGGATAGTAATGCTTCTCAAAAACAGCAGCTCCAATTAATCTGCATAGTATTTGGGCCATGGAAAGTGTTATTTCAATTCTGTCAGAGTTGTAGTTCAAGAGTAATTGAATGATAAAGTATTCCCCTCCCACCCTTTTTACCTAGTGTAACACTGCTCTCCTCAGATGTGGAATCTGGTTGCTTGACCAGACAGATAACAGCAAGGGAACAATGAAAGCCCTGCCCTTCTTGACAGGTTTTTCAGGTTTTTCCCTTATCTTAATTGAAGATTGTCCCTCTCTGCAGTCTACCTGGGCACCTCCCTTCTGATCTGGCTGAGCAGTGTTACATCAGTAAAAGGGGCGGGAGGGGGATACTTCATCATTCAATTACTCTTGAACTACAGCTCTGACAGAATTGAAATAACACTCTCCAAGGCCCAAATACTATGATGATTAATTAGAGCTGCTTTTATTATGAAACCTTACTATCCCTTTAAATACTGGCTTTAATCATGGAATTAAAGAGGAGTGTGATATTGTGGTGTGAATCAATATGAAGAAGCTGTATTAATTTGAAGGGCTGAGAGATACTTTGTTTTGCACAGTTTATTAAAATTCATATTATTACAGAGTTTCGATTTTTTGCTTTTCTGCAAAGTGTCACTGAGTTCTATGCATGTGTGTGGTTATTTTTTCACGGAGCTGCTTTTTACTTTGGTTGTCATATGATAACTAAAAATTGCCTTTCATTTAAATATGGCTTTTATGCTCTTGAATTCTAGAGATGTCTTCAAGGTACTAAGAATCAATCCCTCTGAGAGCTCTCTAGCATTTGTGGAGATAAACAACCCATTCAAAGGTATAGTAATACTTCGTTTTATCTTTATTTTATTTTGTAGGCATTAAAAAAACATGAAGAATGATACGTCTTATCTGTCAAACCTTTATGGGTTGAGAGATATTCACAAGCAAAGTTTCCCCTCCCGCCCCTTTTACCTAGTGTAAGCCAATCTCTTCTCAAGTGTGGAATCCAGTACATAGACCAGACAGATAACAGCAGGGGACAATCATCTTTATATGAAAACAATGAAAGCCCTGCCACCCTTGACAAGTTTTTCAGGTGTTTCCCTTATCTTAATTGAAGATTGTCCCTCTCTGCAATCTACCTGGGCACCTCCCTGGCTGAACAGTGTTACATCACTAAAAGGGGCGGGAGGGGGACACTTTGTCAGTGAATTACTCTTGAACTACAACTCTGACAGAATTGAAATAACACTCTCCAAAGTCCAAATAATATGATGATTAATTAGAGCTGCTTTTATTATGTAACATTACTATCCCTTTAACGGGCAATTATAACTTGAATAATGCCCCAAAAACAACTGCTCTTAGCTACTATGTAGGGAAGAACAAAAAGTTCCTTTTTTAGGAATTTTCACAGGGAAGCACACATTTTGCTTTTTATTCCATGGAAATTCCTACACACAGAAAATACATACTGTACAATGTGTGACTACTGCCAATGTATTTTCTGCAAGATATTTGCCATTTTCCACATATGTTTTCTATGCCCATAGGAATCATACTGCAATACTAATTCTGCATACACAGCTGAAAGTAGAAGTGTTAGCAGGCTGAGTCCCGCAATAACATAAGTCTTGAAAAATTGTTAGTATCCAGAGTCCCTTTGCCTTTGACCACAACACCAACCACCTGCTTATAGAACTCCGACACATCCATTCTTGAAAAACTGTGGCTTGAGGTGTAACACATAACATAATTTCTTTAAAATACTCTGATTACAACAAAAGAATAGGGAAACATGTCAACCTCCAACATTTTACCAATGTAAGTGAGGGTTGGCAGCACATAGAAGAAAACATTTGTAACCTACTTGTTTTAACAACATGACTAGTGGTGGTGGAAGGCCTGTTGGTGGCTTTGGAGACTCTATATCTCCCTTCCATCTTTATCTATTGTCAGCAAATAATATGTTGTTCTACTCCACAAGACATCTACAACATTACTATGCACCCTTTTGCCCTGTGCACTTTTAGGAGTCCTTCTACTTCTACTAGTCATCTCATCTCTGACATGCTGCTGATTAGACATACACTTGTGTTTCAGATGGGATTTCAGTGAAGATGTGCCTAGGAGATCCTGTGATCTTTTGTTTTGGGATCTGTACTTAAAGGGATAGTAATACTTTGTTTTATCTTTATTTTATTTTGTAAGCATTAAAAAAACATGAAGAACGATATATGTCTTATCTCTCAAACCTTTATGGTTTGAGAGATATTCACAAGCAACGTTTCCCCTCCCGCACTTTTTACCTAGTGTAAGCCATCTCTTCTCAGATGTGGAATCCAGTCCATAGACCAGACAGATAACAGCAGGGGACAATCTTCTTCCAATGAGAACAATGAAAGCCCTGCCCCCCTTGAGAAGTTTTTCAGGGTTTTCCCTTATCTTAATTGAAGATTGTCCCTCTCTGCAGTCTACCTGGGCACCTCCTTTCTGATCTGGCTGAACAGTGTTACATCAGTAAAAGGGGTGGGAGGGGGATAGTTTGTCATTGAATTACTCTTGAACTACAACTCTGACAGTATTGATATAACACTCTCCAAAGTCCAAATGCTATGATGATAAATTGGAACGGTTTTTATTATGAAATATTACTATCCCTTTAAGTATATCCATAATGGAGATTTCATAGACTGAGGAATTGCAGTGCAACTACTACTACTACTACTACTGCTGCTACTACAGGAGCTAGATGTTGCAATACAACTAACAGTTTGTGCTAATGGCACTGTACTTTGAACAGCAGCAGAAACACTTATAGCTAGGGTTATGTGTTTAGTTAATAATAGTGAATGTGATTGGGTCTGGATTGGACTGGTGACTTTAATGAAGATGACCAATTTGTTGGACATAATAATGGTAGTGTTGATTTTACTATAAACCGCAGAGCTGTGGAGTGATGTTACTTCTGTCTAAAAATAATAAATGATGTATGTCTCTTTTGCTGCTACTGTCACTCTCAGTCTCTGCTCATATGTAGGATTGGGATCTCCTGCCTCTGTCACCTATCAGTCAAAATAAAGTGTTTTCATTTTTTAAAAAAACTGTTCCTGTCACTGTCATTGTCTTTCACTACAAGTTATATCACGCACAGTGGCTAGCACCAATACTGTTTAAATCAAGAAAACAACTCCAGCTCTCCCTCTTTGCCTATATGCTTCTGCACACTAGTAACTAGTGCCAAAATTTCAGAAACTTTCTCTTTCTCTCCCAAGGATTGCAGTGTTAACATTTTCAGTATAGTACAGGTTTGACACATTAGCTTCAGAATGTCCAGCTCGTAAGAAAGGATAAAGTGCACAGTAGCTGCTAAAGCACCACCACACTACAGTATATGAGCAACACAGTATGTGAAGTTGTACCTGAACATGGAGTAAACTGAAAAGTCCTTTTATGATTTAGCATGGCTTGAATACATGGGGTAATTGTTCCACGCATAGAGGAAATGCATTATTATTATCACTGTTTTCAATGCAGTGAATAAAGAGGGGAAAAATTACACTTTTCACATGAATATATTGCTATTTTTTTCATGTTTCCCTTTTGAGGTGAAAGTTTCTCCCATCCTTACTACTATGACTTTTTAAATATTTTTTTCATGACAGTTAAATTATAGGTTTCCTGTTTTAGATATGATTGCCAGTGGAGTACGCAACACGTTGAACACCCCTCTGACACTGAAGGGGTTAAGAAATACTGTTTTTCTCTTATAGACAACTTTGTAATAATCCTTTCTGCAGTCATAAAACAAGTCTCCTAAAAGTTTCCTTTTCACAGCATGTGGATGCATGTATAATCTGCAGGGAATTTTTTAGTGGCCAGGAAACTCACAGAACGGCAGTCAAAAATAGTCATCCAAGACTGCAGGCCTCAGAGGCACTTGTCAAAGGGATGGAAAACATCTTGACGTGACCCATTTTCACAGACTTTTACTTGCATAATTAAGTCCCTCACAAAGGCAAATGCAGCTCTGTTCTTAAGATCTTGGTGTGCTTTTTGACACTATAGAAAAAGTAGATCTAATTTACTCCTACCGTAAATAGCAAATTGTTACTTCATTTTGGAGACTGAAGAAAGAGAAGTCCATTAAGCTCATCTCTTTAAATCATAGCCTTGTATATCAGGATTTGCTAAATACTAAGCCTTTCAATAATTCTACTGTATCTGTGTCACGGTTTATTATGACTCTCAGACACAAGTTTTAGGTAAAAAAAATCAATTTTATTGAAATGATAAATGATAACTTAGGATGGCAATAACATACATATATATATATACAGAATATAGCACAGACAGAAGGCAGACTCTACCGGTCCTGTCAAAATACCGGACAGGACAGTCTTTAGGCTCTACCGGCCTTGCCAATACCGGGTAAGGCAACCTGCAGATGGAATAGCATAACGGTTTTACCGGCCTTACCAAATTACCGGGCAAGGCAGCCTCAATAGATACACAATGTAGGCTCTACCGGCCCTGCCAATACCGGGTAAGGCAACCTCAGATGGAATGTGGCAAAAGGTTCTACCGGCCTTACCAATACCGGGCAGGGCAGCCCAGAGATAATAGCCGCAGTCAGATGGAACTGGCAATTTAGCAGAATCGTTAAGCAGCAAGGCTTTGGAGCAAACCAGCGTCCGCACGCTGGAAACAACACTGAATAGTATAGCCGTTAGGCTTAGCGAGCAAACCAGTGACCGCACACTGGAGTAACAAGCGAGTAGTATAGCCGCAAGGCTTAGGAGCAAACCAGCGTCCGCACTCTGGGACCAACACAAAATTGTATAGCCGATAGGCTTTGGAGCAAACCAGTGACCGCACACTGGTGTAACAAGTGAGTTTGTATAGCCGCAAGGCTTAGGAGCAAACCAGCGTCCGCACGCTGGGACCAACACAGATTTGTATAGCTGATAGGCTTTGGAGCAAACCAGTGACCGCACACTGGTGTAACAAGCAAGTTTGTATAGCCGCAAGGCTTAGGAGCAAACCAGCGTCCGCACACTGGGACCAACACAGATTTGTATAGCTGATAGGCTTTGGAGCAAACCAGTGACCGCACACTGGTGTAACAAGTGAGTTTGTATAGCTGCAAGGCTTAGGAGCAAACCAGCGTCCGCACGCTGGGACCAACACAGAATTGTATAGCTGATAGGCTTTGGAGCAAACCAGTGACCGCACACTGGTGTAACAAGCAAGTTTGTATAGCCGCAAGGCTTAGGAGCAAACCAGCGTCCGCACGCTGGGACCAACACAGATTTGTATAGCTGATAGGCTTTGGAGCAAACCAGTGACTGCACACTGGTGTAACAAGCGAGTTTGTATAGCCGCAAGGCTTAGGAGCAAACCAGCGTCCGCACGCTGGGACCAACACGGAATTGTAGCAATGTCACCAACGCGACCAGGCAGAAGGTCGCCAGGATACTGAAGACAGGTGATAAGATGACAGGAACCAGCAACGATCAGTCAGGTCAGAAAACAGCAGAGAAGTTCAGCAGGAACTGCAACACCAGAGACTAGGCCGGAACCAGGACTGGAAGTACTTCAGCATGCAGGAAACACTGGAACAGTAGAGATCAGGAACTCAGGAACACATGAGATCAGGAACTCAGGAACACTGGAACAGAGGCCCAGCTATCACTAGCATAGTGATAGCAAGAAGGTCAGAAACAACACGAAAGGGCACTCAAAGGGTGCCCAATCCAGGTTTAAATAGTCAATAAGAGGCGGGCTATCTGCAGACAGCCAATAGAAGCCCCCTACTGGTGATAGACAAGTAACTGCAGCAAATCACGGGCACCGTGATAGTACCCCCCTTTCAAAGACCCCCTCTCCTAGAATAGGGTTTAGGTTTCTGCGGGTAATTGGCATGAAAGGCCCTAGTTAACCTAGGTGCATGAAGGTCCGTACTATCCACCCATGATCGATCCTCAGGACCATACCCTTTCCAATGTACCAGGTACTGTACCCTTCCTCTAAGCCTACGGGAATCAATAATGCTCTGAACCTCGTACTCCTCCTGGCCCTCGACCTCAACAGGTCCTGGCACCACAGGTGTGGTAGTATAGCGATTGCAAACCAGAGGCTTAAGAAGGGACACATGGAACACATTATGGATACGCATGGATGCAGGTAGGTCTAGTGCATAGAAGACAGGGTTAATTTTGCGAATAACTCTGTATGGACCAATAAACCGAGGAGCCAACTTATTAGACGGAACCTGTAGCTTGAGATTTCTGGAGGAAAGCCATACTCTATCCCCAACCTGAAAGGAAACCGCTGGAAGCCTTCTGCGATTAGCATGGCGCTGATGACGCTGAAATGACTGACCAAGTGCCCTCTGAACTTGTGCCCATGTGGAACGGAGTTGCTCGATATGCTCATCCAGAGCTGGAATCTGTTGCGTCTGAAATGAGTCTGGAAGCAAACAGGGCTGGAACCCATAATTAATCAGAAACGGAGAGCTCCCAGATGAAGAATTGACCGCACAGTTCCTGGCGAACTCTGCCCAAGGCAACAAGTCGGACCAATTATCATGATGGTCAGTAACGAAACAACGGAGAAATTGTTCCAAGCCCTGATTAGCTCGTTCAGCGGCTCCATTGGTCTGGGGATGGTAGGCAGAGGAGAAGGACAGCTGTATGCCCATCTGTTGGCAAAATGCCCTCCAAAATCTAGACACAAACTGGCTCCCCCTGTCAGACACCAGTAACCTAGGCACTCCATGCAACCGGAATACTTCTCTGGCGAACACCATTGCCAATTCCTTCGCTGAAGGAAGACCACGGAGGGGCACGAAATGAGCCATTTTAGAAAACCTGTCCACCACCATGAATATAAAGGAGTACCCCTTCGACATAGGCAACTCTCCCATAAAATCAATGGAAACATGAGACCAGGGGCGTTCGCCATTAGGTACCGGTTGAAGCAAGCCCACAGGGAGATGTCTCGGGGTCTTAGCGCGGGCGCAGGTGGCACAGGCATTCGTAAATTCGGCACAATCGTTTCTCATGGAAGGCCACCAAAATAACTGAGAAAGGGACCATAACAATTGGTCTCTACCAATATGTCCCGCAGCCTTAGAGGAATGGTAGGTTTCGAGCAGCCTAGTACGAAATGATTCAGCGACAAAACATTTGCCCACTGGGGTTTCATGGGGAGCGGACCCCTGAGAGGCCAGGATCTCCTCCCCTAGAGGAGAAGTGATACTCGTGCGTATAGTAGCCAGTATTCTATCAGGTTGGATGATAGGAGCTGGTGCTTCCACTCTGTCACTGTCGGCCTCAAATTGTCTTGACAGTGCATCAGCCCTGATATTTTTTGACCCTGGTAAATATGATACAATGAAATTAAATCGAGACAGGAACAGTGCCCACCTGGCCTGACGAGAGGACAATCTCTTGGCCTCCGAGAGATAGGTCAGATTCTTATGATCTGTTAGGATTAAGACAGGATTCTTAGTACCTTCAAGCAAATGACGCCATTCCTTAAGAGCAAGGATAATGGCCAATAATTCTCTGTCACCTATCTCATAGTGGCTTTGAGTGACAGTCAACTTTTTAGAGAAAAACCCACAAGGTCTGAGAGTTCCACCTTTCTCGTGTCGCTGCGAAAGTACTGCCCCGACCCCAATATCTGAGGCATCAACCTCTAACGTAAATGGAAGTAAAGGATTGGGGTGGGATAACACAGGAGCCGCAGCAAATGCCAGCTTCAAATTCTCAAAGGCTTTCTCAGCAGATACCGGCCAACAAGAAGGATTAGCACCCTTGTGCGTAAGATCGGACAGAGGTTTGACAATGGAAGAAAAGTTCTTAATAAACCTCCTATAATAATTAGCGAAACCCAGGAAACGCTGTATGGCTTTAAGACCCTTGGGTTTTGGCCATTGTAGGACAGCTGACAACTTTTCTTTGTCCATGGCAATGCCATCATTGCCAATTATGAACCCCAAGAATGGCACACTGGTTCTATGAAACTCACATTTTTCCATTTTACAAAATAATTTGTTCTCACGGAGTCGTAGCAATACTGCGGATACATCTTTGATGTGCTGTGCCATGTTTTGGGAGTAAATCAGTATATCGTCGAGGTACACCACAACACATGTCTGTAACATATCTCTCAGAACATCATTTATCAGTTCCTGGAAAACTGCGGGTGCATTACACAGCCCAAAAGGCATTACTAGATACTCGTAGTGCCCAGCTCGAGTATTAAAGGCAGTTTTCCACTCATCACCTGCTCGAATGCGAACCAGATTGTAAGCGGCCCGTAGGTCCAACTTGGTAAATATCGAAGCGCCCTTAAGCCTGTCAAAAAGCTCGGTGATGAGTGGTATTGGGTATGCGTTTTTTGCCATTAGTTTATTCAAGCCCCGGTAGTCAATGCATGGTCTTAATTCGCCATTTTTCTTTTTTACAAAAAAGAACCCAGCCCCAGCTGGAGAGGTAGATTTACGTATGATCCCTCTAGCAAGGGCATCAGAAATGTAATCCTCCATAGCCTTATTTTCATCACAAGATAATGGATAAGTGCGTCCTTTCGGAGGTACTGCACCAGGCTGCAATTCAATGCAACAATCATAAGGTCTATGCTGGGGTAGCATACTAGCCTCTCCTTTGCTAAAAACATCGCCAAACTGTTGGTACACATCCGGCATAGCAGAGGAGGTGCACATGACCTTAATAGGCTGGATGACGCACTTGTCCATACAAAACTGGGACCAAGCAGCAATTTCACACTTTTTCCAATCGAATTGTGGGTTATGTAACTGTAACCACGGAAATCCCAATATCACCGCATGGTGCGGGGAATTAATCAGTTGAAACTGCTGCTCTTCTCTGTGAAGTGCCCCAATAGTCATAGACAATGGCATAGTTTCAAATATAACCTGAGGCGGTTCTAAGGGTCTACCATCAATCGCTTCAATAGTCAAGGGGTTTTCTCTTTCAATGCGTGGAACTCCGTGCAATTCAGCAAAGGTATTATCCATAAAATACCCTGCTGCACCGGAGTCAACCAAGGCCAAAACCTCCACAGAGCGTTGTGCCCAAGACAATACCACCTGTATGGTGGGTTTCATTATGCCCGACACTGGGGACGATTGTACACCACCTAGGGCCTGTCCCCCAAGATACCCTAGGTGTGTGCGTTTCCCGGACGTACCGGACAGGAATTTAGCAAGTGCCCTTTTTTACCGCAGTATAAACATAACCCTTGTTTTTTGCGATATAGTCTCTCTGCCTTGGTTAGTCTAGTGAAGCCTATTTCCATAGGTTCACTTGTTTCCCGTACTGGTTCACTAGACTTCAATGCCAAGGGAGGGATGGGTGGGCAAAACATGCTACTAGGCTCATTATTTTTTGACCGTAACTTACGATCTCTGGCAATTGATCTCTCACGTATTCTGGAGTCAATTATCATAACATACTCAATGTAATCATCTAGATCAATAGGTAGATCTTTAGCAGCGATTTCGTCTTTAATGTGGTCATTCAGGCCTTGAGAGAAGGCTGCCAATAATGCCTCGTTATTCCAACCTACCTCTGCTGCCAATGTGCGGAATTCGATGGCATAGTCGCCCACTGTACGCCTGCCCTGTTGTATCTCCATAAGGCGTTTGGCAGCAGAGGTGGTTCTACCAGGAGGCTCAAACACTCTTCGAAAGGAACGCACAAATTCACTAAAGTTCTTAGTACAAGGTTTAGCATTCTTCCACAAGGGGTTAGCCCAAGCCAATGCTCTGCCAGTGAGCAGTGATATCGTGAACCCCACTTTACTACGATCATTGGGAAATGCGTGTGCCGTCAATTCCATAAAGATTTCGAGTTGATTGATGAACCCTCTGCAGAGACTAGGGTCACCATCATATCTTAGCGGCAAGGGTGCAGAAGCCGTTAACCCTTTAACAGTACCCCCTAGGGGTCTGGTATCACTTTCCGGTGTCTGACTTGGCGAGACCACCGGGCTAGAGCTAGATTGGTCAGCAGGTACCGTGCGTTCAAGGATCGTTTGAATTGCAACTGCCAACTGATCCAAACGTTGCTCGAGCACATCCATCCTCCAATGGATATTCTGTGCGTTACCTTCACCCTTGCTGTCTGAGGTCATGACCCTTTCGTACTGTCACGGTTTATTATGACTCTCAGACACAAGTTTTAGGTAAAAAAAATCAATTTTATTGAAATGATAAATGATAACTTAGGATGGCAATAACATACATATATATATATACAGAATATAGCACAGACAGAAGGCAGACTCTACCGGTCCTGTCAAAATACCGGACAGGACAGTCTTTAGGCTCTACCGGCCTTGCCAATACCGGGTAAGGCAACCTGCAGATGGAATAGCATAACGGTTTTACCGGCCTTACCAAATTACCGGGCAAGGCAGCCTCAATAGATACACAATGTAGGCTCTACCGGCCCTGCCAATACCGGGTAAGGCAACCTCAGATGGAATGTGGCAAAAGGTTCTACCGGCCTTACCAATACCGGGCAGGGCAGCCCAGAGATAATAGCCGCAGTCAGATGGAACTGGCAATTTAGCAGAATCGTTAAGCAGCAAGGCTTTGGAGCAAACCAGCGTCCGCACGCTGGAAACAACACTGAATAGTATAGCCGTTAGGCTTAGCGAGCAAACCAGTGACCGCACACTGGAGTAACAAGCGAGTAGTATAGCCGCAAGGCTTAGGAGCAAACCAGCGTCCGCACTCTGGGACCAACACAAAATTGTATAGCCGATAGGCTTTGGAGCAAACCAGTGACCGCACACTGGTGTAACAAGTGAGTTTGTATAGCCGCAAGGCTTAGGAGCAAACCAGCGTCCGCACGCTGGGACCAACACAGATTTGTATAGCTGATAGGCTTTGGAGCAAACCAGTGACCGCACACTGGTGTAACAAGCAAGTTTGTATAGCCGCAAGGCTTAGGAGCAAACCAGTGTCCGCACGCTGGGACCAACACAGATTTGTATAGCTGATAGGCTTTGGAGCAAACCAGTGACCGCACACTGGTGTAACAAGTGAGTTTGTATAGCTGCAAGGCTTAGGAGCAAACCAGCGTCCGCACGCTGGGACCAACACAGAATTGTATAGCTGATAGGCTTTGGAGCAAACCAGTGACCGCACACTGGTGTAACAAGCAAGTTTGTATAGCCGCAAGGCTTAGGAGCAAACCAGCGTCCGCACGCTGGGACCAACACAGATTTGTATAGCTGATAGGCTTTGGAGCAAACCAGTGACCGCACACTGGTGTAACAAGCGAGTTTGTATAGCCGCAAGGCTTAGGAGCAAACCAGCGTCCGCACGCTGGGACCAACACGGAATTGTAGCAATGTCACCAACGCGACCAGGCAGAAGGTCGCCAGGATACTGAAGACAGGTGATAAGATGACAGGAACCAGCAACGATCAGTCAGGTCAGAAAACAGCAGAGAAGTTCAGCAGGAACTGCAACACCAGAGACTAGGCCGGAACCAGGACTGGAAGTACTTCAGCATGCAGGAAACACTGGAACAGTAGAGATCAGGAACTCAGGAACACATGAGATCAGGAACTCAGGAACACTGGAACAGAGGCCCAGCTATCACTAGCATAGTGATAGCAAGAAGGTCAGAAACAACACGAAAGGGCACTCAAAGGGTGCCCAATCCAGGTTTAAATAGTCAATAAGAGGCGGGCTATCTGCAGACAGCCAATAGAAGCCCCCTACTGGTGATAGACAAGTAACTGCAGCAAATCACGGGCACCGTGATAATCTGCCAACACTACCTCTCTTTCTCAGTAGTAGATTCCATAGTTTTACTGCCCTAACAATTAATAACACTTTACCTAGAATGTGAAACCTTTTTTCCTCTACTATCTGCTTATAACAATGGGGGAGACACACTAAGTTGATAAAGTAGAGATGACTTCTCCAGTGATATCATCACTTCTCCAGTTCCTGTGTAATTCTATGGAGCCAATGCACTAAGATGTTTCCAGCTTTGGAGATATTAATGTATAGACTCTGTAAAATAACATACTGTAACGGAAGCTAAGAAGGGACCGCGTCGCCTTCTGCCGTCGTTCCTGGGTCTCTCCCTCTCAACGCCAGATAAGCACCGTCGGATGCACCGGTTGAAGTATGGACTTCACTGAAACAGTCACAGGATCGCTGGAAGCAGGGAAGCACCGGCAGTATGGAGTGAGGCCACTACTCCCGGTCAAAGGATCACTGGAAGTTGTCGCAGGAACACAAGGATGAGAAGATGGAGTCCACATCGCCGCTTGACAGCATACGAAGCTGGGTCGCAGGAAGCTGGCAGCAGGCGGTCGACGATTCAGGATACTTGGCGCAGATGGGTATCAGAGTGGACACTTTAGACCATAAGCAATACACAAGACTCCAGGACTCTTGTTCACTCCAAAACATAACTCACTTTATTGACACAAACCACAGATATTTATACACAAATCTTACATTGAAGCTTATGGGGGAAACCAGATACAACAGGGCGTGATCCAATCACAATACATCAGACAAAGGCCAGCAACAGATGGTCTTAACAGATACAATAACTCAGACATGATTACATTTCAGATACAAAAGGGTTTGATGAACAAAGACTTGAGGGCTTGAACTAATTACCACATGGCAGGGGGTCTGACTGCAGTTCACAATGGCTTAGTTAACACCCAGCAGGAGGTCTTGCTACAGTACACATAGTCACTGCCTTGAGGGACTGCAATATACATTGGAATAATTAACCCCTCACTGCCACCAGTCTACCACAGGGCAGTTGTGTGTAGTAAGGTCCATTTCCTCATCCACATAATGTGCATACAAAGTATTTTTAGTGCACAACCGGGAAAAATGTCCATAGTTTTTGGTTAAACAGTCTTAGGGCCAGACAAGGGCTCAAGTAACGGGTAGGATCCATTACACATAGGAACTGAAGAAGTGATATCACTGTAGAAATAATCTCCACTTTATAACCTCATTCTCACTCCTTAGTGCATAACATCCCTTGTGTAATTTCTAGAGTCCTAATTATGAAAAAGTCCCCCGAGAGTTATTTGTATTGTCCCGCTATATATATTTGTAAATAGTGACCATATCAATTTGGAAGTCACGTTTCCAGGAAAAAAATGAGAATTTGGAATGCTGTTAATCATATCTAAAGTCCTTCATTACCTTTATTATTATTTTAATAATTTTGCAACTGCATTTAAACTGTGTTTTCATTTAATCCCTTAACGACGAAGGCCATACATGTACGTCATGGGTGGATGTCCCTAAAGGACCCATGACTTACATGTACGTCATCGATTTCAGGGCTCCCTGAGTGGCTGCACACCGTTTGGGGAGCCCTGAATCGTATATAAAAAAAAAATGATCCGTGGTCCTTAAGTGCCGGCCTCGTGTGTGCACGCCAGTCCTTAAGGGGCTAATTATTGCCTGTTTAATCCTTTGAATGCCAAAGGGGTACACAATGCATTGCAAAAAAGTGCATTGTGTACCACTCAGGCACTCAAAGGATTAAGAAGTTGACCATGTAATATCTCCAATAATATCTCCAGCCACTACCTGCTATTCTAGTGGTTCTGAAAATTTTCAGGTGGTGGAACCCATTAATCTCAAATAAAATTCCCATGGAACCACAACAATAAAAATGTTAAAAGAAATGTTATCCGCCTAAGTGGATATTTAGGAAAGAGCACTTATTTATACAAATAATTTATTATAAAAGATCACAATAATGTTACAAGTAACACAAATATGGCAGAGGGCACCCTTATAAAACACAACGTATAAAAACAAACAAATGCATATATATGCCATTGCTAATCCATATCATGGGTGAAACGTCTACTTAAAGTGATAGGTAGGATGATCTGAACTGAAGATGACAGTCAGTATACTGAAAGATGTACAACGGTAAATACCGGTCTTACTACCTGTATAGAAATAAATCCACTTCCAGCTATGTGGTGAGGAGTCTGGAAGAGTATATAGAAGAACGGCCTGGGATAGGTGAGTGGGCAGCAACTCTCTCTTCCTACTTGATTGTATGGAGTCTCCTGTCTTTAAAGTTGTTTCTCCCATCTTGTTAAATGAACTCCAGAACTTTGTATAAAATACAATGGAATGTCCTCACTGTGATGGAATGGTGTTCCGTCCGTATCTGCAGAGAGAGGGCTTAGAGCTGGCAGAGTGTATGACTCATTGCTCCCCAGAGCAAAAAAACGGAGCAGTCAGAAAACTGAGCAAGAATAAAATGGAGAAAAAAATGGAGCAAAAAATGGAAGAAGAAGAAAATGGAGCAAAACACGGAGCAAGAAGAAAATGGAGCAAAAAATGAAGAAAAATGGAGCAAGAAGAAAACTGAGCAAGAAGAAAATGGAGCAATAAGAAAACAGAGCAAAAAAGGAGCAAGAAGAAAATGGAGCAAGCAAGAAGAAAATGGAGCAAAACACAGAGCAAGAAGAAAATGGAGCAGAAAATGGAGCAAAAAATTTGAGCTAGAAGAAAATGGAGCAAAAATGGAGCAACAAGAAAACTGAGCAAGAAGAAAATGGAGCAAAAAATGGAGCAATAAGAAAACAGAGCAATAAAGGAGCAAGAAGAAAATGGAGCTAAAAAAACAGAGCAAGAAGATAATGGAGCAAGAAGAAAACAGAGCAAAATATGGAGCAAGAAGAAAACAGCAAAAAATGGAGCAAGAGGCATCTGCTGTAGCTCAGCAAAGGCATCACTTCCTGTCACAGTAGACAATGGGCGGTTCTCCTTCTTGTGTTTAGATCTTTTTGGGCAAGATGTTCAAAAAGTCGTCATAATGAAAAAACTGTCTGATCATGAGTTGGTGGTAAAAGAAGGACAATATTTTCAGAAGTAAATCCGTCATGTTTGAAAATGCGTCTAAAGAATTAAAAAATAACGGTAAGAAGATCTTGATGAACATTGCCTTTAAAAAATTCTAATGTTAAAAATATCTTTGATTTTGTCTTTGAAATGAACATTTTCAAAGGAAAAGACATTTTTTGTCTTTGAAACGCCAAATTGCTTCTCACTCACTGCTAACAGTACTTTAATTTGTCTTCTCCAAGTTTAGACCATTTTTATTTTGTCGGGAAAAAAATATGTTAATCAGACAAAAAAGTTATGTTGATACTAATATTTTTTCTGAAAATACCTTACAATATGACAGAAGATTAAACCACGGGCACTTTTAAGACGGCTTTTTCCCTTTGACGGAGATGGCGGAACTGGATGCAAAAAATTATAGAAATATGTTTGAGAATTGATGGACCTTGGCTTAAGAACTTTTTTATTCTGACTACAGACAATTTTAGTTACCACCAGTTACTGAACATCTTGCCCTTTGTCCTGGAGTCTTCATGCCAGGACTTTGTATTGTCCCAGAAGGGGGCTGTCAAGGACATAGGACACACATTTAAAATTAGGGACTGTCCTGAGCAATCAGGGACACGTGGTCACCTTAGTTGATGAAAACACCTTAGTGCATACCACTAGATGTATTTGGGTCAGGATCTCCACCATATTGACAAACGGGATCATTATCCTCCTGGAGTGATTCTACAGCAAACCAAATGTACCATAGGGTACAAATAAACATTCCCCAAATTCCATTGACTTAAATGGGACTTTTAATCCCCTGAATTCTAG
The DNA here is from genome assembly GCA_037306005.1 of Rhinophrynus dorsalis. Lineage (NCBI taxonomy): Eukaryota > Metazoa > Chordata > Amphibia > Anura > Rhinophrynidae > Rhinophrynus > Rhinophrynus dorsalis. Next base: position 46,138,160 of record CM074727.1, on the reverse strand, counting down.
AGAAGTCTTCAAATCATACGGAATTTAGGGAGGCTTTATTTGCCCCCTACTGTGCAGATGGTTTGTCCCAAAATTACAACAACTCTTTTAGAACATCAGCCTCGCTGACTGAAGTATCTGTTCATATGATTATAACTATTATGAAGATGTGAAGCTATAATAAAGATGATTATAAAGTAATGCAAGAATGAAAAACTGGTACAGCTAGACCATCATTATCGTTGGATATCTGAAATACTTGATTGGACACACATGCTGTCTTGTTACCTAAAATAAAGCAATAATTATGCTGTTTAGAGTTTTTGTAAGACTCCCTTTGAGACAGATTCTGGTTACATAATATAGTATCTACAGTAAGAGTTTCATTTCAATTGAACAAACACTATCAATAAAAGATGCATTTCATGTGGATCAATAATCTTAAAGGGACACTTATACTCCCACACCATGAAGTAGTACTCACTGTTTGCATGCCAGTATGGTATCCATTTCAGTGATTTGAAGTTTGTTGGATACCTCTCTGGCATGCAAGGTGTTAAATAAAGTACCGACTTCACTCATGCTCTTGTGGCCGAATGGAAGGAAATCTTTGCAGCAATGTTCTAACACGAAAGGGAAAACCTTTCAAGAAATGTGGAGATTTTTAGTAAGGGGGGTACAACTCCATATTATTGGCCATGATCTTCAAATTAGATATTCAATGAACAGGTATCGACATGCTTTAGGCCATGTAGTGTACATCAGATCCAGTGGGGGTAGACACCATGAGTTACCGTACCGGGTGAAACCAACCCTAGTGACACCTCTGGTGTACATTATAATTAAAGCTCTATCAACAAATTTATTTTTAGGTGTAGTTTTCTTTTATGTAAACTAATGACACATTGTAATCAGTTCCTCATTTAGCCCAAATCTGTATTACTATTTGACCTAAGTTTTTGTATTTTTTTAATAAGTACAGCAGGGCTGGTGGGTTTCTAAAAGACCATGATCTTGTGTCTCCTATAATCCATTATTAGAGTGACATGCAGGCCAATTTAATTTTAAGTGCCAGAGGTATTGCAACGCAATGCTTTGGATGCCTGTCTGTCACTCAAAGGATTAACAATTAGGAAGTTAAAAACAGTATTACACTGCTACATTTTTCCCAGCTGAGCAATACAGAGTTTCTCCCATTGGTGAAAGATTTTAATCCAAATAGCATTTTTGTTTCTTTAACCCCATCGTGACAAAGGATGTACATGTACGTCCCACAGAATCTGTCACTTAGTGACAAAGGACGTACATGTACGTCCAGATGGTCGTAGAAGGTAATGGGGGAAAAAAGTTCAGCAGGCGTTAAGTGCCGGCCTGGTACATGCGCAGCCGGTCACTAAGGGGTTACAGGCATGGTAATGTTTCACAATAAAAGCAGCTACAATTAATCTTCACAGTATTTGGGCCATGGAGACTGTTATTTCAATACTGTCAGAGTTGTAGTTCAAGAATAACTGAATGATAAAGTATCCCCCTCCTGCCCCTTTTACTGATGTAACACTGCTCACCTCAGAGCAGCAAGACTGTGAGGATGGATCGCAGAGACGAATAATCTTCAGTGATCATAAGGAAAAACCTGAAAAACCTGTCAAGGGGGGCAAGGTTTTCGTTGTTCTCACAGTAAGAAAATTATCCCTTACTGTGAGCTGTCTGGTCTTAAGACCAGATTCCACATCTGAATGGAGGTGGCTTACACTAGATAAAAGGGGCGGGAGGGGGAAACTTTATCATCCAATTACTCTTGAACTACAACTCTGGCAGTATTCAAAAAACATTCTCCATGGCCCAAATACTATGAAGATTAATTGGAGCTGCTTTTATTTTGAAACATTGCTATCCCTTTAATTTACTCTATGGGAGCGTCTGAGTCTCTGACTAAGGCTCTCCATAGTATTGATAGGAACAGCATCACCTGGTGGGCAAAAAGTAAAATTGCTGTTAAATGTAAATAAAATAAATAAAAAATAGGGTGAAGCTGTGATAACATTTGAATGAAATACCTCTCAGTAGTGGGATGACCACTGTATTACTCATCAGGAAAATCTCTAAAACTTATGTTTTCATTTACCCCTTAATGAGCGCCCGATCCACAGGGGGCCAACCGTTAAGGACTCCACACTTTTTTTTCATGAATGGATTCAGGAGTCACCGAGCGTCTTGCAGCGTGCGGCGAACCCGGAAATCCATGACATGCCAGGACTGTCATGGGTCCTTAAAGCGGAACTTTTCACTTTGTATAAAGTTGTCCTCCAATAATTAAACATATGGCGACTAGCTTCATAATAGTTCTATTACCTTTCAGAAGTGGCAGATTCTAAAGTAATCCTTAATCTTCAGAGACTGGAAGCCAGGCATCAGCGCAGACATCTTGTCTCCATGCCTGCGCTGTCAATCCTGGTCTCCTCTAAAAGGCATTGCACTGTGCCATAAGGTACCGGAAGGGACTGACAGTGCAGGCACGCAGACAGCACTAACCTGGCCATCAGTCTCCAAAGATTAAGGATAACTTTAGAATCTGTCACTTCTGAGAGGTAATAGAAGTATTATGAAGCTAGTCGCCATATGCTTAATTATTGCAGGGCGACCGTGATGGCCCTGGAACTTCTTAAGTCTTTAGGGGTTAAAAATGTTTATGCAAAAAATGCAAACTTATTTGACAAATTAGCATATACTTCAAACATATTTTTACGTCTAACATCAAGAGCAGTCAATCTCTGGACCTGACACTATTTGGGCCTACAACTGCCATCCTTCCCAACCAGCCAATGACTGCTTGAGGATGATGGGATTTGTAGTAGGGTTGCCACCTTTACTTCAAAAAAATACCGGCCATGGCATTCTCTCCATAGACTTAAAGGAGCAGTAAACTTTTTTTTATTAAAACACATATTTTATAGAGCATTTCTTGCTGAATAAAACAAGGTCACTCCCATCGCTGTCAGATGTTTTATTCAAAATTTCTAGCAGTTCAGATAATCAGGAAGTGAATTTACTGTGTTTACTTCCTGATAGTTCTAACTGACAGGAAGTGACAGGCAGTTTCTATCACATTCTATGGAGAACTGTATGTCTCTGACTTTTCTCTCCATTAGACTCTAACAGGAAATCTAATTAGAATTTGACCACTAGAGGGCACTGCTAATGTAAAAAAACACGGGTTTAAACTGTAATAACTCTGGAAATATAAATCTCTCGGCAGCGGAAGTATCCTTATTTTACTCAATAGGAAAATCCCTACAATATATACTTTTTCATTAAAAAAAGTTTACTGCTCCTTTAACATTGGACAGAAGCCAATTTTTTACCGGTCCGCCGGTAAAATACCAGCTGGGTATCAACCCTAATTTGTAGGCCCAAACATCTGTATGTTCAGGAATTGACTATCCCTGGTTTTAAGTTTTTCTGCTGTAAATTTGTCCTTATGCCTAATCACAGTCCAGTCACGTACTGTATGTAAGCAGATAAACTATTTTAAACTGCTACCTGAAAGCAATTTGAAAGCTGGGAACATTTTGCAACATTAGATACAGCAACTGTGCTACAGACAACATCCTAAGCTTATAAAAAAGTGTCAGCTTGAATCTGATACAGAACAGCCTAAGGAGAGCACTAACTAATATCTAAGAGCAAAATGTTGTTGAATAAAAGTAACTCATAAATTATGAATGGCACTATTACACAGAAGGTTTGGAGCTTGCCGAAATAATAGCAGACCTTTTAGTTGTATCTATATGTGAAAAGCAACAAAGCTTACAACTCGTATAAAAGTCTGTTCATGCATGATGTAAGCTGTCTTAGCAGATCTTTTTGACCGATTTAAGATTTGTCATCGTAACTTTAGGTATTATTCATCATCGTAAAGCAGTGGTTCTCAATCTCTTTTTGCTCAAGGTATCCCCAATATGCAATCTGGAACTTTTTGGACACCCCTAACATGTTTAGCCCCTTTAACATGTCAGGACTGTCATCTTTTTTTTTCCCTGAAGGGCCAGTGACAGTTCAGAACACCCGTGAAAAATAAGAAGGGGAGGCATGTCTGAGCTGGGTAAGATACAAGTATTGGGTAGGGACAGGAAGTGAGGTCTAAAAGGATAGGGTGAAAAAATAGCGGTGGAGTGTCACTTCCTTTCAGCAACAAGAATGGAACAGCGTCCCTCCCCTCTTGTTGTTTTGTGGGGTGGTGGAATGTTTGGTTTTGGGGGTTTGGCCTGTTGGGGTCTTTTTACTTTTTGCTTGTCACAGCTTTCTGGGCGCTTTGGGCCCTTGTCAATGTGTAGAAGGTCATTAAGTTGGATATGGTTACATTAAAATGGTAGGCTAGCAGGCTAGGGGTAATGACACCTGGACTGTGTCGCGGGTTTAGACATCGGCCTCATTGAGCTGCACTGACCAGCTAATGGGGAGCGTTTAGGTGAAACAAGATTGTGGTGGGCCTAAGGCTCAAAAGGGGGGATAAGCAGGTTTGGCCTATCAAATTGGGTATTGACAAGGGCTTAAAGTTTAGGTTAAAATATATGTTAAAATGGTTATCATGTATTCTGAAATAAAGGCCTGATTTAAAACCCATAAGTAGTTGTCAGTGTTTCTTGAGCCATTACCTCATGTATAAGACATGATGTCACGTATTTAGAGGGGTCTGAAACTGACCAATCCAAGACCGGATCAGTCTCTCTCAGACCCCCATTCAGGGACATGTAAATGTCATCAGTCATGTGTCCCAGTGTGCCGACAACGATTAAAGAGGTCCTTAAGGGAAGGTAACTTCTGAGGCGTGCTGGTCGTTAAGGGGTTAATGTAATTCATAAAGGACATAATAAAAGGTACAATACGTAAAGATACAGATAGTATTGGGTATCAAAATCATAGTAAAAAAAACAAACATATTTTGCATAAGAATTTTTGTTTTTCTACATATAATCTTTTGAGTGCCAGAGGGGTATGCTCAACAATATTCACATTTTTTGTCAAAGTCTTCACAGAAAATATGGAACACCCTAAGCTAATAACTACAGCACTTTGAAGTGAGATGGTACCCTGGTTGAGTATCACTGACTTACAGAGGTGCCATTCTTTGGCAAATCGACTGCACTAGGGGGTACAATGAAATATCCCCACTGATTTAACGGTGGCTTTTAACCCTTTGAATGCTACTGAGGTCTGAACTCATTGAGAAGCAATTCATTAAAGCGATAGTAATACTTCATTTTATCTTTATTTTATTTTGTAGGCATTAAAAAAACACGAAGAGCGATATAAGTCTTATCTCTCAAACCTTTATGGTTTGAGAGATATTCACAAGCAAAGTTCCCCTCACTGACCAAAACGGTCAAGTCTGCCATTTAGCTGTCAGATTTTGAATCCGGTCCGCAGATCAACTGGTGGTGCTTCAGCAGAGCCGAGCTTGCAAGATATAAAAATAACTATTTCATTGGAAGGGTCTAAGAAGTGTGCTTGCAAACCAGGCACACTTTGTAGACTATTCAAATGAAGTAGATCTTCTTATATCTCATGATCTCGGCTCTACTGTAGAGCCACGGATGGTACATGGACCGGATTCCAAATCTGAATGCTGAACGCTGACTGCAGGGATATCCGGTATTACTTGCATCAGACGGCTCTGAAGCTGGCTGAGATCACATTTATAAAAAATAAATCTTTCACTAAAACGGTCTTCTACGTGTGCTTGCAAACCAAACACACGTAGAAGACCGTTTCAGTGAAATAATTCTTTTTTATAAATGCGACCTCGTCTCAGCTGCAGAGCAGCCTGATGCACATAAGACTGTCTTATGACAGCTTCCCCTGCAGTCAGCGTTCAGTCAGGGAAGGGCGAGGGACGGGGGAACTTTGAGCGCCATTAGGGTTTGAGAGATGACACTGGGGGCAATAAGTTTCTTTTTAACAAAGCTACAGTATGGGGATTAGTAATTTACAAGTATTACTATCCCTTTAAACACAAAAGAAAAGAGGAACAGTTCTCAAACAAGCCAACCAAATATTCCACAATCCTCCCATTGACTTTAAAAGGGCTTTTATTACGTGGGGAGAGATGCACTAAGGTGTGGTAAAGAGTTTATAAAGTGACTTCTCAAGTGATATCACTTCACCATTTCCTGTGTTAATCTATTGAGTGTGAGCGTGAGCTCAAACACACAGTCACCCTCCCAAACATTAACCCTACACTACCCCTAACAGTAAAGTGCAACAGTACTACCCCTAACACTATCCTAACACCCAGCGGCTGGATTCTATTGCAGGCGCTACTTTTATCACTGCTTTTATCGCCAGGTTTCCCAGTAGACTTCAATAGCCTATGATTAAATGTAAACCTTACATGAAACGCGTTAGGCGGTTTGTGTAGTTATTGTATCTTTACTACGTTTCCTGAATCCTCCACTACAGTGTTTTTATTTTTGTATTTTTGCAATAAAATTGGATATTTTCTACGTTATTGCTGTGTGGAGTGTTTGGATGTTCCGGAGCATTGCAGGTCCGTAGAGCGCTCCTTACCAAGTTGTCTTCTTGTTTGTTGAAGCCCAAGCCGGGGCTGTAGGGAGCTGCTCTGGATCTGCGAGGCCTTTTTGGCCAGGTGAGTGGATACATTTTATATATGTATATTGTATGCCTGACAGTAGCAACCAGGAGTGTTTTTGTTAACGTGGATTCAATAGGAAAATGTTTGTTAAAACAGGAGGTAACATTTATCTCCTGCAATAGAATACAGGCCCAGATCTCTCCGTCTTCTTCTGTCATCTTCTATCATCTTTCTTCTTCTTTCTCTTCACCTTCTGTCTTCAATTCTGTCCTCTTCTCTTCTGGTCTTGTTCTGTTCTAAAAGATGTATCTGTAAAAGAAAGACAGTCCACAATAAATTTGTTTAGTAAATCATATGTGTTTAAGTAATGTATCTCTTAAACCTCTGTGTGCAGGACGAGTAAGCAACGCATTGCAGGCAATGTGTTGCATGCCTCTCCAGCACTCAAAGGATTCAACTGTGCCAACATTCAAATCATAAAAAATAATTTGCGGTGATGCAGTGCAAACATTTGGCAAATCCATTTTGAATTATAATACATTTAGCACCAATGAAAATATCAGCTGAGCCAGTCCAAATTTAAAGGGATAGTAATACTTCAAAATCACTATCCCTTATATTGAAGACCTTGAAAAACTGAATTAAATGCCACAAGTGGCATCTCTCAAACCTTTATGGTTTGCGAGATAGCCGCTTCTAAACTTCGCTCCCCCCGCCTCCCCGCTGACATCAGCGGTTTTGCTGCAGCAGGGAAATCCGGTCCCGGGACTGGCGGAGGCTCTTTAGCACAGCCTCGTTATGGAAGACAAGATCCTTCACTAAAATGGTCTCCTATGTGTGCTTGATTACCAAGCACACGTAGAAGACCGTTTTAGTGAAGGATTGTTTCTTCTATAACGAGATCTGGCTCTGCTGAAGAGCCTCCGGGTTTGAGAGATGCCGCGGTGGTATTTAATTCAGTTTTTCAAGGTCTTCAATATAAGGGATAGTGATTTTGAAGTATTACTATCCCTTTAAGTCAACAGGAATTATTATTTATTCATTATATTGCAGTTTGTTTTCTCCACAATTAACACTTTGAGTGCCAGCAAGGTATTCAATGCATTGAGTTGGATACCTCTGTTACACAAAGGGTTTTATTCAATTTTTTTTTTTTTTATGCTTACGACCCACAAACTGAAATACTACTACCATTTCAAATGTGTAGCCATGCCGGTTAGACAGCTATAATAAAGCACTTCTCTCTATGCCTGCTTTCATTAACTATGTATTGCCAGAGGACATTGCATTGCTGTGATCTGAGGTACAATGGGGGAAGTTAGTTAGGAAAGCATCAGAAAACAATACAGTTAACTCGTATTCCACTGTCAACAGCACTTATATCTATGAGACCGCTTACTGTGATTACAGGAGTTTGCTGCAGCCGTTGCTATAGAAACCTCATCTTCACTCTTCATTATTGGCCCCTGTGTTCCCATGGTCTTCCACTTTTAATGAAATTAAAGGATGCTGCATTGCACTGCCGTAAGACTGGATGTCATTCCCACTTCTATTTCATCCCCCCCCCAAAAAAAAGACTATCGTTTACATAATAGGTGCAATTTTGGGAGCTAAAGAGGTGCAATTCTTAACCAAAACCAAACTAACTGCTCTATAATAGAAAAATGTAAATCCCCATTGATTAACCCTTTGAGCGCCAGAGGGGCGAGCAACGCATTGCTTCGCAATGCATTGCACATCCCTCTGGAGCTCAAAGGGTTACTACTTTTTTATTATTATTATTTTTAACCCTTTGAATGCCATAGATGTGTCCAATGTTTTGGAGACTTCTCTAGCGTACTAGTGTTTAAAAGCACCATTTAAACCAGTGGGGATTTTAGGACTGTTCATTTTTCCTATGTGATGCTGTTGGTTTGCTCCAGAATTCTGCCTACTTAACCCTTTCACTGCTAGAGATCTTTCCAATGCATTGTGCTCCCTGGCACTCCACGGTTTGGCTTCCAGAATCAAAACTTTGAGTGCCAGAGGGGAATCGCATTGCGATACGTTGGATATCCCTCTGGCACTCAAAGGGTTAACGCATCCCAGGTAACCTGTCTGGTGTGGTCAACACAAATAACTGCATACAGGAAGCTTAAAAAAAAAAAAGTTCAGTTCTGGGGAAAAAATGTATTGTTCCATAGGTACAATAAAAATGCCCCAGATTCGTTTTGATTTAAATAGGGCTTTTAACTCCTTGAATTCCAGAGAGCTTTTCAGAAGCATTCAACTAAAATTATCTGTTTCCTGCGATGCTGCTGATTTATTCAATGATCGTACCTCTTTAGCTTCTTAAATACTTTCATAAATACCTTTGAGTGCCAGAGTGGTACCCAACTCATTGCTAAGCAATGCATTGGGTACCCATGTGGCACTCAAAGGGTTAACTCCTTCAATAACAGTAGGGTTAGCCAATGCATAGCATTGGTCTCCCCTCTTGCAGTCTAAAGGTTAAATCCCATTGGTATTGAAGATCATCAGTGTTACAGGCAGCTGGCACTTCTGCGCTGGCATATAGCTAGTCGCATTGCACCAATGAGCCAACTCAGCACAGAGTACTGGAATGAGGAATCTCCAGCATTTAGGTCAGAGAAGGGTTTAGGGAGGCTGATGTGCCAAGAGGGACTGGTGTAATCTAACAGCACCATACAGTACATATCAAAATCCACCCAAAATCCCTCTGATTTAAATCGGACTTTTAACCCCTAGAATGCTGCATGGGTCTCCAACACAGTGCTTTTGCAATGTGTTGGCAAATTTTCTAGCATTCAGGAATTAAAGGAGCCATTCAACCACAAAGGTATCAAATGCATTGTGTGGCAATACGTTGATTACCTCTCTGGCATTCAAAGAGTTAACAATGGCAATGTCTATTCCAACCTTGTGGTGCAGTTGGCTTTTTCTAAAATTGTACCTCTTGGCTTTTTGAATACTGACGTAAAAGCTTCAAAGGGGAACTACCACCCCAACATGAATTAGTCTGTATTAATGTCTCTTCCCTTGTTTAACCCTTTGAGTGCCGGAGGGGTATGGAATGCATTGCTCTGCAATGCGTTCCATACTCCTCCGGCACTCAAAGGGTTAAAAGCTCTATGTAGTTCTTTTCTAAAAAAGCGCACTTTAAAGGCATACACATTACAATACTTTTGTGAGGTCATTGTGTCTGATTAGAATGCGTGCCGCTCGAGCGTGCACAAAAAAAAAAGATGGCTGTGGTCAGGCACATCCTTGGTGAGTGACAAGCCCAGGGACACCTCACGCATGTGCAGAAGAACAAAATCACTAAGATGGCCATGGTCCGATCGGTCTTGCTGCTAGGAAAACGGGTCAAATTGTACAATATGAAAATACTTTTGGGTTGTTTGGCATACATATTCTTGTCAGCTGGGGGTGGGAATTTAGCTTCCTAGCTTTGGTTATCTGACCATGGTAGTTCCGCTTTAATACTTTGTGTTCTATAGCTTCTCAATGCATTGCATACCCCTCTGGCACTCAGATGGTTACCCCAAAGATGAGCAGCCTGAGTCCTTCCGCCCAGTTGTAGTTCAGGACTACAATTCCCATCCTCCTCAGACAGCTCTTGTCTACGGATGATGTGAGTTGTACTCAGCAACAGCTGGAAGGTCTCAGGCTGTCCCTCTCTCTGCTTTAACCCTTTGAGTGCCAGAGGGGTAGAGTTGCCACCCATCTGGTATTTTACCGGCAGGCCGGTAAAAATTGGCTTCTGTCCAATGTTAAGTCTATGGAGGGAATGCCATGGCCGGTATTTCTTTGAAGAAAAGGTGGCAACCCTACAGAGGGGTATGGAATGCATTGCTTTGCAATGAATTCCGTACCCCTCTGGCACTCAAAGGGTTAACCTTTTGGGTGCTAGATGGGTTTACAGCACATCATTTTGGACATTGTCTCTGGCACTCAAAGGGTTCATTTCTATGGCTACTGAAGATCATTAATGTTACAGGCAGGAATATACGCAATTTGGCAGCCTCCAACGGAACAGGAGGGGGAGAGGGAGCGTAATTAAATAAACGGCAGCAAATTCTACAACTTCCAACATACTATAATCTTGTCATAAATATTTAAAAAGTTAATTCTGAGAACTAGTATAGGGAGTCGTTCTTGTGTTTTCTGTTGTTGGCTTCTTAATTTATCTTATAAATCATTTGGTATCTTGCAGGTGTTGACTCTTTTTCCTGGCTTGGCATTGTCTTCTACTGTGTTATTCTAAGCAGGTTAACTGTTTTTTAGCACTTATAAAATGATATGACTTTGAAGCCACTCATGTTGCAGATGGCAACCAAATGATACATAATGCACGAAAAAAAAGACCCGACAGCAAGAAACAACCACTTTACTCTCTACGATGCTAATTAAAAAAAAAAAAACACTTGCAACTAAGAATGAACTGCCAGATGGGTTTGGAGTGTATGATTCTGCACCACAAATCCATCTTGGCAAATTCAGCACTCCTTATAATTCATTATAACACTTTGTCCTCCAATGTAATTACACTACCCATCATTGTGATATGTTTAACCTTTGAGTGCCAGAGGGGTATGCAATGTATTGCACATCTGGCTTTATCCCACACCACTAGCTGCCGCAGTTTGCTGACCAGTCTTTTCCTCAGGAGATGTGCACACAGGCCCCCTGTCAGCCCAGTGCACTCTGCTGGCCATGTGACAGCTGCGGTACAAACACAGAGAACCCTGGAATACGGCAAGCAGGATCGACTAGGAGGGAGGTGCTGCCACAGCATATTGTAAAAAATCACCTCTCAGCCCCACCATTGAGCAAATCCCCATGGGTATATAAGCTTTGCCCAATTGCTAAATCAAGCCATGCAATGCATGACTTGATTTAGGTGAGAGATTCTGCCAATCTCTGTCTGATGGTGCTAGTACTTCCTGCTCTGACTCACGTAACTTCTCTGGTCTCTGCACACTGCAGCGTGCTCAATCACTGTTGATACCAATGAGGGAAAGGGTGGATTACAGTATACTCTGCATGCACATCTTATGGCGTAGCGAGCATGTGGCTGATCAACTAATTTTCTGTGTCTCTCACCCTAGTGAGCCAAGCGGCTGAGGGCTCTATGGCGGAACGTGAACGGCTGAGATCTGAGACAAAAAAAAAAAAAACAAGCAGGGAAGAAGACTGGAAAGCTATATATGAGGCAAATCGCTGCCCCTGTCAAAGTGCGGCCTGGGTTCCATGGACCCACCAGGACCCATTTAAGGGCTGGCTCTGCTTACCCCGCTGGCATTCAAAGGGTTAAAGAAATAACTTGGCTACTACTTGAATCCAGATGTACCTTTCACCTTTCTTGCATATTTTAATCCCACTACTCTTATGTCAATAGTTGGAAAATAAATGTTAAAGTAGATCTATCACATATAGATAGATAGAGCATTTAGCAAAAAAGTTTAATATGTTAGTCATTTTGGAAAAAAAAATGTTATCTGTGCAAATTCAAGTTTAAAATGTGCCCAGCAGACTACTTCCTGCTTGGAGCACTGCCTCTGCTCCCGTCCCACTACCCAGCATCCTCCAATGACTGAGGCTTTCTTTCTCTAAGCTGGAGCGATCTCATTGGCAGAGATCGATATCTAGCCAATGAGATCACTCCAGATTAGAGACAGACATCCTCCGTCATCGGAGGATGCTGGGTAGTGGGCCTGGAGCAGCCTCTGTGCAGCAAGCAGCTTGCTGCAGAGGCAAGCAGAAGTAGGCTGCTGGGCACCTTTTTAAACTTGAATGACTAACATATTAAACTTTTTTGCTAAATGCTCTGTCTAATGAGCATTAAATATCTATATTTGATAAATCCACTTTAAAGGAAAGAATTATTAAAGGGATAGTAATATCACATTTAAACTTTTAGCTACGAATATTATGTGCACGTTTTTTAACATATTGCGCTATATATAGTTACTTACAGATTTGTAGTTCAAAACCTGTTGAAGCTGAAAGGCTCCTCCTCCTGCCCCTTTTCACTGTGTCACTGATCCTCTCTGTCTCGTCCTGATGGAGTGTGGCAAGGGACAATCTTCAGTAAGCGAAAGGAAAATCCTATCCTCCTTCAAAGGGGGCAGGGTTCCTTATACTTACTGTATGAAGATTGTCCCTCACTGCATCCGTCCAGTCCCATGACCAGATTCCAGATCTAAGGGGAAGCGGCCAGAAGGGGCTAAAGGGAGATCCTTTCAGCTTCAATAGCTTTTGAACTAGAGATCTGTAAGTAACTATATATATCGCTACATGTTAAAAAACTTGTACATAATACTCGGAGCTGTAGTTTAAATGGGATATTACTATCCTTTTAGAGGTATAGTAATACATAATTTTCACAAATGTTCATCTTGTAGGTATTTAAATAAGAAATTAAATGCCCCCAGTCCCATCTCTCAAACATTTATGGTTTCAGAGATATTCGCTATGAAAGGTGCCCCCTCCCTCCCCTTTCCCTGACGACAGCGCTCTAGCTGACTGCAGGGGAATCCGGTCCTAGGACCAGCCGGCGACTCTGCAGCAGAGCCAAAATCAAGATATTGAAAAAGAAATCCTACATTGGAAAGGTCTTCTAAGTGTTCTTGCAAACCAAGCACACTTTGTAGACCATTCTAGTGAAGGATTTACTTTTCAATAATGCGATCTCGGCTCTGCTGAAGAGCCTCTGCCGGTCCCGGGACCGGATTCCCCTGCATTCAGCTAGAGCGCTGACGTCAGGGAAAGGGGAGGGAGGGGGGAACTTTCACAGCGAATATCTCTCAAACCATAAATGTTTGTGAGATGGGACTGGGGGCATTTAATTTCTTTTTTAAACACCTACAAGATGGACATTTGTGAAAATGATGTCTTACTATCCCTTTAAATACCTGAATTTAAATAGATTTCAAGATCCCAAACAGCATGGGTTTACAGCAGGGAGATCTTATCAAACTAACTTTGTACATTTTTTTGACTGGGTATCTAAAATAATAGACCAGGGGGAGCAGTAGATATAGATTATCTAGATTTCAGTAAGGTAATTGAAACTGTCCCTCACAGAAGACATAATAATAAAATGCAGTTTTTGGGTCTGGATGTAAAAATAGTTGAATGGTTAAGGCAATGGCTGATTGACAGGAGACAAAGGGTTGTAGTTAATGGAGAATATTCAGAGGAAGGTTATGTTACTAGTCAGGGACCTCAGGGATCTCAAACAGAAATAATTAACATACATCGCAATTAATTAGCATTTAATGTTATGCTGTGTGATGAAAATATGTTACTTTCTATATATGGCTCAAAATTTCCACTCGCCACTAGCCAATGGCGAGTGAAAATTTAGCCCTGGCGAGTAGAAATTTAGCCCTGGTGGATATGCTATGACTTGCAGTGGCGAGTAACCTTTCAGGTCTGGCTAGTAGCAAAGGACTTCAAATTTTAAGCCCTATATATTAGTGTTGAGCGAGCACCACGATGCTCGGGTGCTCGGGTGCTCTGACCGAGCACCCCCTGAGGCTCGAGTGCTCGGCCGAGCACCCGAGCCCCATTGGAATGAATGGGGCAACACCAGGCACCCCCTGCTCTGATGAGGGGAGGGTGCCTGGTCAATGCCCCCTTCATCTCCGCTATGCCCCCTTCATCTCAGAATGCCCCCTTCAGCTCCGCAATGTCCCCCTTCAGCTCCGCTATGCCCCTCTTCCACAATGTGCCCCTTCATCTCCGCTATGCCCCTCTTCCACAATGTGCCCCTTCATCTCCGCTATGCCCCTCTTCCACAATGTCCCCCTTCATCTCCTCTATGCCATAGAGGAGATGAAGGGGGACATTGTGGAAGAGGGGCATAGCGGAGATGAAGGGGCACATTGTGGAAGAGGGGCATAGCGGAGATGAAGGGGCACATTGTGGAAGACGGGCATAGCGGAGATGAAGGGGGACATTGTGGAAGAGGGGCATAGAGTCTATGCCCCTCTTCCACAATGTCCCCCTTCATCTCCGCAATGCCCCCTTCATCTCCGCAATGCCCCCGTACCTCCAGTCCCTGGTGGTCCAGCGGAGCTTCTTGGGATCTGTGCCTCTTCCGGCACAGATCCCCGCCACCCGAACATGTCGGGCGAGCACATGGCGGTACTCGACGAGTACCGCCATGTGCCGAGCAGAGCGATGCTCGAGCCGATCCGAGCATCGGCCGAGCACGCTCGCTCATCACTACTATATATATATATATATATATATATATATATATATATATATATATATATATATGTGTAGTAGGGTTTATCCTCCTGAGTAAAAGAAGGGTGCTCCCACTGCTGAAAGGTGTTTTATTCAAAAGTTATTACAGCTCAAACTTGAATTTTTTAGGTGCAGTATCACAGTAACCTGAAATTGTACAGTGGCACTGTTGCTACACCAGCCTATGGACAGCTCTGGTCAGTTGACCATAAATCTCTATAGGGTGGTGATGCAACTGTGCTTCTGTACAATTTCTGGCCACTGATACTGAACCTAACAAATTTAAGTTTGAGATGTAATAACTTTTTAAGCAGTGGGAGAACCCCGGGTTTACTCAGGGGATAAATACTACAATATATGGTTGGAGGGTGATAAACTGAGGCCAGATAAAGTGGAGATCACTTCTCAAGTGATATCATGTCTCCAATTCCTATGATATTCTATGGAGCCTATGCAGTAAGATATTGCCAACTTTGGAGATCTTAGTGCATAGGCTCTATGGACTAGGAATTGGAGACGTGATATCACTGGAGAAGTGTATCACACCTGGAACCATTCTGGGTCAAACCAATGCCATGATAGGGGACAAATAAAAACCTCAGTTGATTTAAATAACCCTTTGAGTACCAGACAGGTATTAATGGCATTGCATTGTAATACATCGAGAACCTCTCTGGCACTCAAACAGTTAATCCCTTGACTACTAAAGAAATCTCCAACACAGTGCTTTGCAATGTTCTGAAAACATGGTAGCAGCAGAGGGAGTTAACTTTCACCAACATTAATGGTAAACTATTCCACTTGTACTTGTTAACCAGATCTACGGTTAACCCCTCAATCGCCAGATTGGTTTGGAAAGCATTTCAATCTAGGCAATCCAGCATTGTCTGTGGGAAATATTAACCCTTTGAGTGCCAGAGGGGTAGGCAACGCATTGCAGTGCCAGAGGGGTAGGCAACGCATTGCTTCGCAATGCATTGCGTACCCCTCTGGCACTCAAAGGGTTAACATTTTCCAGTTATTTAGTCTTGGTAAGGGACGTTTCATGTACCAAAGTGTGCAGCCATTGGTTGAAGTTTGATATTTGATTTCAATTTCTTAGTAATTGGACAATTTGATGCTTCAGTTGCCACTTTTATGGCTGACCTGCAATTTCCTATTCGCTCATTTAGAGTGTTGTACAGTAACATCGCTGATGAAGCAGAAAAAAAGACTAGAGGAAGATTAAAAAACCCTAATGAAGCCATTTACAATTATTAAGCCCCAAGTGGTAGAAAAATAATCCGTCCTGAGTCTAAAATGCAGTCGACTCAACATCCTATCTGCTTTAAAAATAACTTTTATAATGTTCAGTATTGTTCTGAGCTAGAAAGGTAGCCAATACTTTTTTTTTTTTTTAAAGAATAGTAAAGGGTCGTATTAAAGGGATAGTAATACTTCATTTTATCTTTATTTTATTTTGTGGGCATTAAAAAACATGAAGAATGACATAAGTCTTATCTCTCAAACCTTTACGGTTTGAGAGATAGTCACAAGCGTAAGCCATCTCTTCTCAGATGTGGAATGCAGTCCATAGACCAGACAGATAACAGCAGGGGACAATCTTCTTCCTATGAGAACAATGAAAGTCCTGCCCCCTTGACTAGTTTTTCCCTTATCTTAATTGAAGATTGTCCCTCCAGTCTACCTGGGCACCTCCCTTCTGATCTGGCTGAGCAGTGTTACATCAGTAAAAGGGGCAGGAGGGGGATACTTTATCATTGAATTACTCTGGAACTACAACTCTGACAGAATTGAAATAACACTCTCCAAAGTCCAAATACTATGATGATTAATTAGAGCTGTTTTTATTATGAAACATTACTATCCCTTTAAGTAAATGCAATATTGTAGATAGTACAAAGGCAAGGTAACAAGGTGGTGGAAATATTTGTCCTGTGATGCTGTGTTTGCAGATACTATGGATGCTTTAAAGGGATAGAAATTAATTGTAGTAAGTAAATGGAATATTGTAGATAGTAAAAAAAAAATAAAGTAATTGATGCCACTCCGATCTCTCAGACCTTTTTATGGTTTGAGAGATATATGATTTCAAAGTTCCCCCCTCCCTCCCCTTTCACTGACATCAGTCTCTATCTGAGAGAAGCAGATTCTGGTCCCGGAACCATCCTGCAGCTCTTCATCAGAGCCTATATAGCACGATATAGAAGTAAATAATTCATTGGAACGGTCTACAAAGTGTGCTTGCAAACCAGGCACACTTTGTAGATCATTCCAATGAAGTATTTTTTTCTATATCTCGCTATTTCAGCACGTTTGAAGAGCCGCAGGATGGTCCCGACCCAGAATCTGCTTCTCCCAGCTAAAGCCTGATGTCAGTGAAAGGTCTGAGAGATCGGAGTGGCCTCAATTACTTTATTTTTTTACTTCCTACAATATTCCATTTACTTACTATGATTCATTTCTATCCCTTTAAAGCATCCATAGTATCTGCAAATACATCATCACAGGACAAACAATTCCACAACCTTGTTAACTTGCCTTTGTTTTAGTCAAAAGTGCCTTTCCTACAGACTTATTTTATACATGGTTACATTTGAGATCTGTCTGGCAAAGCAAAAATGTATAGGTTCAACCAAAACTCTTAATTTTAAAAAAGCGAACTTCAAATTGTTAAGGGCCTCAATGCAACACATAGACTGGGATATTTTATTTAAAGGCAAAAATACTGAGGAAAAATGGTCAGAATTCAAATTTAGGTTGCAGAAATGTACCCAACAGTATATACCAATGGGGAACAAGTGCAAAAGAAGTAAGTCACAGCCAATGTGGTTAACTGCACATGTAAAGAAGGAAATGGCAAGGAAAAAAAAGCATTCAAATTATTTAAGTCAGAAGGAACTGAACAATCTTTCTTAAAATACAGGGAGTGCAACAAAGATTGCAAAAAGGCAATTAGGGTAGCAAAAATGGATAATGAAACTCGAATTGCAAGGGAAAGCAAGACTAATCCAAAAAAGTTTTTAAAATATATAAATAGCAAAAAACTTAAGAGGGAGTGCATTGGACCATTCAAAAATGAGATGGGTGAGTTGGTTAGTGAGGATAAGGAAAAGACCGATGTTTTAAACACTTTCTTTGCATCAGTATATACAAGGGAGCAAGGAATGGTAGAAGAGCCTACGCAAGTAACAAATAAAACAATACAATTAATAGATATTGGGTTAACTCAAGGAGATGTCATGGGAAGACTGAACAAAATTAAGATCGACAAAGCACCGGGTCCTGATGGTATACATCCAAGGGTTATTCAGGAACTCAGTGCAGTGTTAGCAAAACCCCTATATTTACTCTTTAAAGATTCTATTACCACAGGCTCAGTGCCACAGGATTGGCGAAGAGCTAACATAGTGCCTCTATTTAAGAAGGGAACTAAAACAGAACCTGGGAATTATAGACCAGTGAGTTTGACCTCTGTAGTGGGAAAACTATTAGAAGGCATAATAAGGGACTATATTCAGGATTACAACACAAAAAATAAGATCATTAGCACGAATCAACATGGTTTTATGAAGAATAGATCATGCCAAACTAATCTTTTCAGCTTCTATGAGGAGGTAAGCAGCAACCTTGACAATGGCAAGGCAGTAGATGTAGTATATCTAGACTTTGCAAAGGCATTTGATACAGTACCACACAGAAGGCTGGTGTATAAAATAAGGAAATTGGGGCTAGGAGATAACCTTTGCAATTGGATACAAAACTGGCTGAAGGATAGGGAACAGTGTGTGGTTGTAAATGGAAAATTCTCCAGTACAGTTAAAGTGGAGAGTGGAGTACCACAGGGTTCAGTATTGGGTCTGCTGCTTTTTAACATGTTTATAAATGACCTGGAAATAGATATAGAAAGCAAAATATCAATATTTGCAGATGATACTAAATTATGCAAAGTCATTAATTCAGAACAGGATATTTTCTCTCTACAGAGGGACTTACATACAATGTCAGCTTGGGCAAACATGTGGAATATGAAGTTTAATGTGGGGAAGTGTAAAGTCATGCATTTGGGAGGAAACAATCCCAAGGCTACTTATAAACTTAATGTAGTAATTTTAGGTGACTCGTTGCTAGAAAAAGACCTGGTTATCCTTGTCAACTACAAACTTGGAAACAGTGACCAGTGTCATACAGCAGTAGCAAAGGCAAACAAAGTCCTGTCTTGCATAAAAAGAGGTATTGAAGCAAGAGTGGATAACATTATTTTGCCATTATACAAATCATTGGTAAGACCTCACCTTGAGTATGCAGTGCAATTTTGGGCACCGGTTCTGAAAAAGGATATACTAGAACTAGAGAGGGTACAGCGGAGAGCAACAAAATTAATTAAGGGGATGGAGGACTTGACATATGAGGAACGACTAAACAAACTTGGTTTATTTACTCTAGAGAAAAGACGACTAAGAGGAGACCTTATCACATTGTACAAGTATATGAGAGGTCAATACAAGGATCTCTGCGGTGAGCTATTTATTCCAAGGCCTGATCAGGTGACCAGGGGACACCCCTTGAGATTAGAGGAAAGGAGGTTTAAACTTCAGCAGAGGAAGGGTTTTTTTACGGTAAGGTCTGTCAAATTGTGGAATTCATTGCCCAGGGAGGTAGTTATGGCAGATACAATGGATACATTTAAGAGAAGATTAGATACATTTCTTTCAAAAGGGAACATACAGAGTTATACTGTTTATCAGTAGGCTGATCAGGAAGGTCTGATAAAGACTAATTTAATTGGTAGCAGGAAAGCTATAAAATTCTCAGTTACTGAGGTATGAGGCAAAGGTTGAACTTGATGGACTTGTGTCTTTTTTCAACCTAATTTACTATGTTACTATTTACTATGTAATATGAACAAACCCAGTTTGACTAGTCTCTTTTTATATTTCAGATCCTCCAATCCCCTTCTCAGTTTTGTTGCACTTTTCTGCAATTTTTCTACTTCAGTAATGTATTTTTAAGATGTGGTGCCCAAAACTGAAGTCTTTATTTATATGAGACCTTACCAAGGATTTGTATAGAGGTAGAATTATATTCCAGTCATGTGGATCTATAAAAAGGGATACAGATCCACAAGACTGGAACATAATTCTACCTCTATATAAATACTTGGTAAGGTCTCATATAGAATTTAGACTTGTGGCAATCGGTTTGGCTGATTTTGGAATTCGGACGAATAAGGGTGATTCGACGTCATTCAGGCCATCCGAAAGGAAAAAGTCATTTGTTTTTTAAAACCGAATCCGAACAGAACTGGTCAGAATCTTCGGCGTAAATTTCAGAAATTTGGACGATGACTACCAACGCACAATACTTTCCATCCATGCTTTCCCTCCCTCTCTAGTCCAATTAGCTTCTTCGTTTCATGATGGGGGTTGGACTAATGACACGTCAGACACCCAGACAGCCTGCATTTCCTGTTAGTCTGTTGTTGGAGCTCAGAGAGCGCAGAAGGAGACAGAGAGTGTCCAGTTGTTGTGTAGGCAGGCAGGTAACATAGGCAGGCAGCCAGCATT
The DNA here is from genome assembly GCA_037306005.1 of Rhinophrynus dorsalis. Classification (NCBI taxonomy): domain Eukaryota; kingdom Metazoa; phylum Chordata; class Amphibia; order Anura; family Rhinophrynidae; genus Rhinophrynus; species Rhinophrynus dorsalis. The sequence continues at coordinate 46,117,760 of CM074727.1, read as the reverse complement.
AGTACCTTATTGCCACCGCAAGGGAGAGTCATCTTTGTTCCTGTGCAAAATATAAAATATATTAGGAGTTTGTTTTAATAGTTTTCAGAGTGACACAGCCAGTCTCACAGTTGTGTAGGCAGGCCTAGTAAGTTATTGCCACCTCAAGGGAGAGACATTTTTTAAAGTATGTTAACTTCAGCCTAATAATTCGGACTATTGTCGAATTTCTTCCGAGTCGAACAGGTCTGGTCCAAAATGCGGATCCTCCAAAGAAAAAAAATAAATAAATTGTCCGAAATCGAATTTTACAGAAAATTTTTGCTGTGCTCAAGTCTAACATAATTTTTTTATACTTGATAGTACCCTATGGGCTCTTGCAGATGGGTATGAGACACAGTGCAAAGCAATCCAAGGATTAAAGATTCAGGAAGGTAAAGATGAACAATTCTGGAACAAACCAACTGCATCTCATCAATTTTCATTGATTTATAGGGGGACATTTAGCTCTTCAATGCTAGAGAGATCTCCAATTAGCATTTAAAGGGTTAAAAGTCCTAATTAACCCTTTGAACACCATGGAGATATCCAGCGCATGCATTGCACACAAAACCACTCTGGTACTCAAAGTTTTAAAGCGGAACTATCACCCTATATAAAGTCCCCCTTCTTAACAGTGCTATTATCTGGAGCAAGTATCACAATCTGAAGTAATTCTTCTCCTTCTGAGACTGGCAGCCAGGCTTGCACGCAGACATCTTGGCTTCGAGACATCTGCTCTGTCCTTCTCAGACTCCATTAGGAGGCATTGCATGGTACCTTAAGGTTCCGGAAGGGACTGATGGTACAGGCGTGAAGATGGCTCTAAAACAAGAAGCCTGGCTGTCAGTCTGAGAAAAAGAAAGATTGCTTCAGATTGTGGTACTTGCTCCCAATAATAGCACTGTTAAAGGGATAGTAATGTTTCATAATAAAAGCAGCTCTAATTAATCATCATAGTATTTGGACTTTGGATAGTGTTATTTCAATTCTGTCAGAGTTGTAATTAAAGAGTAATTCAATGACAAAGTATCCCCCTCCCGCCCCTCTTACTGATGTAACACTGTTCAGCCAGATCAGAAGGGAGGTGTCCAGGTAGACTGCAGAGAGGGACAATCTATAATTAAGATAAAGGAAAAACCTGAAAAACTTGTCAAGGGGGGAAGGTCCTTCATTGTTTTCATAGGAAGAAGATTGTCCCCTGCTGTTATCTGTCTATTCTTACAACCAGATTCCACATCTGAGAAGAGATGGCTTACACTAGGTAAAAGGGGCGGGAGGGGAAACTTTGCTTGTGAATATCTCTCAAACCGTAAAGGTTTGAGATATAAGACTTTTATCGTTCTTCGTGTTTTTTTAATGCCTACAAAATAAAATAAAGATAAAACGAAGTATTACTATCCCTTTAAGAAGCTAATTGCTGTGTGCCTAATTATTGGTGGGGGACTTAATATAGGGTGATAGTTCCGCTTTAAATCAGTAAGAATTGGGGATTCTTTTTATTTTACACTTTGGCACAACTAATTTACTCTAGAATCGTGCTCTTTCTTGAATAAGGTCATAAATGAGTCTAAGCTACATGGGAAGAGATAAGATATTAACCAACTGAGCAAGTGTTATCAGAAACAAAGCACGTGTGTAAATCTATTAAAATTTGATCTTACAGAGGAGCCCAATGACTTTTCAGGTTTAAGGAATATAAAGTATTTAAATCTTTCCATCATGAGGTCAATATGACCTACAGCATGTTCCAAGGCTTTAACAGGTTTCAGTCTTCTTAAAACCAGGCACAATGCCACTTATTTTGTAAGTCATATTGGAGGATATTTTTCAGGATTATGCAATTTGCTGCATAAGGATTTTCATCTGCACATAATACACATCACTATGCAACATATGTATTATCTGTCTTAGACTCAGTCTCAAATGGTTATGTGGGTCATTTCGACTCACAAAAAAAAATAATCTAGCAAAACTTATTAGTGATAATTTTTTGAATTATCTAAAAATACGAATGTGGGAAACTATTGTGCACTCAACCATTAATGAGTCTTCTAATTTCTGATTAGTAAATTGGTCCACTACAATTAACCACAATGACAATCATTGCCCTGAGCACTACTCTAGTCCTTAACCCCTTAAGGACCGGACATGCACACACGCGGCCGTGACTTAAGGACCACAGAGCATTTTTTTTTTTTTAGAATCCACTTCCGGACTCCCCGAACAGCATGCAGCCGCAAAGGGAGCCCGGAATTCCATGACGGTCTTGGTATGTCATTGGTCCTTAAAGCAAATCCATCCATGACTTACCAGGATCGTCAAGGGTCCTTAAGGGGTTAAGGAGTTAATAAGGGTCATGAGCTCTGCCTGCTTCAGTTTAAAAAAATGCCAGCAACTGTCAAGTTCGCCTCCATGGAGTGGAATGGAAGGATATCCAGGAATAGGCTCTTGCTCTCCATGTGCCTAGAGGGAATAAACTGCACCACATCTACGATGCCCACATAGGCACAAATGTACCTCTAAGGCTGTGCTGTTTCTCTTGTACAGAGAGGATTTGCCTGACATTTTGGAGCTGGGCTGCCTGTGTGCAGGACCAGTCTGATATGGATATTGAGTTTTCCTCTCTGCAATGGCACATGGGAGTGAAAAACATTACATGTAGAACCATTGAAAGGCCACCATGCCTTAGAACAAGACACTTTATCTTAGTCATTCTTGATGGGTGCTCATCACATTCTTTGCTTGTAGATCTCCTTAAGTGTAAGGATATCCCGGACATCGGCCCTTTGTCCCAATGTGTTTAGAGGGTATCAGCTGCACCACACCGACGAAGCCATCATAAGTTGAAACGCACGTCTGTGGTTGTGCTGTTTTTCTCTTGCAGAGAGGATTTTCCTGACATCTCAGAGCTGGACTGTCTGTGTGTCAACTAGTGGGGGGTAAAGACCTGTGTGGTGCCGACTCTGGTTCGAAGGCTAGCGTACGGCTCTGGGGTGCGAGGCTTAAGAGCGGTGACGGTGTGCCGGGTACTCCCTTGCTGTAGCCGAAGCTGGTTATAGGTGCTGGTCATGAAACCAGATTGTTCCACCCCTGTTGAGCTGGGGTGCAACCAGTATGGGAGTACCAGGGAACCATTGAGAACCAGACCGACAGAACAAGCTGGATACAGAGCAGAGAGGATAGGCAAAGCAAGGCCTAATAGGAATTCAGCTGTAGTCAGGAAAGCCAAAGGGTCAGAGCCAGGAGTAGAGATCCACCATAGTCAGGAATGCCAAGGGTCTGAGCCAGGAGTAGAGATCCACCGTATTCAGGAATGCCAAGGGTCTGAGCCAGGAGTAGAGATCCACCGTAGTCAGGAATGCCAAGGGTCTGAGTCAGGAGTAGAATGTCAGAGGTCAAGCAAAGCCGGGGTATTGAAAGCAGAGGTCAGGAGCCCAGAACAAGCAATGCAACAAGCTTGTGGAACGGGCACCCTCAGTCTGAGGCAGCCCGTTCAAATCCTGGAGAGGAGCCAATGGGAAGAGGGCAGAAGAAGGGCTCTCCTGGGAGCTGTGCAGGATAGGCGGCCATAGTCCAGTGACCTGCCAAACCAAGCGCATGCGCAGATGCCAAGGAAAGAGACAGAGGCAATCTGCGCACAAGCAGCCTATGAGACGAGTTGGAATGGAAGACAGAGACAGAGAGGCAGGACCAATCTGATGTGGATATGAACATTTCCTCTCTGCAATGGCACATGGGAATGAAAAACATGACTTCTAGGACAAATGAGAGGCCACCATGCCTTAGAACAAGACAATTTATCCTGTTCATTCTTGATAGGTGCTCATCAAATTCTTTGTTTTTAAGCCTCCATGAAAATGTAATTCAGGACTGATTGGAGTTGTTATCTTTTGAATAAAGGCACAAGGACAAAATTCATAGGTAACGTTTGGACTTCTGGTCATAGTAAGATAAGTGGGGGCTATTACAAGGAGGGGTTACTTCTCCTGTTAGAACAAAACATATTAGAACATTTCTGCTTCCTGTTCCAGATAGTTAAAAATGCTGACCAAATTTGATCGATTTGTACCTGTGTGGTGTGACTTCTACTAAGAGCCCAGGACTCTTAAACTCCAGAAAAGAGACACAATTAACACTAGTGAGATACTGGCCATCTTCTGAGAGGGCTTTCAATCTAGACTTGAGGCTGGACTGACGGCATCTTCCAGCAAGTGTAGATGGGTGATCAATCACCGAATGTTCCATCTCTGCCTAATTCTAAGAACAATCATTGATCTACAAACATGTTTGCAAACAAATCCATTCTCTCACCTGGATTGTGTTGTAGTTGATAACTTTAGTACTGCTTTTATCTACAAATTTCCTCATAGTCTTCAACAGAGATCTGTGAAAAACAACCAGTGGTAACATTTGTCACCTCGACAGGAACCGATGACTCTATTCTTCTGATTTCATAATACTGAACTTTGTTGTGTTATAAAGATGTGTTGATTTTTATCTGTTTGAGGTTAGTTTAAGATTCTACCTTGAAGAAAATGTTCTCCAAAACTGCTTTAATTTAAAATTTATGTGTATTTTTAGCACTGGGAAAAGTACTTTTCTAATTATTTTTCATGCTTTATAGTGAGGACTGGAGACTTATACTGAAAGTTTTACCTAAGGTACACTAAAACTGATTTTGTGAGTGTTATTTTACTGTTAGGTTTATTTTTATTGTACAAGGTTACATCATTTTAACTTATCAGTTACTTAGAGTTAAAAGATATAGAAATGCTTTGAGAAAGTGACATCAGTCATGCACCCTAAAATGTGCTAGTAAATTTATGTTCTATTGTAGTGTTTCCCCTCATACTCCTTGCCCTCATGTCAGAGCTTTCCTGAAAATGACACAATTTATCAACAACATGAGACTTGCTTCACGACCTGCCTCCCTGCAAACCTGGTCTCCTCACACCTGTCTGTCTCTGCCTCCTCGGCCTCCCAAGATGCCTTGCCTGCAGTCTATAGCGCCTTCCGGGATGTCTTCTCCAAGGTCCAAACTGAACACCTTCCCTAGCACCGGCCTTATGACTGCCCGATCTATCTCCTGCCTGGGACCCAGCCACCCAGAGGAAGGACGTTCCTGCGTTCTCATCCCGAGATGGGAGCCCTCGCCACTTACATCCAGGAGAATCTGACCAGGGGCTTCATACGTCCAGGGGATATTTCCCTCTGCCTGAGCCACTTCACCACCTCCATATCATGACTTACTTCTTGCATCATTCTTTTAAGTCTCAGCTTCAGACAGGACTTATCGCTTTTTGTGCATTCATGGAGACCAGTTGTTCCTCCTTTTTGCAAATGTTTTTTCCGAATGCATGTCTCTCATGCAGAACGTGCACCCTTTGATTTTGTAAGGTATGCACGTGGTTCACAGAAATGCAAAAAGACCTATTTAAACCCACAGTTCCTCAATGTCTTTGCATGTGCAAGGAACTGGACTTCTCTTGGTTGCTCTGTTCTTGTGTTTCTGTTTGTATATTTGGACCTCCTGTGTACTGACTCAGCTTGTTCCACATTCAAGAGTCTTGTCCATTGACCTTGACCTTCAGCTTGTATATTTGCTCAAGAACTTGTGCTGTCTGTTTTGACCTCTTGCCAAATTTGTCTATTTCTCTGTATTTGCCCTTGGTACTAAAATTATCTGGGGACTCTGCTGACATCTGAACAGGCACACCAACCTAGGACCTCAAAATCTAGGTGAGAGTGGTTGAATTGGTGAAGATATCAGTCTGTGATATTTCTTCTACCACCACTGTACAGTAAATCCTCTCTTTGTCTTGTATGGCCTTGTTACACTGCTCAATATTAGTTTTGTACTGGTACAAAAAGTTAATATCATTTATGCTTTGAAATAGCTCACACAAAGTACAATAAAGTTTATGCTGAGTGTGGCGAAACAGCTCAGAAAAATGGAAATATCACCCTCTGTCTAAGTCATGCCATTGACTGGTTGTTAGGTCCTACTGAAAAGAGCCAACATCAAGGAAAGGGGAAGGAGAAAACCTTTTGGAGATAGTACTACAGTTTAAAATGCAATTATTTATATGAATTACTATTTATTTAGATGGACTATGCATCATCACCTCCTAAAATGTATTTATCATAATATTTTATATACCTGAGGGTTCACAGATCTTCAGTTTTTGGTAACCTCCTGTGTGTTTGTATTCCCCATCAATTATATTTTAAAATGATAGTGAACTTGCATTCTGACTTTGCTTTGCAAGTCTTCTATAATCAATAGGCTTGTAATTCCTTATATTTCACTGTACTGGAAAGATCTCTTTATTTGAGAGCTGAGTGTTCTATTCCCCGGCTCTCTATTCATTGAAGACTGACAAGAAACAGCGTTCACACATGCAACTTGAGTCAGTGATTTGAAAGCCAAGGCATGTCTGATGAACTAAATAGCGAGTAGTTCCACTGATTATATATATATATATATATATATATATATCAGAGAAAGGGTGCTGAGCATTGTGTTTGCTGTAAATAGCATTTTAACAAAAAACTGGTAGGAGGTAGCTCCTGCTGTCCCTTACACCAGTCTGTCATGTGACAATGAGTTGGCGATCTCTAGCATTCAAAGTCATAACCCTTTCAATGCCAAAGGGATACACAATGCATTGGAAAGCAATGCATTGTATACACTTCTGCCACTCAAAGAGTTAAGAGCCTCATTTAAATAAATGAGAAGTTTTATGTGTGCCCTATAATGCAGTTGGTTTGCTACAGAATATCTCTACTTTCTTAGTACATTAACCTCAGTATTAGTGATGAGCGAGCACCCCAATGCTCGGATGTTCGGGTGCTCTGACCGAGCACCCCCTGAGGCTCGAGTGCTCGGCCGAACACCCGAGCCCCATTGAAGTCAATGGGAGGACTCGAGCATTACACCAGGCACCCCCTGCTCTGATGAGGGGAGGGTGCCTGGTCCACAGGAAAAGGGCAGAAAAAGATGGAAACACTACAGAAATGGTTCAGGGACAGCATAGGGAGGATGTCTGGATGCACCTTGGACTCCAACATCGCTGCTGGGAACGATCTTTCGCCCGTAGTACGCCATTTTTACAGACTGACCGTAAAACACACAAAAAGGAAAATAAAAACGACTTTAGGCGAAAAATTGTTACCAAACAGTATTTGCTGTATATTTACTTGTATATCATCTGCAAATTCTCCCAAAAATTTCATCGATTTTCTGAAGTGAGGCCATGATTAAGAGGGAAACGTGCGCAGAGGCAAATTATCCCAAAAATTTCCTTGATTTTCAGAACTGAGGCCATGATTAAGAGGGAAACGTGCGCAGAGGCAAATTCTCCCAAAAATTTCCTTGATTTTCAGAACTGAGGCCATGATTAAGAGGGAAACGTGCGCTGAGCTGACCATCTAAAACATTATGGGTGAGGGTCTGCTGCAGAGCTGACCATCCTAAACATTATATGCGAAGGCCCGCTAGTGAGCTGACGCTATAAAACATTATATGAGAGGGCCCGCTAGAGAGCTGACCCAATAAAACATTATATGAGAAGGCCCGCTGGTGAGCTGACCTATATAAAAATTGGCAAACAGGGCCCGCTGGTGAGCTGGCCCTATATAAAAATTATATCACAGGGCCCGCTGGTGAGCTGGCCCTATATAAAAATTATATCCCAGGGCACGCTGGTGAGCTGGCCCTATATAAAAATTATATCCCAGGGCATATGGAAGAGGAGGAGGAGGATGAGAACATTAAGAGTCAACCATATACCCGTTTTTGGGGTGGAAGGGGTGAATGGGAATACAGAGTATTCCCATCATTGTAAATAACATATATAAAGTCACTTTATGTTCACCCGGGGCTTTCCTCCAGTGGAGTGGAGAAGTCAGGGGAAATCCAGGCCTTGTTCATTTTTATAAGTGTCAACCTATCAGCATTGTCGGTGGAAAGGCGGATACGCTTATCTGTTATGATGCCACCAGCAGCACTAAATACCCGCTCAGACAGAACGCTGGCGGCAGGGCAGGCCAGCACCTCCAAGGCGTAGAGTGCCAGTTCATACCACGTGTCCAGCTTGGACACCCAGTAGTTGTAAGGCACAGAGGGATCATTGAGGACGCTGACACGGTCTGCTACGTACTCCTTCACCATCTTCCAAAACTTTTCCCTCCTTGTGACACTAGGCTGCGCATCAGGGTGAGGGTGCTGGCGGGGTGTCATGAAGGTGTCCCACGCCTTGGAGAGTGTTGCCCTGCCTTTCTCGGAACTGCTGTGTGCTCCCCTTTTCTCCCCTTCTCGGTTGGCCAAGGTAGCACGTACTCTGCCGCCAGCGTTGTCAGATGGAAAATTTTGGAGCAATTTTTCAACAAGAACCTTCTGGTATTGCACCATTTTGCTTGTCCTCTCCACCGGAGGAATGAGAGATGAGAAATTCTCTTTGTAGCGGGGGTCCAGAAGGGTGAACACCCAGTAATCCGTGTTGTCTAAAATGCGTACAACGCGTGGGTCACGGGAAAGGCAGCCTAACATAAAGTCAGCCATGTGTGCCAGAGTACCAACAGTCAAGATTTCGCTGTCCTCACCAGGAGGCTGACTCTCAATATCCTCATCCTCTTCCTCCTCTTCTGCCCACCCACGCTGAAGAGATGGAACTAAAGTTCCATGGCTACCCTCTGTAGCGGAGGCAACCGTGTCTTCCTCCTCCTCCTCCTCCTCCTCCTCCTCCTCCGCCTCCTCCAATTGTCGCTGAGAAGACGAAGTGAGGGTGCTCTGGCTATCACCTTGTGTAAGCTCTTCCTCCCCCATTTCCACCTCTTCCACATGCAAAGCGTCGGTTTTAATTGTGAGCAGCGAGCGTTTCAGTAGACACAGAAGTGGGATGGTTACACTGATAATAGCGTTATCGCCGCTCACCATCTGTGTCGATTCCTCAAAATTGCGTAAAACCTCGCAGAGGTCTGACATCCATTCCCACTCCTCACTTCTGATTACAGGAAGTTGAACGGAGAGGCGACGACCGTGTAACAGCTGGTACTCCACTACTGCCCTCTGCTGCTCACAAAGCCGGGCCAACATGTGGAAGGTGGAGTTCCAGCGCGTGCTCACGTCACACAGCAGCCGGTGAGCTGGCAATTGTAAGCGCTGCTGCAGCTTCAACAGGCAGGCCGAAGCTGTAGATGACTTACGGAAATGTGCACACACGCGGCGCACCTTGGTCAAGAGATCATGCACATTGGGGTAGGTTTTTAGAAATCGCTGCACCACTAAATTAAATACATGCGCTAGGCATGGTACGTGTGTGAGCTTGCCGAGCTCCAAAGCCGCCACCAAGTTACGCCCATTATCACACACAACCATGCCTGGTTGCAGGTTGAGTGGCGAGAGCCACTGCTCGGTCTGGTGACTAATCCCCTGCAACAGCTCTGAGGCCGTGTGCTGTTTGTCCCCAAGGCAGATCAGCTTCAGCACGGCCTGTTGACGCTTCCCCACTGCAGTGCTACACTGCTTCCAGCTACTGGCTGATGGGGGAGTGGCGGTGTGTGTAGAGAATTCGGAGGTGGAAACGGAGGAGGAGGAGCCAATAACGTAGGTGCTGGTGGAAACCCTGATGGAGGTAGGGCCCGCAATCCTCGGCGTGGGTAGCACCCGTGCCATCCCAGGGTCCGAGTCGCTCCCAGCCTCCACGACATTCACCCAGTGTGCCGTCAGGGAAATGTAGCGTCCCTGGCCACAAGCACTTGTCCATGTGTCAGTCGTTAAGTGGACCTTCCCAGTAACTGCGTTGGTCAGGGCACGGGTGATGTTACGGGACACATGGTGGTGTAATGCGGGGATGGCACACCGGGAAAAGTAGTGGCGGCTGGGGACCGCGTACCGAGGGACAGCTGCTGCCATCAGGCTGCGGAAGGACTCAGTGTCCACAAGCCTAAATGGCAGCATTTCGATGGCCAGTAATTTTGAAAGGTGTGAGGTTAGTGCTATGGCCTGTGGGTGGGTGGCTGGGTATTTTCTCTTGCGCTCAAATGCCTGGGGTAACGACATTTGGACGCTGTGCTGGGACAGGGAAGTGGATGTGGTCGCTGATGGTGCTTCAGATGCTACAGGTGCAGGGCGGGAGGTATGCGGGCCTGCGCCTTCGACAGGCGATTGGCCGGCACCGAAAACAGGGGAAGAGGAGGCAGTGGTGTGGCCTGCAGACACAGATGGGCGATCCAGGCGTTCCTCCCACTTACTACGGTGCTTGGATGCCATGTGTCGGATCATGCTGGTGGTGGTGAGGTTTCTAGTGTTCATGCCTCGGCTCATTCTGGTGTGGCACAGGTTGCAAACTACAAATCTTTTGTCGTCCGCACTTTCCTTAAAAAAACGCCATACCGCGGAACACCTACCCCTTGGCAAGGTAGATTTACGCAAGGGGGTGCTCCGTGGAACATTTGCGGGCCGGTTTGGTGCGGCCCGCCTTCTTTCTGTAGCCACACCACTGCCTCTTCCAGCCTGTTGCGGTGCTGCAGATGGCTCACCCTCAGGACTGCTGTCATCGCTCGGCTCTACACCTTCCCAGGTGGGGTCAGTCACCTCATCGTCCACCAAGTCCTCCTCCACTTCCTCACTCTGATCATCCTCCTCAAGTCTTGATCCCACCACATACTCGGTCATTGACAACTGTATAACATTCTCCTCAACAAGGTCTTGAGAAGGAAATAGTGGTTGATTTAATGGCAACTGTGTCTCATCATCATCATCATCATCCACTACTTCCTTTGACCTTAAATGCCGTTCACATCTGTCATCTTCTTGTGATTGGGTAGCCTCTAGAGGTTGTGAATCAGGGCACAAGATGTCATGTTCCTCTGCAAGCGTGCTTGGAGAGAGGGTCAAATGAAGGATTGGTGATGAGACGAGCTCATCACTATATCCCAGTGTGGGATCACTTCTTTGACCAGACCGTGTATGGTGGGAGGAAGGATGATCAGAGTGAGGATTATGTTGACCAGACTCTTGGCTACTGAGAGTGGACTTGGTGGAAGACAGGGTGGTGCTTAACCGACTGGAAGCAGTATCAGCTGTCATCCAACCGACCACCTGTTCGCACTGGTCGGACCTCGAGAGTGATGTCCTGCGACGCCCTGTGAAATCAGACATGAAGCTAGGTATGGTGGATGTCTTTCTTTCTTGTGCTCTGGCACCAGGCACAGTTTCTCCGCGTCCTGACCCGCGCCCTGAACTTTCAGGATCACGTCCACTTCCCCGTCCCTTTTTACCCGCCTTCTTCATCTTACACGATATATATGACTTTAATATATATGAGTTTGAAAACTTAACAGTATTTCTTACTATTCTGCAACTCTGCAGAGTACACAGAATAGGCTGCTAAACGGCGGTGAAACACACTGAATGGAATATGTGACTTTAATATTTGAGTTTGAAAACTTAACAGTATTTCTTACTATTCTGCAACTGTTCAGAGTACACAGAATAGGCTGCTAAACGGCGGTGATACACACTGAATGGAATATGTGACTTTAATATTTGAGTTTGAAAACTTAACAGTATTTCTTATTATTCTGCAACTGTACAGAGTACACAGAATAGGCTGCTAAACTGCGGTGAAACACACTGAATGGAATATGTGACTTTAATATTTGAGTTTGAAAACTTAACAGTATTTCTTACTATTCTGCAACTCTGCAGAGTACACAGAATAGGCTGTTAAACGGCGTTGAAACACACTGAATGGAATATGTGACTTTAATATTTGAGTTTGAAAACTTAACAGTATTTCTTATAATTCTGGAACTGTACAGAGTACACAGAATAGGCTGTTAAACGGCGGTGAAAGACACTGAATGGAATATGTGACTTTAATATTTGAGTTTGAAAACTTAACAGTATTTCTTATAATTCTGGAACTGTACAGAGTACACAGAATAGGCTGTTAAACGGCGGTGAAAGACACTGAATGGAATATGTGACTTTAATATTTGAGTTTGAAAAATTAACAGTATTTCTTACTATTCTGCAACTCTGCAGAGTACACAGAATAGGCTGTTAAACGGCGTTGAAACACACTGAATGGAATATGTGACTTTAATATTTGAGTTTGAAAACTTAACAGTATTTCTTATAATTCTGGAACTGTACAGAGTACACAGAATAGGCTGTTAAACGGCGGTGAAAGACACTGAATGGAATATGTGACTTTAATATTTGAGTTTGAAAACTTAACAGTATTTCTTATAATTCTGGAACTGTACAGAGTACACAGAATAGGCTGTTAAACGGCGGTGAAAGACACTGAATGGAATATGTGACTTTAATATTTGAGTTTGAAAACTTAACAGTATTTCTTATAATTCTGGAACTGTACAGAGTACACAGAATAGGCTGTTAAACGGCGGTGAAAGACACTGAATGGAATATGTGACTTTAATATTTGAGTTTGAAAAATTAACAGTATTTCTTACTATTCTGCAACTCTGCAGAGTACACAGAATAGGCTGTTAAACGGCGTTGAAACACACTGAATGGAATATGTGACTTTAATATTTGAGTTTGAAAACTTAACAGTATTTCTTATAATTCTGGAACTGTACAGAGTACACAGAATAGGCTGTTAAACGGCGTTGAAACACACTGAATGGAATATGTGACTTTAATATTTGAGTTTGAAAACTTAACAGTATTTCTTATAATTCTGGAACTGTACAGAGTACACAGAATAGGCTGTTAAACGGCGGTGAAAGACACTGAATGGAATATGTGACTTTAATATTTGAGTTTGAAAACTTAACAGTATTTCTTATAATTCTGCAACTGTACAGAGTACACAGAATAGGCTGTTAAACGGCGGTGAAAGACACTGAATGGAATATGTGACTTTGATATTTGAGTTTGAAAAATTAACAGTATTTCTTACTATTCTGCAACTCTGTAGAGTACACAGAATAGGCTGTTAAACGGCGTTGAAACACACTGAATGGAATATGTGACTTTAATATTTGAGTTTGAAAACTTAACAGTATTTCTTCCTATTCTGCAACTCTGCACAGTACACAGAATGTGCTGCTAAACTGCGGCGAAGCACACTGAATGGAATATGTGACTTTGATATTTGAGTTTGAAGACTTAACAGTATTTCTTCCTATTCTGCAACTCTGCACAGTACACAGAATGTGCTGCTACACTGCGGCGAAGCACACTGAATGGAATATGTGACTTTGATATTTTAGTTTGAAGACTTAACAGTATTTCTTCCTATTCTGCAACTCTGCACAGTACACAGAATGTGCTGCTAAACTGCGGCGAAGCACACTGAATGGAATATGTGACTTTGATATTTGAGTTTGAAGACTTAACAGTATTTCTTCCTATTCTGCAACTCTGCACAGTACACAGAATGTGCTGCTACACTGCGGCGAAGCACACTGAATGGAATATGTGACTTTGATATTTGAGTTTGAAGACTTAACAGTATTTCTTCCTATTCTGCAACTCTGCACAGTACACAGAATGTGCTGCTAAACTGCGGCGAAGCACACTGAATGGAATATGTGACTTTGATATTTTAGTTTGAAGACTTAACAGTATTTCTTCCTATTCTGCAACTCTGCACAGTACTCAGAATGTGCTGCTAAACTGCGGCGACGCACACTGAATGGAATACGTGACTTTGATATTTTAGTTTGAAGACTTAACAGAATGTGCTCTAATCTGCAACTTTGCACACTAAACAGAATGTGCTCTAATCTGCAACTTTGCACACTAAACAGAATGTGCTCTAATCTGCAACTTTGCACACTAAACAGAATGTGCTCTAATCTGCAACTGTGCACACTAAACAGAATGTGCTCTAATCTGCAACTTTGCACACTAAACAGAATATATATATTTTTTTTTTTTTTTTTTTGTTTTTTTCCCCCCACACCAAATAACCTGCTGCCCCCACACACAGTAGTCCTAAAAAGGACTTTTGGTTCTTTTTTTTTCACAATTTTTGTTTTTTTCCTCCCTACACTGCCTTTCCCTTCCTATCCTCAGCTCTCCCTGGCTCAGACTGAGCCGAACTCGCTGGTCAGGTGCTATACAGCACCTGACCACGGGTTCTGGCCAGCCAATCAGTGTAATGCCAGCAGCCAACATGGCTGCTGGCATTACACCGATGTCAGAGCCTCCCTGCACGTTTATTGGCTGCGCAGCAGCCGCAAAACGTGCGGGGAGGAGACCCGAACATGGCGGGCGAGCACATGCGGTACTCGTACGAGTACCGCCATGTGCCGAGCAGAGCGATGCTCGAGCCGATCCGAGCATCGGCCGAGCATGCTCGCTCAACACTACTCAGTATGTGACTATTCCTAACTTTAGTCCAGGCAACATCTGACTTTCCAGCTGTTATGAGAAATACAATTCCTCTACAACTGGCCTTTGACTTCTCACTGCTAGGCAGCTTTTGTCTTTTGACACTTATTTACCTTTGGTTCACTTTTAAAAGGTTGCACGCAAAACAGCATGCGACCACATGACACATTAATTATGTAGCCATGATAAAATGGTGACATGAGAATCTTGCACTGCATGACAGCACAAGATTCTCATGTTGCTCACTGAAAGTCGAATACACTAATTATAGAGCTGGTAGCCAAGTTAGTAATAAGAAATTGGCATTACGTTAAGGGAGCTTACACCTAAGAGATTAAAAGGGTTATTTCTCCAGATGGAAAGAAGTGTAAAGCATAAACTGAGCTACTGGCTCTTCTCACATGTATTCCCTGCCACACATCAATTATACTATTGTATGTTCTGCACGCAGAGAAGGGGAGAGAGAGCCGGGGCAGGCTCTCTGCTTAATGAGAAGGGGGTTGTCTTTGGAGAGGACATACCATCTGTAATCGTGTTGGAATACTGTGTATTTCTATTCTATGTGTATAATGTTTAAGTGTTATATATTGTTCAGTCAGTAGGTGGTGCTGTATTTAGATTCACTGTTCACTGTCTATGGTATCTTCTTGTTTGTCTTTAAAGGGATAGTAATGTTTCATAATAAAAGCAGCTCTACTTAATCATCATAGTATTTTGACCTTAGAGAGTGTTATTTCAATACTGTCAGAGTTGCAGTTCAAGAGTAATTCAATAACAAATTATCCCCCTCACGCCCCTTTTACTGATGTAACACTGCTCAGCCAGATCAGAAGGGAGGTGCCCAGGTAGACTGCAGAGACGGACAATCTTCAATTAAGATAAGGGAAAAGCCTGAAAAGCTTGTCAAGGGGGGCAGGGTTTTCACTGATTTCAAAGGAAGAAGATTGTCCCCTTCTATTATCTGTCTTGTCTTACAACCAGATTCCACATCTGAGAAGAGATGGCTTACACTAGGTAAAAGGGGCGGGAGGGGAAACTTTCCTTGTGAATATCTCTTAAACCGTAAAGAGATAAGACTTATATCATTCTTCATGTATTTTTAATACCTACAAAATAAAATAAAGTTAAAATGAAGTATTACTATACCTTTAATAAAAACTGCATGGCAAGCTGCAGCTACATTTTACAACAGATAATCCTGTGTACACTTTATTTTCTGTAGAGCTGTATAGAATTTCCAATAGGTTATGGGCCCAGGTAAAGTCTGCTACAGTAAATAAGTGTCAGATACAGCAACAGATAAAGACTGCAACAGGAAAAAGCAGAAAGATGGCTTCAACAAAACTTTCATTTGCAAATCTAACAAACCAGAACTATCAGTCCTGAAAATTCAAAATTAAGATTCTGCTAATAAGAGAAGGTACATGGAAATGTGTAAATGAAGCTAGACCTGCAGATCCCACAGATGAATGGATAGAAAAGCACTATCTCCCTCTGCATAGACAATGATCAAATAATACATGTATGCAATTGTGAAACTTCTAAAGAAATGCGGAAAGAACTACAAAAGGTGCATGAAAGAGCTAATCTCAGTAATCAACTGTATTTAATTAGAAAGTTATACCAGACCAAGCTGATGAAAAAACAGGATATGCAAGATTATATAAGGCATACATTGGAAATGGTTGAAAGACTGAGAGGTAAAGGAGAAGAAATAAAAGACTTTCATGTTGCAGCACTGGTATATAGTGGTTTACCTGAAAGTTATGAAACACTAGTTACAGCACTTGATGCACGTCCAGATGATGAACTGACATTGTGTTAAAGGCAAGCTTGTGGATGAATATAAGTGCAAAACAGAAAGCATTAACTGTGAAAGTGTTTCCAGTGCAGAATCTGCATTAAAGGGATAGTAATACTTAATTATTACTAATCCCTATATTAAAGTCATATTAAAAATAAATGTATTGCCCCCAGTGTCATCTCTCAAACCTTTATGGTTTGAGAGATAATCGCTCCTAAAGTTGCCCTCTCCCTCCCCCTTCCCCGTAGTCAGCGTTCTAGCTGACTGCAGGGAAGCCAGTCATACGACTTTCAGGCGGCTCTGCAGCAGAGCCGCGATTGCATTAATAAAAATGAAAACTTTCACTGAAATGGTATTCTAAGTGTGCTTGGTTTGCAAGCACACGTAGAAGACCGTTTTAGTGAAAGATTTTTTTTTTTTTAAAGCGATCGCAGCTCTGCTGCAGAGCTGCCTGATGATCGTAAGATCGGATTTCCCTTCAGTCAGCTACAATGCTGACTTTGGGGAAGGGGAGGGAGAGGGCAACTTTAGGAGCGATCATCTCTCAAACTATAAAGGTTAGAGAGATGACACTAGGGGCAATACATTTATTTTTAATATTACTTTAATATAGGGATTAGTAATAATTAAGTATTACTATCCCTTTAAAGATGAAAAATAGAAACAAAAACAGCAATGTGCAGTTAGAAACACGTGAATGCTTTGTGTGCAAGAAATCAGGTCACTTAAAGGCAGAATGCAGAATCTGGAAAGCTAGAATGCAAAAACAAGGTAAATTGCAGAAGGCCAAAAGTGTTAAAGGGATAGTAATGTTTCATAATAAAAACAGCTCTAATTAATCATCATAGTATTTGGACTTTGGAGAGTGTTATTTCAATTCTGTCAGAGTTGTAGTTCCAGAGTAATTCAATGACAAAGTGTCCCCTCTCTCCCCTTTGATTGATGTCACACTGTTCAGCCAGAGCAGAAGGGAACTGCCCAGGTAGACTGCAGAGAGGGACAATCTTCAATTAAGATAAGGGAAAAACCTGAAAAGCTTGTCAAGGGGGGCAGGGATTTCATTGTTTTCATAGGAATAACAGTGTCCCCTTCTGTTATCTGTCTGGTCTATGGACTGCATTCCACATCTGAGAAGAGATTGTTTACAGTAGGTAAAAGGGGCGGGAGGGGGAAACTTTGCTTGTGAATATCTCATAAACCACAAAGGGTTGAGAGATAAGACTTATATCATTCTTCATGTTTTTTTAATGCCTACAAAATAAAATAAAGTTAAAACGAAGTATTACTATCCCTTTAAGGAAGAAACAGATGAAACGGAATATGTTTTTCAATCCAAATGTGGCACCTCGTCCTTGAATACATGGTGTGTTGATTCAGGAACTACAAGCCACATGATCAATGACAGAAATTTCTTTACTCAACTTGATCAAAGTAAAACAGAAAAAAATCACCACAGCTAATGGGCAAGTAATAGAATCAGAAGGAAAAGGAGATGGTTTTCTTTACTGTCCTATCTCCCAAAGTGTCACCATAAAGATGCTTATGAAGAATGTTCTGTATGTGCCTGCTCTTGAAAGTAATCTTTTGTCAGTAAAGAAGCTCACAAAACAAGGCAATGTAGTAACCTTCCAAGGGGACAGTTGTGTCATCACAAAAGGGGGTGCTTAACTGAAAAAGCTAATATCACAAATGAACTGTATCAGCTGCACTCCAGTGAAATGATTAATATTACCAAAGAGGAGAAACATTCAAACTGCATCTACACTTGGCACAGGTGACTTGGACATAGAAATCCTGGCACAATAAAGAAAATGGTTGAGAATGACTGTGCAAGTGGTATAAAAATTAGTCCATGTGATCAATTGATGAAATGTACCAGCTGCATTAAAGGGATAGTAATACGCAAGTATTGCTAATCCCTATATTAAAGTCCTATTAAAAATAAATGTATTGCCCCAGTGTCATCTCTCAAACCTTTATGGTTTGAGAGCTAATCGCTCCTAAAGTTGCCATCCCCCTTCCCCAAAGTCAGCGTTGTAGCTGACTGAAGGGAAATCCAGTCTTAGATCATCAGGCAGCTCTGCAGCAGAGCCGCGATCGTGTTAATAAAAAAAATTTAACTAAAATGGTCTTCTACGTGTGCTTGCAAACCAAGAACAAACCAAGCACACGTAGAAGACCATTTCAGTGAAAGATTTATTTTTTATTAATGCGATCGCGGCTGTGCTGGAGAGCCGTCTCAAAGTCGTACGACTGGCTTCCCTGCAGTCAGCTAGAACGCTGACTATGGGGAAGGGGGAGGGAGAGTGCAACTTTAGGAGTGACTAGCTCTCAAACCATAAAGGTTTGAGAAATGACACTGGGGGCAATACGTTTATTTTTAATAGGACTTTAATATAGGGATTAGTAATACTTAAGTATTATTATCCCTTTAAAGGAAAAATTACAAGAAAAGCTTTTCCAAAGCAGAGCAACAGCAGAGCTCAAAATCCTCTAGACTTAATTCATTCAGATATTTGTGGTCTAATGAAAACCTTGACCCCAGGAAAGAAAAGGCATTTTCTCACTTTCATTGATGATTATTCCAGGTATACTAAACTGTACTTGTTGCACAACAAAGATGAAGTACCAGAGAAACTTGAACAATATCTAGCTGAAGTAAAGAACAAATCTGGCAAAATGCCAGGTATATCGCGTTCAGACAATGGAATTGAGTATACAAGTGGTATCACACAAGCTATTCTCAGAAAGCACGGAATTATGTTCCAGACTACTGTTCCATACAACCGAGAACAAAATGGGGTTGCAGAGAGAATGAACCATATTCTATGTGAGAGTGGAAGGAGCATGCTTTTTGATGCGGATATTCCAACCACATACTGGGGAGAGGCAATTATGACAGCATGTTATATCCAAAATTGCCTGCCAGGCAAAGCAACCGAGAAAACCACATATGAACTGTGGAATGGCAAAGCACCGGATTTGAGACATATAAAAATTGTTGGAAGCAAAGTCTACGTGCACATTCCAAAGGAAAAAGGCACAAAATGGGATGCTTGTGCACAAGAAGGCGTCCTCGTGGGTTACAGTGAGTCTCAAAAGGGATACAGAATTCCACACCAAAATACAAATAAGGTAACAGTCAGCAGAAGTGTGATTGTTGATGAAACCTCTATGTGTTCAAAGTTACATGAACTGACACAAACATTTCCAACTGAGGGAAACTCAATACCAAAACTACAGGAAGACAAGGAACAAAGTGAAACAGACATAGAAGTTAACATTGACTATCCAAATGCTGAACAAGAAGAAACTGAGCCACAAGTGACTTCATTTAGGATTACTGCCAGGGCCAGCTTCATGGGATGAGATGCAAAGACTGCCAATCAATGAGAAGCAAAAATGGATCAGAGCTGCTGATGAAGAGATGACATCTCTTAGTGAACTCAAGACATGGACACTTTCAGAGCTCCCTCAAGGTAAAAGTTCAATAGGATGTAAATGGGGATTTAAAGCCAAATGTGACTCTGAAGTTAAAGTTTGTAGGTACAAAGCACGTTTAGTGGCAAAAGGGTACGCACAAAAATATGGTGAGGATTATGATGTTACTTTTGCTCCAGTTGCAAAACAAAGTACATTCAGAACACCGATGTCAGTGGTGGCTGTACAGAATACGATTGTGAAACATCATGATATCTCAACAGCATTTCTTAATGGTGATATTAAAGAGGAAATATATATGACACCGCCAGAAGGATATGTGAAAGATGGAGAAGAGCATCTTGTGTGCGAATTGCAAAAATCCCTATATGGACTTAAGCCATCAGCTCGAGCGTGAAATTTAAAAATAAACAAAGTTATGCGACATGAAGGATTCACAAGAAGCAAAGCTGACCCATATGTATATTCTAAGTGTGTAGATTCTGACTACATGTATATATTACTCTATGTGGATGACTTGATTATCACACACAAAAGGAATGAGAAAATGGCAAAGCTGACTGCTCAACCAGCACTTTGTGACTAAAGACCTTGGAGATGTGACATATTATCTAGGAATAGACATACAGCGTGAGAAGGACAGGAGTTTTCTGTTGAACCAGATATCCAAAATTGATGCAATTCTTCAGCAGTTTGGCATGACCGAAGCCAAAGAAGCGAGCACTCCCATAGACACAGCATATCTAAAGTTTGAAGAAGAAGATCTTCTTCCTACGAATGATCAGTACAGACAAGCAGTGGGGACACTGCTATATATTGCAACCACTACATGTTCAGACATCGCTGATTCCATGTCGCTTCTCTGTAGACGCTTAAGTGAACCACGTCAAAGGGACTGGACTTCAATAAAAACAGTCATGAGGTTATCTCAAACAAACAAAAGACTTGAGTCTGAAACTGTCTGCAACAGGTGACTTGAACCTCATAGGATATGTGGACTCTGATTGGGTGGGTGGCCTCAATAGTCGCAAATCTACAAGTTCGTACTTGTTTAAATTAGGAAACAGTCCTGTATCCTGGTCCAGCAAGAAGCAGACCTCAGTGGCTTTGTCTTCTACAGAAGCTGAATATATCTCTGCTAGTCAAGAAGTTGTTTGGTTGAGTCAGTTGCTTGAAGATCTTGGAGATCCAATGTCCCACCCCATAGTCTTATATGAGGACAATCAAGCATGCATTAAACTTGCAAACAGTAAGAAGATTAATGCAAGAATCAAGCATATTGATGTCAGGCATCATTACATTCATTATTTGGTTGAACAAAATGTGATTGTGCTTACATACTGTGAGACTGACAACATGATTGCTGATACTATGACAAAACCGCTCACAAGAAACAGATTTGTTGAACTAAAAGTCCAAAATTGGAATAATATAAGGAATAGTTGTTGAGTGGGGGTATTGGAATACTGTGTATTTGTATTCTATTACAACAACTATTGTGAATAATGTTTAAGTGTTATATCCTGTTCAGTCAGTAGGTGCTGCTGTATTTAGATTCACTGGTATCTTCTTGTTTGCCTTTAATAAAAACTGCATGGCAAGCTGCATCTACATTTTACAACAGATAATCCTGTGTACACTTTACTTTCTGTAGAGCTTTATAGAATTTCAAATAAATCCAGACTGTGATAGTGCCATCTAAAGTGACTATATGCATTACTGACCTTCATGTGTTCAGGCTTAGTCCTATTCCAAGGTCATTTATTGGTCTACCAAGCATGTCTGCAAACAAATTAATTATTTGTTTGTGAGTAATACTCAATTTTATCTTACTAACTTTATTAATTTGTATTTGTTACGTTACAAAGATTTGTCTATTTTCTATTTGTGGGATATGTATTGCAGAAAGTGTTTTAAAGGAAATGTAGTCTATGAATGGACTCTGTAATATTTAGGAATGGCACTTCAAGTAGCGCAATTTGTATGTGTATGTTTATGTGTGTGTGTGTGTGCATGTGTGTGTTTAGGGTTTTGTGTATTTTTGTCTTACAGCACTATTTTTTGTGTTATCACCTAGGCACTATTAGATTGTGTTATACTATCCTTATGGAATGTTAAGGCCTTTGGGCCGTATGTTCAAAGGGATAACGACAAAAAGTTTTCGTATGAAATACAAAAATAAGTAATTGAATGCATGGACGACACATGATCTATAGAGTATACAAAAAAAACTAGTCATGTCCGTTGTGTACGACTCAATTCCAGAATTGACGGGCAAAGGGGTGGGGTAAGGGCGGGGCTAAACTATTCTCCAGTGTCGTATACAGGAAAAGAAAATTTGTCGTAACTAACGACAAAAAATGTCTTTCAAAAGACAAAATTTGTACGTTAAGAAAAAAGTGGAGGGAATGTGTTCTGAATGTGAGAATTTTTGTCTTTAGTTAAGACATTTTTGTCGTTAGTTAAGACATTTTTAAAGACATTTTTGGCATTAGTTAAGACATTTTTGTCGTTAGTTAAGATATTTTTTTGTCGTTCCATACGACAATTTCAGTCAGGACAAACTACATATTTCCAATCACAACCGACACTCTCTGAAAATATTAATGATCCCAACGACACTGTACTTTGAAAAGTCGTTACAAACAACAAAAGCTATTTCGCTACTTCTTTGAACATATGGCCCTTTGTGTTGAACAGTGAATGAAACATGGGCAATATCTCTATAATTCAAGGAGTTAAGGTATGAACAATTTATTTGAAGCAAAAGTAAAGGTTTAACACACAGTAGTATTGCTATCATGTAGCCAATTAAATGAGTGGCTAAGCAAGGATAAGTATTATACCAGCACTGGTGCTATGAGTAGTGCGGCGTTGATGTCACATCAGACACCAGACGTCTGGTTGTAGTTTAAAGTCCTAATGAGACACATGAACCACCTTATTAGTAAGTGTTTTTTTCTTTCCTCCATAACCTCTGATTCAACTTCTTTACTGCATTTCACTGGAAATTAAATATAGGGCCATATGCTCAAATTAAGAGAGGAGCAATTCTGAGACAAATTAAGTGCACCATAAGGAAATAAAAAGAAATCCCCAAATTGGCATTCATTTAAAATGGGGTTTAAACCCCTTGAATGTTAGAGAGGTCTCTAGTGCATGTTTAATAATACATTTTAGACCTCATTAGAATTGTAGGAATTAATGCCCAATTAAGTAAATTGGACTTTTTATTTCTCCCCTGAAGGGTGCAGCTGCATTGGTCCAGAATTATCCCCCTTTTACTTTGTGCACATGGCCCAAATAGATTGGAATAGTAGGCCCAAAGGGTCCAAACAGAGTTATAATATAAGAATTGGTACTGCTGCCCCTTTAAAGGTAAACTAAGGTCTCCTAATAATATCCTTCAGAAGCATTGCACAGTCCAGAACTGCACCAGAAGGGACTGACGGAGCAGGTGCACAGACTGCATTAACCTGGCCGTCAGTCTCGGAAGATTAATGATTACTTTACAAGTGGCTATTTTTGAGAGGTAAAATAACTATTATTAAGCTAGTTGCCACCTGCCTAAGTATTGTATTGGTAGTTCCACTTTAATTGATGTATTGTCACGTCCGAAGCTGTTGCCTGCCGCTCGATCGCAGCTTTCCTTCCTTGCTCCGTCGGGCAACAGTGTCATTCCTAGCAACAGGTCAGCTGACTTGTTGCTAGGCACGCCACTTCGTCTCTTCTGGCTTGCAGCTTCTAATAGAGGCTGTCCCTGGTTTCGGACGTGTTAGTATAGCGTCCTTTGTCTAAGTAGTAGTATCCCTGTGGTGCTCTCTGTTTCTTCAGATTTCTGATTCCAGTGTATGACCCAGCCTGTTAGTGACCATTCTTCTGCCTCAGCCCTGCTCTTGCCTGATTCCAGTGTATGACCCAACCTGTTAGTGGCCATTCTTCTGCCTCAGCCCTGCTCTTGCCTGATTCCAGTGTATGACCCAGCCTGTTAGTGACCATTCTTCTGCCTCAGCCCTGCTCTTGCCTGATTCCAGTGTATGACCCAACCTGTTAGTGGCCATTCTTCTGCCTCAGCCCTGCTCTTGCCTGATTCCAGTGTATGACCCAGCCTGTTAGTGACCATTCTTCTGCCTCAGCCCTGCTCTTGCCTGATTCCAGTGTATGACCCAACCTGTTAGTGGCCATTCTTCTGCCTCAGCCCTGCTCTTGCCTGATTCCAGTGTATGACCCAGCTTCTTAGTGACCATTCTTCTGCCTCAGCCCTGCTCTTGCCTGATTCCAGTGTATGACCCAGCCTATTAGTGACCATTCATCCGTCTCAACCCAGCGCTTGCCTGATTCCTGTGTATGACCCAGCTTGTTAGTGATCATTCATCCGTCTCAGCCCAGCGCTTGCCTGATCCCTGTGTATAACCCTGCCTGTTGGTGACCTTTCATCCATCTCAGCCCAGCACTTGCCTGATTCCTGTGTATGACCGTGTGACGGAACAGGAGGTTGAACTTTTATGTCCCTGTGGTATATGAGGACTGTGGGATTCCATGGACATTCCAGCAATACATCTGCTATGTACTTTTCCTGTCTCAAGTCCTTTGACCTCAACCTCGCCATCTATTGGATTGAAACTTGCATTGCAGCATTGTGCTCTGCCCTACCATCTATTGGTTGAATCTTGCATTGCAGCATTGTGCTATGCCCTGCCATCTATTGGTTGAAGCTTGTATTGCAGCATTGTACTATGCTCTGCCATCTATTGGTTGAACCTTGCATTGCAGCATTGTACTAGGCACTGCCATCTGTTGGTTGGTGACCTACATTGCAGCATTGCTGTGAGTATGCAAATAGGGCACTGTTGCATTCTGGGGCATTCTGGAACTGTCAGTTTCTCTCCAATGTTTTAATTACACTCCCCCATCTTACATCATAAAATTGTTAGACCCTGTTATGTTTGTTGTATGTCTTGTCTACTGTGTATTATGATATTTTGTTATAATCATGTCACCACAAGTTGAATGAAGGCTGTTAAACGTATGGTACTCCATTTCAATAAACTTAGAGGTGTTTCCCTATCCCTAAAGCAGATGTTTAGGCTCTGTTATTGGGGGGAGGTGGGGGATATATATGACCCCAGGCCCGTGTAGCCAAAAGCGCCTTTATAAAGGCGGTGTCGTTTTACCTGGGCAGAGGGGCGAGTTCCTGCCAGGAGGAGGTGCCATCGTTGCAGAGGGATCTGAACCTGTTTCCCAGGACAAGGCAGAGGGGTTAGTACCTGCCAAGCAGAGACTTCGCAGCAGAGGGGACGATACCTGCTCCGCGGTGACCTGTTCCAGTGGGTAGAAGTGCGAGTACCTACCCAGGTCACTGCTCCCCATTGGGCTGGCTGCACCTGGAGGTCTTCCAATCCGGTTGACCGCTCCTCCTCTGGGTAGTGCAGCTAAATCCAGTGGCAAATGGCCCAGGTCTGTCCGGTGGTCCTCTGCGGCCGGTCCGGTGTAAATGACCTGGTAGGCGCCCCCCTAACGCTACAGGGGCGGGTGCCTGCCGCGGGCGGCGGGCCTTCACATTTGGTGGCAGCGGTGGGATTTCTGCACTACAGAGTCCAAACCACCACCGGGATTCACCTCCATCGGGAGGTTCAGAGGAGAGCACAGCCAGACCCCGAGATGGAAGCCGTATACAAGCAGCTGAGCATCGCATCGCTGAAGGAGCTGATCATCGCCCGAGGGTCTGATCATGGTCATCGCAGTAAGCCGGAGCTTGTTGTTCAGCTGATGAGGATGGATGTGGAGGCTGGCATAGCTAAGGCCCCAGCTCCACAGCAAAGAACAGAAACCCCCTTTCAGCAGAGGATGAGGGAGAGACTGGCTTACTTAACCCCACCGGTCTCTGAGGGCGCCATCAGAGAGATAACGCGGCAGGTTCGGGCAGAGCTAGCCCGTACAGGAGACACATGGTTCAATAGTAGATCCCTTCTTGATGCTGGGTCCTGGAGAAACAATGGAACAATAGTGGATCTTAAAGTAACCCACCAGCTCCCCAGTGTTGTGGTACCTGAACTGGTGAGTGGGTGTGAGCTCACCAGCAGCCCCATAAAGATGGCCCCTTTGTTAATGGACACTGCTCTGGAGAAGGAGCAACGTTTGCTCTCCAGGGACACGGATGATACGGCCCTGAGGAATGGGACTGAGGTCTTCCTCAAGGCAGAGAATGGCCCTGCAGTTTGTGGCCTGAAAGAAGAGGCCCCCAGCAGACTGAAGGAGAACAGTGCTGCTGGCCCTCTTGTTGACCCTATGGACTGTGAACTGGTGGGTGGGAATGCATTCCCCACCAGCCCCCCTGTGAACCCTGGCCTGGTGAGTAGGAGCAAGCTCACCAGGGCCTGGGAAACCCCTGCTGCAGTGGATGGGACGCAGGTCCCCACCAGCATTCCCTGTCCGTTCCCGGTGGATGTTGCCCTGGAGAAAGAGGAATGTGTGCTCTCCAGGGCCACAGATATGTCTGCCATGGGAAGGGGGACTGCAGTCCTTCCCAATGGCCACATGGACCTTGAACTGGTGAGGGAGGAGACATGCCTCACCAGCAACCCTGCAACTTTTCCTCCAAACCCCAAACTGGGGAGTAGGAGAGAGCTCCCCACTCCCCCTGTGACCCCTGGCCTGGTGAGTGGGAGCGAGCTCACCATGCCCTGTGAAACCCCGGCTGTGATGAGTGGGACAACAGCCCTCATCAGCAGTCCAAAGCCTGTTGCCCCTTTTCCTGATACCCCAGGCTTGGTGAGTGGGACCCCGGTCCTCACCAGGGATGCCCTTGTTGCCCCTGAATCTTTTGACCCCAGCCTGGTGGGTGGGAAGTCGTTCCCCACCAGACCAACTATTGACCCAGCCAAAGGGAGTGGGACCACTGTCCTCCCTAAAGAAGTTGGGTCTTGGCCCAGTTCTGTTCTATGCCCAGAGTCTGTGTGCCCTGGGCTGGTGAGTGGGAGAGCGCTCCTCACCGGCCCTTTGGATGCCCCTGCCAAACAAGTTCCCAGTGGTGCTAACAGCTGTCTGAGTGTTGCCGCAATTCAGGAGAGAGGGAACAGCATCCTCTCCTGCTCCTGGGGGGTGCTTGCCCCACAAAAAGGGGGCGATGTGCCCCTACCCCCACACATTGATCCCCAGGCCATTGAGAGCCCAAAAATCCAGTTACCCCAAAAGGATCCCCCCTATAGACTGGCTCTGGACCCTGAGCCGCTGGCCCCAGATCCAGGAAAGCTGGGCCCCAGCCCTGCATGAAGCATGGCCCAGGAGAAGCCTCCCCAACTTGATGATAGTCAGGACTTAGAGACAAATATGTTTTAATTCTGCCTGTAAATCAAGTGAGTTTGCGGGGGGCCTGTGGGAGACCGCCCCGCCACTCACTTATTTGGAAGGGGGGAGGAGTGTGACGGAACAGGAGGTTGAACTTTTATGTCCCTGTGGTATATGAGGACTGTGGGATTCCATGGACATTCCAGCAATACATCTGCTATGTACTTTTCCTGTCTCAAGTCCTTTGACCTCAACCTCGCCATCTATTGGATTGAAACTTGCATTGCAGCATTGTGCTCTGCCCTACCATCTATTGGTTGAATCTTGCATTGCAGCATTGTGCTATGCCCTGCCATCTATTGGTTGAAGCTTGTATTGCAGCATTGTACTATGCTCTGCCATCTATTGGTTGAACCTTGCATTGCAGCATTGTACTAGGCACTGCCATCTGTTGGTTGGTGACCTACATTGCAGCATTGCTGTGAGTATGCAAATAGGGCACTGTTGCATTCTGGGGCATTCTGGAACTGTCAGTTTCTCTCCAATGTTTTAATTACACTCCCCCATCTTACATCATAAAATTGTTAGACCCTGTTATGTTTGTTGTATGTCTTGTCTACTGTGTATTATGATATTTTGTTATAATCATGTCACCACAAGTTGAATGAAGGCTGTTAAACGTATGGTACTCCATTTCAATAAACTTAGAGGTGTTTCCCTATCCCTAAAGCAGATGTTTAGGCTCTGTTATTGGGGGGAGGTGGGGGATATATGACCCCAGGCCCGTGTAGCCAAAAGCGCCTTTATAAAGGCGGTGTCGTTTTACCTGGGCAGAGGGGCGAGTTCCTGCCAGGAGGAGGTGCCATCGTTGCAGAGGGATCTGAACCTGTTTCCCAGGACAAGGCAGAGGGGTTAGTACCTGCCAAGCAGAGACTTCGCAGCAGAGGGGACGATACCTGCTCCGCGGTGACCTGTTCCAGTGGGTAGAAGTGCGAGTCCCTACCCAGGTCACTGCTCCCCATTGGGCTGGCTGCACCTGGAGGTCTTCCAATCCGGTTGACCGCTCCTCCTCTGGGTAGTGCAGCTAAATCCAGTGGCAAACGGCCCAGGTCTGTCCGGTGGTCCTCTGCGGCCGGTCCGGTGTAAATGACCTGGTAGGCGCCCCCCTAACGCTACAGGGGCGGGTGCCTGCCGCGGGCGGCGGGCCTTCACAGACCCTGCCTGTTGGTGACCATTCATCCGTCTCAGCCCAGCACTTGCCTGATTACTGTGTATGACCCTGCCTGTTGCTGACCACTCTTCAGTCTCTGCCCTGTACTCCTGGAATATCCATGTTTCAGCATCCTGCCCTGTCTGAGTAAGGACCCTGTGTGTTTCTGTTGGAGATTGTTCCTCCCTGTGGATCGGGTAGTATAGTTTGCCTTTAAGTTGTTATCGGGGGTCTCCTTCGGCTCAACTGGAGGGGGCCAATCTAGCATCGCGGCTAGCACCTTTATGAGGCTAGGCCACAGCACGACTCCTTTCAGGCAACCACCAAACCCTAGCAACAAGCCATAGCGTCACACCCTAGCATCTTGCTCCCCTGTCTCTTGTTGGAGGAGTTTGACCTTCGTCCGTTAGCTCATTCTATGGATGTTTCCCCTCTGCATTGTCCGTCTGCGTTACATGTATCTGTTGATTTTTTGGAAACAGGATACATAGCAAATGTTGACTGACAAATATGCAAATGTAATTCAAGGTAACAGGTCTACTAGATCAGTGATGGCCAGCTGGTCACCCTGATAATCTCCAGCTGTTTTTGAACTACAAATCTAATAATCCATAACCTGTGAATGATAGGCGCTGCAGTCCATCAATAGGTGTGGTGTATCAGGTAGGCGACCTCTGAACACTGACTTTATAACACAAATATAAAAAAAATATAGCAAATACTACTAAAACTGTACTATATCCACTAGGACTTCAAGACTAGAAAATTGTGAAATTCTCAGTGTTTTAATTTAACCATTTGAGTGCTAGAGTGGTGGCCCTCAAAGGATTAATGAATAGAAGAAATCCCCTTATTTTATGAGTGTCTCATCCCTTTGAGCGCCAGAGAGGTATCTAATGCATTGAAGCGTGATGTTCTGGCACTCAAAGAGTTAAATGGACCCTTTCACCTAAAATCAATTGTGATGATTCTGAAAGAGTTGCAAAATCAATGATATGTTATATTAGCCTTTTTTTTTTAGTTATTTCGATGTATAGATTATGCTGATGAAGGAATGCTGTGCAGGCACTTCCTGTATTAGCCTTACATTGCCTCCCACACTCATTGACATATATCCCTTTCACTCTAAGGTACACGAGCAATGCATTGTGATACAGTGTTAGTGGGTGGAGGAAGTAATGTAGGCCTAGGGAGGAAGTGCCTGCACTCCATGTCTTAATTAGCATAATCTATAATCTAGTCTTCTTAAAAAAAAAAAGAAAAGGTTAATTTGTAGGAGATCAGTGGCGTAACTATAGGGGTCTCAGGGGTCGCACCTGCGACCAGGCCTGCGCACTCCAGGGGTCCGATCTCCCCCTGCGACCCCTCCGCCTGGCGCCTGCAATCTTACGCCGGCACTCTAGTAATGCAGAGCGCTGGGAGATGACATCATCTCCCAGCGCTTTGCATTACTAAGAGGACCGAGCAGGAGCTCCAGGTAGGAGATGGGGTCATTGTGGAGGGGGTCAATCTGGTCAGGGGGGCCAATGTGGTGTTGGGGGGCCCGTGGCACTTCTTGTACCAGTGCCTGGATGCATCTAGTTATGCCTCTGTAGGTGATTTTTAAAGCTCTTTCAAAATCGCCAAAGCTGTCATTGCGTTACAGGGTTCTTTCAAAGAAGAACTATCACCCCAAATAAAGCCCCCCCAATAATTAATCATATAGTGATAAGATTAAAAATAGTACTATTATCCAGCATAAGTATAGTGTTATTAAGAAATCCTACTTCTTCTGAGACTGACGGCCAGGCACCAGTGCAGACATCTTGGTTTGTATACATCTGTGCGCCTGCGCTGTCCGTCGTGGTCCCTTATGGTAACAGGAAGGGACAAGAAGGGACTGATGGAGCAGGCATGCAGCCTACCAGTCTCAACGGAAGTAGGATTTCTTAAAAGGATAGTAATACTTAAAATGTAAAAAAAAAAAAAATGTTGTAGGGTTTATCCCCCTGAGTAAAACAAGAGTACTCCCACTGCTGAAAGGTGTTTCGTTCAAAAGATATTAATTTTCAAAGTTGAATTTTTTAGGTGCAATATCACAGTGGCCTGAAATTGTACAGTGGCGCTGTTGCTACACCATCCTATGGAGATTTATGGTCCCGGGACCAGAGCTGTCCATAGGATCGTGTAGCAACAGCGCCACTGTACAATTTCAGGCCACTGTGATATTGCATCTAAAAAATTCAACTTTGAAAATTAATAACTTTTGAATGAAACACATTTCAGCAGTGGGAGTACTCTTGTTTTACTCAGGGGGATAAACCCTACAACATATTTTTTTTTACATTGTAAGTATTACTATCCCTTTAAAAACGCTGTACTTATGCTAGATAATAGTACTATTATTATATTATTATTATTATATATTATTTCTAAGCTTATTACTATAGGAATAATTATTGGGGGGGACTTTATTTGGGGTGATAGTTTTTCTTTAAATGCAGAGCAGGAAAAGACATGGATTTCATAAAGTCAGAAAGAAAACATTTAAGTGAATTTTGCAGGTAATCGACATTCCATTAGTTGGACTAAAAGTGTCTCTGACTCACTATGCACTGCAAAATTGTGCCAGAAAATACTACTGATTTGCACGGCCCCAACTGACTGCTGTTAACATCCCATCAGACCCAATTATGAGTTTGTAAAATATTAAACGTCTTTTGTCTTTCCAGCTTTACATGCAGTAGCTAAGACAACTCGCTCCTGGCAGGATACAGAGGAAAAATTGTTTTACCAAATGGACTGTAATTTAACCTGACCTTGGACCTCTGCGTTCATTATCTGTGTGTTCTGTCAATGCCTTTGTGTTTTGTCTACAGCTCTGCTACTAGACATATTATGGACGGAGAAAGTTGAAATATACTGGAAAAAATGTATATCAGATTAAGGCTCTATGTACAAATCAAACATTGAGGAATTTTGGAATAAACCAGCTAGAAATATCAATTCCCCAACATTTCCATTGATTGAAATTGTGCTTTTAAGACATTGTTAAGCAAGAATTCCCCACAATAATAAAGAAGGGGAAGCATGTCTCGGCTGACATGAGAGATCGGACTAACCTCAAGTAATCTCTTTTTTAATATCTACAATTACCGAATAAATTATATTACTATCCCTTTAAAGAGTAATGTCAGCATATGAAGTTAAAGGGATAGTAAACCTTGAAAATAAGTTTATTTTATATTGTAGCCCTTAAAAAACATGAAAAATGATATGTCTTACCTCCCAAACCTTTATGGTTTAGGAGATATTCAGATGCAAAGTTTTCCCCTGAGTGACGTCGCCGTTCTAGCTCTCAGATTTGGAATCCGGTCCCGGGACCGACTGTGGCTCTCCAGAAGCGCCAAGATCACGATCTTTAAAAAAAATGTCTTAATTGGAATGGTCTACAAAGTGTGCTTGCAAGCCAGGCACACTTTGTACACAGTTCCAATTAAGTAGTTATTTTTAAACATCGTGATCTCGGCACTGCTAAAGAGCTGCCGGTTGATCTGTGGACAGAATTCCAAATCTGTCCACTAGATGGCAGACTTGGCTGAAACAGCCAGGAAAAGGGAACTTTACTTTATTTTACTTCTGAATATCTCCCAAACCATAAAGGTTTGGGAGATAAGACTTATATCATTTTTCATGTTTTTTTAAGGGCTACAATATAAAATAAACTTATTTTCAAGGTTTACTATCCCTTTAAGATCGATTATTCATTCTACTTTTTATAACTAAGGTACCTTTGTAAATGTCCATAATGTTATATTTTTCTTGTAATTTTATTTTTAAGTTTCCCCCTCCATCTCCTTTTTCCTGAATCAAGTAGAGTCTCATCAGATCTGAAAACTGATCCGGATGGATGACAATGAGGAACAATATTGTATCAGCATAATGAAATCCCTGCTTTCCTTCATCAAGGGAGGCAGGGTTTTCCTTATACAGACACACGCTATTATCCCTTGTTGCATTACTATCTCTTTAAGCCTACAGAAAGCATCAGTTTTGATTAATGTTCCTTCCAGCAGGAACTTCTACAAAAAGTATAAAGGTCTCCTACCTTACTTTCACAGTTGTTACTACAGCATCTACTTTTACTGCTGCTACTACTACTACTTCTGTTGCTGATACTATTACTACTACTTTTATTGCTGCTACTACTACTACTACAGTAAATAAAGAAAAGCTAAGTTCAAAACAATCACTATCTCTCTACTACACTGAAAAATATAAATATGAATGAGGATACTGAAATCACTGGGTTGAATATAACATATATAACAGGTAATGGTAATATGAGAAAAAAACAAAATCATCTACCATAAATGAGCAAATATTCAAAAATCTCCCAGTGTCCAATAATACAAATAAAAAAGTCTGATAGCCCCAGGTATCGCAATGAGGAAAAAAATATATTGGAAAGCTCACACCGTACAAGCAGAAGGATGTGAAGTCCTCAATTAGTGTGATGTCATGAAGCCAGGAGAATAATTGTTGTTAAAAAAGAATATTCCCACCAGCACAAAGATCCATGCTGCTAGTCCGAGCTGGTGGTCCTGTACTTGGACATCTTGTTTTGTACTACTACTACAGGGGCATGATGTTTCAGTAGTTGTAGAAGCAGGTGGCAGTGGCACTGCCGTTTGAATAACAGTATAAGCACTCATACCTAAGGTTCTGGATGTTGACCTGTGCTGTTGCTTATTCAGTAATAATCAGTGTTACAATATGCAGTGATGCTGCTGATGATACTGACAAGATGATCCTTGTGTATTCTTAGGCATGTTTACTTGTCCAGACTCAGTCTTTCCTGTTGATCTCTCAAAATGATTATAAACAGGAATATTGCTCCTTTGCAATGCTGGAAAAACTGAGCCTTTTGATTTCAGATAATTTTTTTATTTTGGCCATATCATCATCGTTTTCACTTTTGACTTCATCTGTATCAGAAGAAGGAGAGGACATTTGATGGACATGTTCTAAGTCAACAAAATCATTATATATATATAAATATATATATAGCAGGCAAAGCGTTGGAGGCACTCACTCTTCAGATTATAAATGCCCAGATGCACAGTCCTCGAACAGAGCAATAGACATAGGAGTAATGGGAAGTAGCACCAGTGGGACTTGTTCAAAAATATTTATTAATTGTGCAAAAGGACAACAAAAAGGTCGACGTCTCAATCCTAAGGCAGGATTTTGTATATATATACAATTATCAGTGGTTTCTGCTTTGCTTTCTGCCCCACCCCAGGTTGTCATGGGGACGGCATGGAGGATGAATCAGTGGTGGTGATTTTCATAGGAGTGGGTGCGATGAAGCCCCTCTGCCCACTCCAGTGAAAATTGCTGCAGCGAGACTCTCAGCTGTGCACCGGTTTCCTGATGTGCATGGTGTACCCAATCACACAGGCAATGCCATGCACCATTCGGGGTGCCCCGAATGTTCTAGATTATGTGTTAGGGGTGCCCAGAACAAAAAAAGATTGAGAACCACATTATTCAGGGACTTTGTATTATCCCTGAAGGATACTGCCCGGGACATGGGACGCATACATAAATTCCGGGACTGTCCCTGGCAATCAGGGACATGTGGTCACCCTAGTGAGATGTTGCATTTGTAGTGCCCCATACCTCCCAAAATTTCAAATGGCCAAAGAGGGACACTTGTTTTAGGTGGTGTTGTTGGGGGTTTGACTGGCGTGCAGGGCATTATCGAGAAATTTTAGGTTACTGGATGACCTATTGATAGCTCTCAATGGTGAATAAATGTTTCAGAACAAGACAAAAGTATTTGATATACACAGAATAATTTATTTAAAAAAATACATATACTGAAGTTTAAAGGGATAGTAATGTTTCATAATAAAAGCAGCTGTAATTAATCATCATAGTATTTGGACTTTGGAGAGTGTTATTTCAATTCTGTCAGAGTTGTAGTTCAAGAGTAATTCAATGAAAAAGTACCCCCCTCCTGCCCCTTTTACTGATGTAACACTGATCAGCCAGATCAGAAGGGAGGTGCCCAGGTAGATTGTAGAGAGGGACAGTCTTCAATCAAGATAAGGGAAAAACCTGAAAAACTTGTCAAGGGGGGCAGGGCTTTCATTATTCTCATAGGAAGAAGATTGCCCCCTTCTGTTATCTGTCTGGTCTATGAACTGGATTCCACATCTGAGAAGAGATGGCTTACACTAGGTAAAAGGGGCAGGAGGGGAAACTTTGCTTGTGAATATCTCTCAAACCATAAAGGTTTGAGAGACAAGACTTATATCGTTCTTCATATTTTTTTAATGCAAAATAAAATAAAGATAAAATGAAGTATTACTATCCCTTTAAACAAACATGCTGTGGAGCAATGTGATATACTTATATATGCACCACACATTATAGTCTCCTTAAAAGAAGGATACCAGGGTGGGAAAGAGGGACAGAGAGAGCTGAACTTCAAGGAGGGACTGTCCCATCTAAAGTGGAACACTTGGGAGGCATGGTCCCCAACTGCTTGAGTACCAAAGGCTGCCTTCCCTTGGAATAAAGGAATTGGACTTGATCAGTCCAGATCAAGACCTTTCCTAACATAGAAAGAAATGAGGAAAAAAATGAAAGGACATTCTCAGTATTATGCTCATATATAGTGAAATACAAATGCTTTGTTATTGTTATCAGTGTGTTGCTTATGTTTTGTATTGTTTCACTGCTATCTGCTTCACTGCTCTACAAGGGGTCCCGTTTATTTGTTATGTGCTTCTAAGCAGTTTATGTCTTATCGGTGAAAACATTGAATTAATCTCCTTGGAGATTTGCTACAATAACCGTGAACAAGAAAAAATCTATGTGTAACATTTCTTAGAGCAGAGAAAGAAAGTAACGCAAGATTTAAACTTAGAAGATGAACTTTGCTTGGAGCCAATTTGTAACTAAGCAGATTCATAGTAGATCCATAGAGAGATAGTTATAAGTCAGAGTAAGTTTCAAAGCAGAATTCATCACAGTTGGAAACCCCCTTGCTGTGATAATATTTAATCAGAGGTGTTTCAAGGAACACTAACATCCTTAAGAATACAATCCCATTTAACTAAACTCTCTGAGTGCCGGAGGGGTGCCCAACACATTGCTTTTCAATGCATTGGGCACCCCTCCGGAACTCAAAGGGTTAATCTTATTATTATTATTATTATTATCAATTGCTTTCTCCCATATAAATGTTTAATTCAAACAAGATATGGGGGGAGGTGCACTAAAGTGTGATAAACAGATGATAAAGTGGTGATGACTTCTCCAGTGATATCACTTCTCCATTAGAAGTAGAAGAAGTCAGAGATGCTCATCTAGACTCATGAGCTTGCAAGGGTATGCAAAAGCTCACTGGGAGTGTATCCTCGCGTCCAGGGTGCAATCTCTTTTAGCTCACAAACGCCATACACAGAGAAGAAATATTCTGAAGCATATCATACAGGTCCTGTCAAAATGTCCAGCTGCACCTCACCAACGAGGCCCAAGAAGGCTGAAACGTACATCTGGGGTTAGCTGTTTCCCTTGTTCAGAGAGGACTTGTCTGGTATTTCGTGGCTGGACTGTCATTTGGCAGGACCAGTATGATGTGTTTCAGAATATTTCCTCTTTGTGTATGGTACTTTTGAGCTAAAAGAGATATGACATTATATCCCAGCATCCAGCATTAGCAGTCTACACGAGCAGTGTGATGGAGCACTGATTTGGAGGTTTGTGCTAGAGACTTGATCTCCCCAACCGGCCCATAACCATGAGGGCCAATGGGGGATGCCCAATAGAATAATCCCCCCTGCTCTCAGACACAAAGTTCACTCCATAAACTTACAATGTCAAGCTTGGAAGACCTTCACTAGAGTCCTTGGAGGCTGTGTGTGAATATCCATCAAACCATAAAGTGTCAGTATAGTTGTGCTAACAGCACTTAGACTCCAATCCGCAAAGTACTTTAAACTCTTGTGATGTCATGCACGGACCCATATCATTCAGCATAACTTTAATCTACAAGCGGCTACATATATATGGATGTTCCACACATGCCCACACACATAATCTGTATGAGACAGCTGAATGTAATCTCATTATACATGGTATGTTCAGTGACTATTGCTGTCAGACATGTATAGGGAAACTGTTATTATTCTTAATTCTTTCCTTTTGGACTGGGACGCTACCTAAGCCTATCTTGTTTGTGCTTCTTGGCTCCTGCTCTTTCTTTTTTACTTTAATTATATATTTTTGAGACCTGCTGTATCTTTATACTCTGTTTCACTACTGAATTGGCCAAACTCTTTATATTGTATTCTGATCTAATCCAGCAAGGCCAAGATGGTCTCCAAAAATGTTCCCATGAGCATCGATTGTTCATGTGAGACTACTTTGTTGAGTATATCCTATCTCCTGTCCTGTTGGGGATCTGCCATAGCAACTTGAAAAATATAATTTTTAGCAAATATATTGAGGTAGCTGCCACATCTTCTTTATTGCACTATGTCCAGGAATGAAGACCAGGTATAATTATCGATATTATTTTATTCATTGTTTTGTCTTTTTTCTTGAATCAACATAATCTGAATGTAATAACAAAGGAGATAAAATTAAATGATAATGTATCTCTGACTAAAATGTTTTATTGACCATTACAACATATACACAAAAGCAAACAATATTTTCATTTTGAGTTAAAGGTATACAAACCTTATGGTGTTCTTTGAACACAGCAAGATCATGTATCAATGAAACAAGATAGAGATGAACCTTTATGTACAATACAACTTCAACAATGTGGAGAATTGAAAAGGCAATAACATTAAAATGATGTGTAATGAGTTTGTAACACATGAAATGTTAACGTGTGTTCCAGAAGTTTGATGTGCAAATATGTAGCCCTCTCCAGTATTACCGGGGGAAGAAACAATACATCTTATGGACTCTTTAATGTCCTAATATGTTGCATTTGCTTTTTAATTATATTCACGCAGTATGCTACTGTGAATAAGCACATAGTTTAAACTCAGAGGCAAATATTAAGTGAACCAAGAATAAATACTATAACGAGCACCCATCAAGAATAAACAAGATAAAGTGTCTTGTTCTGGGGAATGGTGGCCTCTTAATGGTGCTACAAGTCATATTTTTCACTCCCATGTTCCACTGAAGAGAGTAAATTTTCATATCCACATCAGACTGGCCCTGCCCACAGACAGCCCAGCTCCATGCCTGGGATGCCCTTCTAACATAGTGAGACCTAAAATCAAATGTTCTGATGAGTACCCATCAAGAATGAACAAGATAAAGTGTGTACGACTGAGGAATGGTGGCCTCTCAGTGGTGCTACATCACATTTTTCACTCATGTTTCAAATTTTACAAATGAACACTATAAATGTTCTACAAATAAATCTTGTAAGCCGTCAGATTTTGTATTAGAACAGAGATAGACAACATCTGGCACTCCATATCTTCCAGCCATCATCCATAATCAGAGCTGGCTGGGCATGATAGAAGGTGCAGTCCTGAACAAATGGAGGGCCAAAGGTTGTTTAACCTCATCCTAGAGTGATGCATTGCATGACACTTGGTCCCTGGGATGAGAATAATGTATAAAAAGGATTTATCTGACATTTCGGATCTGGACTGTCTGTAAGCAGGACCAGACTGATGTGGACATAGAATTTTTCTCTCTGTAATGGCACGTCATGTTTACAACAACGGCATGATCAAATATATTGAAGGGGATGATGAGACCTGTAGCCTGTCAGCAGCTGGAGGACTTCACATTGCCCACCAGTTATTTAGCCCTTTGAGTGCCAAAGAGGCATCCAGTTTGGATACCTTTCTGGCATTCAAAGGGTTAAACAGAACTTTTTAAACCAAATGAATGCAAGACAGGTTTCCAACACATTATGAAGGAATATTTCTTTGTCTCCTATGTTGCAGGTGCTCTGTTGAAGAATGACTCCACTTTGAATGAATAAATAATGCCCATTGTATTTATTGAATTTACAGAATTATTATGCAGAATCTCCTCTACTTTATATGAAGCTTGGCTCTCTTGCCTCAAGCTGTACATTATTTTATCCTTGTTTAAGAATAAACCTGCTATGTGTTTTTTTTTTAATCGACTTTTCTTTTCAAATCCATAATTCAATACTATATTATGGCTATAAGTAAACTGTCATTATTTTCATCCACTAAAAAAATTAGTAAGCATTCCATTTATGGAAGCTAGTAGGCAATGATTAACTGTCTGAGTGCCAGAGGGGGGAAATAATGCATTGCATTGCACGCTCCCTAAGAGTGAAGGGTAATCCAGACGTGGACCCCTTGCACTCAGTTCCTAGGGAATCCAGCTGCACCTTCCTGATGTGGCCCGACAAGGCCTAAACATATGTTGGGGGTTAGCTGGTGTTTCCATGCAGGGGGTACTTGCCTGTCATTTTGGAACTGGACCGCCTATATTGATTTTAACCAGTGGCATAATTACTAATTTCAGAGCTAGGTGGCACCATTAAAGGGGGGATATATCACCCCTATATAAGTTAGCCTGAATAAGTAGGTTATATATCGAATATGAGTAAAAGTTTATTATTTTTTATTTTTTTAAAGCTCCTGTTGGTCTAAATTGAAGTTATAAATGCTGCCCTGCACTTACTTCCACATAGAATGAGGTTATGTGCTCTGTAACCGCAGTCCATCACTCTGCCTCTGCTCCCTTCCCTCTATCCAGCCTCCTCCAATGACGTAGGCTTCCTGCTTGTAAGCTGGAGCTCTCTCATTGACAGAGATTGATATCTAGCCAATGAGATCGCTCCAGCTTATAGATAGAAAGCCTCCGTCATCAGAGGAGGCTGAATAGAGGGAGGGGAGCAGAGGCAGAGTGACAGACTGTGGTTACAGAGCATGTAATCGCATTCTATGTGGAAGTAGGTGCAGGAAAGAGTTTAGACAAACAGGAGCTTTAAAGGGATAGTAATACTTCATTTTAACTTTATTTTATATTGTAGGCATTAAAAAAAACATGAAGAATGATATAAGTCTTATCTCTCAAACCTTTATAGTTTGAGAGATATTCACAAGTAAAGTTTCCCCTCCCGCCCCTTTTACCTAGTGTAAGCCATCTCTTCTCAGATGTGGAATGCAGTCCATAGACCAGATAAATAACAGAAGGGGACAATCTTCATCCTATGAGAACAATGAAAGCCCTGCCCCCTTAACAAGTTTTCCAGGTTTTTCCCTTATCTTCATTGAAGATTGTCCCTCTCTGCAGTCTACCTGGGCACCTCCCTTCTGATCTGGCTGAACAGTGTTACATCAGTAAAAGGGGCGGGAGGAGGATACTTTGTCATTGAATTACTATTGAACTACAACTCTGACAGAATTGAAATAAGGCTCTCCAAAGTCCAAATACTATGATGATTAATTAGTGCTGCTTTTATTATGAAACATTACTATCTCTTTAAGAAGAAAAATGAATAAACTTTTACTCATATTCATTATATAACCTAACTATTCAGGCTAACTTATATAGGGGTTATACATCCCCTTTAAGATGCATTGCATACTGCTCTAGCACTGAAAAGGGTTAGGGCCCCATATCAATCTATATTTTTTTCTATCTTGTTTTACACTTCACTTACACGTCGGTGGTTAGGCACACACTTTAGGGGATGCATTGTCAACTTTTTTTTTGCCAGTAATATTTGGAGACAAAAGTGAGTCACTTTATGCATGTTACTAGCTGCCACATGTAATTGTCTCAAATTTAATTACTTTGACATTGCTTGCTATGGGCAAATGTAGGGCCCATAGTGCGTTTTTTCCGTTTGGTAAATGCTCAAACTCTGGCTGTGAGCAGCAGCTTCTTACATTCAATGTTCCTGCTCTGGCTGATGACGTTGACTGCTGACTTTACCTTACTTGCTGCTTTGGCATTTTACCTTGGACTTCCCTGCATAACTAGGAACCCTCTGGATCTTTTCCGGAGACTCTAGTTTTCAGACTAAATTACCAGGTATCAGGGGACAGAGGCTGATTCTCCTGCAGTGGTGAGTCTCTTGTCCTTCCTACCATATTCCTCCAATTCCCACCCACTTCTCCTACTTCCCACCCTGTTCTGCCCACTACCCTACTACCACTGGGGTGAGCCTACTTGCACCAAGACATCATCTCCAGAAAACAACCTGCCATCAATTAGATGGTAGTTTGTGACATAAATACTCCTCAAATCACATGGACTTCAATGAGATTTAAAGGGATAGTAATACCTAAAATGTAAAAAAAAATATGTTGTAGGGTTTATCCCCCTGAGTAAAACAAGAGTACTCCCACTGCTGAAAGATGTTTCATTCAAAAGTTATTAATTTTCAAAGTTGAATTTTTTAGGTGCAATATCACAGTGGCCTGAAATTGTACAGTGGCGCTGTTGCTACACCATCCTATGGAGATTTATGGTCCTGAGACCAGAGCTGTCCATAGGATCGTGTAGCAACAGCGCCACTGTACAATTTCAGGCCACTGTGATATTGCACCTAAAAAATTCAACTTTGAAAATTAATAACTTTTGAATGAAACATCTTTCAGCAGTGGGAGTACTCTTGTTTTACTCAGGGGGATAAACCCTACAACATATTTTTTTTTTCATTTTAGGTATTACTATCCCTTTAAAAATACTGAATATGCTGAAGAGGTCTCCAATGCATTTTGAAGCAATATGTTGACAACCTCTTTAGTATTTAAAGGGATATTAATGTTTCACAAAAACAGCAGCTCCAATTAATCTTCATAGTATTTGAGCCATAGAGAGTGTTATTTCATTACTGTCAGAGTTGTAGTTCAAGAGTAACTGAATGATAAACTATCCCCCTCCTGCCCCTTTTACCTAGTGTAAGGCAACTCCCCTCAGATGTGGAATCTGGTCTTCAGACCAGACAGCTCGCAGCAAGGGACAATCTTCTTACTGTGAGAACAATTAAAACCTGTCTCCTTTGACAGCTTTTTCAGGTTTTTCCCTTATGCTAATTGAACATTGTCCCTCTCTGGGATCCATCCAGACAGTCTTTCTGCTCTGAGCTGAGCAGTGTTACATCAGTAAAAGGGGCGGGAGGGGGATAGTTTATCATTCAATTACTCTTAAAGTACAACTGTGACAGTAATTCAATAACACTCTACACGGCCCAAATATTATGAAGATTAATTTGGAGCTGCTTTTATTGTGAAAGACTGGTATCCCTTTAAAGGGATAGTAATACTTCGTTTTAACTTTTCTTTATTTTGTAGGCATTAAAAAAACATGAAGAATGATATAAGTCTTATCTCTCAAACCTTTATGGTTTATGAGATATTCACAAGCAAAGTTTCCCCCTCCCGCCCCTTTTACCTAGTGTAAGCCATCTCTTCTCAGATGTGGAATGCAGTCTATAGACCAGACAGATAACAGAAGGGGTCACTCATTCCTATGAAAACAATGAAATCCCTGCCCCCCTTGACAAGCTTTTCAGGTTTTTCCCTTATCTTAATTGAAGATTGTCCCTCTCTGCAGTCTACCTGGGCACCTCCCTTCTGCTCTGGCTGAGCAGTGTGACATCAGTAAAAGGGGTGGGAGGGGGAGACTTTGTCTTTGAATTACTCTTGAACTACAACTCTGACAGAATTGAAATAACACTCTCCAAAGTCCAAATACTATGATGATTAATTAGAGCTGCTTTTATTATGAAACATTACTATCCCTTTAAGGGGTTTTAAGCCCATTTTGAATCAAAAGGAAATGTTAGTTTGCTCCAGAATTGCTCCACATTTCTATTACACATAAATAATGTGCCTGACCACAGATAATATGTTATAGAATACATTGATTTAGTGCTAGAAGCAATTTCGCTATAGCAACGTTAAAGAGGGCCTATTACCGAAACAGTTTTTAGTCTAATTAAATGTATTTAAAGGGATAGTAATGTTTCATAGTAAAAGCAGCTCTAATTAATCATCATAGTATTTAGACTTTGGAGAGTGTTATTTCATTTCGGTCAGAGTTATAGTTCAAGAGTAATTCAATAAAAAAGTATCCCCCTCCCACTCCTTTTACTGATGTAACACTGCTCAGCCAGAGCAGAAGGGAGGTGCCCAGGTAGACTGCTGAGAGGGACAGTCTTCAATTAAGATAAGGGAAAAAGCTGAAAAGCTTGTCAAGTGGGGCAGGGCTTTCATTGTTCTGATAGGAAGATTATTGTCCCTTGCTGTTATGTGTCTAGTCTATGGACCGCATTCCACATCTGAGAAGAGATGGCTTACACTAGTTAAAAGGGGCGGGAGGGGGAAACTTTGCTTGTGAATATCTCTCAAACCACAAAGGTTTGAGAGATAAGACTTATATCGTTCTTCATGTTTTTTTAACACCTACAAAATAAAATAAAGATAAAATGAAGTATTACTATCCCTTTAATGTTCCTTTTGATTCTTGTTTCACAGCCAGTTTAATAGTTTGAGAAATTTTTGGTTTAGTAGTTAGAGACACTAGTCTTCGCCGAACTTTGTTGTCTGATCTATCTGATAAATACTGCCCAATCAATTACTTACATATCAAAAAATTCCCCTCTATCCATCTTCTTAGGTTGCTAGAACCTAAGCAGAGGGTAATCCTTTCAAGATGGAGATGACAAATCCACTTTTAAGAGTCCTTAACTACTAAACCAAAAATTCTTAAACCATTACAATGACAGAAAAATAATAAAGCAGAAGGTGTATGGCTTTTTAGTAAATGAAATGGCAAAAAAAGTTATTACAATTACATTCTCATTCAAACAACAAAAGACAGATAATACACATCACAAATTATCTCGTCAGTGAAAATGACAACTACATCATGTGACAGCAATTTCTATAGGTTGTTATTAGTGATGAGCGAGCACCCCAATGCTCGGGTGTTCGGGTGCTCTGACCGAGCACCCCCTGAGGCTCGAGTGCTCGGCCGAGCACCCGAGCCCCATTGAAGTCAATGGGAGGACTCGAGCATTACACCAGGCACCCCCTGCTCTGATGAGGGGAGGGTGCCTGGTCCATAGGAAAAGGGCAGAAAAAGATGGAAACACTACAGAAATGGTTCAGGGACAGCATAGGGAGGATGTCTGGATGCATCTTGGACTCCAACATCGCTGCTGGGAACGATCTTTCGCCCGTAGTACGCCATTTTTACAGACTGACCGTAAAACACACAAAAAGGAAAATAAAAACGACTTTAGGCGAAAAATTGTTACCAAACAATATTTGCTGTATATTTACTTGTATATCATCTGCAAATTATCCCAAAAATTTCCTTGATTTTCGGAAGTGAGGCCATGATTAAGAGGGAAACGTGCGCAGAGGCAAATTCTCCCAAAAATTTCCTTGATTTTCAGAACTGAGGCCATGATTAAGAGGGAAACGTGCACAGAGGCAAATTCTCCCAAAAATTTCCTTGATTTTATTGAACTGAGGCCATGATTAAGAGGGAAACGTGCGCTGAGCTGACCATCTAAAACATTATGGGTGAGGGTCTGCTGCAGAGCTGACCATCCTAAACATTATATGCGAAGGCCCGCTAGTGAGCTGACGCTATAAAACATTATATGAGAGGGCCCGCTAGAGAGCTGACCCAATAAAACATTATATGAGAAGGCCCGCTGGTGAGCTGACCTATATAAAAATTGGCAAACAGGGCCCGCTGGTGAGCTGACCCTATATAAAAATTATATCACAGGGCCCGCTGGTGAGCTGGCCCTATATAAAAATTATAGCACAGGGCATATGGAAGAGGAGGAGGAGGATGAGAAGATTAAGAGTCAACCATATACCCATTTTTTGGGTGGAAGGGGTGAATGGGAATACAGAGTATTCACATCATTGTAAATAACATATATAAAGTGAGTTTATGTTCCCCCGGGGCTTTCCTCCAGTGGAGTGGAGAAGTCAGGGGAAATCCAGGCCTTGTTCATTTTTATAAGTGTCAACCTATCAGCATTGTCGGTGGAAAGGCGGATACGCTTATCTGTTATGATGCCACCAGCAGCACTAAATACCCGCTCAGACAGAACGCTGGCGGCAGGGCAGGCCAGCACCTCCAAGGCGTAGAGTGCCAGTTCATACCACGTGTCCAGCTTGGACACCCAGTAGTTGTAAGGCACAGAGGGATCATTGAGGACGCTGACACGGTCTGCTACGTACTCCTTCACCATCTTCCAAAACTTTTCCCTCCTTGTGACACTAGGCTGCGCATCAGGGTGAGGGTGCTGGCGGGGTGTCATGAAGGTGTCCCACGCCTTGGAGAGTGTTGCCCTGCCTTTCTCGGAACTGCTGTGTGCTCCCCTTTTCTCCCCTTCTCGGTTGGCCAAGGTAGCACGTACTCTGCCGCCAGCGTTGTCAGATGGAAAATTTTGGAGCAATTTTTCGACAAGAACCTTCTGGTATTGCACCATTTTGCTTGTCCTCTCCACCGGAGGAATGAGAGATGAGAAATTCTCTTTGTAGCGGGGGTCCAGAAGGGTGAACACCCAGTAATCCGTGTTGTTTAAAATGCGTATAACTCGTGGGTCACGGGAAAGGCAGCCTAACATAAAGTCAGCCATGTGTGCCAGAGTACCAACAGTCAAGATTTCGCTGTCCTCACCAGGAGGATGACTCTCAATCTCCTCATCCTCTTCCTCCTCTT
The DNA here is from genome assembly GCA_037306005.1 of Rhinophrynus dorsalis. NCBI lineage: Eukaryota > Metazoa > Chordata > Amphibia > Anura > Rhinophrynidae > Rhinophrynus > Rhinophrynus dorsalis. The sequence continues at coordinate 46,072,901 of CM074727.1, read as the reverse complement.
CTGCCCACCCACGCTGAAGAGATGGAACTAAAGTTCCATGGCTACCCTCTGTAGCGGAGGCAACCGTGTCTTCCTCCTCCTCCTCCTCCTCCTCCTCCGCCTCCTCCAATTGTCGCTGAGAAGACGAAGTGAGGGTGCTCTGGCTATCACCTTGTGTAAGCTCTTCCTCTCCCATTTCCACCTCTTCCACATGCAAAGCGTCGGTTTTAATTGTGAGCAGCGAGCGTTTCAGTAGACACAGAAGTGGGATGGTTACACTGATAATAGCGTTATCGCCGCTCACCATCTGTGTCGATTCCTCAAAATTGCGTAAAACCTCGCAGAGGTCTGACATCCATTCCCACTCCTCACTTCTGATTACAGGAAGTTGAACGGAGAGGCGACGACCGTGTAACAGCTGGTACTCCACTACTGCCCTCTGCTGCTCACAAAGCCGGGCCAACATGTATAAGGTGGAGTTCCAGCGCGTGCTCACGTCACACAGCAGCCGGTGAGCTGGCAATTGTAAGCGCTGCTGCAGCTTCAACAGGCCGGCTGAAGCTGTTGATGACTTACGGAAATGTGCACACACGCGGCGCACCTTGGTCAAGAGATCATGCACATTGGGGTAGGTTTTTAGAAATCGCTGCACCACTAAATTAAATACATGCGCTAGGCATGGTACGTGTGTGAGCTTGCCGAGCTCCAAAGCCGCCACCAAGTTACGCCCATTATCACACACAACCATGCCTGCTTGCAGGTTGAGTGGCGAGAGCCACTGCTCGGTCTGGTGACTAATCCCCTGCAACAGCTCTGAGGCCGTGTGCTGTTTGTCCCCAAGGCAGATCAGCTTCAGCACGGCCTGTTGACGCTTCCCCACTGCAGTGCTACACTGCTTCCAGCTACTGGCTGATGGGGGAGTGGCGCTGCGTGTAGAGAATTCGGAGGTGGAAACGGAGGAGGAGGAGCCAATAACGTAGGTGCTGGTGGAAACCCTGATGGAGGTAGGGCCCGCAATCCTCGGCGTGGGTAGCACCCGTGCCATCCCAGGGTCCGAGTCGCTCCCAGCCTCCACGACATTCACCCAGTGTGCCGTCAGGGAAATGTAGCGTCCCTGGCCACAAGCACTTGTCCATGTGTCAGTCGTTAAGTGGACCTTCCCAGTAACTGCGTTGGTCAGGGCACGGGTGATGTTACAGGACACATGGTGGTGTAATGCGGGGATGGCACACCGGGAAAAGTAGTGGCGGCTGGGGACCGCGTACCGAGGGACAGCTGCTGCCATCAGGCTGCGGAAGGACTCAGTGTCCACAAGCCTAAATGGCAGCATTTCGATGGCCAGTAATTTTGAAAGGTGTGAGGTTAGTGCTATGGCCTGTGGGTGGGTGGCTGGGTACTTTCTCTTGCGCTCAAATGCCTGGGGTAACGACATTTGGACGCTGTGCTGGGACAGGGAAGTGGATGTGGTCGCTGATGGTGCTTCAGATGGTACAGGTGCAGGGCGGGAGGTATGCGGGCCTGCGCCTTCGACAGGCGATTGGCCGGCACCGAAAACAGGGGAAGAGGAGGCAGTGGTGTGGCCTGCAGACACAGATGGGCGATCCAGGCGTTCCTCCCACTTACTACGGTGCTTGGATGCCATGTGTCGGATCATGCTGGTGGTGGTGAGGTTTCTAGTGTTCATGCCTCGGCTCATTCTGGTGTGGCACAGGTTGCAAACTACAATTCTTTTGTCGTCCGCACTTTCCTTAAAAAAACGCCATACCGCGGAACACCTACCCCTTGGCAAGGTAGATTTACGCAAGGGGGTGCTCCGTGGAACATTTGCGGGCCGGTTTGGTGCGGTCCGCCTTCTTTCTGTAGCCACACCACTGCCTCTTCCAGCCTGTTGCGGTGCTGCAGATGGCTCACCCTCAGGACTGCTGACATCGCTCGGCTCTACACCTTCCCAGGTGGGGTCAGTCACCTCATCGTCCACCAAGTCCTCCTCCACTTCCTCACTCTGATCATCCTCCTCAAGTCTTGATCCCACCACATACTCAGTCATTGACAACTGTATAACATTCTCCTCAACAAGGTCTTGAGACGGAAATAGTGGTTGATTTAATGGCAACTGTGTCTCATCATCATCATCATCATCCACTACTTCCTTTGACCTTAAATGCCGTTCACATCTGTCATCTTCTTGTGATTGGGTAGCCTCTAGAGGTTGTGAATCAGGGCACAAGATGTCATGTTCCTCTGCAAGCGTGCTTGGAGAGAGGGTCAAATGAAGGATTGGTGATGAGACGAGCTCCTCACTATATCCCAGTGTGGGATCACTTCTTTGACCAGACCGTGTATGGTGGGAGGAAGGATGATCAGAGTGAGGATTATTTTGACCAGACTCTTGGCTACTGAGAGTGGACTTGGTGGAAGACAGGGTGGTGCTTAACCGACTGGAAGCAGTATCAGCTGTCATCCAACCGACCACCTGTTCGCAGTGGTCGGACCTCGAGAGTGATGTCCTGCGACGCCCTGTAAAATTACACATGAAGCTAGGTATGGTGGATGTCTTTCTTTCTTGTGCTCTGGCACCAGGCACAGTTTCTCCGCGTCCTGACCCGCGCCCTGAACTTTCAGGATCACGTCCACTTCCCCGTCCCTTTTTACCCGCCTTCTTCATCTTACACAGAATATGTGACTTTAATATTTGAGTTTGAAAACTTAACAGTATTTCTTACTATTCTGCAACTGTGCAGAGTACACAGAATAGGCTGCTAAACGGCGGTGATACACACTGAATGGAATATGTGACTTTGATATTTGAGTTTGAAAACTTAACAGTATTTCTTACTATTCTGCAACTCTGCAGAGTACACAGAATAGGCTGCTAAACGGCGGTGATACACACTGAATGGAATATGTGACTTTAATATTTGAGTTTGAAAACTTAACAGTATTTCTTCCTATTCTGCAACTGTGCAGAGTACACAGAATAGGCTGCTAAACGGCGGTGATACACACTGAATGGAATATGTGACTTTAATATTTGAGTTTGAAAACTTAACAGTATTTCTTACTATTCTGCAACTCTGCAGAGTACACAGAATAGGCTGCTAAACGGCGGTGAAACACACTGAATGGAATATGTGACTTTAATATTTGAGTTTGAAAACTTAACAGTATTTCTTACTATTCTGCAACTGTTCAGAGTACACAGAATAGGCTGCTAAACGGCGGTGATACACACTGAATGGAATATGTGACTTTAATATTTGAGTTTGAAAACTTAACAGTATTTCTTACTATTCTGCAACTCTGCAGAGTACACAGAATAGGCTGCTAAACGGCGGTGATACACACTGAATGGAATATGTGACTTTAATATTTGAGTTTGAAAACTTAACAGTATTTCTTACTATTCTGCAACTGTGCAGAGTACACAGAATAGGCTGCTAAACGGCGGTGATACACACTGAATGGAATATGTGACTTTAATATTTGAGTTTGAAAACTTAACAGTATTTCTTCCTATTCTGCAACTGTGCAGAGTACACAGAATAGGCTGCTAAACGGCGGTGACACACACTGAATGGAATATGTGACTTTAATATTTGAGTTTGAAAACTTAACAGTATTTCTTACTATTCTGCAACTCTGCAGAGTACACAGAATAGGCTGCTAAACGGCGGTGAAACACACTGAATGGAATATGTGACTTTAATGTTTGAGTTTGAAAACTTAACAGTATTTCTTACTATTCTGCAACTGTTCAGAGTACACAGAATAGGCTGCTAAACGGCGGTGATACACACTGAATGGAATATGTGACTTTAATATTTGAGTTTAAAAACTTAACAGTATTTCTTACTATTCTGCAACTCTGCAGAGTACACAGAATAGGCTGCTAAACGGCGGTGATACACACTGAATGGAATATGTGACTTTAATATTTGAGTTTGAAAACTTAACAGTATTTCTTACTATTCTGCAACTCTGCAGAGTACACAGAATAGGCTGCTAAACGGCGGTGATACACACTGAATGGAATATGTGACTTTAATATTTGAGTTTGAAAACTTAACAGTATTTCTTACTATTCTGCAACTGTGCAGAGTACACAGAATAGGCTGCTAAACGGCGGTGATACACACTGAATGGAATATGTGACTTTAATATTTGAGTTTGAAAACTTAACAGTATTTCTTCCTATTCTGCAACTGTGCAGAGTACACAGAATAGGCTGCTAAACGGCGGTGAAACACACTGAATGGAATATGTGACTTTAATATTTGAGTTTGAAAACTTAACAGTATTTCTTACTATTCTGCAACTGTTCAGAGTACACAGAATAGGCTGCTAAACGGCGGTGATACACACTGAATGGAATATGTGACTTTAATATTTGAGTTTGAAAACTTAACAGTATTTCTTACTATTCTGCAACTCTGCAGAGTACACAGAATAGGCTGCTAAACGGCGGTGATACACACTGAATGGAATATGTGACTTTAATATTTGAGTTTGATAAATTAACAGTATTTCTTACTATTCTGCAACTATGCAGAGTACACAGAATAGGCTGCTAAACGGCGGTGATACACACTGAATGGAATATGTGACTTTAATATTTGAGTTTGAAAACTTAACAGTATTTCTTACTATTCTGCAACTCTGCAGAGTACACAGAATAGGCTGCTAAACGGCGGTGAAACACACTGAATGGAATATGTGACTTTAATATTTGAGTTTGAAAACTTAACAGTATTTCTTACTATTCTGCAACTGTTCAGAGTACACAGAATAGGCTGCTAAACGGCGGTGATACACACTGAATGGAATATGTGACTTTAATATTTGAGTTTGAAAACTTAACAGTATTTCTTACTATTCTGCAACTCTGCAGAGTACACAGAATAGGCTGCTAAACGGCGGTGATACACACTGAATGGAATATGTGACTTTAATATTTGAGTTTGAAAACTTAACAGTATTTCTTACTATTCTGCAACTCTGCAGAGTACACAGAATAGGCTGCTAAACGGCGGTGATACACACTGAATGGAATATGTGACTTTAATATTTGAGTTTGAAAACTTAACAGTATTTCTTCCTATTCTGCAACTGTGCAGAGTACACAGAATAGGCTGCTAAACGGCGGTGAAACACACTGAATGGAATATGTGACTTTGATATTTTAGTTTGAAGACTTAACAGTATTTCTTCCTATTCTGCAACTGTGCAGAGTACACAGAATAGGCTGCTAAACTGCGGTGACGCACACTGAATGGAATATGTGACTTTGATATTTGAGTTTGAAAACTTAACAGTATTTCTTACTATTCTGCAACTCTGCAGAGTACACAGAATAGGCTGCTAAACTGCGGCGAAGCACACTGAATGGAATATGTGACTTTGATATTTTAGTTTGAAGACTTAACAGTATTTCTTCCTATTCTGCAACTGTGCAGAGTACACAGAATAGGCTGCTAAACTGCGGCGAAGCACACTGAATGGAATATGTGACTTTGATATTTTAGTTTGAAGACTTAACAGTATTTCTTCCTATTCTGCAACTGTGCAGAGTACACAGAATAGGCTGCTAAACTGCGGCGAAGCACACTGAATGGAATATGTGACTTTGATATTTTAGTTTGAAGACTTAACAGTATTTCTTCCTATTCTGCAACTCTGCACAGTACACAGAATGTGCTGCTAAACTGCGGCGACGCACACTGAATGGAATATGTGACTTTGATATTTTAGTTTGAAGACTTAACAGAATGTGCTCTAATCTGCAACTTTGCACACTAAACAGAATGTGCTCTAATCTGCAACTTTGCACACTAAACAGAATGTGCTCTAATCTGCAACTTTGCACACTAAACAGAATGTGCTCTAATCTGCAACTGTGCACACTAAACAGAATGTGCTCTAATCTGCAACTTTTCACACTAAACAGAATATTTTTTTTTTTTTTTTTTTTGTTTTTTCCCCCCACACAAAATAACCTGCTGCCCCCACACACAGTAGTCCTAAAAAGGACTTTTGGTTCTTTTTTTTCCACAATTTTTTTTTTTCCTCCCTACACTGCCTTTCCCTTCCTATCCTCAGCTCTCCCTGGCTCAGACTGAGCCGAACTCGATGGTCAGGTGCTATACAGCACCCGACCACGGGTTCTGGCCAGCCAATCAGTGTAATGCCAGCAGCCAACATGGCTGCTGGCATTACACCGATGTCAGAGCCTCCCTGCACGTTTATTGGCTGCGCAGCAGCCGCAAAACGTGCGGGGAGGAGACCCGAACATGGCGGGCGAGCACATGCGGTACTCGTACGAGTACCGCCATGTGCCGAGCAGAGCGATGCTCGAGCCGATCCGAGCATCGGCCGAGCATGCTCGCTCAACACTAGTTGTTATGTGAGTGATGCATGATGTTTTGAAGTGCTAGGATTCCAAACAGTTTATACTGTTATTTTAGTACACTTTTGCTACTGAGTCACAAGCTGCAGTGTTGCTAGATAAGCATTTTATTGAAGTGTGTGTGTGCTTCGTGACAGCGTGGGTGTAAATTGAGGACATTTGATTCCATTTATTTAGTGTTTTTCTATACTACTATTTGAGCATTACATTGACTGTTTTGGTGCTGTCTCAACATGTAATGACAATGATGAAGGGACGGGTGACATTTTAAAGTGTTGGTCTTTCTGGTTTTGTAAATGTAATTGGTGATGTCATTTGGGATGCCGCATGTGATGTCAACAGTATGTCACTGCTGATGCCCTTTATGATGCTTTTATGTAAGAACATAACCCGTATTTCCCATATTTTGTGCATTTTAAGTGAGAACATACATGCGGCTTTAACAATTTTTTCTGTGATGGAATTTCCATAGGTTTGTTTTTTCCAGATTTTCAAACTGGTGGATTTAATTTGCTAACTGTGTCACTGGGATCAAATAAAATGTTATGTTGCTTTAAATGGGGCTTCTAGCCTACTGAATGCTAAAGAGGTCTCACAGTGGCATAGTGTACGTTGTGGTCAGTGATCAGTGAGTCTGATATGGCATCAGTGTAAAAGAGAAAATAAAAAGACAGTGCACAACTGTCTCTAAGCATAATCCATTTTATTAACAAAAACAATAAATAAAACAGACTAAAATAGAAGAAGGAGTCTCAGGATGATAAAAACAAACCAAAAAAACATTTATGAACAATAATATGCTTAAACTGTAAGTGACACTATAAAAAAGCCAAGGCAACAGTATATGTTGGTGTCTGTGAGATTTACATGTTGCAAATTTAATGAGTGAGTGTTGAGATCTTAAACACCTAAGAGAACAATTCCATTGTTTGCCAGTAGATGGCAGTCTTCCATAACCTAACTAATCCTACCTATAGTAAAACTCTACCTACTGAATATGTCCACCGATTATATAATGGCCATAAATCGTCTTATCGAGTTTCTTTTTTTTTAATTTACATAATGATATCTCCACTTCTACTGATCCAGTTTACTAGCTTAACCCTTTATTGACTGCCCAGTCCTGGAATGGGCAGCCATTTAGGACAACGGCACTTTTTTATTTCTCAGTGAATTCTGGGAAGGCATAGAAATGTGCAGCAGTGCTGCCATTCCAGAATTCAGTGACATGCCAGGATGGTCACCGTCGTTATGGGGTTTAAAAAAAATGCAGTACTCATCAGGGCCCATCTCCTTGCCAATTCTGGAGAGAATCCATAAGTTTGGACTGTAGGTCTTACTATAGATTCTCACAGTGCCAAATGGGAAAAATGTGGAATCCAAAATTTCAGCCAATTTCACGGATGCAATTAAAAGTTATGGACAAAATAATGCTTACACTTAAAGGGATAGTAATGGTTAATTTTAAGTTGATCTAATATTGTAGACATTAATAAAAGATTAACATCAATGTAAGTCTTATCTCTCAAACCTTTATATTTTGAGAGATATAACTTGGTAAAGTTACCTTTTCCTGGCTGTTTTACTCAAGTCTGCCATCTAGCTGACAGCTGCAGATTCCAGTCATTTGACCAGACAGAGGCTCTTCAGCAGAGCTGAAATCACACTATTTAGAAATAAATACTTCACTGGAACAGTCTACAAAGTGTGCTTGCAAGCCAGGCACACTTTGTAGACTGTTCCAAATTAAGTATTTATCTTTAGATATCGTTATATCGGCGCTGCTGAAGAGCCACATCTGGTCAAGCGACCAGAATCTGCTTCTGATATCTTTATAGCTCATCAAGCAGAAAGGGGAGGGACCAGAGAACTTTGTTTTCCTATATCTCTCAAACCATAATGGTTTGAGAGATACAAATAAATGCAAGTACTCTCTTTTAATTGTATCTACCATATAGTTAATCATTTTTTCTGACATTACTATCCCTTAAACTAAAGAAAACCTATTAACCCTCTGAGTGCCAGAGGGGTACGCAATGCATTGCAAAGCAATGCGTTGCGTACCCCTCTGACATTCAAAGGGTTAAGCTTCTATAATACTGTCAATAGGACAAAAATCTGTGTAGTGACAGATTCATATTCGTTTGCAACACTATTACCATTAATTACCCTGTCACTGCCAAAAAAAACAAATATTATATATTAATCTATAATGTAACAACAATTTACAGTATTTTATAATTTGGGATTTGAAGTAGAATCGTGGAGTGAGACAGTGTTGAGTTGTGTTTGGTTCTATTCTGTCATTTTCTGCTCAATTTGTTTTGGAACCTGAAACATTCCCTTAGTACTGGGCTTCAGCCAGCAGTCTGACAGGTAATGCTTAATAGCATTGCTTATAGCACTGCTATTCCTCTTACCAATGTATTACTGGGACACTTCCAGATCTAGTAAGCTCCAGCTTTGTCCATAATCATAAATCAGATAGACAGCAACAAAGACAACAGGATGGTCAGGGGAGACTGGGCCCATATATACTTGTCTATAAATATTAACACCATAAGACTGATGTACAAAGGGCTGGAGCAATTTCTCGGTAAAATCAGATGCATTGCAGGAGACAAGTAAAAAATTCCCATTGACTTAAAGCAAGCCTCGCAATACATTGGAACACCAGTTAACACTGAAAGAATTTAACCCTTTTTGTGCCAGAGAGGTATCGCGCTGGATGCCTCACTGGCACTCAAAGGGTTAATTTACCATTTAAAGGAATAATTAACCTTTTTTGAAAAAAAAAATAATAATACATATACACACATACACATACCCATACAATATATCTATATACACACACACAAATATACATGTACATAGCATATACATATATATATATAAACATACATATGGACACATACATATACATAAATGCATTTACCTAAATACGTACACACAATATGTAGGAATGCATACTAAAACATATATCTATACACAAGTACCTATATATATGTACTAGTACATATACGTATGTATACATAAACACATACATATATGCATACCTACATGTACATACATGCATATAAACCCATATATACATATAGAATAGTCCACCCACATATATATACACTTGCATGTATAAGAGTATGAGAAAGCATATGTCAGTATGTGTACTTAATATGTTAAAAATAATATGAAACCTGTCATTAGAATGTATGATAACATGTGGATATATATGAAGAGTAAGATAATGATAGAGGGATCATGTGAAACTAGTTTAAAAGCCTGTGTACACAAGTCACAGTGCAACCCAGCAGCCTCGGCTGGTGCCCGGTGCCTCTCTGCTCACTGCCCGTGCTGCAGTCACGCTCAGTACAGAGTGGCCAAACGCGCCGCTGCTGATTCGGAGCAGGGTTCTCCGAATTCGGACTGTAGTCCTCTCTGCGCACCTTCCTGGGACTGCTATTTTTTCCTATTGAGTGAAAAAGACTACACCCCCTAGTTGGAGAAATGTTGCTCTGAAAATTATTGTCTCTAATACGTTCCTCCCAGTATTTCAAATCGTCAAAGAGGGACACCTTTTTTTAGGTGGTGTTGCTGGGGGCATGGCTGGTGGGTGGAGCATTATTGAGAATTTTTAGCTTATTTCATGAACCATTAACACACCTTTATGTAACTGAATAAATAATTTAGCAAGACCAAATTATTTTATTTACACACACTAATTTATAAAAACATATAATGACATTTAAACAAATGTTAAATGGATAATAATACTTAAAATGTAAAACAAAATATGTTATACGGTTTATCCCCCTGAGTAAAACAAGAGAACTCCCACTGCTGAGAGGTTTTTATTCAAAAGTTATTACAGCTCAAATGTGATTTTTTTTAGGTGCAGTATCACAGTGGCCTGAAATTGTAGAGTGACACTGTTGTTACACCATTCTATGGACAGCTCTGGTCAGTTGACCATAAATCTCCATAGGATGGTGTAGCAACAGCGCCACTGTACAATTTCAGGTCACTGTGATACTGCACCTAAAAAAATCACGTTTGATCTGTAATAACTTTTGAATAAAACATCTTTTAGCAGTGTGTTACTCAGGGGGATAAACACTACAATATATATATTTTTACTTTTTAAATATTACTATCCCTTTAATATGAGTTTTATTGCTGTGGAGCAGTGTGATACACTTATATACACAACACACAGTCTGATGTAAACCAGGGTGGGAAAGAGGGACAGAGGGATTTGGGCTCAAAGAGCGACTGTCTCGATGGAAGAGAAACAATAGAAGATATGCTAATGAGCATACCTGGGAACTTCCTCATCTTGAGCCCACGGAGAGAGCTCACATGTTGTTGACTGGGGAGGAGGGGTGTCGATGATGAGATTAACTCCATAAAGGGGTGGGGCTTAATTGTCTTTGTGTCATAAAGTGGGTACGAAGTGGGTGGGAAGTGGGTAGAACAAGGTGGGAAGTAGAAGAAGTGGGCAGGAAGTGGACAGAACAAGGTGGGAAGGAGGAGGAGAAGTTGGCAGGAAGTAGGCGGAACAATGTGGGAAGGAGGAGAAGTGGGCTGAAAGTAGGAGGAATGGGGTGCGGCAGATTCAGGGAGTTCCCAGGTATAATAATGAGGAGGTGTAACCCAAACGCAGACCTGAAATTCGGATCTCAAATATAGACACCTGCAGGAACTATGCAAACGATATATAAATAATTATACCAGACTGCTGTATTAAACCTTCGAGTGCTAGAGTGGTATCCAACACCATGCTTCACTTTACATATCTCCCAAGTGTCCCTCTTCCTGACCCGAATCCCTCTGTCCCTCTCTCCCACCCTGGTGTCCCTCTTTGTAGGAGATCAGACTGTGATGTGTATATATAAGTGTATCACATTGCTCCACAGTAATAAATATCAAATTAATGTTTTTATAAACCTTTATGAGTTTAAAAATGAGTCTATGTAAATAAGATAAGTTGGTCTTTATCTAAATCATGTATTCTATCACACAAAGAGGTGTCAGTAGGTCATTAAATAAGAACATTTTTGTTAAAGGGATAGTAATGTTTCATAATAAAAGCAGCTCCAATTAATCATCATAGTATTTGGATTTTGGAGAGTGTTATTTCAATTCTGTCAGAGATGTAGTTCAAGAGTAATTCAATGACAAAGTATCCCCCTCCCGCCCCTTTTACTGATGTAATACTGTTCAACCAGATCAGAAGGGTGGTGCCCAGGTAGATTGCAGAGAGGGACAATCTTCAATTAAGAAAAGGAAAAAACCTGAAAAACTTGTCAAGGGGGGCAGGGCTTTTATTATTCTCATAGGAAGAAGATTGCCCCCTTCTGTTATCTGTCTGGTCTATGAACTGGATTCCACATCTGAGAAGAGATGGCTTACACTAGGTAAAAGGGGCAGGAGGGGAAACTTTGCTTGTGAATATCTGTCAAACCATAAAGGTTTGAGAGATAACACTTATATCGTACTTCATGTTTTTTAATGCCTACAAAATAAAATAACGATAAAACGAAGTATTACTATCCCTTTAATGCCCAGAACACCAGCCATACCCCCAGCAACACCACCTAAAACAAAAGTGGCAATTTTTGCCATTTGAAATGTTGGAAAGTGTACTTTTACTTTGTATGATAACCAAAGTTTTCTATTTTATTATGTTTTGATCATTGAAACCATTCAATATTAATATTCACCAGTCAAAAAATAATGTCTGCATTTCTTGCTTTGCTCATGGCATATGCTTTACTACTGTCAGCAAATCAGTTAATTATATGTCTTTCTAAATGCTATCACTATAATTGCTATACCACTCCTCTTGTTTTCAGTGAAAAATTCACAGTTTGTTGCAAGATATTCTGAAATACAATGCTGCCACCTAGAGTACAGCCCTGAGCATTGCGCACTATGAAAAATACAATGATCGTGCTGTATAAGAGATCTTAAAGGAGAAAATACTCCTTAATAATAACTGCCCCATTATGTCCCGAAAATTTTAATGGTGCCTGTGAAGGAGGTGGACAATAAAGTTACTAGCAGGACCTTAGGACTACAGATTCTACTCACTGCTCATGGTAAACGTAACAATTTAAGCAGCAATGCGTTGTGTACCACTCTCACACTCAAAGAGATAAGCACCAGAGAGTTGTACACTGTATTGCTTTGCGATGTGTTGTATACCCTTCTGGTCCAAAAAGGGTTAAGAAGATTCATGCAATCATTCATCTTTAATTTGAAAACAACTGCCAACAACTGTCATGGCTGCTTTTTCAACAAATGTACAAAGGCAACATTCGTAGCGGCATATCTGGAAAGTTTGAAAATGAGCTGACAGTGTACAGTGTCTGGGGAGGCAGACAATGTTTGTGTGATTCTGTGGATACTAGTTGAACCAGGCTGGGGAGTACTATCAGACAGTCTTTGTGTGATTCTGTGGATACTAGTTGAACCAGGCTGGGGAGCACTATCAGACAGTGTTTGCGTGATTCTGTGGATACTAGCTGAACCAGGCTGGGGTGCACTATCAGACAGTGTTTGCGTGATCCTGTGGATACTAGCTGAACCAGGCTGGGGTGCACTATCAGACAGTGTTTGTGTGATTCTATGGATACTAGTTGAACCAGCCTGAGGTGCACTATCAGACAGTGTTTGCGTGATTCTGTGGATACTAGCTGAAGCAGGCTGGGGAGCACTATCAGACAGTGTTTGCGTGATTCTATGGATACTCGTTGAACCAGGCTGGGGAGCACTATCAGACAGTGTTTGTATGATTCTATGGATACTAGTTAAACCAGGCTGGGATGTACTATCAGACAGTGTTTGTGTGGTTCTGTGGCTACCAGTGAAAAAGAATGGGTTTTCAAAAATGCAAATATACTTCTGTGGCTATAAGTGGGAGAGGACGAGTGAATCAGGCATTGTATGTGTGGTTCTTTGGCTGCCACTGGAACATGGCTGGATAGTCAAAAGTATATGTTTGGTTCTCTGGCTACCAGTGGAACAATACTGGAGAAGTAGACAGTGTAAATATGGTTCTATTGCAGTCATTGGGACAGTGGAAAAGGCTGTGGTGTCAGAAAGTGTATATGTGTTTCAGTGGCTACCAGTATGATAAGACTGGGGAAACAGGCATTGTATATGTGGTTCTAAGGCTACCAGTGGACAGTGGAACAAGCTGAGGAAGCAGACAGTGCATGTGTGTGTATACTATTACAGTGTCCAATGCATTGCAAGTAACTCTGTGGCACGAATAGGGTTCACATTTTTAGACTGTATGTGTTGTTCTGTGACTGTGGAACAATGCTGAGGTGTCAGACACTGAATGTGTGGTTCTAAGACTATCACTGGAAAGTTAAACAACTCTGGGGTTCTAGACAGTGTATGTGTGGTTCAGCGACTGCCAGTGGATGTGTGGGAATAAGCCAGGGGTATCAGACAGTGCATTTGTTGTGCAACCACCAGCAGAATGAAGCTGGAGTGTCAGACAGTGCATAAAAGGTTCTTTGACTGCTACAGTATATGTGAAACATTAAAGGGATAGTAATGTTTCACAAAAACAGCAGCTCCAATTAATCTTCATAGTTTTTGAGCTATAGAGAGTGTTATTTCAATACTGTGTGCGTTGTAGTTCAAGAGTAATTGAATGATAAAGTTTCTCCTCCTGCCCCTTTTACCTAGTGTAAGCCATCTCTTCTCAGATGTGGAATCTGGTTGTAAGACCAGACAGATAACAGAAGGGGACACTCTTATTCCTATGAGAACAATGAAAGCCCTTCCCCCTTGACAAGTTTTTCATCTTTTTCCCTTATCTTAACTGAAAATTGTACCTCTCTGCAATCTACTTGGGCACCTCTCTTCTGATCTGGCTGAGGAGTGTTACATCAGTAAAAGGGGCGGGAGGGGGATACTTTGTCACTGAATTACTCTTGACCTACAACTCTGACAGTATTGAAATATCACTCTCCAAGGTCCAAATACTATGATGATTAATTACAGCTGCTTTTATTATGAAACATTACTATCCCTTTAAAGCATTTAAACAACACAAGTTTATTTTAAATTATAGTTCTCTTATAATCAGCACAATAGCCTAAACCAGGGATAGCAAATGTTAATCCTCAAGATCTGTTCACAGGAGGGGATTTAAGGATTTCCCTATGAGGCACACACATTAATTTAGACTGATCCACCTCTGCACAAGTAGGGAAATCCTTAAATACTGGTCTGTTCACAACCATGGCCACAGTCTGATTTTTTTAGCAAGCCTTGACTACCACCAACATGTCCATAAGTACCTTTAAGCCCTTTTCCCTTACCCCTGCCATGTTTGGTGGGCATACAATAGTAATGATAATTCTCACCATAGAGAACACCACAGAACTGTTAACTTCAACATGTTAGCAGTACGCAATTAGCAGCAAAGGACAAAACAGCACAGCAGCACCAAAGTATGCTTATCTTTTCCTTGTCTGAGTGAGAAGTGATGTCTTGTCTGTGGCTGTCTGTCTGAAACAATGTATGATGTCTCTGTCTCCAGTATCTGTCTCTTATGGCTCGATGCAAGAAATGTGCACATCTGATAAAGGCATTTTTGTGAGCAGATTTTGCGCATGTTCTAATCCAGGAAGCTGAATACCGAACGCTTCTTGAATTGCACATAAAAAATTCCTTTTTACAACACTACACAGATGTATAAATTCATTCACAATACCACTTCCTGCATTAGGCGCATTCGCTATTCCACTCACACAGATTCGTTAATCCTGGCCACGCCCACCAAAAAAATAAATATACGCAACTGTTCGCTAATCTTGATTTTTTTTCATGCACAATTCAACAAAATCATGCGCAAACCTATTCCCTAGCGGTTTTTCACACGGGAATTAGAGATTGAGCATGTTTCTTGCATCATGCCATTAGTCTCAGTTCAGGTAGGACGAGCTGCCTATCTGTCACGTATCAAACTTTTTTTTTAGCACTGTTTTTAAAATTATTCCTGTAGCTCTATTCAAATCATGTCAATACTCCCTGAACCCAGGGCCGGATTTACATCTCAGGAGCCTGTAGGTACAGAAATCTGAAGCGCCCCCCCATTGGCCATCTCCACTGGACACCTCCACAATGTTCCAAATCTCCACATTACCCCCCACATAACCATATTGCCCTCACATTGCCCCCCCATCAGCTCCATATTGCCTCCCATCAGCTCCATATTGCCCCATCAGCTCCATATTGCCCCCCAATCAGCTCCATATTGCCCTCACATTGCCCCATCAGCTCCAATGTGCCTCATCAGCTCCAACTTGCCTCCACATTGCCCCCACCATCTCCATTGCCCCCACATAGCCCCCATCATCTCCACTTTGCCTCATCAGCTCCAGCTTGCCCTCGCATTGCCACCATCAACTCCAACTTGCCCCCATCAACTCCAACTTGCTCTCACATTGCCCCATCGGCTCCAACTTGCCCTCACATTGCCCCATCAACTCCATATTGCCCTCACATTACCCCATCAGCTCCAACGTGCCCCATCAGCTCCAACTTGCCTCCACATTGCCCCCATCATCTCCATTGCCCCCACATTGCCCCCATCATCTCCACTTTGCCTCATCAGCTCCAACTTGCCCTTGCATTGCCACCATCAGCTCCAACTTGCCCCCATCAGCTCCAACTTGCTCTCACATTGCCCCATCGGCTCCAACTTGCCCTCACATTGCCCCACACTTCCCCCATCATCTTCACATCCCCCCCCATATCCATTTCCTACCTCCCTGGTGGTCCAGCGGCAGGAACACTCTGTGCCTCCTTCTGCACAGATTGTATGCTTTTGCTCCCGCACGGTCTTCTCTTCAATAATGCAGAGCGCTGGGAGATGATGTCATCTCCCAGCGCTCTGCATTACTAAAGAGCCGAAGAGGGAGCAACAGCTTACAGGTCTGTGCCGAAGAAGGCACAGATTTTACTATGCGGCTGGTTACTGCTGCAGCGTGAGCGTTGTGAAAAAAAAAAAAAAAAAAAAAAAAAATTGATTTCAGTGACAGGCGCCCCTCTGTGGGGTGCGCCTGTAGGCAGATGCCTACTCTGCCTTATGGCAAATCCAGCCCTGCCTGAACCCCACCTGTCCAGATGATAACTGGCTACCACCAATACTCCTTAAACAGAGCAACTCCAGCTCCTCTCTTTGCCTGTCTGCCTGGACAAAATCTAGCATCAAAATTTCAGCAGCTTTCTCTCACCTAAGCACAGACTGATAACATGTGGTAAACTGCCCCCCCCCCTTTATTTATACTGGCAAGTTAGCACAGTGAGAATGCATGGGGAATCTCTTCACGTGGGGAGAAATTGCATTACCATTGATTTCAATGCACAAAAAAAGAAAACAGCATATTCTGCTTTTGAGATGAAAACATCTGTCAATCCTTTATCTATCTATCTATCTATCTATCTATCTATCTATCTATCTGTGTTTAATATATAATTTTGTGGCAATCGTTAGAGGAAATTTATAACAATGTGGTTGTGAGTTACCGTACATTCTGTTACATTGGTCACATTCTTTCAAACTTTAAAATGTATTGGAAATTATGGCATTATTTCCATCACTTTACAGTCATGCAGTGGAACAATAGTGTGAACTGGTAATTGGATACTTGTGTTTTATATATCTTCTAGTTGAAGAGCACGTTACACGGGCCACAGTGCCACTGCCAGCCGGTCGTGGGGCAGTCATGCGCAGTAGAGACTGCCCGTGCCACGGCTGATACAGAGCTGGACACTCCAAAGGAGCGTCCAGCTCTGTATCAGCTGCGGCGCAGGCAGTCTCTACTGCGCATGACTGCAGCACACGCAGCATTCTCTACTGCGCATGACTGTGGCGTTACATGCATTTTAGCGAATTATTATATAGGATGTATGTATATAGACACTGGCCGCCCTCACACCAAAATATTTCTGTTACTTGTGTCCTGATTATTTTAGTGTTGCAAAATAAATTAGATATTTTATGTGTGCAAATAACTTTCAGCTAAAATGATGTTGTTTTTGCAAATATAATAAAACACTTTGTAATCTTCACACATATCAAGTCAGCATCACCCCTTAGTATATGCAGTTGTTTATAAACAGACTAGTGTAAATCCCGTGTACACGGGCCAAGGTCTGGGTAATGTTAACCCTTTGAGTGCCAGAGGGGTACACAACGCATTGCAAGTACCCCTCCGGCACTCAAAGGGTTAAGCAGCAGCTACTTCACTGTTCCATGCGATGCAGTCTTGCATCGCCTCACTCACGCGATGCAGTCATGTGCATGACGGCTTCTGACAAACATCCTAGCGAATTATTATATACAATTGACCAACATTTGATGTATATGTATACAGTGTGGTCCATATGTCTAACAGATCTACGTGGAACACAAGTGATCAAATCTCCTCACAGTAAGGATGAATGAACAGAGACTAATTTTAAATGAGGAAGTTGGAAGCTAATCTTGATAGGACAGTCTGGCCTTCTGGCAACTGACAGACAATGGACAGACACATCTGTGGTGCCTTGTGCTGAGAAGTCTGCAGATCACATTTCACATCCAGTGTGGGCAACATGCAGAAGCCTAAGCTGCTGGATATCATATCTCTGAATGTTCTGCTGCTGCTGGCAGGGATAGGAAGGCTGGGGTGTGCTGGGGATTACTGCAGCTGGAAAGGAAGGTAAGTTCAACAGTATTCTCCTTTATTGCACTAATTGTACTCCTGTTTGCACTATCATATATTGCCAGGGGCCACTCCTGTATAAGTCATACTCCAGGCAGATTCAGTAAAATTAATAATTGTCTCAAAGAAAATTCAATGTGCTGTATGAACATTACTGTGAAAATTTTTACAAAGTCTGATGTAGTAAGGCCAACGGGGGCGTCATGCAATAAGATACAATAAAGAGATGATAAAGAGCATTTAACATCTTCAGAGAGATCATGTCTGCAATGCCTATATTATCCTATGGAGACTATGCACCAAAATCTCTCCCACTTGAGAAATCTTAGTCCATAGATCCCATAGAATAGCACAGGATCTGGAAAACTGATCTCACTTGAGAAGTTATCACTGAACATTTTTGCTTGTCCCCTATAGTGAATACGAACTGCTTCAGAATTCCTCTATTTTTTTCTTAGTTGAATTAATTTGTTTTAAGTGTTAATTTGCCTACCTCTTGAATTATTTGTTCTTTCATACAAACTTTATTCACATAATTTTCCAAAATGATGTTTAAATTTCAGATCTTGTTTTCCCCTAACAAAATCACTTTTTCCAGCAAGATTAAATAAAGGTCAAGCTTCCCCTTATTCCGCTCTACAGGAAATGAGAGATACATTTCTTACTAATTTCCTCTGTCATGGGATACTAACATTGTTTTCACGGGGGATAAAGAAGATGTTTTCATTGCAAAACTCTTATGTATCCAAACACTGGTGAAAACAATGTTAGTTAATTGGCACAGTTCCTCCTATAGCTCCATACCTCACAACATTTCAAATGACCAAAGAGGGACACTTTTGCATACCACCCAAGTGTCCCTCTTTAGGAGGGGCAGTCCCTCTTTTAGACCCAAATCTCTCTGTCCCTTTTTCCCACCCTATTGTCCCTCTTTTTAGGAGATCAGACTTGTGAGGTGTATATATAAGTGCTCTACAGCAATAAAACTCACATTATTGTTTGTTTAAACATCAGTATATGTGTTTATAAATTAGTATGTGTAAATAAAATACTTTGGTCTTATTATAAGTAATTTATTAGGTCACACAAGGAGGTGTCAATAGGTCATGAAATAGCCTACAAATTCTCGGTAGTGCCGCACCTACTAGCCACGCCTCCGGCAACACCCCCTAAAACACAAGTGTCCCTCTTTGGCAATCTGAAATGTTGGGAGGTATGCTTTTGTTTTAGGGGATGTTACTGGGGGTGTGGCTGGTGGGTGGGGCATTACTGAGAATTTGTGGTTATTTCAGGACCTATTGACACCTCTGTGTAACTAAATACATTATTTAGAAAGAGATCAATGTATTTTATTTGCACAGACTAATTTATAAACACATACAGTATAGTGAAGTTTATTCAGACATTAATGTGAATTTTATTGCTGTAGAGCAATGTAATACACTTATATACACACACCACACAGTCAGATCTCCTAAAAAGAGGGACACCAGGGTAGGAAAGAGGGACAGTGGGATTTGGGTCTCAAAGGGGGACTGTCCCTCCTAAAGAGGGACACTTGGGAGGTATGTAGCTCCTTCTGGGCAGAATTAACAACCTTCAGTACATTTACAGACTATCAGTTAAAAATGTCATAAAATTAAGTCGACTGTAAAAGAAAAATTGGTAGGAGTGGCAAAAATAAAAAAATGTTAAAAGGTTCACATGGGAAAATGGTGAACCCATTGTATTTTTCTATCTCTCGGTGTGGAGAAATTCATACTCACTTTTTATTGAATGCAATGCTCCTATATTCTAAAGAAAGGACAAGATATTCACAGGCAAATCAGTTCTTCACATTGTCACTGATTTAAATGGAACTTGTAACATCTTCTTTTAATCCTTTGAATGCAAGAGGGATACCCAAAGCATTGCAAAGCAATGTGTTGCGTACCCTACTTGCACTCAAAGGGTTAAATTAGTGAATATGTTTATCTGTCCCTAATGGTACAGTTGTTTTGACCACTAAGAGACTACTTTTGTTGATGTATATTTTTTTTTTAGAAATCTGTATATTTCATGATATACAGAAAGATTTAACCCAATAAATGCCAGAGAGATGAGCAATATGAGTATCTGAAAACAATGTTTCTGTATATGTATAGTAACTTATGTTTTAACCTATTTTATATATATCTATCTATATATATATATATAGATAGATAGATAGATAGATAGATAGATAGAGATATATATATTATAGATAGCGTATATATATATATATATATATATATATATATATATATATATATATATATATATATATACTAGTATGAAAGCCTGTATACACGGGCTACGGTGCACCCAGCTGCCCCGGATCTGGGAGCAGAGACAGGATGTGAGCCATCCGGAGCGGGACAGCGCGTTCGGCAAGTCTCTACTGCGCATGACTACAGTCATGCGCAGTAGAGACTCACCGAACGCGCTGATCCTTAGTGGGAAGCTCCAGATGGCTCACAGCGAAGCTCCCTGTGTGCGAACCACACATGCACAGTAGAGACTCTCTACTGCGCATGTGCGGTTATGGCTCACAGTGAGTGACGCATTCTACCACTTTATGTAATAGGATATATAGATAGATAGATAGATAGATAGATAGATAGATAGATAGATAGATAGATAGATAGATAGATATACTTGTATATATAAAAACAAAAGAAATGGTATAAATCCATGAAGTAAATGCACTCTTAGGTCAAGACCCTCCAGAGGGCCGAAACTTTGACACATAAACCAGAAGTTTTTCAAAAGACCTGTGAGTGCACTTCCTTCCTGGTTTGATACCATTTATTTTGTTATATTTATTAAAGGGATAGTAATACTTAAAACATACCTCCCAATTGTCCCTCTTTCAGACCCAAATCCCTCTGTCCCTCTTTTCTACCCTTTTGTCCCTCTTTTCAGGAGATCAGAATGAGTAGTGTTTATTACATGCTCCACAACAATAAAACTCACATAAATGTGTAGTTAATCTTTAATAAATATGTTTAGAAAGTAATCTGTGTAAATAAAATACTTTGGTCTTGCTCTAAATAATTTATTCAGTTACACAAAGAGGAGCCGGTAGGTCATGAAATAGCGTAAAAATTCTCGGTAATGCCCTGCCCACCAGCCACACCCCCATAAACACCACCTAAAACAAAAGTGTCCCTCTTTGGCCATTTGAAATGTTGGGAGGTATGCTTAAATGTAACAAAAAAATATGTTGTAGGGTTTATCCCCCTGAGTAAAACAAGGGTACTCTCACTGCTGAAAGGTGTTTTATTCAAAAGTTATTACAGCTCAAAGTTGAATTTCTTAGGTGCAATAGCACAGTGGCCTGAAATTATACAGTGGTGCTGTTGCTATACCATCCTATGGACGGCTCTTGTCCCAGGACCACAAATCTCCATAGGATGGTGCAGCAACAGGGCCACTGTACAATTTCAGGCCACTGTAATACTGCACCTAAAAAATTCAACTTTGAGCTGTAATAACTTTTGAATAAAACATCTCTCAGCAGCGGGAGTACCCTTGTTTTACTCAGGGGAATAAACCCTGCAACATATATATATATTTTTACATTTTAAGTATTACTATCCCTTTACTATAATAGAACCCAGGCAGTAGTGCTATTATTTGCACATGTCAAATATATATATATATATATATATATATATATAGGTGCCTGCTGGTGACACCAAAAGAAGATGTTGCAGATCTGAAGCATTTCCACATATGAGATTAACTCAATTATTGAACTTTTGAAAATATATATACACTGAGACTGACAGTACTGACTGGGGAGGTGTTCTGGACTGCTAGTGGTTTTCTTTTCTCTGCCTTTGTATTATCCTATATTATAATTTGGTAAGGATGTTTGTCAGAAGCCGTCATGAGCAGTAGAGGCAGCTGCTCGTGCTGCAGTCATGCGCAGTACAGACTGCCCGCACCGCGGCTGATACAGAGCGCCCGCTCCTTATCAACCGCGGTGTGGGCAGTCAGTACTGCGCATGACTGCAGCACCACCAGTGTTGGCCTGTGTAAACAGGTTTTAAAACTAATATATATATATATATAAATTATATATTATTAACGTTTTCAAGGTACTAAGGTTGATGTAGTACAAAGGTATAACAATTCTGCTTAAAGTGACTGCACCATAGGAACACATAGAATTATCTATTGAATTTAAGGTAGCTTTAAACCCTTTGAGTGCCAGAGTGGTAAGCAACGCATTGCTTTGCAATGCGTTGCTTACCCCTCTAGCACTCAAAAGGTTAATAATTTTAATGCTAGAGAGGTCTTCACTGCATTCAAAGGTTATCAATCTCATTTCAATTAATGAGAATATTAGAAATTCTAATTATACTGTTACAAAATTGTTATACTTTTCTAGTACATCAATCTTATTAGGGTGAAAGTATGAAAACAATTCTGTCTGACAGAGGAAGTAGAGATATTTATACAATGTTACAAATTTCCCCACAACACTGATTGATGTGTAGAAATAGAAGTGGCTTTTCTACATTGTATCACTGTGTTTTTTAGCTATGTATCTGCCTTACATTGTTGTGCTCTTTGCTTTCACAGCCCCTCACAAAATGCTTCCTGGAAAAAAAAACAGATAGCTCAGGGAGCATGGCTGAAAAACACTGATTGGTTGAGGAGCTGCCCCTGCCTCCTCAACAACCACTGCTGCCACTGTATTTAAAAAAAAAGCCATTACCTTGTTTAGGAGGAGGTAGGTGGTACACCCCCCTGCCTCCTCAACCAACAGATAACAAAACAAAAAATCAGACCTTGTGTTGGGGCATCAGGTCCCCTCTTGATGCCCCCCAGCTACTGATCTTCCAGCTGATTCATCTGGGAGAACAATAGAGGCGACACAGAAGAGCAAGGAATGTCCTCTTATACCATTCTACCTGGAGCACCTGGGTATGAGCGGGTGGGATCAGGAAATCCTCTAATCAATGATGGAGGCTTTACAATGCTGACATGAGAGGGTTCCCCGATCCTGCCCACTCCTACCCAGCTCTTCGTAGAATGGAAGCAGGGGAGCTCTGTTGCTTCCCTGCGTCACCTCTGTTGCTCTCCCAGCTGAATTGGATGGGAGATCAGTAGCTGGGGGCATCAGGAGGGGTCCTGATTCCCCACCACAATGTCTGATATAAAAAAGTACAATAATAATTAAAAAACAAAACCACTTAACAAGCAGGCTCACTGCATGGGCAAAGCAGTGCTACGCATGCTATTATATACATATATGTGTGTGTGTTCAAGCATAATTTTTAAATTAATGTATGTTGGTATCTGTTGTCTTTTAGTGGTCTCAGTCGGAATCCACATTCTCGAGTGGTGGAGCAGGTGCATCTCCGTTGCACTGAGGGCTCATTAGAATGGATGTATCCAACAAGAGCCTTACGTGTCATCCTGGAGCCCAACCTGGCCAGCTCCAAGCACACAACTGCCTGCATAAAGCCATCTGTTCACTTCCAGGGAGCCAACATCTATGTGGAAAAGGACAGCAAGCTACATCTTCTGGTGAATGAGAGAGATGAAATGAGAAAGGTGCATTGCTTTGGCATGGATAGTAAGCACAGGGTAGCTCTTTTCCTACAAGCCAGTCCACAGAGTGACATCAGGAGGAGAACCGCAGGGTTCCAGTATGAGCTGCTCAGTAACCAAAAAGCAGGACCTGGATTCCAGAAATTTGCACTTGCTGAATGTAAGACAATAAAATATATTGGTCTGCCTAAGGGCATGAGTGCTAATATGTTTGATAAATCCAATCAGAGCTGATTTCCATTAGAACATTGTATTACATGGACCATATGCACAAAAGAACAGAGAAGCACTCAGGTTCGGATTGGGAAATCCAGCCCTGGGAGCAATTTTGGAGCAAGCTAAACGCACCATGGGTGAGAAATAAAGATTCCCCCAAACCTCCATTGTTCTAAATTAAGCTGTTATTTATGCAAAGAGCCGAGCTAAGAACAAGAGGTCATCCATTAAGACTAGAGGAAAGGCGCTTTCAATTAAAACAAAGGCAGGTATTCTTTACAGTAAGGGCGGTAAGGCTATGGAATTCATTGCCTCGGGATGTTGCGCTTGCAGATAATGCAACTGCATTCAAAAAAGCAATGGATGCCTATCTAGCACAGAACAATATTGACAATTATGACAGATGGCTTCAAAGCAAATAGGATATTGATACGAGGAACTATTTTGACTACCAATTGGAGTCAGGAAGGAATAATTCCCCCACACACACACACACACACTCACACACACACTTGGGACTAGATTGGTAATGGCTCCAGAGGGCTTTTTTTGCCTTCCTCTGGATCAACGGGTGTTTTTGTCATGGGCTGGACTTGATGGACGCATGTCTTTTTTCAGCCTTATCTACTATGTACTATGTTAACCCGGCACCTAGAGGGATCTCTTATGAATTATGACGCAAATAGCTTTGGAATATCTCTGTACCATTCAAGGGATTAAATGCTGCATTTAGATCAGTAGAAAGTTTTATTTTCCCCTGTGATGTAGGTTTGCTCCATCACTGCAGCTAATTGCTTTAGTGGAAAGGGAACCTAAGGGCTATGGGCTTCCTGACCCTTGTAGAAACAGTTACATAGTGAATACTGGTGTGCAATTTCCACCATCATCAGAGCTGTAATGTCAGGAAGCCCTATATGCCAGCCCCATAGCATGTTCAGGAAAATGGTGTTAAATTAAACAGTGTCCTCTACATTTTGTTTAATACATAGCATTAAACAAAACATAGATGAAATATATTCTCCAAAATGCCAGTAGACTACCCCATCGCAAGTGGTGTTAAGGGGAGAATTCTGAATGTAGGTAGCTTAGTAAATTGAAGTTAGGTAGGCATAGGGACTAAAACTCAGGTCCAGCACCTGATGTAGGATTGTATCATCATCTTACATTCACCTCAAAATGTTGAGGACCTCTTCTGTTTGGTAATCCAATGATGAAAAACAAACAAAAAAATAAAATGGTAACCTTCTCCACTCTCCCTTTATGTGGTTACTCACATATTTCAGAGAGGCTATAACAGCCTCCAATGATAAACACTGTTATGGTATAGATCCAAACACAGTCATTAAATGGTGGTTGCAGTCATTAAATCCCAGCGATATCACATGTAAAAAATAGAGCAAACATTCAGAGAATACCTCTAAATGTAGTGTCATTACAAATGAACCACCACCATGAGACACCCTAATATTGATAGGGGTAATCACATGGTGTGAAGACAAAACATTGTCTCTAGTGATGGGAAACGTGTCCCGGAATAAGCCTCCAGGTCAGGCATACCTTGAAGCAGGGCTCAAAATTTCCACTCGCCACTCGCCACTAGCCAATGGCGAGTGAAAATTTAGCCCTGGCAAGTAGAAATTCAGCCCTGGTGGGTATGCCATGGCTTGCAGTGGCAAGTAACTTCTCAGGTCTGGCTAGTAGCAAAGGACTTCAAATTTTAAGCCCTGCCTTGAAGTAGCAAATCCTCCAAATATCAGATCCCTATGCATTTCATAACAGGAACATTACTTCTTCAGGAGTAAAGAAAAAGAAGATCTCTGTTACATTCAGAGTGTGTGCACTTTTTTGCTTTGTTTTTCAAAGTAGATTATTCAACAGGAGGTAGGACCTACCTGAAAGAGCAGCACCATTCTGTTTATCGGTGGAAAGATAATTTATATTGGGACTACACATTGACTCACTAATATAGGTAGATAGATAGATAGATAGATAGATAGATAGATAGATAGATAGATAGATAGATAGATATTAAGGTTGTTCTCTTTTTTTTTTTTCGTTCTTCTTGTTCTTTGTTTTTTTGTAAAATAACCCAAAGACATTTTAATATCGTCTTCTATCTGATTTTCCTTCTAGCTGTCTGCAGACCTTGTGACAATGCAGACCTTCTCTTGGCCATATGCAGTAGTGATTTTGGTAAGTGTTCATTAACATACATTGTTGGCAGAATTACATTTAGCTAAAACATAAAATGAATAAAGGTAATGCTGTAAGATATCATATGAAGCTGAAGAGAGTCAGCCTCACAAGAAACATCAAGTGTTAGTTCAAAGGATCACTAAAACTTCTTATTAATAAACACCCGCTTATCTTAATCTGTGCAGAAAATCCTAATGGCCACTGTGACTCAATTCTGGGCAGATTTTTTCTCCAAAATTTTTATTTTATTAGAAACTAGTTGAAGAGCCCGTTACACTGGCCACAGTGCCACTGCCAGCCTGTCGTGGCGCAGTCATGCGCAGTAGAGACTGCCCACATCGCAGCTGATACAGTACCAGCCGGTCGCGGTGCAGTCATGCACAGTAGAGACCTCCCGCGCCGCAGCTGATACAGAGCTGGACAATGCGTCCAGCTCTGTATCAGCTGCGACTCAGGCAGTCTCTACTGAGCATGACTGCAGCACACGCAGCAGCCTCTACTGTGCGTGACTGCGTCGTTACACATGTTTTAGCAAATTGTTATATAGGATGGGAACCATGTCCGTGTAGGCAGACATGATTCTTTGTTGCAGTACCCAAGAAACCCAGACTCCTCCCACTGCATGCCTCCAGCTGGATTGTCTCCAATCACCTCTCATCATGAAGAGTCGAAAACTACAGACTTTGGGTCATATGCACTTATTAATAGAAACATTCTGGGGAAAACCAACTGTACCATAGCGGATGAATAAAAATTCCCTTCGATTTAAATGGGACTTTTAACCCAGTGAATTCTAGCGAGGCCTCCAAAATACTGACTTATCTATCAATGTTCTAAGACTGATGTATTAAGAAGGACAAATGAGTCAAATGGAATTTTTAACCCCTTGAAAATTAGAGAGCTCTTCATCGCATTGCTACCCAATACTTTGGAGACCTCTCTAGCATTCAAGGGGTTAAAAGTTGCAGTTTGAATCAGCAGAATTTTTTTATTCGCAATGCAGTTGGTTTTCCCCAAAATTTCTCCGCTTTTCTTGTTAGTATGGTAAAAATATTAGTTGGTACCTCAGTCATATGTATTTGACACCAGGACAGAGTTCACAATAAAAACAACATGTTTCATACAACACCAGCCCCAAAGTCTGCATCTTAAATCAAAATGTTTTAATCTATTATATTTTAAATATTATTTCTGTGATTCATATTATCAAACTTTTTTTTTTGTAATGTACATACAAACCCTTTTTAGGTTACACTATAACTGTTTGTGTTGATCATTTTTTAATATTATGTCCTACTTTAACCCCCTTAAATTGTAACTTTCACCTTAATTCAAGTTTGCATATTTGAAAACGTCATTAAAAATTGCCTATATGTCATGTTAATCAAAAGCTCATCAGATGGCTAATTTAGGAGATAATTCACACTTTTTTTTCTGGGCAAATTAAAAGTGAACATTTCCTGGTATTGCACAGAGCTTTATAGGCAAATGAAATGTAATTTAAACATTCATTAGCATATGACAGTTCATTGAAAATGGTTAATTAGCATATGAATTGTCATTGATTGGCTTAATTAGCATATACGCATATATTAGGCTATGAAAGAAGTCTGAACATCTCCTAAACTGTAGAGTTGCTGGTCTTTTGGTTAACATGACACATAGGCAATTTTTAATCCAGTTCTCAAATAAGCAAACTTGAATTAAAGGGATAGTAATACTTCATTTTATATTTATTTTATTTTGTAGGCATTAAAAAAACATGAAGAATGATATAAGTCTTATCTCTCAAACCTTTATGGTTTAAGAGATATTCACAAGCAAAGTTTCCCCCTCCCGCCCTTTTACCTAGTGTAAGCCATCTCTTCTCAGATGTGGAATGCAGTCCATAGACCAGACAGACTACAGCAGGGGACAATCTTCTTTCTATGAGAACAATGAAAGCCCTGCCCCCCTTGACAAGTTTTTCAGGTTTTTCCCTTATCTTAACTGAAGATTGTCCCTCTCTGCAGTCTACGTGGGCACCTCCCTTCTGCTCTGTCTGAACAGTGTTACATCAGTAAAAGGGCCGGGAGGGGGGCACTTTGTCATTGAATTACTCTTGAACTACAACGCTGACAGAATTGAAATAACACTCTTCAAAGTCCAAATACTATGATGATTAATTAGAGCTACTTTTATTATGAAACATTACTATGCCTTTAAGGTGAAAGTTCCACTTTAAGGACCCATAATGTGCCAGGATGCTTAAGGACCAGTGACGGTCCTAGGGTGTCATGGAATTCAGGGGTCCTTGCACGGCTACACGCCACTTGCAGACCCCTGAATCCAAAGGCCCTTAACTGCCTAAGGAGTGTTAATGAGCCCATTGAATGACAAAGCAATGTGTAACACTTTGCAGAACAAAGTGTTGCACACCCCTGTGGTATTCAAAGTGTTAAAGAGGCAGTATGTCCTAGTTAAAAAAAATATTTTCTTAATAATATAACATTGAGGAGCTTTTCCCTGAGTCTCCTAAGTGGTCACACAAATCATAAACATATGCAGTCAGGGTTTGATAATCCCCTCTCCCCAAACACACACACACACCTTTGAATTTGTCTGGGTTTGATACTTCTACTTCCTATCTGTTTCTTCCTTCAAATGTCCCATTGATAAATAAAGGCAACTCTGCTGAAGGACATTTGAAGGAGTAGCATGAGCTGAGAAGACAGTATGGGATTACAGAAGATGACATCACCAGAGAACACTTTTAGAGTTAGGACTCTACCAGGTTGTGTTGCTATGGATGTTTTATTTTCTTCCTGTAACATACTACTTTACATATCTCAGTTTTGTCCTAGAAGGCACTGTGCCATATAATATGAAGGCTCATAAAATCTTTGCGTTTTCTGTTATCCTTTTGATTAGTGGTTAGAGGCTCCATCAAGAACATAAGTCATGACACAAGGACTCAGATATCACAAGTTGATATTGCTGCTCGAAGAGTGTACAGACAGAAGAACAGCATTTTTCAACCAGATGAGTCTACTTTGGAGTGGACTGGAATCATCAGAACCTTATTGCAATGTAGAGTGAAGAAAGGTGATGGAGATTTCCTATTTATTGGCAATGAACATTTTGGGGAAGCTTGGTTGAGCTGTGCCCCCCGATTTGAAGACTTTCAACAGATCTATCAGGAAGCCAAACTCTACAGAACGAACCCATGCGAGTTTCCAATTGACTGAAATCGTATCTCTCATTTAGTAATACCTCACAGCAGGGTAACACCTGGGAAGTCACAGGCAGTAGAAAAGACTGGCCAGCCAGGATGATGACCCTATAAGTTTTATGTCCTGAGCAGATTCAGTGTTCTTCCTGATACAGGCCCAAACATGGCTGGAGGTCTGCAGGTTGCCCACTCATTCTCTACATGTTGCATTATGAGTTAGCAGAGGGTTGTTTGGTTTGGTTTCCCCGACTTCCCCCTCCACACACACACACACACACACACACACACACAAACACATCACCACCACCATCCAAAGACTTCCGGTGGCCTCCTCTGGGTGGCACTTGTCACATATTTGGATAAAGTCAAATAGTTTTTTGAGATATTTCACACCAAAAGGTAAACATTCTGAACTTCAATTTGAATGATGTTTCCTGAGTTTGGAACTTTCCACTTAGCATAAATTCAGTAGTTTCTCCTTTGATATGTAAAAGCAATAAATCTCTCTAGCACTCAAAGTTTAAGTCCCATGTTCATTTATTTGTTCCCTATGGTGCAGTTGGTTTGCTTTGCAATTGCAATTGTTTCTTAGTCCATGATCTTCATTATCACATTGGGCTGAATGTACAAATAAGATTCCATTAAAACAAGACAGTGGAATAAATCCCCTAGCCAGCACATCTCTAAAATAGATATTATAATCAATCCCTTAGCCCTACACATCTCTAAATAAAACTTTTGAATCAATCCCCTAGCCCTATACAACCCTAAACAGACACTAGAATCAAACCCCAAGCCATACACCACCCTAAACCAGACACTGGGATCAGTCCCCTAGCACTACACACCCTACACCAGACACTGGAACCAATCCTCTAGCACTGCAACTCCCTATACCAGACACTGGAATTAATCCCCTAGCACTACATATCCCTAAACCAGACACTGGTATCATTCCCCTAGCACTACACCACCTTATACCAGACACTGAAATCAATCCCCTAGCACTACAACTCCCTATAACAGACACTGGAATCAGTCCCCTAGCATTACAACTCCCTATACTAGACACTGGAATCAATTCCCTAGCACTCAACTGCCTATACCAGACACTGGAATCAGTCCCCTAGCATTACAACTCCCTATACCAGACACTGGAAACGATCCCCTAGCACTACACCTCCCTGTACCAGACACTGGAATCAATTCCCTAGCACTCAACTGCCTATACCAGACACTGGAATCAATCCCCTAGCACTACACCTCCCTATACCAGACACTGGAATCAGTCCCCTAGCACTACACCTCCCTATACCAGACACTGGAATCAATCCCCTAGAACTACACCTCCCTATACCAGACACTGGAGTCAATCCCCTAGCACTACAACTCCCTATACCAAACACTGTAATCAATCCCCTAGAACTACAACTCCCTATACCAGACACTGGAATCAATCCCCTAGCACTACAACTCCCTATACCAGACACTGGAATCAATCTCCTAGCACTATATCTCCCTAAATGCAATTTACTAAGCTATTTAGTCAGACAATTCTCCCCTTAACACTGGTTATGCCATGGGGAAGGTAATGGGACGTACATTTCCTTTATGCCTTTTGTAACCCATTGAGTGCTAGAGGGGTAGGCAATGCATTGTGAAGCAATGAGTTGTGTAACCCGCTGGCACTGAAAGGAATAACCCTGTATATTATATAAGTTAAGGAAGAAACTCCATTTCCTGCATAAGGTATGTTTCAGGATTACCGACATGGAAGTCTTAATGACAGACATGTGTGTTTGCTAGAATGTTTCAACCACTATCCTCAAGTACCCCTAACAGTGCAGGTTTCACAGACCTGCCTGCCTAGGCAAGCACACAAGGAGTCCTTAGCTCTGCCCATGACCATATCCCCAATCCTAAGTTTGTTCCTGTCCCATCCTCTTTTCCCTGGCACAGAAAACACCCTTAAACTATAACATGCAAGAACAAAAAAAAAAAAAAAAAGAAGAAAAGAGCTTGGTTGTATAGAGATCTCCAACGCATTGATTTGCAACATGTGGGAGACCTTGTTAGCACCCAAGGGGTTAAATGACAGCCACTAAAGGTGATATAGCCCTGGTCACTCCCACAGTTCAGAATGTGGGTGTGGCCAGCACAGCTGAGACTCAGCCCCTTAAAATTTGGATCTCAAAGCAGTTTTCTACTTTGACTAATGGAAATCTGGCCCTGGTAAATATAGGTTATAGTCTGTACTCTGAGACCCAGCTACTGGTATTGGTGACTGACTCCAATAAAGTTCATCCATTCATTCCAGTCGCATAGTTACTACTTATCTTACATGTATGAGTAACCGTTGTGTCTCCGAGTTGTGCACCAGTATGTTAGATAGTCAGGTTTACTGAATTTAGGATTATGTAATAAACACAATATACTAGTATCAAGTCTTATTGCCATTATAATACTGTAATCCTCTGCACAAACCTCACATTTTGTTTGCTCTCTGTGCTTTAGAGATTTGTACAGCTATTGAATAAAGAATTATTTATTTTGTTTTGCATTTGTGTATTGTTGAATCAATTAATATAAATGTATCGAGCACTTAGATATTGTCATTATACCAAAAAAATGTAAAATTCAGGTTCGTACGAGCAAAATCAAAAGTGAGGCGATTCTGCAGCAACTTCCTACTGGTTTAAACGGAATTTATAACACCTTGGGGGAGATTCACTAATGTGTGATAAAGAGGTGATAAAGTGGAGATGATGACTTCTCCAGTGATATCACGTCTCCAATTTCTTTGTTATTGTATGGAGACTATGAACTATGATCTACAAAGCAGGAGAAATCTTAGTGACTAGGCTCCATACAATAACATAGGAATTGGAGAAGTGATATCACTGTAGAAGTCATCTCTGTTTTATCACCTCTTTATCACCTCTTTATCACTGCTTAGTGAATCTTCCCCCTCTAATGCTAGACAGATCTTCCATTGGAACCCTCTCTAACATTCAAGGGGTTAACCCTTTGACTGCCAGAGAAGTATCCAATGCATTGCACTGCAATGAGTTCAATACCTTTCTGGCGTTCAAAGGGTTAAGGAGAGAAATTTTGGAATAAGTAGTTTAGTAAATTAGCATTAGGCGTATGGATAGAAAATCGATTTCCGCTCTTGGTATAGCGGAAAATTGTATTCGTACACTGTGTCACTCAACAGATTAACCCATTGTTTGTGTTGCATACCCGTCTAGCACTCAAAGGGTTAAAGCCCCGTTTTAATCAAGGAAAAGTTTAATGTGCTCCACTATAACATGGCTGAGTTTCCCTAAAATTGCTCCACTTTTCTTTCCACATGATCCTCATTATGCAATGATATTCGTATGCTGTCTACAGCCAATCTTCCATCTAGGCTAGGAAACATGTCATATGCCTATATGCCTGAATGTCCGTGCAAGTACAAGATCCCCCCTAGTGTGTTTCTAAAACTTTTGGACTCCTGGTAAAAATATGAGGGTTTCCTGCCCCTTCCTTGTACCTGCTGTAACCAACAACCCCAAAAAGAGACTTGGAAGGATGGAGATCAAGCAAAGAAGCCTGTCATTAGAAGAGACGAGGAAACAAGGGGTGAGAGAGGAGGAAACAGGGGGGTGTACTAAGATGTGATAAAGAGGTGATAAAGTGGAGATGACTTCTCCAATGGTATCACTTCCCCGGTTCCTATGTTATTCTATGAGGCATATGTTCTAAGATTTTTAATGTAGGCGAGAAATGGAGAAGCGATATCACTGGAGAAGTCAGCACCACTTTATCACCTCTTTATCACACCTTAGTGCATAACACCCTTGGAGTAAGAGTGGAGAGTAGAGAGAACTGGGGCTAGATGCATTAAGGTGTACAAAGGAGGTGATAAACAGGTGACAGGTGGCGCTCAAAGGGTTAAAACACAAATATTAGTCATACAATGAAGGATACTAAAAGTATTATTTATGAACTAGTTGAAGAGTCCGTGTACATGGGCCCCAGTGGTGGACGGTCACGGTGCAGTCATTCCCAGTAGAGACTGCCCGCGCTGTGACTGATACAGAGCGGGACGCTCCAAAGTCAGACCTCTGGTCCTAATTCGCAGCACTCCGCTCTGTATCAGCCTCGTCAGTCTCTACTGGGCATGACTGCATCGTTACAAAGGTTTTAGCAAATTATTATATAGGATGAACTAAAGGAAAAAAAAAAATGAATTAATTAGTTAATTAAACAATCTTTACCAATGCTTTTCATAATCACAATTAATCATAATTTAAACATATTTAACCCCTAAGGAGCACACCTACCCAGCACGAAGATCCAAGAATCCTCACAAAAGGCCACTTTTCTGTGGAATCACCACCAGTGGATAGAAGATACTCTGTTATTAATAAATACATTTTGATTGGTCTTAATTTTGGATTTTTTTTTTGAGTTTTGTATTGATTATAACTTGCTTGTATAACTTACATGATTCCCTGGGTCTATGTGCTTGGAACTCAGCCACACAGAACCATTGTGAATTATTATCTACTATTGTAAAAGCCCATGTACACGGGCCAAGGTCTGTGAGATGTTAACCCTTTGAGTGACGGAGGGGTACACAACTGCATACCCCTCCGGCACTCAAAGGGTTAAAAGTTCGGTCCGGCTCTGCTTACTGCTGTCACTCACACGACGCACTGTAGAGACTGCCCGAATGCACAGAATGCTTCCAGCACAGAACTCCCAGCATTCCGCACAGAATGCTTCCAGCACAGAACTCCCAGCATTCTGAGCGTTCGTGCAGTCTCTACTGTGCATGACGGCTTCTGACAAACATCCTAGCGAATTATTATATAGGATGAACTCCCAAAATGTTTATAGAAATAAACCATAGCTAAAGTTCTCTATAAAGCAGTAATATCCAAGCTTTTTTTCATGACGACCCCTTTTCGATTTCACCTATCACTGATCATACAAACTAGAATGTAATAGCAGAAGCTGGAAAAAGACTTGAAAAATACTTTTTGAATACATATTTGATGGCTGTTTCTATTCTAACATCATGGCATCTCTGCCACATTATTGATAAAGTAGAAATATCTGTGACAAATAAAAGGCTGTATAATGAACTGGCATTTGAGTGCCAGAGGGGAGTACAACGTGTTGCTTCGTATTGCATTGTGTACCAGCGTGGCTCTCAAATGGCTAATAATAATATAAATACACATGAAAAAGACAATATTTATTTCAAGGGATATTAATGGATTATTTTAAGTACATTTAATATTATAGAAATTAAAAAAATAAATCCATTGATGTCAGTGCAATCTCTCTAACACGTATAGTTTGAGAGATTTTCTTTGTCACAGATATTTTTACTTTACCAATAATGTGTGGCAGAGATGCCATTATGTTAGAATAGAAACAGCCCTCAAATGTGTATTCAAAAAGCTTTTTCCAAGTCTTTTTCCAGCTTCTGCTATTACATTCTAGTTTGTATCTATGCTGAATTTTCCAGTTCAACAGGAAGACCAAATGTGAGGATTAGGTCTAGCCACATACCAAGATATTTGTAGGAGTTGACCTGGTTCATGTTACGATTAAGCTATGTTGCAACTGTTAAAAGGATATTGTGGAGTTTTAAGGGATAGTAATGTTTCAAAGTAAAAGCAGCTCCAATTAATCTTCATAGTATTTGGGCCATGGAGCGTGTTATTTCAGTACTGTCAGAGTTGTAGTTCAAGAGTAATTGAATGATAAAGGGTCCTCCTCCTGCCCCTTTTACCTAGTGTAAGCCACCTCCCCTCAGATGTGGAATCTGGTCTCTTGACCAGACAGATCATCACAGCAAGGGACAATCTTCTTACTGTGAGTATAAGGAAAACCCTGCCCTCCTTGGCAGGTTTTTCAGGTTTTTCACTTATGCTAATTCAAGATTGTCCCTCTCTGCAAGCCATCTGGACACCACCTTTTTGTTCTGATGCGAGCAGTGTTACATCAGTAAAAGGGGAGAAAGGGGGATACTTTGTCATTGAATTACTCATGAACTACAACTCTGACAGTACTGAAATAACACTCTCCATGGTCCAAATACTATGAAGATTAATTGGAGCTGCTTTTATTTTGAAACATTACTATTCCTTTAAGTAATTAGCCCTTTGTACCACACACAAGTGTGCAGGGCTGGCGCCACCTATAAGCGAGGTAGGTGCCAGCCTAGGACTCACATTCTCTAGGGGCGCATCTGCCCCCCCCCCCCCCCCGCACACCACTTACTGCCCAAGTCAGTGGCATAGCGGGGGGGGAGACCAGAAAATCTTAGCCTGCCCGTCTCAAAAAAAAAAAGGACGTTTCGGTGCCCTCCCTTGGCTGGTTATTTTTTTAATGTAACACAGCGATGCCCGTTTCTCTCTCCCCATCCGCTCCTTCAATCCTGGACTAGGATTAAAGGAGTGGAGGGGAAGAAATAAACGAACATCGCTGTGCAACATTAAAAAAATAGCCAGCCAAGGGAGAGCACCGAAACAAACTCACTGGGAGAGAGAGACGTGCAGTGGGGAGCACTGGTCAATATTTATTCAAGAGATAGAGAGAGGAGACGTGCACCGGGAAGAGTAAGTGGAAGGGGGGGTCAAGAGGGGATAAAGAGTCAGATGGGGGAAGAAAGTTTCCAAGGGGGATCAACAGTCAAGAGGGGGATCAAGAGTCAGACGGGGGGGGGAGAGAGGGTCAAAGGGGAGATCAACAGTCAAGGGGGGTATCAAGAGTCAGACGGGGGGAGAGAGAGGGTCAAAGGGGGATCAACAGTCAAGAGGGGGATCAAGAGTCAGACGGGGAGAGAGAGAGTCAAAGGGGGGATCAACAGTCAAGAGTGAGAGAGAGTCAAAGGGGGGAGTCACATATAGAGAACATACACTCTGACACACATATAGAGAAGCACACACACACATACACACTGATATCCTTACAGAGACTCACACACACTGACACACTTATATACATATAGGGAACACACACTGTCACACTTATATACATACAGGGAACACATACTGACACACACACATACACATATATTGAACACACACACACAAACTTATACACATATAGGGAACACAGAAACACACTGACACTTAAAAACATACAGGGTGGGGCATAAAGGGGTAGGGCACAAGGGGTGGAACCAAGGGGAGGCAAAATTAGGTTTTGCCTAGGGTGTCAAAAATCCTTGCACCAGCCCTGCAAGTGTGACCGTTTTGTCAGTGTCTAAGTACAATTTGTTTTTAGGGATCCATCTGTCTACTTTAGAAACCCTTCCTGTAACACAGCCACAAGTTGTGATATGTTTGGATTTTAACTTGAGATTATGGTATTGTCTTCATATATGTGCACAGGAGATTCCTTGCCAACCATAAGAAGA
Source organism: Rhinophrynus dorsalis (assembly GCA_037306005.1). NCBI lineage: Eukaryota > Metazoa > Chordata > Amphibia > Anura > Rhinophrynidae > Rhinophrynus > Rhinophrynus dorsalis. The sequence continues at coordinate 46,036,155 of CM074727.1, read as the reverse complement.
TTGTTTCTAAATAGTGAAAATAAAAGTGGTATGAGAATGGAAATCTGAGGAATCCCACGTTACTTTGAGTGGAAGGGAAACACTCTCAGCAAAACACATATATTGTATTCTATCTGATAAACAGGAGTAAAATGAGTTTAGAGAATGGTTACCTAGGCCTGAGTTTTTGAGATTAATTGTCAGAATGTTATGAACTAATGTATCAAAGGCCTTTGCAAAATTTAGGAAAATAGTTCCATCAACCCTTTGAGTGCCAGATGGATGCACAACTCATCGCAAAGCAATGCTTGGTGTACCCATCTGGCACTCAAAGGATTAAATTCGCTCTGTTCAATGCCACACTGGATGTCATTGAATACTTTAAGGAAGGCAGTGACAGCTGAGTGATTAGAATGAATTGCACCAGTTCTTCCTACTACCTCATCCTCAATCACTATCCTCATGGCTATTCTTAATGTAATTAATTAGCTGAGGATATTGTCTGGTTACAGCCAAGCTTGTAAAGAGAATGGCATTTTACCATTGTGTTCCAAGGCATTAGAATGCAATAAAAAAGTAAGATTAGCATAGTTACAATTCTTTGGGCTGTCTGGTGTGGCTCACGCAGGGAATAATTGGTATTCATGGGTAATTAGCCATGCTATAAGCTGTATTGTTTGGGAAATAATGTGGCCAAGGGATCATGAGCTGTCCAGGATTTTAGTGATATTGGAGTGAGAGTTTAATCTGTGACTCATCTGTGTTACATTTTCAGTATCTCTTCATTCTAGGATGATTTGGCCTCTCTACTTGAATAGCTTACAGCTGCTATAGAATGAGGCTGTTGTCTTAAAGGGATAGTAATGTCTTAATTATTTAAAAGTAATATTGTAGAGCATAAAATAAGAAATCCATTGATGCAATTCCTATCTTTCAAACCTTTATGGTTTGAGAGATAGAGTGTTCTAAAGTTTCCCTATTCCTGATGTCAGCCATAAAGCTGATGGAAGGAGATCCATGTCGGCCAACACAAGGAAGCTCTTCAGCAGAGCCGCAATAGCATGATTTAACAAAGCACACTTTGCAAACAAAGCACACTTTGTAGACTGTTCCAATGAAGTATTTATTTTTAAATCGCACTATTGCGGCTCTGCTGAAGATCCGCCTGTCGGTCCCCAGACCAGGAACTCCTGCTGTCAACTTACAGGTGATGTCAGGAGAAGGGGAGGGAAGGGGAACTTTAGAACTCTCTATCTCTCAAACCGTAAAGGTTTGAGAGATAGGAATGGCATTGATGGATTTCTTATTTTATGCTGTACATTATTACTTTTTATATATTTAAGACATTTCTATCCCTTTAAGAATGATTATGTGTCCCACCTACACCATGGTAGTGTGGATAGTAGATACATCCACCACCCCATCCTCAACATCTGCTGTCCGGCTGTACTGAGAGGTTGCTGTATCTTTGTGTATGTCACCCTCAATATTAGCTAACTAAGGGCGGAAGGCAGGAAACATGCACAATTGCTATTTCCAGTGAGAAAACCATTAAGAAATAGGATTTAACTTGATTTTGTTGAATTGTGCATGAAAAATTAAGATTAACCAACAACTGAGCATATTTTTTTGTGGGTGTGGTCAGAATTAACAAATCTGTCTGAGTGAAATAGAGAATGCGCCTAATGCAGGAAGTGCTTTTGCGAATGATGTTATACGTCTGTGTAGTTATGTCATTAAAGCTACTTTTTCATGCGCAATTCAAAAACGTTCAGTATATAGCTTCCTGCATTAGAACGTGCACAATATCTATCTGTGCATGAAAATGCCTTCAGCTAACGTGCGCATTTCTTGCATTCCACTCTAAGTGCCTTTGTCTAGGCTTATGTACTATTACATTTATTACATAGGTTTAAAGGGATAGTTATACTTTGTTTTAATTTTATTTTATTTTGTAGGCATTAAAAAAACATGAAGAACGATATAAGTCTTATCTCTCAAACCTTTATGGTTTGAGAGATATTCATAAGAAAAGTTTAACAGATAACAGTAGGAGACAATCTTCTTCCTATGGGAACAATGAAAGCCCTGCCCCCCTTGACAAGTTTTTCAGGTTTTTCCCTTATCTTAATTGAAGATTGTCCCTCTCTGCAGTCTACCTGGGCACCTCCTTTCTGATCTGGCTGACCAGTGTTACATCAGTAAAAGGGCGGGAGGGGGATACTTTGTCAATGAATTACTCTTGAACTGCAACTCTGACAGAATTGAAATAACACTCTCCAAAGTCCAAATACTATGATGATTATTTAGAGCTGCTTTTATTATGAAACATTACTATCCCTTTAAAGTATAATAGATACATAGACAGACAGACACATAGATAGATAGATAGATAGATAGATAGATAGATAGATAGATAGATAGATAGACAGACAGACAGAAATTCAACCTGAGGTGTCAAGGAACCAGAGAGAGAGACAGCACACATCACTGAATGAGTTAAGTTGATGCAGAATTTTATTGCAGTATAGCTGCCACTGTTTACCAGACATTTTCTGTCCTAAATCGGCCTTCCCATTTGGGACCGAAAACATTTGGCAAACAATGGCAATTAGCTACAATTAAATTCTGCAGCAATTTTGCTCCTTTAGTGATGAGTGCTGTCTCTCTCTCTGGCTCTCTTGATGCCCCAGGCTGAAAGTATGCACACAAACACACACACACACACACACACACACATATATAAAACTGAAGGAGAGCGCTAGACCAATATTCAATATTAATATATAAAGAGTAAATATACTAAAACACTCTTCAATATATACTATATATATATATATATATATATATATATATATATATATATATATGTATTGGGTGGGTCTGATCAATATCAAAAATTAGTGTCCATTGTGCACAATATTCATCCAATGCGTTTCGTACCCACGAGGCACTCCTTCAGAGATATGCAATTTTTTTAGTGATTTGTTATTAATAAATATAGTATATATTGAAGAGTGTTTTAGTATATTTACTCTTTATATATTAAAATTGAATATTGGTCTAGTGCTCTCCTTCAATTTTCTTTGTTTGTATTGTTGTTCTGTGGCCTTTTTGCACTAGGGGTCAATAGGATTGAAGGGACAGACCTATATTCCATATATATAATATCCATATTATATACACCAGTCAGTAGTATATAGGGCACCTAGTCCATGTGTGGGTCCGATATTTGTGGATGCCATTTATATATATATATAAAACAAAATATCAAAGCAGCACACTCAGGACTGGTGAAAAAAAGTAAATAATTTATTGTCAACGTTTCGGCCACATAGTATGGCCTCTCTCAAAACAAGTGCACAAGTGAACAAACCCACCCATTACAATTGCCCCCCTTTTAGGACATGGTATGTGATCAATGAGCATGGAGCGAAGAGTGGAAAGAGCGTGTCTCATTTCCAGAAAATGGCGTGCAACAGGCTTATCACTCCGTCTATTAGTTAATGTGTCCCTTGTGCTAGAACGGTGGTTAGCCATATGTTCCCTAAATGTAGTGACAGTCTTGCCCACATAGTATAACCCACATGGACAGATGAGCATGTAGACCACGTGGTCCGAAGTGCATTTCAGTCTGTACCTGATCTTAATGCATTAGTTTGTATGCGGATGCTTAAAGTATGTGCCAGTCAGTAGGCTATTGCAAGTTACGTATTTGGTGCACCTAAAGCAACCCTGTTTCTGTATTTGTCGCTGTGCTGAATTCGTGAGCCATGCGCATCCCTTTGGAGTTTCTTTTTTTGCGGGTCTATCTGGCTTCATCAATATGTCACACAGAGTATGTCCACGTCTGTAGGCCATCATTGGGGGTGGCATATTCAAGAATGGTTAACTGCGCTCGGTGGCTATAAAGGACAAGGTCTTCTTGATGATGTTAGCCATTTTCTGGCTGTGTGGAACAAAGTCAGTGACAAACGATATTCTAACTGGTTTAGTCTCTTTAATGGGTTTCTGGATAAGTGTCTGTTGTGTTAATCCGTTACAGCGAGAACGCGATAGATTCAGTTCTGAGTGGAATAACCTCTTTGTAGGAATCTGTTTTTCATCTCATTCAGTTGTTGCTGTGATTGTCTGCTTTCACTGTTGTTTCTAATCACACATAGAAACTGCGTGTATGGGACTCCCCTCTTAAATGCTGGCGGGTGACAACTTTTGGCATGTAAGATCGAACTTCGATCAGTAAATTTGCTGTAGAGGGTAGCAGTCAATCCTGAGTCTGACCTAGAAATCCTTAAGTCGAGAAAGTCAACGGAGGTGAAACTATAATTAATTTTGAGGTGGATCGGGGTGTCAAATGAATTCAGACCACTGGTCCAGTCAATGAGGGATTGTGTGTTACCCCTCCAGATCAGGAAAAGATCATCAATGTAGCACTTATAGAACATGACATGATCATTTTGGAGATATTTTTTTTCATACTGGAGCACGTAGATATTTGTATAAGCAGGTGCCATGTTAGACCCCATTGATGTACCAGTGAGATGTAAGTAAAATGTGTCCTCAAAACAAAAGAAGTTGGTAGTGAGAGTGAGTTGAAATACTCACTTACTCAGACTTCTTTTACTCAACAACTTGACGGACGAGGACCTGTTAGTCAATATGGACGTAGACAGTCTCTACACAGTCATTCCCCTAGAGGGCGGTGTAGAGGCTGTCCGCAACACCATAGTTGGCTCAACCATAAAATCTGATGTCCCCACTGAAATTCTATGTGAACTACTTCAACTCACTCTCACTACCAACTTCTTTCGTTCATATATTCTCTCTGAACAGGCCAGTTAACATGTGCATTAAAAATCTAGTTTAGCACTATACTTTATAATGTAACAGACGAAGAATGGATTTTACATATGCTAGCTGTAAGTAGATGGTATTTAAAGTGATATCACCCTATTTCATTGGTTTTCCGTTGGTTTTCCTTAAAAATCTCATTTAAATCAATGAAAATTTTGAATTTTTATACCTTTTCCTTATGGTGAAGTTGGTTTTCTCCAGAAGTGCACATCTTTAGCTTATCAAATACAACACATAAGGTAATATGCACAAAAGGAAAGAGAAGCAATTCTGGAGCAAACCATCTGCATTGTAGGTGAGAAATAAAATGTCCAGTTAGTTTAAATGGTCTTTTAACCCTTCGAAGGCTAGAGATGTCTTCAACACATGCATTGGGACGTCTCTAGCATTAGATAGATCAAAAGTCCTATTTAATTCACTGACAGCTTTGGACATGTTATGCCTCTAATATGATGCAGCTGGTTTGCTCCAGAATTATTCCTCTTTACTTTTATGCATGCAGGACATAGGTGAGAATGTACAAATCTGCCATTGTAGCTCCATTGGAGTATGCCTTTAAAGGGACAGTGATGTCCCATAAAAAGTGATTACAGTTTTGTAGAGGGTAAAAAAATAAACTATATGCCACAAATCCTATCTCTCAAACCATTATGATTTGAGAGATATTCACTTTCGAAGTTCCCCCATTCATCCCCTTCTACTGACGTCAGCTGTGAAACTGACAGCAGGAGATTTGAGTCGACCAACTCGAGGAGGCTCTTCAGCAGAGCCGAAATCACATTATTTAAAAAGACTTATTTCACTGGAACGGTCTACAAAGTGTGATTGCGAACCAGGCACACTTTGTAGACCTTTCCAATGAAGTAATTATTTCCCTGTATTGCAATTTCAGCTCTGCTGCAGAGCCTCCGGCTAGTCCCCAGACCAGGATCTCCTGCTGTCAGCACAGCGCTGAAGTCAGGAGAAGGGGAGGGAGCGGGGAACTTTCAATGTGAATATCTCTCAAGTCATAGCGGTTTGAGAGATAGGATTTGTGGCATATAGTTTATTTTTTTACCCTGTACAAAACTGTAACCGTTTTTTATGGGACATTACTGACCCTTTAAAACCATGAGTACTTGCCAGGGTATGTACTACAGTATATGATCAGTGTAGAGCTGAAAGTCCCATCAGGCAGAATAGGCAGCTACCCAGAACCACAGCTGTACCGATCACATCCATATTCTGAATTGTAGGTGGGGCCAGTGCAATTTCTTTGTCTTGCACCAGTTTAAATACCCTTTTACTGACTATTATTTAACCCCTTGGCTTCTAGAGAAGTCTAGAGATGTGTTGGAGACCTCTCTAGCAAGATGTCTAGCAATGTGTTGGAGACCTCTCTATCATCCAATGGATGAAATGCTTTTTTTGTGCTTGTTATGTTAAACGGTATGGGTATTTTCTATGCAGAAGAGCAGTGGATTAAATTGTGGAGGGTCATGTGATAAGTTGGGTATGGCTTTGGGTGGGGCTAAGGGTGCCTAAGGTGCCTTGCCTAGAGGCCCTGGGATGTAAATCCAATCCTGGCTGTACTGCATACCAGCAGAAAATCTCCACTGTCATTAGTGAGTTAATGCCAACAAGCACCATACTCTTCCCTATAACATGTACAGGGAAATTTCATAGAATCACACTATTTTCTTTACACTTAGTTTAACCATTTGAGTGCCTGAGGGGTATGCCACTCATTGCTTTGCAATGTGTGGCATACCCCTCTGACACTCAAAGAGTTAATATAAAATGTTAAGCAAAGTGTAGAGGAAAAGAAAATCCCCAAAAAACACACATGGACTGCATCATTCTCCTCCCCTTGTTGCAAGCAGCATTAAAGGGACAGTAATGTCCCATAAATAATGCTTAGAGTTTTGTAGAGGTTAAAAAAATAAATGATATGACATAAATCCTATCTCTCATACTGCTATGGTATGAGAGATATTCCCTCCCCTTCTCCTGACGTCAGCTGTAAGCTGACAGCAGGAGTTCCTGGTCTGGGGACGAACATGTGGCTATTCAGCAGAGCCGCAATAGTGCGGTTTAAAAATAAATACTTCTTTGGAAAGGTCTACAAAGTGTGCCTGGTTTGCAAGCACACATTTTAGACCATTCCAAAGAAGTATTTATTTTTAAATCGTGCTATTACTGCTCTGCTGAAGAGTCTCCTCATATCGGCCGACACGGATCTCTTTCTGTCAGCTTTACAGCTGACATCAGGAGAAGGGGAACTTTAGCGGAGGCTATCTCTCAAACCTTAAAGGTTTGAGAGACAGGATTTATGTCCTATCTTTAATTTTTTTAACTTCTCCAAAACTCAAAGCATTGTTTATGGATCATTACTGTCCCTTTAAGGGGAGGGGGTTTAGCACACATAGGTTACTAAATTGACGTTAGGCAGGCAGGGGCACTTTAAATTTTTAATTCCAGTTCCTGATTTAGAGATGATCAATGCATATTCACTTCATTATGTATTAGAAGATACAAATCATATTAACTTTCTGAGGTTAGATAGACTTTGTAACCTATACCTTTGCAAATCCACGCACAATCCTTTATCATTCAAGGGGTTAAGCAATGTTGTTAAAAAGAAGTCAGTCACCCTATAATTAAACCGTTGAAATGGGTCCCATTCAGTCAGTCATGTATTGTCCGAATGAAACATTCACTGCCTTTTAGATCAAGTCAAATAATTGCCTATATTTTATGTAAATGGAACTATTACAGCGGAAAATGATATACAAATGCGTCTGCCACACAGAGCCAGATAAAGAGGATGAATAAGTCCATTACTGGTTAACAACGGTAGCTGCCTGGGAAACTAGGCCCTGACAGATGTGGGACTCGTGACAAACCCTCCAGAGAGTCAATGAGCACCACTCCATTAAGCCACAATTATCCAACTTTTAACCTTTCACCCTTTTCTAGAATGAGTTACAATTAGGCAAAAACTTGATTTTAACCCTGAGGTATTTAACCCTTTTATTGCCAGAGGGGTACGCAACGCATTGCTTTGCAATGCGTTGTGTACCCCTCCGGCAATCAGTGGGTTAACCATTTAAATAACAGAGGGGTGTTAAATACATTGCAAAACAATGCATCGGACTTCCCTCTGACATTCAAATTGTTCTCTGCTAGCGCCAAGATGTATTAAAGGGATAGTAATGTTTCATAATAAAAGCAACTCTAATTAATCTTCATAGTATTTGGGTCATGGAGACTGTTATTTCAATACTGTCAGAGTTGTAGTTCAAGAGTAATTGAATGATAAATTATCCCCCTCCCGCTCCTTTTACTGATCTAACACTGCTCACCTCAGAGCAGCAAGGTGGTGTCCAGGTAGATTGCAGAGAGAGACAAACTTTAATTAAGATAAGGGAAAAAGCTTAAAGGGGAACTACCACCCCGCAATAACTTTACATGTATTCAGTCTTCATCTGGCAACTAGCTGCTTAGTAGTGCTTGTCGCCAGAAATATTACCTGGTTCCAAAGATTTTGCAGTTTTTCCGATGCTCACACAGTGACGTCCGTGAACCTGCGCTGTCAGTCCTTTTTGGAGCCAATTGGGGCACTGAGGGCACGGGTTGAGAACCTCTGGTCTAGAACTCCCTGACATAGGGAGACTTGAGAGACTGATAGCTCAGACAGAGAAAGAAAGAAAGAAAGAAAGAAAGAAAGAAAGAAAGAAAGAAAGAAAGAAAGAAAGAAAGAAAGAAAGAAAAAGAAAGAAAGAAAGAAAGAAAGAATTTGCTAATACTTCATTGATTAACCAATGAGTGCCGATGTGTTAGAACTCATCCCACTCTTTATCCATATAACAGCTCCTTTCAGCATTGAGACTGCTGTTCGCTTTTTGTAATTGTGTGCCGGGAATGTTTTTTTTTTTTTTTTTTTTTTTTATGAATGTGTTTTTATTTTATTCACAAAAAGATGTGAAAAAAAATAGCACGCTTCTTCTGTTGCTATGGCAATGGTCCGATTATTTTCTCTCAATTGCTTCTACGCTAGCACTATCCGCTGCTCAGATTTCCATTAGAGGAGGTTGGCTTTGGATTGTCAGTGGGAGGGTTAATCCTTTGAGTGCCAGAGGGGAAAGAGAAGAGTAGGACCTCCTGGCAGGGTGTATGGACCCCAACCTCTGATCACATTAACTTTTGTTTATGCAAACTGCATAAAGCAGCATACCTCCCAAGTGTCCTTCTTTAGGAGGGACAGTCCCTTTTTTAGACCCAAATCCCTCTGTCCCTCTTTCCCATCCTGATGTCCCTCTTTTTAGGAGATCAAACTGTGTGGTGTGTATATAAGTGTATCATATTGCTCTACAGCAATAAAACTTACATTATTGTTTCTTTAAACGTTTATGGGTTTATAAATTAGTCTGCTTAAATAAAATACTTTGGCTTTGTTATAAGTTATTTATTAGGTAATACAAGGAGGTGTCAATAGGTCATGAAACAGCCTAAAAATTCTTGTTAATGCCCCGCCCACCGGCCAAACCCCCAGCAACACCCCCTACAACACAATTGTCCCTCTTTGGCCATTTGAAATGTTGGGAGGTATGAAGCAGAGTGCATGCACTACAGGCGGTCAGTCTTCAGTGGGCAGAGTGTGACGTCCTGTGGTCCTACCAGCAAGTTTCATGTCCGCTTCGTCAAACATGACATCCAGAACTACCTAGAGCTCCAAATTTTTGAGGGTGTAGCCAGAGCAGTGTCAATGTCCCTACACCAGTCTGATACCACTTTCAAGGCTATTAATTAACCCCTTGGGTGCCAGAGAGATCTCCAATGCTTTGTGGAACCAGGGTGTTAAAGCTAGTTAGTGCCCTTACTTCTTATAAGCCAAGGGTATTTTCTCTGCCAGGAATCTATGCATAGGAATGGGTGTGGGGCTATGTGAGGAAAGGGTGGGTGTGGCCATTGATGGAGCTAAGGTCACCCACCTAGAATGCCTTGCTTTGGGTCACATGGGATTTAAAGCCGGCTCTGAGAACAGCTGAAATTAGATGCCACAGAGAAATACAGGGAATGGTAAATCTATCAAAAAAACAGTTGTAAACTTCTGTCAATGATAAGCTGCCCAATGCTGTATTTATTAAGAAAATTGTTTTGGTTTGTTTTTTCCCTTGTGGGAGGTCTGTTTAATAAAATGCCAATTTAAAAGGCATGAGCAAATTATCTGCTGTACTTCCATTATTAAACCCTTAAGGACAGTCTGCTCGGCTGCACAGAGCAATTTTTTTTTTGCTTACTGGAACCAGAGGTGTCCGAGCGGTGAGCAGTCGTGCAGAGACCCCTGAATTCCAGGACAAACATGTACGTCATGGATCCATTAGGCACGTTCTCCCCACGACACACATGTACGTCCTTAAAGGGGTAATAATGTCCTGGAACATGTTTTTATCATTTTGTAAGGATTAAAAAGTTGTTTAACTAAAAAAAAAAGTATCTCTCAAACCACTATGGTTTGAGAGATATCTTCATTCAAAGTTTGACGTCTCCTGCTGTCAGCTGTAAAGCTGTCAGCAGGAGATCCATGTTGGCCGACATGGAGGCTCTTCAGCAGAGCCGGAATCGCTTTTTTTAAACAGAATGACTGTGTTGCAATGGGCTACCAAGTGTGCTTGCAAACCAGGCATGCAGTCATTCTGTTTAAAAAACGCAAGTGTAGCTCTGCTGAAGAGCCTCCGTGTCGGCCGACACGAATCTCCTGCTGACAGCTTTACAGCTGACAGCAGGACACATCAAACTGTGAATGAAGATACTGATACTTTTTTTGCATTAAACTCAACTTTTTAATCCCAACAAAATTATAAAAACGTGTTCCGGGACATAACTATCTCTTTAAGGGGTTAATATAGCAAAGCATTGCTTAAAATAAAAAGTATTTTTTATGCATTGCTTACAGATTACTATAAATGTGCAGGCAGCCATTGCATCCTCCAAATACACATAAATGTAATGTGGTTTCATCCCAACATCCCAACCAACCAATGGCAATGTTTCACTGTTCATCGAAATGCAAAAGTCAACTGGCCCAATCGTGATGATTGGCTGGAGGATTAGGATGAAGCTGCACTGCAGAGCTACATATTTAGAATATATATATATATATATATATATATATATATATATATATATATTCACAAAGCATTAAACTAATTTCTATTTTAATTAATGATGCTGATATTTTAATAAATGAAGAGTAACAGATAGTTTGTGATGAGCTTTTAACTGTCTAATTGCAATGCAATGCATTGTATACCTCTCCGGCACGGAAAAGGTTAAACCACTATTTTCTTAAATAGTCCCCTAGGATGCACAGCCCCTTTATATTGTTCCCCTCCTTCTCACAGTTCTGTTTAGATAAACAAGATTCACAAATTGATGTCTTGAACTTTTTAAATGCTCATGACAGATGTTATTGGAAGTCTTTTGTGGCGTAAGGACTGAACTGAGCCCAACAATGGACACAGCTGATGTTTTTAAGTGACATGTTGATTATTTGAGCAGGCCCACTGACTGCTCAATAGGGAGAGAGATGAAGTCTATTGTAAAAAGCATTACTATTGTATTTTGGAAAGCACAACTCAATACCCAGAGATGAAAAGCTCTTTCAGTGGATGCATGACTGTATCTATTTAAGGCTATAATCTTATAGGAGATAGCGCTATCATTTCTACTGCATCTTACTGCACATTTGGAAGCAATGATCCGCTTGTTCTTATGCTAACATCATTTAATGCAATCATAAACATAACATAAAAGGCCATATGTACCATCAGGGGAGGGCTGGCAACTTGTGACCTGGGGGGCAAATACAATCTACCGGCCCATTTCTTCAGTCGCTCCAGCCCAGTGTCCCAGCCCATCCCCTTTAGTTACTTTTACTATTGGTATTAAAGGGATAGTAATACCTGAAAATAATTTTATTTTATATTGTAGCCCTTAAAAACCATGAAAAAGGATATAAGTTTTATCTCCCAAATTTTTATGGTTTGGGAGATATTCATATGTAAAATATAGTATAGTTCACTTTCCTTGCTGTTTCAGACAAGTCTGCCATCTAGTGGACAGATTTGGAATTCGGTCCACATAGCAACCAGCAGCTCTTTAGCAGTACCGAGATCACGATCTTTGAAAAGGACTACTTCATTGGAACTGTGTACAAAGTGTGCTTGGCTTGAAAGCACACGTTGTAGACCATTCCAATTAAGTAATTCTTTTTAAAGATCATGATCTCAGCACTTCTGGAAAGGCACTGATGGTCGGGCGACCGGATTCCAAATCTGAAGGGTAGAGCAATGACATCACTCCAGGGGAAACTTTACTTCTGAATATCTCCCAAACCATAAAGGTTTAGGAGATAAGACATATCATTTTTCATGGTTTTTTAAGGGCTACAATATAAAATAAAATTATTTTCAGGTATTACTATCCCTTTATTGCTGTTAAGTAAGGTAAACGAGACCACATAGCTTACAGTTGAAATGCGGCTACTCTAGTGATACCATAGAGCTTACAGTTTAAGTACAGCAACATGATTGATACCATAGAGCTTATAAGGGAAATGGGTTATGCTGTTAGTGTAGCTCTATTTGGATTGTAGCTCTGTGGTATCATTTATGTAGTTCCATTTCAATTGTAAGCTCTGTGGTATCACTAGTGTAGCTCCATTTACAGCAGTAATTGGGAGACTGAGTGAGGCAGTGGCCCACCAGCCCAGACATGTGACCAGCCCAGGGGGCAATTGCACCTCTGCCCCCCAGGCCAGCCCTCCCCTGTGTACCATCAAAAAGTAGAGCAATTCTGGGGAGAACCATTACACTCATTAATTTCAATAATGTTCTTAACCCCATGAATGCTGCAGAGGTTTCCAGTGCATTGCTTTGTAAACCACTCTAGAATTCAAAAGGTTAAAAACCATATGTAAGTCAAGGAGATTTCAAAAATTTGTATTTCTTCCCCATGGGAAGTTGTGTTGCTGCAGAATTTCTTCTCTTTTGAGGTAGATGTATTATGCCAAAGTGGTGCAATTTTGAAGCAAACCACAAATAAAAACGACCATTTATTTAAAGGAGCAGTAAAGTTTTTTCGGAAAAAATATATATTGTAGGGATTTTCCTATTGAGTAAAATAAGGGTACTCCCACTGCCGAGAGTTTTATATTTCCAGAGTTATTACAGTTTAACCCCTTAAGGACCAGCGGTCCCGGGGCGTGCCATCCCTTAAGGACCACATAGGAAACTTTGACGTGCCATCTCACGTGACTGATCACGTGGGGCGGCACGTCAAACGGGGCACTGGAAGAGATCGCTCCGGTCTTGGAGCGATCAACTTCAGTGCCCGGTATTACTCACCGCGCTCCTGTAGGAGCGCGGTGAGTAAAAGTACGTGACGTGGCAGGACCGTCACTGGTCCTTAAGTGCCGGACCAGCGTGACGGTCCTGCCAAGTCAATGGTACTTAAGGGGTTAAACCCATGTTTTTTTTTACAATAGCAGTGCCCCCTAGTGGTCAAATTCTAATTAGATTTCCTGTTAGATTCTAATGGAGAGGAAAGTCAGAAAAGTCAGAGACATACAGTTCTCCATAGAATGTGATAGAAACTGCCTGTCACTTCCTGTCAGTTAGAACTATCAGGAAGTAAACACAGTAAATTCACTTCCTGATTATTTAACCTGCTATAATTTGTGAATAAAACATCTGACAGCGATGGGAGTGACCTTGTTTTATTCAGCAGGAAATGCTCTGTAAAATATGTGTATTCATAAAAAAAAGTTTACTGCTCCTTTAAATGGGGTTTTTAATGCTTTGAATGCTAGGTTGGTCTTTAAATGCTAACATGGGTTACAGGATATTTGATGCTATATAATTTTAGTTCTTTTTTAGGCATCCGTGTGCCTTTAATTGTTCGTGTGAAAGCTATCACAGAAAAGCCTGTATTGGATAGTGTTTGGAAGCCACATTTTCCATTGCAGCAGTGAGATTTATGCCTCCTGACCAGGGCAGTTTCACCTAATTTGTACCTTTTAAGCAGGAAAGTTTAACCCTTTGAGTGTCCGAGAGGTACACAACCTAATTTGTGCCTATTTACCACTGCAGTTTAACCTGCTGAGTGCCAGAGGGGTATGTAACATAGTCCTCTGCTGTGGAGCTCAAAAGGTTAAATAACAGAGCAAAGGGGCAAGATTCACTAATGGAAGAGCCCTCCACAGTCAAGAAAGCGCACAGCCTGTAATACCATACAATAAGGTCTAGTCAAATACCTCCAAGGTCTGATCAAATAACTAGAGCCCACCCCCTTAACATTAGAGGAAAGAAGGTTTGAACTTCAGCAAAGGAAGAGGTTCTTTACAGTAAGGTCTGTTAAATTGTGGAGTTCTTTGCTCAGGAATGTGGTAATGGTAATATTTAAAAAAATAATATATATATATATATATATATATATATATATATATATATATATATATATTATTTTTAATTAAAAAAAATAAATGAATAAATAAAAGCAACTCCAATGAATCTTCATAGTATTTGGGCCATGGATAGTGTTATTTCAATTCTGACAGAGTTGTAGTTCAACAGTAATTGAATGATAAAGTATCCCCCTCCCGCCCCTTTGACTGATGGGACAATGTTCAATGAGAATAAGGAAAAACCTGTCAAGGGGGGCAGGGGTTGCTGTGATCTGTCCAGTCCCAGGACCAGATTCCACATCTGAGAGGAGAAGCTTACACTCCAATGATGGAGACTTTCTTCATGTAAACTGGAGTGCTCTCATTGGCCAGAGACCACTCCAGCTTACAGACAGGAAGCCTATCATTGGAGGAGGCTGGATAGAGGGAGGGGAGCAGAGGAAGAGTGACAGACTGCAGTACAGTTGGTGACTGCTGTCTGTCAGGAAGTAGGTGCAGGGAAGTATTTACTCATTAGATTTCAGTCAAATAACAATGTAAAAAAAAAAATGAAGAAAATATAACACATATTCTCTGTATAGCCTATATTTTAAGACTAACTTGTTTAGGGGTGAAAGATCTCCTTTAAGGACAAGAGGAGAGTGCAAAGCATTACTTTTCACACACCACCCTGATCCTTAAAGTGTTAATAGAATTTTGGCAGTTTATGGAAAAAATAATAATAATAATAATAATTAATTAATTCATTCATTCATTCATTAAAACAAAGAGTAAACCAACTGCACCATAAGGGGACAAATAAAAAATCCTTAATTCCCATGCATATGAATAGATATTTTTAACCATTTGAATACCAGAGAGTTCGCCATTGCATTGCTTTAACCTTTTCACTGCATTGCTTTTCAATGTGTTGTGTACCCCTCTGGCACTGAAAGGGTTAAAAGTCCAATTTAATTTAACAGGTGTTTTTATTTGACCCATGTGGTGCAGTTGGTTTACTCCAGAACAACACCAGTGCTTTTATACACATTAATTAAAGGAGCAGTAACTTTTTTTAATGAAAAAATAGATATTGTAGTGATTTTCCTATTGAGTAAAATAAGGGTACTCCCACTGCCGAGAGATTTATATTTCCAGAGTTATTACAGATTAAACCTATGGTTTTTTACATTAGCAGTGCCCTCTAGTGGTCAAATTCTAATTAGATTCCCTGTTAGATTCTAATGGAGAGGAAAGTCAGAAAAGTCAGATACATACAGTTCTCCATAGAATGTGATAGAAACTGCCTGTCACTTCCTGTCAGTTAGAACTATCAGGAAGTAAACACAGTAAAGTCACTTCCTGATTATTTGAACTGCTATAATTTTTGAAAAAAATATCTGACAGCGATGGGAGTGACCTTGTTTTACTCAGCAGGAAAAACTCTATAAAATATGTGTTTTCATAAATAAAAGTTTACTTTAATGTGTTTCTGCTTCATAGGATTCACTCCACTTAATTTGTTGTACTTTACTGCCATCTTAGGGCCATGCTAGAATTTTACTACACACTAATACAATGATACACACACACACACATATATATGTATATATGTATTAGTCAGTAGTAAAATTCTACACTGGCACGGCATGGCTTTGCCTGTACAGTTATTAAAACAAATGTAAAAAAAAAAATTGTACGCTGGCACGGCTTTGCCCATTTGCAGTTAGTAAAAAAAAATTTAAATCCCATGTAGTTGTATAAATGACTAAAAAATATCCGCCGCTCTGCAACCCAATTCATTGGATATGTGTCTCCCACTAATAGGGTTAAAAAATTAAATATGAGTTAACGTTTAGGACTATTTTCCTCTGACATCCAAATTAATCCAGAAAGAAGGTTTTTAATGACTGACTTAGCCTTTTCATCTCCAAAAAGGTGCAAAGCACCGAGTTACACAACAGTCCATTAGTGAGAGTGAGTGTGTGTGAGTGCATGTGAGTGTATGTGTGAGTGTATGTGGGCGACAGCATGTGTGGGCATGAGTGTTTTGGATGTAGAGTTTTGCATATTGCTTATAGTGTATTGTGTGTAGCATATAGCATATAGCATTCTATGTATTGCATTTTTCAGATATTGCATTTTTCATATAGTGTTTTGCACATAGCACTTTGTATTTTGCATTTTGTGCATTGCCTTTTGCGTACAGTGTTTTGAGTGTAGTGTGTTGTGTATTGCATTATGCATATAGAGCTTTGTGTATAGCACTTTGTGTATTGTGAATAGCATTTTTTTATAGCATACTAGTTGAAGAGCACGTTACACAGGACACAGTGCCACTGCTGCCCGGTGGCGGGGCAGTCATTCGCGGTAGAGACTGCCCGCGCCATGGCTGATACAGAGCTGGACACTCCGGTGTATCAGCCACGGCGCGGGCAATCTCTACTGCGCATGATTGCAGCACGCGCAGCAGTGTCTACTGTGCATGAAGCGGCGTTACACACGTTTTAGCTAATTATTATATAGGATTACATTTTGGATGCATCCTTTTGCATATAGCACTTTGTGTATTGCATTTTGAGCACTGCACTTTGTGTAATGTGTATAACATTTTGCTTATAGCTTTTTTGCGGATTGTGTATAGCGTTTTGTATTACAGCATATAGCATATAACTTTTTGCCTATTGCATTTTGTATCCTGTTACATAAAGTGGTAGAATGCGTCGCTCACTGTGAGCCGTAACTGCACATGCGCAGTAGAGAGTCTCTATTGTGCATGTGTGGTTTCGCACACAGGGAGCTTCGCTGTGAGCCGTCTGGAGCTCCCCGCTAAGGATCACAGTGTTCGACGACTCTCTACTGCAGTCATGCGCAGTAGATACTCCCCGAACGGCTCATGTCCTGTCTCTGCTCCTGGCTCCGGGGCAGCTGGGTGCACTTTAGCCCATGTATACAGGCTTTCGTACTAGTGTATCATATATTGTATAGCACTTTGCATACTACATATACCATATTTCATTTTGCGTTTTGCATATTGTGTATATGAGGCCAGGGCCAGATTTCCAAATAGGCAGAGTAGGCACCTGTGTAGAGCTCCAGTTTTTGAGTGGTGCCTCTGCTGTGCTGGCCACACCCACATTCTGAATTGTGGGTGTGGTCAGAGCAATCTTAATGTCTCTGAACCAGTTACATACCCCTTTACAGTCCGTTATTTAACCTCTTGGATACTAGAGAGATCTCCAATGAATAGCATAGGACTTACTGCATTGGATCCATAGACTAAAGAAAAGATCTCTATCTTATTCCATGGAGCCAATTTATTAAGGTTTCTCCAAAATGGAGCAACAAAATGAAGGAAAAAAGGAGCAAGAAAATGGAGTAAATAATGGTGCAAGTAAAAACAGAGCAAGAAAATGGAGCAAGGAAACGGAGCAAGAAAACAGGGCAAATAAATGGAAAAAGAAAATAGAGCAAGATAATGGAGCAAAAAGTGGATCAAGTAAATGAAGAAATAAATACAGCAAGAAAATAAATGGAGAAAGAAAACAGAGCAAGAAAATAAATGGAGCAAAAAATGGATCAAATAAATAAAGCAAGAAAATGGAGAATAAAATGGAGCAAGAAAATGGAGCAAGAAAGCGGAGCAAGAAAATAAATGGAGCAAGAAAATAAAAGGAGCAAATAAATAGAGCAAGAAAATGGTGCAAATAATGGAGAAAGAAAATAAATGGAGCAAGAAAATAGAGCAAATAATGGAGCAAGAAAACAGAGAAATAATGAAGAAAAAAAGAACACAGAAACAAAGCAAAAAAACACAGCAAGAAAATGGAGCAAAAAATGGAGCCTGAAAATGGTGCAAAAATGATGCTCCAATTCCAGCGTTATTCTATGGAACCAATTCTAAAAGATGTTTTCCAACATCTGAATAACTCCTCCTTACTGCTGCCTCTAGGTGTGTGTGCCAGGTACACCTAAGTCTTCTTTTATATATATAAAGAAACCCACAAACCCAATCAAGAAGAAGAAGAAAAAAAAGAAAGGCGGGGAGGGAGGAAAGAGGGGAAGGAAAAAGGGAAGGAGGTAACTCAATCCCACCCCAAAGAGACTGCCACCACCCCCAGCATGCCCACCCACACTCTCAAGTGGTCAGAATATATGCATCCTATCAAAATGCACAGGCTCCCTTGGTGTGCAAAAACAAAACAGTAATGCAGAATATTCTGAGTAACTAGGCTGATCCAGTCACTGTGGGAAGGCTGGGCAGCAGACATCCAAGCCATCTTAACCACCTTACGTGCCAAGAATCAAGGTCTCCTGCATGAGAGATCTGATAGGTTGGGAGTCAAGGAAAAATAGAAAGGATGCCAAGTTGCAATTATTTTTCAAGACCAACTAACAGGGGCGGACTGACCATATGGGCATTCGGTCACGGACCGAGGGCCCGTGACCGAAGGGGGCCGCTGCAGCTTCCAGCGCTGCTCAGCAGCTCTCCAACAACGGCCGTCGGCGCGCCATTCTAGTAATACAGAGCGCTGGGAGATGACATCATCTCCCAGCCTCTGCATTACTAGAGGCACCACGCTGCTAGACCACCAGGGACTGGAGGTTGGGGCATTGTGGAGATGAAGGGGCATGGTGGAAGGGGAGATGTGGAGATGGGGGCATTGTGGAAGGTGCATTGTGGAGATGAAGGGGCAATGTGGAGATGAAGGGGGCAATGTGGAGATGGGGGCATTGTGGAAGGTGCATTGTGGAGATGAAGGGGGCATTGTGGAAGGGGCATTGTGGAGATGAAGGGGGCATTGTGGAGATGAAGGGGGCATTGTGGAAGGGGCATTGTGGAGATGAAGGGGGCATTGTGGAAGAGGCATTGTCGAAGGGGGCATTGTGGAAGGGGCATTGTGGAGATGAAGGGGCATTGTGGAGATGAAGGGGCAATGTGGAGATTTCTGCAGGGGGCCCAGACCTCTTTTTGGACCAGGGGCTCTGGGTCCTGTCAGTCTGCCCCTGCCAGCTATGCTAGATTTGTACAAGTAGTTGATAGTTTTGTGGGCAAATCAGCCTCTAAGGGCAGAATGCAAGAGAATGGAGAATTTGGTATTTTTTGAAAGCCATATAGCAAGAAGTTCACTTGCCCACAGATGTGTGGAGAAGTAGTCACAGCACACACTATATACAGAGATAGCACGTACACAGAAATCATACAGAGTAAGAAAATCTCACTGCACAACAGTAAGTTCCGGGTTTTTATAGTTTGCAGGACGAATTCTCACAGCCATTGAAAGCACAGGCATTCTTGCAGGCATTTCACTAGTGGTGGCAAAAAGGGGAATATTTATTGTATTTTCTACCCTTCCATGAAAAACAGAAAAATTGTGTTTATTTCTATGAAATTCTCTTGAAGAGAAAACTGGTCTTTTCGCCCATTCTTCCTGAAGAAGTACAAAGAGTTCCAAGAGGTAACTGAATTCAGGGGAACAAGGCTGTGATGGCCATCAGTGTTTGGGTATTTTGGACAAATATTTCAGCTCCTCCAAAATTCATCTTTGTATACAAGCTTATTATCAAACCTCAGATCTCATCTTTGTAGCTGGCATTACTATGTAACTGTTTAGTAACAATCATTGACTTCAACTGGACAAACTCCGTCTCACCTCTGCTTGCCTTAAAGGGATAGTAATGTTTCATAATAAAAGCAGCTCTAATTAATCATCATAGTATTTGGACCTTGGAGAGTGTTATTTCAGTTCTGTCAGAGTTGTAGTTCAAGAGTAATTCAATGACAAAGTATCCCCCTCCCACCCCTTTTACTGATGTAACACTGCTCAGCTAGATCAGAAGGGAGGTGCCCAGGTAGACTGCAGAGAGGGACAATCTTCAATTAAGATAAGGGAAAAACCTGAAAAACTTGTCAAGGGGACCAGGGCTTTCATTGTTCTCATAGGAAGAAGATTGTCCCCTGCTGTTATCTCTCTTGTCTTACAACCAGATTCACATCTGAGAAGAGATGGCTTACACTAGGTAAAAGGGGGACACGTTGCTTGTGAATATCTCTCAAACCATAAAGGTTTGAGAGATAAGACTTATATCGTTCTTCATGTTTTTTTTAATGCCTACAAAATAAAATAAAGTTAAAATGAAGTATTACTATCCCTTTAATTCCACTCTGATTCCTCTCGGGTTCTTTCTCTCTGATCTCGGACTATATGATTTTGGTCCAGTACTGTTCACACTGATATAGTCTGTTCTGCACCACATTTTCTCTCTTTTCAGTCATGTAGAAATTGTAACCAGTGTTATGGAAAGAAGAACAGGGAAGAAAGGCGAATCGGCTTTTAAAACCACCAGTGTAAAACACCCTGTGAGATAATGCTAACAAGATTGGTGGCTATAATACTGCTTATGTAGCTCACAGCAAACCATGCTTACTGGGATCTTGACATGGCCCAGTCACAGTACACTTGAAACACAGGCAGCTCCTTGGAAACTTGCTCCCCAAAGCAGACAACTATATAGGAAAAACATGGAACAAGAGTGCCCGATAGGCAAAGATAAACCTGACAACTGCTCAGGCAGAGGTAATTAACCCCGTAAGGACCAGCTGTCCTGTGGGGGAAATCCTGGTAAGGATCAGGTAGAGGACGTTCAGAGTGCTTGCAGATGTCACTGATGACCCCGCTACCAGTGGAGTAACAATAGGAGTCACACCTGTGACTGGGCCCATTGCTCCAGGGCCCCAGCCACCCCCTGCAACCCCCACAAGATTGGGGGCAATGTGGCGATTAGGGGCAATGGGGGGCAATGTAGATGTGGCCAGTGGAGATGACCAATGGGGTGAGCAATGTGGAGATGGACAGCGGTGTGGGGGGGGGGGGCCCATGGCAATTTTTTCACCAGGGCCTGGTGGCTTCTAGTTATGCCTCTGCCCGCTACTAGTAACAGCACTCCCGCAGTAAAAAATATGTGAAGTGCTCACACCATCACCGGTGCTTTAATATTATTATTATTATTTATATAGTGCCAACTAATTCAGTAGCGCTGAATTGCTTTAGGCAAGGACAGTGGTGCCAGTCCTGACATGTCACTGGTCCTTAAAGGGAAAGTAATGTTTCATAACAAAAGCAGCTCTAATTAATCATCATAGTGTTTGGACCTTGGAGAGTTGTTATTTCAATTCTGTCAGAGTTGTAGTTCAAGAGTAATTCAATGACAAAGTATCCCCCTCCTGCCCCTTTTACTGATGTAACACTGCTCAGCCAGAGCAGAAGGGAGGCACCCAGGTAGATTGCACAGAGGGACAGTCTTCAATTAAGATAAGGGAAAAACCTGAAAAGCTTGTCAAGGGGGGCAGGGCTTTCATTGTTCTCATAGGAAGAAGATTGTCCCCTGATGTTATCTGTCTGGTCTATGGACTGCATTCCACATCTGAGAAGAGATGGCTTACACTAGGTAAAAGAGGTGGGTTTGAGAGGTTTGAGAGATAAGACTTATATCGTTCTTCATGTTTTTTTAATGCCTACAAAATAAAATAAAGATAAAACGAAGTATTACTATCCCTTTAATGGGTTAACCCACCTCTGCTCGGGACTTAGAGGGAGATAAATAGTTGAAATTCAATCCTCATATAAAATCCCTGTGGGCAATTAACCATTATTGGCAGAAGGTCAATTTGCTGTTATAGCCACTGGACGTCATTTCAAACAAAATTCATTACAATAGTTGACCTTCATAACTGATTAATCATAAATCTATAATGTTTGATTGGACAAGATGTTCATTCAGATGAGTCTAAATATAGATCAGTAATTCAAATCAGTAATAAGCTGTAGGTAATTAGAGAAAAATAAATGATCCTCATGTCCAAATGGAACTCAAACACTTAGGGTGGAATGCTAGAAACATTCACAATCAATATTTACAGTGCACTTTTGATGGAAAAATGATTAGCACCAAAATATTACTGAATTGCAAGTGTTTTTTTGTTATTGCATTTCAAAAAGTGGGCATGGCTAAAATGTCAGCCTCTTTGTGAGATGGTGAACAATTCAAGTAATTCAGTGAAGCAAATAGCACACATTTTCACCTGTTTGGTTAAAGGAGCAGTAAACTTTTTTTTATGAAAACACATATTTTACAGAGCATTCCCTGCTGAATAAAACAAGGTCACTCCCATCGCTGTCAGATGTTTTATTCAAAAATTATAGCAGTTTAAATAATCAGGAAGTGAATTTACTGTGATTACTTCCTGATAGTTCTAACTGACAGGAAGTGACAGGCAGTTTCTATCACATTCTATGGAGAACTGTATGTCTCTGACTTTTCTGACTTTCCTCTCCATTAGAATCTAACAGGAAATCTAATTAGAATTTGACCACTAGAGGGCATTTCTAATGTAAAAAAAACATGGGTTTAAACTGTAATAACTCTGGAAATATACATTTCTCAGCAGTGGGAGTACCCTTATTTTACTCAATAGGCACATTCATTAACAGCGCCATAAATTTAGTCTCATTCACTAACTTTGCCATTAATTTAGGGGCATTCGCTAAGTTTGCCGTTAGTTTAGGAGTATGTGCTATTCAGCATCATGTGTTAGTATGTTTCTTGCATCCAAACGTGAGCAATTGCAAATAACGCATAAAGTTATGGCTTTCAAAAAATTGAGAATTCTCTACTTTCTTGCATTCTGCCCTTAGAGGCTGATTTATGCTTAAACCTTTGAGTGCAATGCGTGGCATATCCCTTCTGCACTCAAAGGGTTAAACTCCATTGAAAGTGATAAATGTTATCACGGTTTTTTTCTCACATATTACTATTGAATAAATATGGAGATACAATTGGTAATAAGGTTATTAACAGCAATGTAATTCAGCTCTTAACCCTTTGAGTGCCCGAGTGTTATACAAAGCAATTCATTGAGCACACACGCACACGCGCGCGCACGCACGCACGCACGCACGCACACACACACACACACACACACACCTCTGACACTCATAGGGTTTTTAAGAACCACTAGAGCAATTTGGGAGACAATCTACTGCACCATGGTGGACAAATACACATTTCCATTGCCTTAACCCTTTGAGTGCCAGAGTGGTATCCAACTCATTGCTCTGCACTGCTTTGGATACCCTTCTCTCAGTCAAAGGGTTAAATGGGAAATGTAATACCTTCAACCCCTTGAGCACCATAGTGGTATGCAGCTCATTGTGGAGGAAAGTGTTGCGTATCCCTCTGGCACTCAAAGGGTTAATGTTACAGAGGTTCCCCAGTACATTTCTTTGCAATACCTAGGAGGCCTCTCTAGCATTACAGGGGTTAAAATTCCTATTTAATCTATTTGTCCCCATGGTGCAGTTGGTTTGCACCCATTCTTCTTGTTAACCCTTTGAGTGCCAGATAGCTAACCAACACATTGCAAACATAATGTGTTATATACCTTTCTGGCAATCAGTCCTAGATTTCATTGCATTTGGTAACTTTACTGCTTTATCTGCAAGTTTTTCATCTACCATACCTCCCAAGTACCACACTTTAGGAGGGACAGTCACTCTTTGAGACCCAAATCCCTCTGTCCTTCTTTCCCATCCTGATGTCCCTCTTTTTAGAAGATCAGACTGTGTGGTGTATATATAAGTGTATCATATTGCTCTACAGCAGTGGTTCTCAATCTTTTTTTGTTCGGGGCACCCCTAACACGTAATCTAGAACATTCGGGGCACCCCTAACATATTTAATGTACTTCATCAAGGACATAAGAAGGGTACAATACATAAATATACAGTTATTATTAGGTCTTTTAAATTTATTAACAAAACTAAACATATTGTGCATAACAATTTCTATAAATCTTTATTTAAAAGTCCATTTTTGTTAGTCTTCATAGAAAACATGGCGCACCCTAAGTTAATGTCCATGGCACACCAAAGTGCCACGGCACCCTGGTTAAGATTCACTGCTGTACAGCAATACAACACACATTAATGTTTGTATAAACTTCAGTGCATGTGTTTATATATTAGTCTGTGTAAATAAAATGATTTGGTCTTGTTATAAATCATGTATCCAGTTACACAAAGAGGTATCAATAGGTCATGAAATAGCCTACACATTCTTGGAAATGCCTTGCCCGGCAGCCATATGCCCAACAACGCCATCTAAAACAAAAGTGTTCCTCTTTGGCCATTTAAAATGTTGGGAGGTATGATCTACTTCAATAGAAACCTGTGAGATATGACTAAATGATTAACTACAATGGGATCTAGGCCTAAATCATCCCCTTAATGGCCATATTTGGAAGATAAAGAGATGCCATTCGAGACAAACCGATTGCACTATTTGGGTCTGCGTTGTTCACTCCAGATTACCAGTTTAGCTAAAGGAAGATTGCCAAAAGAGGAAGATTTTCACCTAGATCCCATTGCAGGTCATGAATGCATGTATTTATGTATGTATATTTTTATTAATGTAGCACTAACAGGTGTACTTAGCACTTTACAGTTTACATTTTGTATAGAGGGGGTACAATAAGTGCAGTAATTAAGTGGTTATATAGACAATCATAAGTTCGAACATCAGGTGAGCATAAATTAGGATGGGAGGTCCCTGCCAGGTTGAGCTTACAATCTAAATAATGTTAAAGGGGATCTATTACACCTATACATTTATAGTTTGTGTAGTGACAGATGTTACGTTTTCATTTTTTAATAAAATTGTTAGTTTGATGAAAATAAACGAGTAAAGATTGTCCTGTGCCCTACTGTGTTTACAAATCTGTACCGCAGTCTGTCACTCTGCCTCAGCTCCCCTTACTCTATCCAGCCTCCTCCAATCATGGAGGATTTCTCCTTGTAAGCTGGAGCAGTCTCTGGCCAATGAGAGCGCTCCAGCTTACATGTTGAAAGCCCCCGTCATTGGAGGAGGCCGAATCGAGGGAGGGGTGCAGAGGGAGAGTGACAGACTGTGTTACAGAGCTTGTAACCGCAGTCTATCCAGAAGTAGGGCACAGGGCAATCTTTACTCACTTATTTATGGCAAACTAGCGATTTTATTAAAAAATGAAAATGTTATAACATCTTATAGCTACATAAACTAACTCCCAGTGCTCTGCATCTCCCAGCGCTCTGCATTACTAGAGCGCAGGAGGGAGATTGCAGGCGCCAGGTGGAGAGGGCGCAGGGGGATACCAGGCCCCTGGAGTGCAGGGGCCCGGTCGCAGGTGTGACCCCTGCAATCCCTATAGTTATGCCACTGGGTGATAGATACCCTTTAAGCAGTTTTAGCTTAGATGTTTATATTGAAGATTATGGAGAAATTTGCATCTAAACCCATTGGCAAAGTTATCAACTGCAATGTAAGCCAGTCCTTAATAATACCAGAAGCAAACCAACAGTATGTTCAGAAGAAAAGTGAAGGAATCCTGGGACAAACCAGTTGCACTATAGGGGAGAGCTAAAAAAAATCCAAAATGGAAATGAATATTTTAACCCCTTGCATGCTGTGCAATGGATTGTAGGCCTTTCTAGCATTCAATGCGTTAAAATCCCCATTGACATCAATGGATATTTGTAGTTCTTCTGATTGGTTGGCCCCAGAATTCCTCCACTTTTCTTATGAACATACAGCCCTTATAGTGTGTAAAACATTCTCTACAGCCATAATAATTAGACGTTACCTCTCTGAGTGCCAGAGGGGTACACAAAGCAGTTCCTCCTCTGGCATTCAAAGGGTTAAGCAAATGATTACTTTAAAAAGCCTTAACATAAATATATGTATAATATTGATACACACTTTAAAATTAATACAAAAGTGTTTTAACTCTTTACTGTGCCTTTAAAAATATCTTCTTAACCTGTTTAGATTTTAACACTGAATAAAGGAACTGCAATATGTTTTATATGTATAATGTTGATGTTAATGAGTGCATTAATATAAAGCAACCACAAGATGGCACTAATACACCATACATTGTTATTGCCTGTCATCCCTTCATGAATAATTATGGTTAATGCAGTTTGCAGCTCAATGAGAGGTTAAAGGAGAAGAAACAATCTAAAATACTAATCTCCACTTACCTTACTATGGCCAGAAAATCCTAATTACCCCTCTAAATTGTTACTTTGTTCCTTGATTCAAGAGATGGCATATTCAATCAATCCCGGATGTCATGTCTATGGAGGAGGAGATGACAGCGGTTGGTAGTTTATTCAAACCAAAACAGGCAGATTGCTTGAGTCCAGTGACACATCCTCTAATCCTTTAAAATTGAAGATTACCATGTGCAGTGGGCGGAGCTTGTGTCTTGTAGTTTTACTGGTGCATGCTGTGTCAGCAGGAGAGGGCTAGCCTGGTGTGCAGGGTGGCAATTGCCCCCCTGGGCTACTTGTATATCTGTGCTGGTGAGCCATTGTTTTGCTCAGTCTCTCACTTGCTGCTGTAAATGGAGCTACACTACTGATACCACAGAGCTTACAACTGAAATGAAGCTACACAAATAATACCACAGAGTGACAATCCAAATAGGGCTACACTAGTAGCATAACCCATTTCCACTGTAAGCTCTATGGTATCACTAGCACAGTTAACTTACATTGTAAGCTTTGTTGCATCAATAGTGTAGCCTCATTTTGACTGTAAGCTATATGGTATTACTTGCCTTAATTCACAACATTAATGCCAATTTTAAAATTGACAAAAGGGCATGGACTGGGACAGTGGGTGTGAACAAATGTAGAAATTGGCCACTTGATTGTATCCACCCCCCCCCCCCCGGGCCACATGCATACCTGGGAACTTCCAGTTGAGGGCTACCCGGAGGGGAGTCCTCTGTTCAGCAGGGGGTGACAAAAATTATGCTAATTGTGTCAAAAAGGGGCGGGACTTGATGCAAGTGGGGGGGCAGGGCTTACAGGTGTCACACAAAAGGCTGGGGATGGAGGAACAGCGGGAGAAAAAGCAGATGTGGCAGAGTTTCAATGTAAACTCCCCACATCCGGAGGAATCAGCCTCTGCCCCGGAGACCCGGTAAAGCTCTGTCAGAACCGGAGTCTCCGGGCCAAATCCGGAGAGTTCCCAGGTATGGCCA
This sequence comes from Rhinophrynus dorsalis, assembly GCA_037306005.1. Taxonomy (NCBI): domain Eukaryota; kingdom Metazoa; phylum Chordata; class Amphibia; order Anura; family Rhinophrynidae; genus Rhinophrynus; species Rhinophrynus dorsalis. The sequence continues at coordinate 46,008,808 of CM074727.1, read as the reverse complement.
CATGCTGCCGCCCTCCCCAGTGCTGACTGATGATGTTATCTTTTGAATCAAAAAGGAAGGAACACTTCTGAAGGGCCATTAGGATTTTCTGACCATAGAAAGGTAAGTTGAGGTTATTATTAGGCATTGTTAATTCCCCTTTAAAGTTAACCCTTTGGGTGCTTGAGATATATCCATCATATATGCATCAGAGGTGTCTCTATAATTTGTTTACGTGTTTAAGTGGACCTGCCACCTTGAATATTTTTAAAATATTTGAAAACTTCATTGAAAACTGCCTATTGTTTTCTGATGATGTACAGTTTAGGAAATAGTAACACTTTCATTTCTGGGAACAGTGAAAATGAAAGTATCTTGGTGCTGCACAGCCCTTAATTAACATATGAAACACCTCTGAAAAACTTAATGAGTATACGAAACATCAGTGGTACAGCGCAGTTACCAAAATTCTCAAAGGGTACCAAGTATAATTATCTCCTTAACTGTACATCTTCTGATCTTTTGGTTAACATGACAAATCAGCAGTTTTAATTAAGTTTTTAAGGCCTCATCTGGACTAGTTTTCAGCTAGGTCATACCAAGTCTATGTGCTGGTAAATTTTTGTGGGCTGTATTCTACTGTACGTCGTAATTACAGAATTTATCTCACGTATTCCTTTTGAAGTCTCCGGGGAAATGTGAAAGACAGAGATTTCATTATAAACTTTAAAGCGGAATTACCACCCGACAAAATCTTTAGCTTCATTAAGTCCCCATCTGGCGACTAGCTGCTTAGTAGCGCTAGTCGCCAGAATAATTACCTTATTTAATAGATTTCTGCTCTCTTCCATGGGTGACAGGCAGGATGGAGCGCGGACATCTTGCCATTGTAACGTCCGCGCGCCTGCGCTGTCAGTCCCAGTCGGAGCCAAATGGCTCCCAGCAATGCCTCCTAGACCCGGCTGGGACTGACAGCGCAGGCGCGTGGACGTTACAATGGCAAGATGCCCACGCTCTGTCCTGCCTGTCACCCATGGAAGAGAGCAGAAATCTATTAAATAAGATAATTATTCTGGCGACTAGCGCTACTAAGCAGCTAGTCGCCAGATGGGGACTTTGTTAAACTAAAGATTTTGTCGGGTGGTAGTTCCGCTATAATGATATCTTGTCTTAGAGTAACAGATATACTTTAATAGTTTTTTCATCCCATCCTAACTTTATCTCCCCTTCCCTTCCACTGGCCTCTTGGTTTTACTTGATTCAATATAAAAATTAAAAATGATTCAGGAAGATTTCTATATCTAAATGTAAATGATACATGATCAATATGCATATGCTTTGATGCCATTGAATATTTGGAGTCCATAATACTAAGTAATCGAGTTGATTGGCCAAATTTTATTTAAGGTTTATATTGTGTTCTCTGTGAACCCAGAAAGGCATACTAGTGAGCTGTGATGATGTTTAAATGTTTGTTGCATGTTGCTGATTTAATGATTTTACTCAAGTAATAGACAATATACTTTTTCCACCTCCTCACTAGTCCTGTTAAGCAGATCTCCAAGGTCTATTTGTAATTAAACAGTTTGCTATCTCGCTTAATTAATTAGCTGCATCAGTTGCAATTTGGGTAGAGATTGTTAAAAACACTTTTATTCTTGGGTTTATAATGAACACCTTTCTGGTTTTACTCACCTAGAACAATAGGTATTTTTTGCCTTCTGTATCAACAAGGGTGGTTATGACCTGGACTGAGCCTGAAGGCCGCACATCTTTTTTCATTCTCATCAACTATGTTACTATGTTACACCACTTCTAAGAACTTAATTGATGGCTGTTCTAATTTTGTCTTAGTTTTGATAGAGTTGAAAATTGTAACCGAAGATGTGCAGTGAGGAAAAACTCTCTGCTGGATTTCCGTGAACCATCAGCCACTGATCTGTGTACTAGGTCAACATGGTTTTGAATGTTCATAGAACATCTCCTCACATTACAGTGTGTCAAGTATGCAGTGATTGGCTGTAAGTTGAACCATGACTAGTCCATTGGGACTGCGAAAACACTGTGAAGATACCAGTTATACTGATTTGCAGCAGGTATCTGTCTGGTGGGGACGTGTTTAATTCCTGCATGTTTATTTACAGGCTGAAGAGAGGATATCAGTCATCAATTGTCAGAACTGGATTAAGGTAAGCTATATGTAAATATATTTTATTATATTTTGCTAAGGTATATAATATGGAACTCCCATGACCCTATACATCAACAGCTCAATGCACGTACACATAAACACACTTCATACATCGGTTACATAAGGAGAGTAGTTGGTACCTACCATGTTGTATATCAATTTTCTTGCCTTCAGCAAAGGTAAGGGGGCTTACTTATCATAGGAACTAAGGAATAACTGAGTCCTTGAACAAAGTTCCATAAGATTGTACATTAGGAATCCCCTCACCCTCTGTCACTGGTGTGGGTACTTATGGTAATGACTCCTTTACTCTTCATCATAGGTAAGTTTTAATGTTCAGAACTCCCTCAATCCTTGAGTAAGACCACTTTCACACAGTAACAGAGAGAGAAAATCCTGAAAAAAATGTATGGGTTGTAAATCATTACATCCTATGGGGTATGAGAGACACAGCATGCTTCAACGATCCTCAAACAGTGTGATAATTCAGCTACAAATCTGTAGTACTGATCTAAAATAGACTGTCATTGAAATCACATAAAAATCACACAACTGTTGCAGATGGCTGTTTTCCCTGTAATTTTATCACGTCTGTTTCTGTTGAGAGAATGTAATGTGTAGAGAAGATTGCTATAATATTGCAATAAAAATACACCAACATTTTTAGTTGCTTCAAAGAAATCACTCTACAAAACAGTCGATCTACAAAGTCTTTTGTGTGAAATAGCCCTGGATGTTTCTTTATACATTTAAACCCCATCTCTTGTGTATCTTCAGTGCTGGCACGTGACAACTCAGACACTGGGTTCTCAAATAAAAATCTGAAAGCTAAATTGGTGACAGTTTTAAGGGTCCCAGATAACCTGTAGTTGTGTGCCACAGTTGTGCAAGGTTAGGACTCGTGGAATCTCCTGTGAGGGTGCACAAGACTTCAGATGTAGGTAAACCAGCAGACAGGGGGCAGCACTCAGAGACTGGACATCTTAACCCTTTGAGTGCAAGAGGAGTATTCAACACACCGAGTTGCAATATGTTTGATACCTCTCTGACACTCACAGGGTTAAACCAACAAACAATGATATATTTAGCTCAATTTTTTGGCTACACGAAAACTCCCTTTGTTAAAGGGGAAATACCACCTGCCACAATCTTTAGCTTCACTAAGTCCCCATCTGGTGACTAGCTGCTTAGTAGCGCTAGTCACCAGAATTATTACCTTATTTAATAGATTTCTGCTTTCTACCATGGGTGACAGGCAGGACTGAGCGCGGACATCTTGGCATTGTGACGTCCGCGCGTCTGTGCTGTCAGTCCCAGCTAGGTCTAGGAGGCTTTGCTAGGAGCCCTTTGGCTCCGGCTGGGACTGACAGTGCAGACGCGCGGATGTCACTATGGCAAGATGTCCGTGCTCCATCCTGCCTGTCATCCATAGAAGAGAGCAGAAATCTATTAAATAACGTAATTATTCTGGCGACTAGCTGCTTAGTAGCTCCTTGCAATACCTCCTAGACCCGGCTGGGACTGACAGCGCAGGAGCACGGACGTCACAATGGCAAGATGTCTGCACTCCGTCCTGCCTGTCACCCATGGAAGAAAGCAGAAATCTATTAAATAAGGTAATTATTCTGGCAACTAGTGCTACTAAGCAGCTAGTCGCTAGATGGGGACTTAGTGAAGCTAAAGACTGTGTCAGGTGGTAGTTCCCCTTTAAAGGAGCAGTGAACTTTTTTTATGAAAAAAAAATATATTTTAGGGCATTTCCTGTTGAGTAAAAATAATGGTACTCCCACTGCTGAGAGATGCATATTTCCAGGGTTATTACCATTCATAGCTGTGTTTTTTTTTACGTTAGCAGTGCCCTCTAATGTTCAAATTTCAGTTAGATTTCTGTTACAATTGTAATGGAGAGGAAAGTCGGTGACATACAGTTTCCCACAGACTGTGATAGAAACCGCAGAGTGACTCCCTGTCAGTTTGAACTATCAGGAAATAAACACACAGTAAATTCACTTCTGATTATTTGAACTGTTATAAATTTTGACTAAAACAACTGACAGGGGTGGGATTTACCTTGATTTACTCATCATGAAAAGCTGTAACATATGTTTTTTTTTTTTTTTTAAAGTTTACTGCTCCTTTAAAGATGGTCATTGTGCTCCTGCAGTATGGAACTAAATAAATCACTGTTTGCTGGTTTACGAAGTCCATTGTCCTTTCTGTCTCACCTTTGCCTATCTAGTTGTATGTACGTATGTATTATGTATATACTAGTTGAACAGCCCGTTACACGGGCCACAGTGCCTCAGGCAGCCGGTCGCGGGGCAGTCACACAGTGGAGACTGCCGCGCCTCGGCTGATACAGAGCCTCTGGCAGCCGGTCGCGGGGCAGTCACACGCGGTGGAGACTGCCCGCGCCTCGGCTGATACAGAGCTGGACGCTCCTTCGGAGCGCCCAGCTCTGTATAAGCCGCGGCGCGAGCAGTCTCCACTGCGTGTGACTGCCGCACGCGCAGCAGTATCTACTGCGCATGTCGGGCGTTACACACAACTTAGCAAATTATTATATAGGATGTGTATATGAATAGATGGATGTACATTTGAATTTACATGCAACCCACAATGCATGTAGAAAATCAGAATGCTATTATAAGACACAATGAAAAAAACAAAAAGAAAAAACAAAATACTCAAAAGAGAGGGAAGAGATTTATAGTGCAGACGTCTGAATCATTCACATGAATATTATAATCGAAATAATACTCACATTTATGTATTGTCACAGGCAAGAATACCAATGACACAACTAGCCTGTGAAGGATATTAAAACTGCCTTCACACAGATAACTTGATCCTCCAACGCTCAGTCCTTCCGTGAACACACCATCAAGAGATACTTGAAAAGAAGCACAAAATAAAGGACTAGGATAGCTATACTACCCACGTATAACAGTATATAGATAAGGATCTTTGAATAATCAAATAATCACTTACTATATTAGCCCGGCTACATCACAGGGATTTGAGATGCTGATTTTCCCCGCGACAGAACCCAATGGACTTGCATCAGATATCAGTCTCCATATAGAGAGATGTAGTTCTTGAACTTGTGACCAAACAAACAGCAGACCAGGTGCACCCAAAAAAATATAAACTTTATTTTAAAAAATACTAAAATGATTCCTCAAATCCTCAACATGTTTCGTGGCATAACTTGTCACTTCATCAGGAAGAATGATACAATGTTGCAGAGAAATACAAACCTTTGATGCAAGTCCATTGGGTTCTATTGCAGGGAGAATCAACATTGAAAATCTCTGCCTTCTTTATAACCGGTTACTCGTAATTGTAGCCAGGCTAATATAGTAAGTGAGTATCTGATTATTCAAAGATCCTTATCTATATACTGTTATATGTGGGCAGTATAGCTCTCCTAGTCCTTTATTTTGTGCTTCTTTTCAATGAAAAAACAAACTCACCTTCTATATTCTCCCAGAAATGGAAGGCTACCTTGATGCATTTAAGTAATTAATAATATTACAATAAAATATAATCTTACTAGCGTAAAAGCCTGTGAACACGGGCCGCGGTCTGGGTAATGTTAACCCTTTGAGTGACAGAGGGGTATGTTGCGTACCTCTCTGGCACTCAAAGGATTAAGAGGCCGCAGCGCTACCTCACTGCTCCACACAATGCAATCATGTGCAGTAGAGATTGCCCGAATGCGCACAGTCTCTACTGAGCATGACTGCATCGTGACAAACATCCTAGCAAATTATTATATAGGATACAGAGTGCCCGAATGCGCACAGTCTCTACCGCTCATGACTGCATCGTGACAAACATCCTAGTAAATTATTATATAGGATAGAGAGTGCCTGAATGTGCACAGTCTCTACTGCTCATGACTGCATCGTGACAAACATCCTAGTAAATTATTATATAGGATAGAGAGTGCCCGAATGCGCACAGTCTCTACTGCTCATGACTGCATCGTGACAAACATCCTAGTAAATTATTATATAGGATACAGAGTGCCCGAATGCGCATAGTCTCTACTGCTCATGACTGCATTGTGACAAACATCCTAGCAAATTATTATATAGGATACAGAGTGCCCGAATGCGCACAGTCTCTACTGCTCATGACTGCATTGTGACAAACATCCTACCAAATTATTATATAAGATTATTAAATAGGATTGGTATATGATGCAATTCTGGAGTAAACCAATTTTTACCATAGGGGATAAATAGAGATTTCCCCAATTCCCATTGATCCAAATGGGGCTTTTAAGCCATTGGATGCTAGGGAAATCTCCTGTGCATTATTTTGCAGTAGACTGGAGATCTTTCTAGCATTCCTGGGCTTAAAGGAACAGTAACGTATCACATAAACAGCAGCTCCAATTAATTGTCATGCCATGGAGAGTGCTATTTCAATGCTATCATAGTTGTAGTTCAAGAGTAATTGAATGATAAAGTATCCCCCTCCCGCCCCTTTTACCTAGTATAAGCCACCTCCCCTTAGATGTGGAATCTGGTCCTGGGACCGGACAGATCACAGCAATGGACAATCTTCTTACTGTGACCATAAGGAAAACCCTGCCCCCCTTGACAGGTTTTTCTTTATGCTAATTGAAGATTGTCCCTCTCTGTGATCCATCCGGACAGTCTTGCTGCTCTGAGGTGAGCAGTGTTACATCAGTAAAAGGGGCGGGAGGGGGGATACTTTATCATTCAATTACTCTTGAACTACAACTCTGACAGAACTGAAATAACACTCTCCATGGCCCAAATACTATGATGATTAATTGGAGCTGCTTTTATTGTGAAACATTACAATATCTTTAAACCCCCCATTTAAACCAAAGAAGAGTTTTACTTGTACCCTACAGTATAGTTGGTTTTTCCAGAATTGCTTCAGTTCTTCATAGTACATCAGTGTTTGGATCACCCCATTTTGAAGTGCTCTAGTAGGGAAATTACACAAGTGAAAGATGACAGGGGACACCCATGTTACCTATTTTGTTGAGAAATTTGTCTTCCGAATAGAAAGATTTTGTGGGATGGTTCACTAAGTGGTGATAAAGAGGTGATAAAGAGGAAATGACTTCTCCAGTAATATCACTTCTCCATTTCCTGTGTTATTCTATGGAGCTTACGTACTAAGATTTCTTCAACTTCGGATATCTTAGTACATAGGCTCCATAAAATAACATAGGAATTGGAGAAGTGGTATCACTGGAGACTTCATCTTCACTTTATTACCTCTTTATCACCACTTAGTGAATCTCCCCCAGGGAATCTTTGCACAGCGCGGTTAGAACATAACATTTGGACACACAGTATTTCCAGAGAGGGGGTTACAGGTACAAAATAATTATAGAATAAAAATAAAAGTATTTGCTTTGTGTAATTCTGCATCCTAAAGATGTTGTAGTTTCCCGATCACAGAGTAGGGCTGGGTGACCTGCATTCCTCCTGCTGTTGTTAAACAACAACTCCATCATGCTCAGCAGACCAATGGGTGGCAGGAATTCTTTCCAGCAACAGCTAGAGGCTGGCGGAAGATAATGGGAGTATATTACAATAAAATCAGGAGGCAGGACATAGGTTGCCTAGTCCTGGCAAAAGACATAGTACAACAACAGCAGCAAGCACTTCTCATTATCAGAATTCTAAAGATATGATCTCATAGGGCTTAAAGGAGCAGTACATTTTTTAAATGAAAACATATATGTTATAAAGCTTTTCCTGCTGAGTAAAACAAGAACACTGCCAGTGATGTCAGCTGTTTTATTAAAAACTGGTTGAAGAGCCCGTTTACACTGGCCACAGTGCCACCCAGCAACGGCCATGGTGCAGTCATGCACAGTAGAGACTGCCCGCGCCGCGGCTGATACTGAGCGGGGTGCTCTGAATTCAGACCGTAGTCCTCTCTGCATGACTACAGTCTGAATCCGAAGCCCCACTCCGTTATCAGCCGTGGCACAGGCAGCGTGCGCAGCCGTCTCTACTGCACATGACGGCTTCTGACAAACACACACTTAGTGAATTATTATATAGGATGTATAACAGTTCACATAATCAGGAAGTGAATTTACTGTGTGTTTACTTCCTGAAAGTTCTAACTGACAGGAAGTAACTCGGTGGTTTCTATCACATTCTATGGAGAACTGTAAGTCATTGACTTTCCTCTCTATTAGGATGTAACAGAAAAACTAATTGGAATTTGACCACTATAGGGCACTGCTAATGTAAAAAATGATGGACTTAAACTGTAATAACTATGGATCTCTCGGCAGTGAGAGTATTCGTATTTTACTCAACAGGAAAATCCGTACAATGTACATTTTTTTCATAAAAAGTTTTCTGCTCCTTTAAGACTGAAAGGGGGTTTGGGGCAAATGGAACGCCCATCTCATTTTTGACCTTGTAACAACATAGACAGGAGGGGATTGCTTATGACTAAAAAACTGGAAAACCAAGTCTACTATAAAATATTTACATTTATTTAACTTGAACTTTTAGTGTTAGAGAGTTCTTAATTCAAGGGGTTAAAAATCACATTCATATCAATATGGAATATGGTATGATCCCTTATGGCACAGCTGGTTTTACCAACAATAGCTCTGTTTTCCTTTTGAAGGGCAATGGTGTTTTGAAAATTATTATGTTTTCAAGCTTCCTTCAAAATGAGAATCCAAATGGACATTCTTGTTCCATTAAATGGATTGTTTTACGAAGTTCCTCTTTCCCGTGAATTTTGTGTATTTACGAGGACCAGCATGTTATTAAAAGGCATCAAGCCAATGTGGACAGTACTTCCTGTGTAGAGAATGAAAGAAGCAATCTGAAGAATGAATGACCTTACTGTAATTTTGGATTTATGTACTTATGCCAGATTAGAGATTGCAGACAAATAGAGGCTGATTTCTAAAGTGGCGAGGAGATGGACGAATGACTGGGTTACTCCATTTAAAGCCTTAATTTCAATGTAACTTGTTGCTAGGAAAACATAAACTAAGGGCTTATGGATTAACATATTAGTTATTGTTTGTATTGATTATTGGATTTGATAATGTTCCTCATTTTCCCTTTTGTTCCCTTCTCTCCTCAAAGTTATGTCTTGTTCACTGAGTAAGACAATATAATTATACCGTGTTAATTGGGGTTTCAATAGAAGGTGAGATGTTGATGGTGGTGGTGGAAAGATATGAATAAAGCATAAATTATTAATTTTGCAAATCAGTTTGGAGGACCCAGAGAAAATTCTGCATCTGTCCAAATCGATTTTGACCAAATTGCATATGAGCGGAAGAGAAGGACAAAGGGGGCTTTTGGGCTGATGGCATATGGTGTGACCAGTTGCAGCACATGATGAACACTGTCAAAAGCAGCAGGAAGATCCAGCTGAATTATTACTGTAGAGTCTTTTATCCTGTGCTATATGTGATTTGTCACTTTTGTCAGGGTTGTTTGTGTGCAGTGATTGGAGCATAAACCAGACCGTTATGGGACAAGTAGAGAGAATTAAATGGATAGTAATACTTACAATGTAAAAAAAATGTTATATGGTTTATCCCCCTGAGTAAAATAATGGTACTCCCACTGACTAAAGGTTATTTATTCAAAAATTATTAAAGCTTAAATTTGGATTTTTTAGGTGCAGTATCACAGTGGCCTGAAACTGTACAGTGGCACTGTTGCTACACCATCCTATGGACAACTCTGTGCAGTTGACCATAACTCTCCATAGGATGGTGTAGCAACAGCGACACTGTACAGTTTCAGGTCACTGTGATACTGCACCTAAAAAGTCCAAATTTGAGCTGTAATACCTTTTGAATAAAACACCTTTCACCAGTGGGGTAACCTTTGTTTTTTTCAGGGGGATAAACCCTACAATATTTTTATTTTTCATATTAAGTATTACCATCCCTTTAAGGAAAGAAAGCAAGCATATGAGCAAAAGGTGCTCCAGAATTTTACATGCATAGGAAAGGAGATGAAACCAGACAGCAGTCTGAGAATGTTTTTCAATGAAAACTATACCTATAAGTATAAGACACTCTTAAATTATTTAACAGGAGAACTGCTCCAGATAAAAGTCATTCATATATCAGTAAGATATATCTATATACTATTTTTGCCTATAAACTATCTTGCTGCCTATAGCTGAACAATTTCAATTCCCAGTCTCATTTTTTTCTTGCATTGTTCTGCAGAATGTCACTAGGACCTTTCCTGTATGTTCTCATAGTGTTAATTCATATTATTTGTAATGAGATATGCACTAAATGCAAACTTCAAATGGAATCTATAAATACATTTAACTGCAATTATACTGCAAAAAATACCTAGATATATATTATACATGACTGCTATATGAACAACTGCCACTTAGATAATTCTATGTTCACCTGAGGCATATTTTATGTAGCAGTGTTTAATGAGATGAAATGAAAATACAGAAGCAATTTTACTGCAATGAACATGTGCTAGTATAGCATTTTTCCCAAACAAAAGCAAACAGCAACAAAATCAAAAGGAAACACAAGTATATGTTATATTTATGCAATTACTTTGAAGCCGTACTAGATATTTACAGGCGGATCAACTCACTGTCGGGCAAAGCTTAATGTCCTGTGACTTGCTATGCAGTGGTCACCAATGAGACCTAAGTCATGAACTTTTCATGTGTTATTGTCACTACAATAATGTCACTCAAGTGATCGAACCCTAAGTGGTTTTGTTAAACAAATTAAGAGTCACTTATCTCTGTAGTTATAGTTAATCTTTAACTCATTGATTGATAACACATGTGCTTCAACCTCCCATTGATTGTTAAAGAAATGCAACAGTAGTCATTTAATTGAGCAATTATTGTACGCTAAATCTGTTGTAATGTGTGTGGCACATGTTGTGTAAATGTAAGCATCAACTTCATATCATTCCCATCCCTGTCCTGATCATGGTATGATGAGCCACACCAGCACATTGACCATTATAAGACACTGAAGATAATGTACTAAGAAGAGCCAAATACACCAAAGGGAAAAAATACAAAGTCCCACTGATTTAAATGGGGCTTTGAGACAAAGAAATGCTGACGTCTCTTATGCATTGCTTGGAGTCATCTCTACCATCCAACGGGTAAAAAAAAAAAAAAAAATTAAATCATTAAAGAGAACTTCTGAAAATGTTGTATCTCCCCTGTGGTGTCATTGGGTTACTCCAGAATTGCTCTAATTACCCTTGGCACATTAGCTTAATTGATGGGGTGTAAAATCACATTATGGAGGCTAAATCCAAGCATAGAGCTATTTATAGGTGCTAAGTGGGACCGCACCTTCCCAACACCTATGTAAAAACCTCTTTGCATACCTAAATGCTTCTTTGAGCTGCATGCTCCAATTGGTGGGCTGCATAGGAGTATGTGAGCATTTGTGGTCCTCTGTAACATAGTAACATAGTAAATTAGGTTGAAAAAAGACACAAGTCCATCAAGTTCAACCTTCGCTTCATACCTCAGTAACTAAGAATTTTATAGCTTTCCTGCTACCAATTAAATTAGTCTTTATCAGACCTTCCTGATCTGCCTACTGATAAACAGTATAACTCTGTATGTTCCCTTTTGAAAGAAATGTATCTAATCTTCTCTTAAATGTGTCCATTGTATCTGCCATAACTACCTCCCTGGGCAATGAATTCCACAATTTGACAGACCTTACCGTAAAAAAACCCTTCCTCTGCTGAAGTTTAAACCTCCTTTCCTCTAATCTCAAGAGGTGTCCCCTGGTCACCTGAGCAGGCCTTGGAATAAATAGCTCACCGCAGAGATCCTTGTATTGACCTCTCATATACTTGTACAATGTGATAAGGTCTCCTCTTAGTCGTCTTTTCTCTAGAGTAAATAAACCAAGTTTGTTTAGTCGTTCCTCATATGTCAAGTCCTCCATTCCCTTAATTAATTTTGTTGCTCTCCGCTGTACCCTCTCTAGTTCTAGTATATCCTTTTTCAGAACCGGTGCCCAAAATTGCACTGCATACTCAAGGTGAGGTCTTACCAATGATTTGTATAATGGCAAAATAATGTTATCCACTCTTGCTTCAATACCTCTTTTTATGCAAGACAGGACTTTGTTTGCCTTTGCTACTGCTGTTTGACACTGGTCACTGTTTCCAAGTTTGTAGTTGACAAGGATACCCAGGTCTTTTTCTAGCAACGAGTCACCTAAAATTATTCCATTAAGTTTATAAGTAGCCTTGGGATTGTTTTCTCCCAAATGCATGACTTTACACTTCCCCACATTAAACTTCATATTCCACATGTTTGCCCAATCTGACATTGTATGTAAGTCCCTCTGTAGAGAGAAAATATCCTGTTCTGAATTAATGACTTTGCATAATTTAGTATCATCTGCAAATATTGATATTTTGCTTTCTATATCTATTTCCAGGTCATTTATAAACATGTTAAAAAGCAGCGGACCCAATACTGAACCCTGAGGTACTCCACTCTCCACTTTAACTATACTGGAGAATTTTCCATTTACAACCACACACTGTTCCCTATCCTTCAACCAGTTTTGTATCCAATTGCAAAGGTTATCTCCTAGCCCCAATTTCCTTATTTTATACACCAGCCTTCTGTGTGGTACTGTATCAAATGCCTTTGCAAAGTCTAGATATACTACATCTACTGCCTTGCCATTGTCAAGGTTGCTGCTTACCTCCTCATAGAAGCTGTACTCATCATGCTTGCCAACAATCAGGGTTTGACTTTGAAACTCAGGATTTTGACCCAAATATTAGGGTGTCATGGTAAAAGGCCAAATTCTCAGGGTGAGTTTTTAGATTTTCCTTTTATATAATTTGCACTAACTGACTGCCTTTTAATCTATACATTTGTGCTATTTCTACCAGGAAAGAAGAGGGGGAAGTCACAGTTTGTGTTTTGAGTGTTCTTCCATGTTGAAGGCTCCTCAATCCCTTAAGGACCACACGGTCAGGGGGTGGGCAGCCCTAGAGGACCACAACATCTTGTTTTTTTGCATTCTGAGGTGGTAGTGCAACGTGCAGTCAACCTGCCATTGCAGAATTGCATGACTTGTCAGGACAGTCGCTGGTCCTTAACATCTGGACAGTCCTGGCATGTCACTGGTTGTTAAGGGGTTAAGCACTGACGGGACCCCATCTAGAGTACAATGAGTAGGGACATTTCACCTTGTGTCTATACTCTTGCGGAATTAAGGGTATAGTAATGTTTCACAATAAAAGCAGCTCCAATTAATCTTCATAGTATTTGGGGCATGGTGAGTGTCATTTAAATACTGTCCGAATTGTAGTTCAAGATTAATTGAATGATACAATATCCCCCTCCTGCCCCTTTTACTGATGTAACACTGCTCACCTCAGAACAGAAAGACTGTCCAGATGGATCACAGAGAGGGATAATCTTCAGTGAGCATAAGGAAAAATATGAAAAACCTGTCAAGGGGGCAGGGTTTCCTTATTCCTACAGTAAGAAGATTGTCCCTTGCTGTGCGCTGTCCTATCCCAGGACCAAATTCCGCTTCTGAGGGGAGGTGTCTTACACTCGGTAAAAGGGGTGGAAGGGGGATACTTTATCGTTCAATTACTCTTGAACTACAACTCTGACAGTATTTAAATAAAGCTCTCTATGGCTCAAATACTATGAAGATTATTTGGAGTTGCTGTTTTTGTGAAACATTACTATCCCTTTAAAAGGTTATATTACATTTGAAGGTAAGATACATACAAACTGGTAGACATATGCGCAAGGCTGATCCTTTTTCTTATGTCATCACACAGCTGACGTTCTTAATTATATAACTATCGAAGATGCTGTTACAACCATTGTAATGCTTCTTTTTGCTTAACTCCACTTTTATAAATCTTCCCCAAAGTCCCTTAATAACCGTGACAAGTAAACAATCAAAAAATGTTTTTTTGCAATTGTTTTAGTAGTATGAAAAATGTCTTGTATTATAAACTAGTTGAAGAGCCTGTTACAGGGGCCACAGTGCCACTGGCAGCCGGTCGCGGGGCAGTCATGCATAGTAGAAAATGGCCACACAGCGCCTGATACAGTGGCAGCCGGTCGCAGTGCAGTCATGCTCAGTAGAGACTGCCTGCATTGTGGCTGATGCAGAGCGGGATGCTCGTTCGGAGCACCCCGCTCTGTATCAGCCTCACCATGGGCAGTCTCTACTGCGCATAACTGTGTCTTTACACACGTTTTAGCGAATTATTAAATAGGATGTGGTGCGAATGGAAAGAAGGGAGGTCTCATGTGAATGTTTAACATAGGGCCCCAAAAACCTAGCAATCTCCTAACTTCTGCACCCCCATTCTCTTCTGCTCTCCTGCCCTCCCCTGTCTATTTGTTTTCCTAATCTCTAAACTAAAACTTCAGTGATCTATTGTTTTAGAATTGCATTTTGAATGCACCATTGCATCAATATAAAATATAATCAGTGTTTCTCCTTTAATTTATAGAATTTTAAAAATAATTTCCATCAATTTTAACAACTGTCTCACATACAATAAAATCTGAGTATCTAAAAGGCATTCAACAAGTAAAAGTCACTCGGCATCTCTGCAGACAGTTCGTGATAAATGTATTTTTTCTACTTGCATTTTTGTTCCTCTCGATTCCCACTTACATTTAATGTTGGTAAAATAAAATCTCAAAATACCCATTTTCTAAAAACTGAAAATAAAAGCTTCAAATGAAGAACACTAAAAATTCACCGTAAGTCAGTAATTCTCAGTTCATGTCCTCGAGGCACACCAAGAAGTAATATTTTCAAGATACCCCTAATTAAGCAAAGGTGGATCAATAACAATGACTTAGCCATTAATTACTCACCTGTGATTAAGCACAAATAACTTGACAATCTGCACTGTTGGTGTGCCCCGTAAGCTAACATTAAAGGAGCAGTAAACTTTTTTTATGAAAAAATAAACATCATAGGGATTTTCCTACTGAGTAAAATAAGGGTACTCCCACTTCCGAGAGATTTATATTTCCAGAGTTATTATAGTTGAAACCCATGTTTTTTTTTACTTTAGCAGTGCCCTCTAGTGGTTAAATTCTAATTAGATTTCCTGTTAGATTCTACTGGAGAGGAAAGTCAGAAAAGTCAGAGATATACAGTTCTCCATAGAATGTGATAGAATCTGCCTGTCACTTCCTGTCAGTTAGAACTATCAGGAAGTAAACACAGTAAATTCACTTCCTGATTATATAAACTGCTATAAATTTTGAATAAAAAATCTGACAGCATTGGGAGTGACCTTGTCTTATTCAGCAGGAAATGCTCTAGAAAATATGCATTTTCATAAAAAAAAGTTTACTGCTTCTTTAAGGAACACTGCCATAAATGGCATCCTTTTTGATTATTAACCCTTTGAGCGCCAGAGGGGTGCACAAAGCATCGCACCCTCTGGTACTGAAAAAGTTAACCATATCATTGGTGGATATTTACTGATGCAAATGTACTTGATACTCAAGCGAAAAAAGGTCACTTGCACTTGAAAAATATCTTTGCGCTGAATCATATATTTTTTTTTCATTCAGTATGGTGCAGTTGGTTTGCTCTAAAATTGTTCCATGTTTGTGTTGTGCCTATGGCTATACATGTTCGGTCTCATTACAGCTCTAAGCTCCATATTTATCAAGATGCAGCTTTCTTTCTTAGGTCATTTTTGATGCTAGCACTTATGCCGCTGTGAAAAGCTAAACGTGTGCAACCGCATGTTGTTCTTCTTCAAAATGGCATCTTTATAAACCTTATAAAGACCAGCGGGATGAGCAACAGATTGAAAAGCAATATGTTACTCACTCCTCTGTTCCATAATGGGTTAATATATATGTCCTCAAATGTTTTAAAATGTAACACGTAAAGAAACAATAAACTTTTTGAATGGAAAAAATATAATGACGCTTTCCCTGATAAATAAAACAAAGTTAATCCCACTTCTGGGAGAGTTTATCATTCAAAAGTTAAAAGAGCTCAGAGTGTTTAAAAAATACATTGGCCTAGATTCACTAAGGTTCTGAGACGGCTCAAAATGTCGATGTCCTGTCTAGTAGTGTCAAATGCACATGGACAGTATTCACTAAAGTGTTTCAGAACCCCTTGGCATCACCACTCTCATCCTTTCCATTCATTACATTCTTTACTCAGGCTATGGATGGTTGGCACACACTGGACGTTTAATTAGATTTCTAGTACAGCAATGAATTCTCATTAAAAAAAAATTCTCCCCTCCTACCCGTGTTCCACTCTCTTCCACCCAAGATGCCCATTGAAGCTCACAAATTTCCCGTTCACTGTTAGCTTTGCTTTCCACATTATAAGCTCTGGTAGCAGTTCCCCTAAAGTGTTTGCTAAGGTATCCTTTTAATATATCGCAATTTAAATAGTGCACGGCTCCAGCTCAAAGTCAGCATATCACCATGATTAAAAGGGCGACCTGAGAACAGCGTGAGATTGTCAAGTCTCATCTTCAAGTCTCAGCATCCTCAGCCATTAAACAAAATACAACATTGCTTGTGCCAACCCCTGGAGTAATGACTTGGTTATAATTATAAAAGCCAAATGTGGGTCCACTACAGAACATATCTAAGCAACGGCATTCCAAAGCAAGGAGCTCTGTACTGAAGTAAGCCGCTCCGGCCTCTCTCTCTCTCCCCATCTCTTCTCTGCTCTTCAGAGAGAGAGACCGGAGCGGCTTACTTCAATCGTTTAAATACGTTTTGTAGCGGACCCACATATGACTTGAAGGCGCGATTTGACAATCTCATGCTGTTCTCAGGCCGCCCTTTTAATCATGGTGACTTGCTGACTGCCTGCTGGAGCTGCGTGCTATTTAAAAGTGCAACAGGTTAAAAGTGAACCATTTGCCAACCCCCTTTATAGCACACCCTGTAGACTTGTGTCTAATTTCGGAATTCTGACAAATAAGGCGTATTCGGCATAATTCGGACCTTCCGAAAGCCAAGGTCTGTGCACACAAAAAAATCAGAATCTGAAACGGACCAAAATTTCGGTATAAATTTCAGACATTCGGACGGCGCTTTCCTGCCTGAAACCATTACAGTGTTGCTACATGCTACTAAAAATAGATCTGGTAAAACAGGCGCTTTACAGTTCATGCAAAGTGCAGATATTAACGACATAAGGACACAAGCAATTTTGGCATTTTTGCTATGTGTGTTCAACTATAATTCCTATCTTTCTCATTTATTGCACAAACACATATTATATACCATTTTTTAAAGGGCAGAAAGGGCGTTAATTTGATGTGACATATACATATATAAGTGTGTGGGGGTTTATAAAATACCCCTTCCTGTCTCATTAGAGATGCAATATTATTATTAATGTAGTTTAATGTATGTTTTATTTTTATTTGTTTAATTTAAATTTTTTATTTAATATTTAATTTTTTATTTTTTTTTTAATTTGTCCGTATAATTCGGACTATTGACGAATTTCGTCCGAGTCGAACAGGTCTGGTATGAAATTCGGATCCTCTGCATTTAAAAAAAAATCAAATTTGACCAAAAATTTTTGCCATGCACAAGTCTAACAACCGGCCTCCGCAGCACTCAATATCATTGTCAATTACCTGTATGCATTATTTGCTGTATTGTAGTATTTCCTTCCATGTCTACAATTCAACCTTGTTACTGCAGGATATTGTTATGTTATATTTAATCTATTTTACGTTTCTCATCTTGTAATTTTAATTTCCTTCAATAAAGATC
Organism: Rhinophrynus dorsalis; assembly: GCA_037306005.1. Classification (NCBI taxonomy): domain Eukaryota; kingdom Metazoa; phylum Chordata; class Amphibia; order Anura; family Rhinophrynidae; genus Rhinophrynus; species Rhinophrynus dorsalis. The sequence goes on along the minus strand of CM074727.1, from coordinate 45,990,834 downwards.
TGTAAAAAATAATAATAAAGTGTCTTCAATATCACATCACCATCAGTCAGACAAAAATCTGCCCACATTGACATCCATCCGACAGGTTTACGAATTTTCACTCATCACATGTAGTGTTGGTGATGTGTGAGAAAGGGCATCCCTTCCACATTGACAACAGTTCCATAACTCTGCATGTAATGAGGACCTTCTACTCTCCTCCCTTGCATCCCTAAATATTAGTCAATATATCATTGTGCGTGTACATCGAAATGTTGAAGTGCTTCTAAGACACCAACAAAATCATATCGCCATAGCATCAACTGTTAATGAATCTCCCCCACAGAATTACAGTTTGCCACTGTGGCCTCCAGATGGTGCTTTCCCTATACCTTACTGTTGAGGGCCTGTGATTCAAGCTCCCCCCTGAAGTGCATCATAACAAAAATTTATTTTGGGATTAGGGTTGTTTCTAACGGTTTGACTAACAAAAAAGAGCTGTAATTATGTTTGATAATATCTTAGATAATAATCTTACTCAACCCTGGATGCCATGTCCATAGGCATGGCAATTGTGAGCAGGACTAGAGAACCTCAAACTCTGCTCACTGCCACATGTCAGAACTCTCAAAAATGTGACGGATACGCGTACTCAGACTAAGTAGCTCCGCCAAATCAGTACTTCTTTATCCCATGAAGACACTCTGGAATTCCACCAGCCAGGAACCACGATCATAGCTCCATTCACTCATTCACTTAGGCAAGAGTCAGAGTAGGGTGGACGCACTCTAGATACAACAAGCCTACCCCAAGCACCAGGCAACACCAATGTAGTGGTCACACAAGAATTAATTTATTGTAGAACACACAAGGTTTATATAAACACATAACGAGTTATCCACACATATTAGAATACAATAGGATACAGGTTACTGCAAACCACATATGAAGAGAGAATGGGGCCGTTGCTGGAAGGCAACATAATACAAAGAGGCACAATGGGAACAATACACAAGTTATACAATGGGGGCCACCACAGGGGGACAAAAGACTGTAAACAGTAAACATGATTACATCACACATAATGACATTACTACATAATTAAATGACAAAAATCAGACCAGACAGACCAGAGCAACAAATACTTTAATTATTCTGTTCCTGTGTCAGTCTGTAGGGTGGGGCCTAGGCCCCAGGCCCCTCCAGGAGCCCAGGGCACTGAGGCTTCCGTGACAAGGGGCAAACTGGGCAGTAATTAGTCTTAGGGGGAGGCTATACCCCATTCCAGGGCCAGGACCATAGTCTTTGGGCAGGAAGTTGGCGCTCAGACCCCTACAGAAGCCCCAGTGATGGAGGGTTCTGTCACATTTCTTGGGCCAGATCTCAGGTTTTCAGGGTGAAAGACCAAATTTTCAGGTTGAGAAAGTCCAGTGTTAACTACCATCTAATCTGCAACAAAAAAAAATGCTTATTTATTCCAAAAATTGCTGTAATTTCTACCAGAATGACAGACGGATACATCCTGCTTCTCCTTTTAAATTTTCAGGCAGAGAAAACGTTACGTTACAGATCATTAACGGTTAAGAACTCTTCCTGGTTACAGCAAGCAGGGACAATTCTCCAGATTCTGCAATTTGCAATCTAAATGACACATGCAATGTTCAAATCTTTTCTATGAGTTTCTTTCACTGAAATCATTTTAGTGGCCACAGCTATCATTCTCTAGGGTTTATTTTATTTTATATTTAGATCATTTTCAGAAAAAATGGCTATAAACTATGAAATGCTCATTTTTTCACATACATTTAAAAAATGACCTTGATTCAGAAGACTGCATCTGCCACCAGGTGTATTGTCTGTGCAGTCATTGTTGGTGTGATTCAAACACTTAGGCTGTGTATGAATTATGTTAACAATGGAGATACATAATTGTGAGTTTCATACAGATGTTAAATGAAAATACACCTTGCATTGTCTCATTCACTGCATTTGAATTGCTTCAAGCTATCTTTCTTGCCTTGATATTTATAGTCAAAATAACGTGGCACCATTGTCAGTTAACCCTTTGTATGATAGACAGTTCTTCAGTGAGTTGTGAAGCAATGCACTGGAGTCTTCTCTGAATTTAACCCAGAGGTGGGTAAACTGCGGCACTCGTGCTGGTGAGGACTTCCACACCCATCATGTGTTAGCTGGTGCAGGGTCATGAGAATTATAGTCCTCAACAGCTTGAGGACTTCTGCCAGTCCATCCTAGGATAACCCCTTGGATGTATGTTTGTATCTTTATTTATATAGCACCATTCACAGAGAGGGATAAGAGCATCAGACTGAAGTGTGACCATTCCATTTTCATTGGGGAATAAGTATAAGTGTATTATACATTGAGAAAGAAGCCCTGCACAGAAAAACCTGTAATCTAATTATTCAAAGCGACAACATACAGAGGTAGTAGGAAGGTGATAAGTGCAAGTACAAGGGCCTTGTCTGAGAGTTGCAGTGTGATTCTGAAGTGAACAGATCCATAAAGTGTTATCATATGCAGTAGTGTGCAAAAGTCTTAGGAAGGTGTGAAAAAATGCTGTAAAGAAAGAATGCTTTCAAAAATTTCCATGTTAATGTTTTATTTTTATCAATTAACAAAATGAGTGCGTGAAATCAATATATAGTGTGACCACTCTTTGCCTTCAAAACAGCATCATTTCCTCTAGGTACACTTTCACAAAGTCAGAGATTTTATAGGCATATAGTCAAGTGCATGAATAAACAATTAGACCAAACAGGTGCTAATGATCATCATTTTAATATGTGTGTTGAATACAATAATTAACTGAAACAGAAACAGCTGTATAGGAGGAATACAACTGGGTGAGGAACAGGCATGCTCAGCTAACAAGGTGAGGTTGCTGAAGACAGTTTAATTTCAAAAGTTATACACCATGGCAAGACTGAGTATAGCAACAAGACACAAGGTAGTTATACTGCATCAGCAAGGTCTGTCCCAGGCAGAAATGTCAAGGCAGACACAGGTTTCCAGATATGCTCTTTTGAAACGGAACAAAGAAACAAGCAATGTTGAGGACCGCAGACACAGTGGTCCGCCAAGGAAACTTAGAGCAGCAGATGAAAGACACATCATGCGTACTTGCCTTCACAATCGAAAGAAGTCCAGCAGTGCCATCAGCTCAGAATTGGCAGAAAACAGTGAGATCCTGGTATACTCATCTACTGTCCTGAGAAATCTGGTCAGAAGTGGTCTTCATTGAAGACTTGTGGTCAAAAATCATACTTCCAATGTGAAAACAAGGTCAAGTCACTCAACCTTGTAGGAAAACACAGGAACTGGGGTGCAGAAAAATGGCAGCAGGTACCCTGGACTGATGAGTCAAAATGTGAAATGTTTGGCTGTAGCAGAAGGCAGTTTGTTAGCCAAAGGGCTAGAAAGCGGTACAAGAATGAGCATCTGCAGGCAACAGTGAAGCATGGCAGAGGTTCCTTGCAAGATTGGGGCTGCATTTCTGCAAATGGAGGTGGAGATTTGGTCAGAATTAATGGTCTCCACAATCATCAACATCATCGAGTCTGTCTGGGATTACATGAAGAGAGAGAAGCAACTGAGGCTGCCTAAATACACAGAAGAACTGTGTTTAGTTCTTCATGATGTTTGGAACAACCTACCTTCCGAGTTCTTTAACAAACTGTGTGCAAGTGTACCTAGAAGAATTGTTGCTGTTTTGAAGGCAAAGGTTGGTCACACCAAATATTGATTTGATTTAGATGTTTCATCTGTTCACTCAATATCAATGCTCATTTAACCCTTTGAGTGCCAGAGCAATATCTAATGCATTATAAAGAAATGCACTGATAAACCATTTGACACTCAAAGGTTAAAGAGGTGAAATTCTGGAACAACAGAGAACAGTGATATTTTCTCTGGATAGCAGCTCTGTTGAATGTGCCCAGTCAGCCAGAGATTATATTAGCACTGGGCTGTATAGTGCTCATCTCTAAGATAGAGTAAACAACAACCAAAAACACCTCTGAACTCAGCCACCTTGCCCCTAGTCTACAATGGTTTGTTTGATAGTGTGTGCGTGTGTGTGTGTGTGTATATATATATATATATATATATATATATATATATATATATATATATAAAATAAACCTCATTGCATAATTTATGGTTCCTCACTCACAGAACAGAATTTATGTCTCCTCAGAATACACACACACATTGCACAGAATGCCTCATTACATAATTTATGTCTCATCAGGAGACAACTCCCATTGGGTGATCCAGTGGGGACATTACTGCTCCCATTGGGTGAATCAATGGGGGCATGTTTATCATGCAGGGAGTTGGCCCGCCCCCTCCAGCCCGCCCACCACTATCCAACTGACAAAAAAAAAATATAGCTGCCACTCGCTCCTGAAGCAGGGGATACCAATAACTTCTCCCCGTCCACACACACTCTCACTCAGGATCATGACCCCACAAACACACTGTTTCACCTCCCACAGATAATTGTAACCCTCCATACACTCTGTTTCAGTACGAGGGTGTAATGTTTCCATAAAATACATACTCTCACTCAAGCGCATTCTCTCTCACATTCTCATACACCCTCTCACTCACACACTCACACTCTCTCACACTCTTTCACACTCACTCAATCACACTCACTCACACACACTCACTCACACTCACAAACTCACTCAACCACTCACATGCAATCACTCACACTCACACTTACTCACACACACTCACTCACACCCCCCGGAAGCCAGCACGATCCACCTTCCACCAAGGTCTCACTCACACTCACACCCCAGGAGCCAGCAAGATCCACCTTCCACCATAGTATCCACCTTCCACCATAATATGTGCAATTACCACATGCATTTCAACAATATGAATGAATGCCACAGTTGAGGCATAAGTACAAACACAAACTCATTACAATGACACATAAGTCACCCCCTTATGACTCACTTCTGTGTGTGTGTGTCTTTGTATGTGCCTGTGTGTTCCTCACTGTGTTTGTTGCATGTCTGTATCACACTCTATGTGTCTGCATGTTGTGCATTGCATGTATGTGTGTATGACTGTGTCGCTCTTTATGCATCTCAGTGCATGCGTGTGCATTTGCATGTTTGTCTTTGTGTGTGTGTGTGTGTCTTGCATCCATGTGTGTGCAGCGGCTCCATCCCACATTGCTAGTATATATATATATATATATATATATATATATATATATATATATATATATATATTATAATTTGGCCAGTTTATTTACCAGTGTAAATATCCCAGTTCAGGCCTACTTTTTTAAGTGGTTTTTTTTTTCTGTTCTTTTTTTTTTTTTTTTTTTTTTTTTTTTTTTTAACAGATGGAAGGGATTTTCTGTATCAGGCAACAGAAGATTAGGATGGGGCAGAGTTGTGGGATCAGTGGAGCTGTGCCCATATAAAGAGCTATAGTATGGATATGCAACCCTAGTCCTCAAGAGCTACCAACAGTGCTTTCAGGTTATCCCTGCTTCAGTACAGCTGGATCAATGAAAACAACTGAGTCACTAATAGATTCACCTGTACTAAAAAGGGGTATATCCATTCTAAAAACATTCACCGTTGATAGCTCTTGATGACCAGGGTTCTCTAATTCTGTACTAGAGAGTGAGACACCTACAGTTTTTTAGTTGGAAGCAGCTGAGATGTAAATCCAGCCCTTGGAATAACACCTCTAATGGTCTAATACCAGTACCAAAACCTGGTGGGCCCTGGGGTGATCTGCCTCCCCTCCATCCAACCACACACACATACACACACATACAAACACACATGATCTGGAGCAAGACTGAATAACAACAGCAGACACAAACCTCATATAAAATCCAGGAGCAAGTTGTAATCACATGACAACACAGATCGATGATGAAATTCACCACTGAAGAATCCCAGAACGTTTTCACTTATCCAAGAGAAACAGAGTGGAGAAGCAATTTGTTAGCAGCATCAGGGAGCTGTTGCATCGTGACTCATGCTGACATTAAAATGTTTTGAGTGCTAGCGGGCCCTCCAATGCCTTGTTTATTGTGCTCAAAGTGTTAAGGAAGAAAATGGAAGGGACTCAACATCTGCAATCTATAATAATTAATTAGTGTATTTATATATAATAACACAGAATTCAACACATTTGTTTGTTTACTTCAGGCAGTATTTAAACAAAAGCTAAAAATACAGAGATTTATATTATAAGAGTGCAGTAACCCACCACCCTTAAAGGGTTAGTAAACCCCCCAAAAAAACTGTTCACGAATGGATAGGAATAGTAAAAAAACATGTAATGCCCTTATTCCCATCTCTCAAACCATTATGGTTTGAGAGATGTAAGAAAATAAAGACCTCTGCTCCATCCCCTTTCTGCCTGATGAGCTATAAAGCTGTCAGAGTCAGAATCAGGTCGACCGACTATAGTTGGCTCTTCAGGAGGGCTGTCATAGGGATATCTAACTATAATTACTTCATTGGTATGGTCTACAAGCAAGCACACATTGTAGACCATTCCGATAAGGTAATCATAGTTAGATATCTTGATGACAGTGCTCTTGAAGAGCCGCCATCTGGTCCCAGAAGCAGGATCTCATGACGTCCGCTATACAGTGGACGCATGAGAAGGGGGTGGGAGCGGAGGTCTTCATTTTCTTACATCTCTCAAACCATAACGGTTTGAGAGATGGGAATAAGGCCATTACATGTTATTTTATTATTCTTATCAATTCGTGAACAGTTTTTTGGGGGGTTTACTATCCCTTTAAACCAGGCAGACAGAAAGAAATCCCCAATCACTGACCTGACCTTCTCAGTCCAAAAGCAGCCAAGGAACAGAGAGATGGGCAGAAAACAATTGGGATAAAAAAGCAGGTGGGTGGAAAATAGAAAGTAGGAGGGAACAACTACACACATAGGAGGCTGGGTTGGAAAAGCATGAAATGGGAGGCACCCACACAAGGGAAGGAGTAAGAAAAGCAGGAAGTGGGAGGATACCACACACACACACACACACACACACACACACAGGCAAGGGAGAAAGGATTAGAAAGGCAGGAGGTGGGAGGAAGCCACCCACATGCAAACACACACACACACACACACACACACACACAGGAGAAGGGGTTAGGCCACAAAACACATTCACTCCATGATTATGAGGGGAAGAAGATACATGCCCCTATTAATGCACACAGAATTACATGCAGGCACAATCTTTATTCATGTGCATGCACTCTTACACACGCCTGTGCAATCTTTTTTCAAGGGCTTGTGCAAGATGTAAAACACCACAAAATGCTGTGCTTATCTTTGTGGCTGGTTTCAGCCATATGTGATGATGTCAGTGACCACAGCCAAGAGAGGAGACTGGTTGATTGTAAGACCTCATTACAAATGAAACATCTGAATCCCCGTAGTAAAGCCATTGCCCAATATTGGCAATCTTTTGAAAGGGCAGACATGATATTATATTACACTGGCTCTTAAGTTGCTGCTGGGTTGTTCATATGCTGATCTGATACACACCCACACACTTTATGCTCCTTAAACACATCCTGTGATCTCAAAAAGAGTGGCCATTTTGGTGCAAAAGTGCTTGAAACAGAGGTTTATAGCAAATGTAACTCTGCATTACATCTCAAAATGGCTGCATAAATGTCAAGTTTAAATGAATATTATATTCCTTATTCATCTTTTAGTAATAGAATTGAAAATAAAAACTGTTTTAATTTATGAACATAAACCTCAGTTTACCTGTCTACATGAAGATTAAGGGACTTATGCCCCCCAAAAAATTGGACTAGTTCTGGGTCAAACCATCTGCGTCATAGGGGACAAATAAAAATGTTCATTGATTTAAATGGTAATTTTAAACCATGAAATGCTACGGAGGACTCCATAGCGGTACCCTGAAGACATCTCTAATATTCAAGGATTTAAAAGCCTCATTTAAATCAATGAGAATTTGTGAAATTTCTATTTGTCCCCTGCGGTAAAATTGGCTTGTCCCATAATTACCGCAATTTTCATTAATGCATAAGGCCCTAAACATCAGTTATTGATGAAGGATAAAAATAACAATTTGTTGACTTAAAGCTAAAATTCATAAATTGTTCTTTGGAGTCTGGTTATCAAAGTGTCTATAAAATCTCTTCTTCAGGGTCCATAGAAAACCACAGTAATTGGAGAGTTTTTACTGACCAGGACATTATACTCTATAAATCTCTGCCAAATGGTGAGATTCTATGTTTGTTATCACTTCTGTTTCCTTCCTATTTTTGTCCATCTTTTCTTCTAAAAGCATTGATAACAACATGGTTCTCTATTATAATATTAATATATATATATATATATATATATATATATATATATATATATATATCAGGGCTTAAAATTTGAAGTCCTTTGCTAATTGAAAAGTTACTTGCCACTGCAAGCCATAACATACCCACCAGGGCTGAGCTTCTACTCGCCAGGGCTATTGGCTAGTGGAAATATATATATATATATATATATTAAGGTACTCTGTGTTGGATTTATAATATTGATGTTGATAACACCTCAAGTAATATTTATGGCTTTCATCCTCTCACTACAATATCATAAACTGTAGTACCCTTAAAGGAACATTAACTTCCTACCAATAATCCCCCACTAACATAACTATGGAGGGGAAAATCCCAATGCCTCCTATGATTTTTTGCCAATTTGCCTTTTTTCAAGTAGTAACCTCTACACTCAGTCCTGGATGTGATGTCCATGGAGAGAAGAAGAACAAAAAAAGAGGACATCTCTATTGTAGTGAATCAACACATCAACTTCAAGATTCTCTTTGCAGAAACACCAATGATATAAAGCACTGTTGTCTTAGTTTTCTTGTATCTCCATGGAGCAAACATGATCGTTACTGGCAGTGTTTTCTTCAAACTGAGCCAGGTAGAGTGTATGAACCTGCTTAACATGTTAAGCTTTAGAGTTCCAAGCCCATATCAGATACAGACTTGGCCCTGTGTACCTGCACGGCTAAGCCCTTATCTTGAAGAGCTGGGCACTCTCCACCCAAGTTTTATATTGTTATTTCTTTTTCAGACCTCCTTTTGGGGGGCATCAGGATCCTCCAATGACTGAGAGTGCCTTCAGGTAAGCACTAAAGCAATCATTCCCAGCATTACATACCATGAAGCACAGCCACTGATGTTGGAATCTACTGCCAGTGGACCTATCCTGGTGTATTCATACATTCACTGAACCACTGACACTGGTGATTGTGTCACAGTGAATCTGTCGCTGTGTGCAGTCGCCCAAACATAGGATGCACTGTACCCCAAGGATCAGTTCAAATAGAGGACTCCAGCAACTTGCAGTCACCCATTATTGCAGCATGCTGCAACTTCATGGTAATTAATGATGTTAACCAGGGAGCTGAGGCAGTGAAAGCATGCATGATAGCATATGCGGCTATCATCAAGTGTTGACTGAATTACTGCGATGTACATAGCAAGCATCCAGTCACTAGCTGGCCCCACATAGGCTGACCTCAACTTCTCCTCCCAACTTTGAAGTTTAGTGCTCCTGGTGCATCCTACTGTATGTCAGCTCATATCAGTAGTGAAAATCCAGTAGTGCTGAAAGATTTTAGTATCTTTGAATTGATTGAAGTATAAAAATGTATGTGTTTTTTCCTTTAGAATCACATTCTGGAAATACTTCTATACTCTATCTTGCGGAGTTTTGAAATTAAAGTGACCTTTCATTTAATGCAGTAGGTTTCTGTGTTGTCTACTTTTTTACTCAGTTTTTGTAGTTGTTACAGCCATTTTTGCACAGCTAGTGATATTTGGAAAAAATGTAAGAAATATAGGAGATTGTATTTGGCATAATTTCATGCTTCTGGCAGCCCCCATGGTTTGTGAAATCATACCAATGGGGTGCCATCATTCTCAGAAGAGCAGTAGATAATGAATACAGTAGGAAATGTCATAGTCTTAAAATATATAACTGTTATACTAAATAAAAAAAAGGTATCACCAAATACAAAAATACTCACATCTTTGTAATACTAAAGCTGGACTAATACAGCTACTACAAATTAATTCATAGTTTATAAAGATATCAGTACATTTGAAGGGGTAGAAATGTAAGAAACATCCCATTTTTTTCTGGAAACATCTGTGCACATCATGCTAGCAGTAGTAATGCTAGAGAGGATTCCATCTGTGATAAACTGCATCTGAGACATCTCTTGTATTCATCAGTCTAAAAGCTCCTTTTAACTCTTTGGGTGCTGGAGACATCTCCAGTGCACTGCTTTGATGTGCCTCTATCATCCAAAATGTTAAATCAGTTGACATTTTGGAATTTTCATTGTTCTCTATGGTGCAGTTGGCTTGCTCCATGACTGCCGCAATTAGTCTTTGTACATTAATTCATTGCACTGTTGGATACTTTTTTGGAATGACCAGACTCAGGGGATCAGTGTAGAGCATCAACCTATCATATACAGCTGACATCATCCTTCTCCCATAAGTCCATCGCACCCTAGCCTCCATTAGTCACTGTTATCACTTGCATCTGGTGTTTTCTCTAAAGTGGGTAAAGGTGAGTAGCCAACAGTGAAAATGTTAAAGAGGACTATTTATGCAGAGCTTTATTGGAATATAAGGTGTGCCCTGAACAGATTTAATTCTTCTTTTAAATCTTTCACTTCTGTGTTGCTCACCTGTGCTCAGCTTAGAGAGGACACAGCTCATATTGAAACTCCATGCAGGATCAACTGTTGCTGCAAGTGCCTGAAGGCCTATACTGGAACAACTAAAGTTACCCCTGTAAGCCAGGTCTCTACATACCAGTGTAAAAGAGAAATTCAATGGTTTCACTAAACCTAATGCTGAGATCTCCATTCCTACAGAGTTTAGATTTCTAAACATTTTCTGCATTCATATGTGAGCTGAAGTCTAAACATGGTCTACCTTTTTTTGATTCATTATTGATAGGTCTTGGAACTAATTAAACAATACACAAACACAATTAATTAATTATTCACCAGTGAACCTTCTTTCTTAACAAAGGAGCAACTTCCTCCAGGGAAAGAGGAATAATTAAAAATGCAATTTTGCTTGTTTAAGCATACAGCCATAGAAAAGTCTCCATGGACTTGGTCTGTGTGTTCAACAAATTCTATGATTCATCTTAAAATTACTAAGCCAGGAAGAGCCTCAGGGCTGAATGAACCATTTGGAGCAAGGATGGTCCCTTCTGCTTTTTGCTCTGATGTTGGGAAACAGCTGCTCTTACAACAACAAAACAAGAAGTGTTCAACCCCGGAGTTTTCTTCCTGTCAATCACCTTAAATAAAAATGGCTTAATACAAGTATAATTATTAACATGATTAGATGGATTAGACACATGCTCTCATGTAAAAAAAATAATCTATAATCTCATGCTCTCAAGAAAATAACCTATACACTCATACTCTCATTTAGAAGATAACCTATAGATTCATCTTAGAAAATAATCTATAGACTCATGCTCTCATTTAGAAAATAACCTATATACTCAAGCTCTCTTATTGAAAAAAATTATCTGTAGATTTATGGTGTCATCTAGAAAAAAATTAACCTATACGGCAAGCTGTTCAAAACGTTTTGTACACTGAAATTGCCTGCAATTAGTCTGAAAAAGTTCTTACATCATGGTCCGGCAATTTTTAGACTTATTAAAGTCATTTTTTTTATCCAATACCACTATCTCCGTCAAAGGGAAGATATTGTATTTTCTGGAAAAAAAACATATTTTAGCAGTCACTTTTTTTGTATGATTTCTGTAATTTTTTTCTGATAAAATAAAAATGGTCTAAACTTGGAGAAGACAAAGTAAAGTAATATTAAAGGGATAGTAATACTTATAATGTAAAAAAAATATATGTTGTAGGGTTTATCCCTCTGAGTAAAACAAGGGTACTCCCACTGCTGAGAGATATTTTATAAAAAAAATTATAACAGCTCAAACTTGATTTTTTTTAGGTGCAATATCACAATGGCCTGAAAATTTACAGTGGCGCTGTTGCTACACCATCCTATGGAGATTTATGGTCTACAAACCAGAGCAGTCCATAGGCTGGTGTAGCAACAGCGCCATTGTAAATTTTCAGGTTGCTGTGATATTGCACCAAAACAATTCAAGTTTGAGCTGTTATCATTTTTTAATAAAATATCTCTAAACAGTCAGAGTACCCTGGTTTTACTCAGGGGATAAACCCTACAATATATATTTTTTACATTTTAAGTATTACTATCCCTTTAACAGATATGAGTGGAAAGCAGTATTATGGTGTCAGTTGGTGGGGAAAAAAGTCTTTGTTTCTTTGAAAATCTGTCATTTTAAAGACAAATTAAAGATATTTTTAATGTCAGAATTTTTAAGGGCAGTATTCATCAAGCTCATTTTACTGTAATTTTTAATTCTTTAAAACACATTGAGAGAGGTTCATTAAAGGAGCAGTAAACGTTTTTTATGAAAAAATATATATTGTAGGGATTTTCCTACTGAGTAAAATAAGGGTACTCCCACTGCGAAAGATTTATATTTCCAGAGTTATTACAGTTTAAACCCATGTTTTTTTCCATTAGCAGTGCCCTCTAGTGGTCAAATTCTAATTAGATTTCCTGTTAGATTCTAATGGAGAGGAAAGTCAGAAAAGTCAGAGACATACAGTTCTCCATAGAATGTGATAGAAACTGCCTGTCACTTCCTGTCAGTCAGCACTATCAGGAAGTAAACACAGTAAATTCACTTCCTGATTATTTGAACTGCTATAAATTTGGAATAAAACATCTGACAGAGATGGGAGTGACCTTGTTTTATTCAGCAGGAAATGCTCTGTAAAATATGTGTTTTCATAAAAAAAGTTTGCTGCTCCTTTAAGAGGTGAGAAACAGGTGATAAAGTTGAGATGACTTCTTCAGTTTATCACATCTCCAATTCCTGTGTTATTCTATGGAGCCTATGCACTAAGATTTCTTCAGCTTTGGAGATCTTACTATATAGGTTCTATAGAATAACATAGGAACTGGAGAAGTGATAAACTGGAGAAGTCATCTCCACTTTATCACCTCTTTGTCACAGATTAGTGAATATCCCCCAAACGGGGTTATGCACTAAGGCAAGACAAAGAAGTGACTTCTCCAGTGATATCACTTCTCCAATTCCTATGTTATTCCATAGAGTCTATGCATGAAGATCTCCAAAGCTGGAGAAATCTTAGTGCATTGGCTTAATAGAATAACATAGGAATTGGAGAAGTGATAGCACTTGAGAATTCATCTCAACTTTATTAACTCTTCGTCATCCCTTAGTGCATCTCCCCCATTATCATGTGATAATTTTTTCAGTCATTTTATTTCTTCAATTCTTATGTTATTCTATGGAAGCGATATCACTAGAAAGGTTATCTCCTCTTTATCACTGCTTTATCACACTTTAGCACATCTCCTCCATGGTTTCTTTCAGAAAAATAACCTATATACACATGCTCTCATTTAGAAAACAACCTTACTTTGGGCATTATGTATAAAAGAAGGAAAAAGTACCAGTACAGGGATAAACCATCTGCACCACATGGATGAAATACTTCCCTTTGATTTAAAGGGTCCTTTAACCCCTTAAGTGCTAGAGAGGCCTCTGATACATTGCTTCGTAATGTGTTGGAGATATATTTAGCATCCAGGGCTATATAAGTTAGCTTTACCCTAAAAATAAGTGGCTATTTCTTTGTTTAACACTTTCAGTGCTAGACGGGTGCTCAGTGCATTGCTTTCAATGCATTGGGTACCCCGCTGACACTCAAAAGGTTAACAGATTTATTTATCTAGGTCAGGGGAGTCAAACAGCATTCCTAAAGGACATGTTTTGGGGATATCACTGATAATGAATAGGTGCAATACTCATTAGCTTGATCCATAAAAATCAGGGATATTCCAAAAATGTGCACTGTCTCTGCCATTTTGAAATGCAGTTGGACACCATTGACCAGAGTAGCTGTCCTTTATATTCATATATCTTGTATATATACATATATATATATATATATATATGTATATATATATACAAATCAAAGTGATTTCTGGTTCGGTGTCCACCCTGCGACAGGACAGCAGGGGGCAGAGATCAGCTGCATGCAGCGTATCAGGGGCAGCGATTTTCACGGGCAGAGCTGAAGTCCTGTTATGATTACTGCTGCAGCGGTCTGTCGGGTCCCTAATGTGTATGGTGTGCCCAATCGCAATATGTATATTCCAGAACTAAAGGGCACAAACACAGAAGAAATTCATCTAAAAGCAATGTTTTTACTGTAACAAATCTGTACATATATTGATTACACTTACAAGGGATAAAATAGAGAATCTCTTATCTCATTTCTGGCCTGTGTAGTCAGGATGCTTCACCCCATCTCCTCCTCCTTTTTGCAAGTTCCTGTATTCTGTCAATAGTTCTGATGAATAGCAGTTAGTATGGACGATTGATGTTCAGATGGTCCTCCGCGCTGTTCAGCGGGGAACACTGGGAGCAGAAATCCTCACATGGGGCGTGACCAGGACTGTCCTTAATGAAACGTATATTCCTATCCCAGAAATATACATCCTATATAATAATTCGCTAGGCAGAACGCAGAGCAGGACCGGTCTCTTAACCCTTTGAGTGCCAGAGGGGTACGCAATGCATTGCAAAAGGTTAACATCACCCAGACCTTGGCCCATGTACAGGGGTTTTTACACTAATATGTATATATTGCATTATATCTACAGATTCCGGTATATATATATATATATATATATATATATATATATCTTTTAAAGTCTGCCTTTATATCATGCCACCTCACAACAAACTATAGCCCTGCATGGCCTGTGAAGGTCATTTGTCTTGAGTACATCACCTCAGAGATCATCTGTAAGAAAGGAATATAGACATAACTGACTTCTACAGGAAGGACACTTATCTAGGAAAGTTCTTCAGATAAACAAGTAAGAGCCACACATTCCTATAGTTCCCCTAGAAATATCACTGTCTTTTAAAGAGGCAATAATGGGTCAGGAGAATCATTGTTTTTAGGGTAGGACAGTAACTGTCAGTTCCTATAGTGTAAAGGAGCACTAACATGAATTAAGTTGATAAAACTTTGAATATCATGTACTTTTAGATAGCAGATGTAAATATTAATTAGCCATATGTTACATATATAATCCAAAACTTTTAATATCCGTAAATTGTTCTGTACAGAAAGTATGTATTTATTTTTTGTAACGAGAGTCAATTCAAGTTCATTTAGTGTAATTAGTGCCCACTGCTGTGTTATTCAGAAATGCAGTAATCTAACTTTGGCCTTTTTACAGACAAATCTAGTAAATCACTTCCAGACTACTATGATACTTCTAGCACTTAAAGGGATAGTAATGTTTCATAATAAAAGCAGCTCTAATTAATTTTCATAGTATTTTGGACGTGGAGCGTGTTATTTCAATTCTGTCAGAGTTGTAGTTCAAGAGTAATTAAATGACAAAGTGTCCCCCTCCTGCCCCTTTTACTGATGTAACACTGCTCTGCCAGAGCAGAAGGGAGGTTCCCAGGTAGACTGCAGAGAGGGACAATCTTCAATTAAGATAAGGGAAAAACCTGAAAAACTTGTCAAGGGGGGCAGGGCTTTCATTGTTTTCATAGAAAGAATTTTGTCTCCTGTTGTTATCTGTCTGGTCTATGGACTGCATTCCACATCTGAGAAGAGATGGCTTACATTAGGTAAAAGGGGCGGGAGGGGGAAACTTTGCTTGTGAATATCTCTCAAACCATAAAGGTTTCAGAGATAAGACTTATATCTTTCTTCATGTTTTTTAATGCCTACAAAATAAAATAAAGATAACACAAAGTATTGCTATCCCTTTAAAATGCCAGGAATGGCTGTTCCTTCATTTGTAAAACTAGATTATAGGTCTGGAAAAACAAATGGAAATGTTTTACATATACTAGAGTGAAGGTGTTCGTTTTTCTTTAAAATTCTGCCATTTTGTATTAATTACCCCTTCAGATCCTCATGATCTGGAGGGGTGGGTGACATGAGTCCTTCACTCAGTTCTTCTACATGATCCTGTCCTCTACATTGAGGCTCATTTTTTGTGAATTTACGAACACATGACTTCAAAAAGTGAGATAAAGAAATTCCGGGCAAAGTGCTGACATCCTGCAGCCCAGAGATCTGCTGGCTGAATGAAGAGAACAGCAGGGTTTTATGTTATGGGAACTCAATTTCTGTACATGTCAGGTATTGTTCTATATATATAGGACCATTCTCCTGCTCCTTTACATTTCAATTGGGAGATTACTTATTCCAAAACTAAAGAATTAAATGTACTGTAGTTATTTTTTGCAGTGCCCTTTGGAGGAAGTTCACAGATATATGTACATGAAGGATATGTCCTCACACATCTGACACTGCTCCACTGAACATGCCATATTGATGTAATAGGAAGAGTCATCTCAGGTACAATCATTCTGTCTTAGTGCTCACATGTATTTATTAATGTTAAAGGTGAAAAATCCCCCATGGCAAGCTCATAAAGGCCAATCATTCTACAGTCATTAGATACTCAGTGGGGAGAGTATATTCTCAATGGAAACAAAATGCACTGGATAAAGATAGAAATGTATTAATAACTTGGGTCCTGGAGAGATCTTCAGTGCATTTTTTCACAATGTCATGACGACCTTTTTAGAATCCAAAGCACTAAATGGAGTTCAATAAAACATCTTTGATTCGTTTCTCAGATTGATCAGGATGACCCGGATAAAATTTCAGATTGATCCAGGGGACAAGGAAAAGGGTGAGGAAAGGACAGGTGGAAGGAGGGAGGAAGAGAGAGGGAAATCACAGGTGTGTTCAGGAGAGCAAGTGGGTTTGGGACATGGGGTAGAGTAGGGGCAGCAGCAAGAGGGAGCCAGTGAGAGGGGGCCTGAGTGTGGGTCAGGGTGGGAGGTCTGGTGCATGGGAGAATGGGCTTTTCTATTTGCTGGGGACCTTTCTAGCATTCAGTGGCTTAAAAGCTCCATTTAAGTCAAGGTTAATTTTTGTTCTGTTGATCACTCTGCATAATGCAGTGTATGATATGTGATAGGACATAAAGGATAATGTGGTCAGATCACCACTTTAACCCTCCTTGATAATGGTGGTCCTAGGAACTGGATTCCCCTTAAGGACAGCATTGATCTCATTTGGCAAGCTGGCACACATAACTGATCATGTGTGCCTCCTAGCCAAAAGAGGATCTGATACTGACCTCTCTAGTCTTGGAACAATCAGTTTCAGACTCCGGTATTGCTCGCAGCTCTCCTACAGCAGCACTGTGAGGAAAAAACACTGATGTGGAAGGAGCGTCATCAGTCATCAAGTCAAATTCACAGATGACTGCCCTAGCACATCATCAGTCTTTAAGGGGTTAATACTGAACTGTTATAAAAATATAATCCTGTCTGAATGCACAGGAACCAGTACAACTCTGCTGTCCCACATAAATAAAATCATGATTTGGTTACATTAAGAGAGAATATAGACTGAGAGACTGCAGTACACCAATACAGGAGAAAAGTGAAGTCATGCATGCGACCAGTAGAGCAATGTACCATTATATGAGCTTAGCAAAGAGTTACACCATTAACTGAGACCAGCAGAATAGTACATGAGACCAACAACACAGTACATTTTTATATGAGTATAGATAATAAATGTATGAGACCAGCAAAGTCATGCACCGTTGCATGACATTAGCAAATTATTACACCATTACTGGAGGCCTGTAGAGCATTACACAATACAGACAACAAAATTAGCCATTACTTGAAACCAGCAAATTTTTACAGAACACCACCAGAGTAATGCACCATCATATTAGAACAGCAGAGTGTTACATGAGATCAGTAGTGCAATATGCCATTATAAGAAAACATCAGAATATAAAATAAGACCAGTAGGACACTGCACTATTGCATGAGAACAACAAAGTATTACAAGACCAGCAGTGCAATATACCATTACATGAGAACATCAGAGAATTAAATGACCCGTAGTGTAATGTATTATTGCATGAGAACAGCAGAGTGTTATCTGAGACCAACAGTGCAATACACAGTTACATGAAAAGAACAGTTTATTACATGACACGAGAAGTGCAAGGCACCATCTATTAATGTAATAATGATGTACTACCCATCTGGTGGAATGTAAATTAACCCCGGGCATAAAATTTGCCCTAGTAAGCATCTAGGAGAGGTCTGTTACACGAGGCACAGGACAGATGTTTGGAAGATTATTTCTTTAGGATAGCATCCACTTCCCTAGATCATCAGGATCCTGCATCCTAAGATCAGAAACATAAAAAAGCATGTTAATAAGAACTACAGAAAATATAAAGCAAATGTAGGCTTTAAAACTAGAAAGAGCTCCCAAGCAGTTTATATTAGGCAGGCAGAGAGAGAAATAGTTCAATAACTTAAGGATCAAAAAGAAGTGTTCCTATAGAAGACTGGTACAAGATAAAGATCTCAGATATCGGGTGCTAATATTGAGAAACTGCTTACCAAAACAACCCACAGTACCTACCTGCCTCACGTCTCTAAAAAAGAAGTAAACCCCCTCATTTCAGAGGGTGACATCTTTACCTCTGCATATTTAAAAGGAATATCCCTGGACATCCTGTTTAAATGTAGAAAGTTTCTCCTGGGAAGTCATGTGCAGATGACCTCCATCCTCCAGTGGGCAGAAATGGATTAAAGGGATAGTAATACCTGAAAATAAGTTTATTTTATATTGTAGCCCTTAAAAAACCATGAAAGATGATATAAGTCTTATCTCCCAAACCTTTATGGTTTGGGAGATATTCATATGTAAAATATAGTATAGGTCATTTTTCCTTGCTGTTTCAGCCAAGTCTGCCATCTAGTGGACAGATTTGGAATTCGGTCCACATAGCAACCGGCAGCTCTTTAGCAGTGCCAAGATCGCGATCTTTGAAAATAACTACTTCATTGGAACAGTGTACAAAGTGTGCCTGGCTTGAAAGCACACTTTGTAGACCATTCCAATGAAGAAATTCTTTTTAAAGATGGTGATCTCAGCATTTCTGGAGAGGCACTTCTGGTCAAGCGACCGGATTCCAAATCTGAAGGGTGGAGCAATGACGTCACTCAAGGGGAAACTTTACTTCTGAATATCTCCCAAACCATAAGACTTATATCATTTTTCATGTTTTTTTAAGGGCTACAATATAAAATAAACTTATTTTCAGGTATTACTATTCCTTTAAGGCTCCATGGGCATAGCTAGGAACTTTCATTTCTGGAGTCCCCAGAGGAACTCCTCTGGAGTCGCTGGGCGTATAATTGCTGTGAATCATGGCAAAAAGAGGTGTGGTTTACCTGCGAGAAAAGCAGGTCTGTATACTGGTAAATAAACAGATCTCCTTAAACCAGAAGAGTTAGAAGCTTTTCTGGCCACACCCACTAATAAGAATGTGGGTGTGGATGGTATAGCTCAGGAACCCACTTGGAACTTGTGGCGCGATGCAAGAAACATGCTCAATCGCTATTTCCCATGTGAAAACCACTAGGGAATAGGTTTGCACATGGTTTTGTTGAAATGCACATGAAAAATTAGCGAACTGCTGCTCATGTTTATTTTTTTTGTGGGCGTGGTCAGGATCAACAAATCTGTGTGAGTGGAATAGCGCATGCACCTAATGCAGGAAGTGCTATTGCGAACAAATTTATACGTCTGTGTAGTGTTGTCGTAAAAATGATTTTTTTATGCACAATTCAAGAAGCATTCGGTATTCAGCTTCCTGGATTACAACATGTGCAAAATCTATCTGTGCACAAAAATGCCTTTAGCAGATGCGCACATTTCTTGCATCACGCCATTGGTGCTCTAAACAGTTACCTTCTTTGATTAATTTGAAATCCGGCTCTGGGTAAATACAGTGATGTCATGAAACTGAAAACAAAGAAATAGGATGTAATAGTTGTAATATACACTGACGCATGTGAAAGGCTTCATAGGGTACAATAATCTCTGTTTATGTGTGACTGTGCATGGTGACAGGAAAACAGCTGTGCATGTACCTATGTGGATTGAGCATTATCTTTGATCCACTTTGGCTACTGCAGTCCTTTACCTATCTTAGTATACTCACACTCTTGTTAATACTCTAAAACAAGTCAGTAAATTTATATTTTGTATGAAACCGGCTGTTTCACTAGATCCAGACCTTAGCTTGCAAATCAGCTATTTTGCTTTTATGTTTCATTTGCAGTTCAGCCAACCAGAAAACTAGAAATGCAGTCTTACCTTCAGATGTTAATCACAGCTTGTTCCTGTCTACAGCTGTATTCTGAGCAAGCTACTTATCCATGAAGGTTTGATCGATGTCTCAATCCTAGCTTCTTCCTCCTAATTTACCCTGCTCTCTCCCTATTGTTCTCCCTTCTTCCTTCTCTACCCTGAACCCCAGACCCACTCTAGTTTGAGTCTGCTCCTCTCTCCTTGCTGACGCATACCATTTTTCTTGTCAGCCTGCTCCACCTTTTTTCCCCTTGATCCACTCTTGCTCTTGACCCTTGGCCTCTTCTCACACCTGCCCCTTGAACTCCCACCCATTTCTCTCCCTCTCCTTTTCCTGTACAGCCCTTTAACTCCCTTACTCTGTCAACCCATCCAGATATACCTTCCTGTTTCATTATGGATCAATTATGGTAGACCCTGTTTTTACAGGTCCTCCAAATCAATCCACAAAATGAAAAATTCACGTATCCCTCTTTTGGAACCCAGGGATGTGTGACACACAATATTGAGCTGTATACCATTGCAAGAAATAACTATAATTAAAGGAATAGTAAATGTGATTATGAAAAAAAACATATATTGCTGGCCTTTTCCTGCTGAGTAAAATAGGGTTACTCCTACTGCCCGGAGATGTGTCCTTATACCTGGGACTGGATTCAAATGCAAATGCTAATTTTATGTCTGATTTTATCTCCAGGTTTCCCTATAGACTTCAACAGGAACATTTTTGATAAAACGGGAGATAATATTTTTCTCCTGCATTTGAACCCAGCCACTTGTGTCTAGACAGTTTACATGGAGTCTAGAGAGTTATTCTATTAAATTCCATAAGATAGTTGGACTGTTGGCTGCGGTTCCCCATGGAATGTGATCATAACAGCTTCAACACTTTTTGACAGTTTGAACTGTTATAATTTTTGAATAGAGCAACTGCTGGCAGTTGAAGTACACTACCTACAGAACAAGCTCTATGTATTTTTTTATTATAAAACATTACCAATCTTTTGTGTGTCATACAGAATAAAAGATTTTCTGATCTTGTGGGAGTAATTTATATTCCCCACCATTTTCTATTGTACAACTAACTGTGTTCATATATTTTCTATGTGCTCAGATAGTGCTATGTAAAAATGTTTTTAAATAATGTTGCTTAAATAAAATACATGCACTTATTGCAATTCTCCCTCTCTTAATCTTTGTCTTTCCTCCCATTCATTGTTTAATTATTTTACCTCTTCCTCTCCCTGGAATTTATTAATGCATTAATACTGTCATAAAAATTCTATATCCCTGACATAACTTGTTTGGATGTGATGCCACTAATCATTTCATAAATGTGACGGAGGCCGATGTATGAAGAAGAACTAAGGCAATTCTGGGTAGAACCAACTACACTACAGGGGACAAATAATTATTTCTCAGATCTGAAATGATTTAAAAGCTTGTTTTAAAATCAATGGCTATTTTTAATTATCCTCTATAATGCAGTTATTTGGCCCTAGAGTCTTCCCAGCTCTTAGAAGATCGATCTCATGAGACTGATTTAACAAGACTTACAGGAACAGCTCTGGAACAAACCAGTTACAACATCTTATATAATAATTCGCTAAAACTTGTGTAACAACACAGTCATGAGCAGTAGAGACTGCTGCGCGTGCTGCAGTCATGCACAGTAGAGACTGCCCGAAGGAGCGTCCAGCTCTGTATCAGCCACGGTGTGGGCAGTCTCTACTGTGCATCACTGCCCCACGACCGGCTGGCAGTGGCACTGTGGCCTGTGTAATGGGTGCTACAACTAGTAGCGAATAAAATATATTCTTAACATTTCAATTACCATAAAAAGGGCTTGAATGTTGAAGACCAGTGTTGCTGATTATGCTTTATGTTATCAGTCTAAAGACCAATATCCTTAACTATCTTAAGCCCCATATTATCTAATGTCCTGGGGAAATGTGATCACATCATGCACCCATGCAAGTATTACCAACTGTTCAACTTTTTCTCCTCTCTCTTCAATCTGGTTTTCATCTCAACTCAGCAATCAACTGCCCTCCTAAGTGCAGGCAAAGATATCCAGAGCAGCATGGAACATGGTGAACTTACTGGAGCTATTATAATAGATTTCACAAGGGCCTTTGATACAGTAGACCAAAACATTCTGAAAAATAAGTTAAAATATTCAAGCTTAAAGGGATTGTAATGTTTAATTTTAAGTCGATTTAATATTGTAGACATTAAAAAAGATAAACATGAATGTAAGTCTTATCTCTCAAACCTTTATGGTTTGAGAGATATAACTTGCTAAAGTTACCTTTTCCTGGCTGTTTCACTCAAGTCTGCCATCTAGCTGACAGCTGCAGATTCCAGTCACTTGACCAGACAGAGGCTCTTCAGCAGAGCTCAAATCACGCTATTTAGAAACAAATACTTCATTGGAACGGTCTATGAAGTGTGCTTGCAAGCCATGCACACTATGTAAACCGTTCCAAATTACGTATTTATCTTTAGTTATATCTTTAAGTATTTATCTTTAGTTATATCGGCGCTGCTGAAAAGCCACATCTGTTCAAGCGACCATAATCTGCTTCTGACAACTTTACAGCTCGTCAAGCAGAAAGGGGAGGGACCAAAGTACTTTATTTTCCTATATCTCTCAAACCATAACAGTTTGAGAGATCCAAATAAGCGCAAGTACTCTCTTTTAATTGCATATACCATATAGTTAATACATTTTTTCTGACATTACTATCCCTTTAAGTAATCATACGCTACACCAGTTTCTCTGCTACCTATCAAAGAGAATACAGTATGTACCTATTGTCTCTCCCACTCAAAGCAGCATGTGGGGTTCCCTAATGTTCCCTTCTTCTTCCTATTCTATATTCATTATTAAAGGGATAGTAATGTTTAAATTTAAGTTTAATTAATATTGTAGGCATTAAAGAAATTAGTAAAACAATGTTAGTCATATCTCTCAAACCTTTATGGTTTGAGAGATATAACTCGCTAAAGTTCCCCCCTCCAGGCTGTTTCAGCAATCTATGGGACAGCAGCAGATTCTGATCATTTGACCAGACGGCGGCTCATCAGCAGAGCCGAAATCGCTCTATTTAGAAATAAATACTTCATTGGAATGGTCTACAAAGTGTGCCTGGTTTGCAAGCATACCTTGTAGACAATTCCAATTAAGTATTTATTTCTAAATAGCACAATTTCGTCTCTGCTGAAGAGCCACCATCTGGTCCTGGGACTGGAATCTCCTGTGGCAGCTAGATGTCAGACTTGTCAGAAACAGCCTGGAGGAGTTACTTTAGCCAGCTATTTCTCCCAAACCATAAAGGTTCGAGAGATAAGACTTACATTGTTGTACTTATTTATTTAATGCCTACGATATTAAATAAACTTAAATTTAAACATTACTATCCCGTTAACCTCTTAAAGGGATAGTAATGTTTCATAATAAAAGCAGCTCTAATTAATCATCATAGTATTTGGACTTTGGAGAGTGTTATTTCAATTCTGTCAGAGTTGTAGTTCCAGAGTAATTCAATGACAAAGTGTCCCCCTCCCAGCCCTTTTACTGATGTAACACTGCTCAGCCAGATCAGAAGGGCGTGTCCAGGTAGACTGCAGAGAGGGACAATCTTCAATTAAGATAAGGGAAAAACCTGAAAAGCTTGTCAAGGGAGGCAGGGATTTCATTGTTCTCTTAGGAAGAAGATTGTCCCCTGCTGTTATCTGTCTGGTCTATGGACTGGATTCCACATCTGAGAAGAGATGGCTTACACTAGGTAAAAGGGGCAGGAGGGGAAACTTTCTTGTGAATATCTCTCAAACCATAAAGGTTTGAGAGATAAGACTTATATCGTTCTTCATGTTTTTTTAATGCCTACAAAATAAAATAAAGTTAAAACGAAGTATTACTATCCCTTTAAGTACCAGCTGCCCAGGGAAGTTACTGCCCCTTAAGGACCGCTTTGATCCCCTCAGATGTGCCTGTACACGTGACCAGCTATGCATACCGACGCACCGCGTTGGGGTCTGAGAGACCGATCCAATCTTGTAGCTCTCAATTTCAGACCCCATTTTTACCTACAGCGCTCCCAGAGGAGTAAAATGTACCTAATGTGCTATGACCGTCACTGGTCCTTATAGCAAAAATCGCGTGACAGTCATAGTACGTCACGTGGTCCTTAAGGGGTTAATAAATTATCTTCCCACAGTTTGCAAACAATCTTCTGTACGCACGTATGTAGAAAACACCATCATCTACACTAAAAATCCATACATAACACAACTTGAGGCTGTATTGCAGGGTAGTTTGTTTTCAAAGGTTAAATGATGGATCACTACGAACAAAATGTTCTTAAACAGTAACAAATTGGTTACAGTGGTATCTGGCAGAAAGCATAAATTACGTAAACACTACAATACCTGTTTAAAGGGATAGTATTACTTCAAAATTACTATCCCTCATATTGTAGCCCTTAATAAACTGAGTTAAATGACACCAGTGGCATCTCCCAAACCTTTATGGTTTAAGAGATAGCCACTTTCAAAGTTTCCTCTCCCCTGCTGTCAGCGTTCTGCCAGCAGGAGAATCCGGTCCCGGGATAGGCGGAGGCTCTTAAACAGAGCCGATATCTCGTTATGGAAGGAAAAATGATTCATTGAAACAGTCTTATACGTGTGCTTGGTTACCAAGCACACGTAGAAGACTGTTTCAATGAATCACTTTTCCTTCCATAACGAGATATCGGCTCTGCTGAAAAGCCTCCGCTTGATTCAGAGACCGGATTCTCCTGCTGGCAGCAGAACGCTGACAGCAGGGGAGAGGAAACTTTGAAAGTGGCTATCTCTTAAACCATAAAGGTT